>CM030359.1:20763304-21363304 GCA_017893485.1 Hemerocallis citrina | reverse complement strand
AAGCCTGCACACCTTGTTTTCCTGTCCAGGTCGTACATATTCCTATTGGAGAGTTTCCCCACCTACTCTATCTTCTCCTTACCTATTGGAGTGTGCCACCTAAGGTAGTGAAGAGAAATGTAGTGAAATTGGTAGTGGATGTAGCATTACTCATTTACAAATTACATGTTGTCTACAAATGACAACCCCAACTCATGCTTTAAACTCATGCTTTGCAGATTTGTATAGATGTATAGAAGTACAAATATATAGACACAAAGATTGTAATTCTAATTTTTGTCTACTTCTTCAGGAAAACTCATCGCACTATTTTCAAATTGAATTGAAAGGGGATAGTCGAAACATATACGTACCGAATGTGCACTTGACGGGTCCAACAAAACCTGACCCACAGGATAGAACCAAAAACCTTCCACCAGTAGAGGTTAGGAATTTTCAGGTAAGCGAACTTTTACAATAGTCGGTTTTTAATTTTTTTCTTTCTTTTACATACTAATGTTATCAATATTTTAATACAGGCATTCACACTTCTTAGCAAGTTGAATAACATTGCAGGAATTGAGCAAGCTGCAGTTATAGTTTGTGGTGATTTCAATACTAATCCACCATAGTAAGTCATTTTTATCTTTCTATATTTTTGTATTAAATATATATAATCTTGTACAAAGGATTTTTTTTTTATTTGTTTCAGTTCCCTTTACACTTCTATTCGGCAGGGATCGTTCCAACAAGCTCTAGGTCTTCAGTTTTTAAACCAAGAAGAACTTAAGCTTCAGTTTAAATTGGTAAAATTATTTAAATTTATTAAATTTTCTAATTTAGTTACAGATTAACCCATGTCAACAACCTGTTAGTAACTTTGTCACTCTTGTATCTTTCTAGATTGAATTGTTACCTCTCATCATTTAGATTCGAGCCGTAGCTCTCATTAAAAACATTATTTCTTGGTTGGTACTCACATCCATCATAGTATGACCCATTCACTAACTTACCACAAACTTTTGTGATCCTCAACTACGTTTTAAGATTGAGTTCTATGATGAATGTGTCCTGCCTAATAATAATTCTTTTATTCGTTTATCACAAATTACACTAGTTCACTAACCCATTCACTAATAATTGCAGCCCCACAATTTGTTGCGAGATTGGGTTTGGTAATTATAGGATTCTTAGAAGGTTTTCCTTCATCTATGTGTGGAAGCATGTTTTCAAATTGATGCAGTTAATATAATAAATAGCTGGACTAAGAGCATCTGTAGTCGTCTTTATTTGCGCTGTAGTTATCAAAACCCAAAATATGGGTCAGACGAAAGATTATATATATATATATATATATATATATATATATATATATATATATAAATGCATTGAAGTGAGGGAAAAACGATAAAAAAATTTATTAAAAAAAACAGATAACAGAATGCACAAAAGGACAAAATAAAATAAAATAAAATAAAAGATTGAAAGCTGCCAAATGCCTTGGACGGAAGATAATCTTCTGTCCTAGGCAATTTGGCCTTTTGCACAATTGGTCTTGGACGGTACATAATGTACCGTCCGTCAATTTTTTTTAAAATTTAATTTATTGGACGGAATATTATCCTCCATCTGTCGAATTTGTCGTATACGAAATTGAAGCGACGGTATTTTGTTTGCCGTCCCATGTTTCAGATGAAAAATTATCTTTCGTCCGGCTATAATTTGACATTTGCCAAACCGTCTTCCATATTTGGCACGCTCCTGTTCATGCGACACCCAAATTTTGGGTATTTGGCGGACGACTACAGCGACTTTTTTTTACATTCCCCCCCCATATTTTGGGTATTTAGCAGACAACTACAGATGCTCTAGTAGCACATGTAATTCACATGCTAGTCATCGAAAGCCTCATTTATCCAATCAATCATAATGATTTTTTATGAATTTCTCATGTCCTATAAATTATATTTTTACATGTTTCCTCTCCTACTCTATCTTCCCCTTACCTATTGGAGTGTGCCATCTAAGGTAGTGAAGAGAAATGTAGTGAAATTGGTAGTGGATGTAGCATTACTCATCTACAAATTACATGTTGTCTACAAATGACAACCCCTACTCATGCTTTTAACTCCTGCTTTGCAGATTTGTATAGATGTATAGAAGTACAAATATATAGACACAAAGATTGTAATTCTAACTTTTGTCCACTTCTTCAGGAAAACTCATCGCACTATTTTCAACTTAAATTGAAAGGGGATAGTCGAAACATATACGTAGCGAATGTGCACTTGACGGGTCCAACAAAATGTGACCCACAGGATAGAACAAAAAACCTTCCACCAGTAGAGGTTAGGAATTTTCAGGTAAGCGAACTTCTTTAATAGTCTTTTTTTTTCTTTTACATACTAATGTTATCAATATTTTAATACAGGCATTCACACTTCTTAGCAAGTTGAATAACATTGCAGGAATTGAGCAAGCTGCAGTTATAGTTTGTGGTAATTTCAATACTAATCCACCATAGTAAGTCATTTTTATCTTTCTATATTTTTGTATTAAATATATATAATCATGTACTAAGGATTTTTTTTATTTGTTTCAGTTCCCTTTACACTTCTATTCGGCAGGGATCGTTTCAACAAGCTCTAGGTCTTCAGTTTTTAAACCAAGAAGAACTTAAGTTTCAGTTTAAATTGGTAAAATTATTTAAATTCATTAACTTTTTTTCTAATTTAGTTACAGATTAACCCATGTCTACAATTTGTTAGTAACTTTGTCATTCTTGTATCTTTCTAGATTGAATTGTTACCTCTCATCATTTAGATTCGAGCCGTAGCTCTCATTAAAAATATTATTTCTTGGTTGGTACTCACATCCATCCTAGTATGACCCATTCACTAACTTACCACAAACTTTTGTGATCCTCAACTACGTTTTAAGATTGAGTTCTATGATGAATGTGTCCTGCCTAATAATAATTCTTTTATTCATTTATCACAAATTACACTAGTTCACTAACCCATTCACTAACCATTGCAGCCTCACAATTTGTTGCGAAATTGGGTTTGGTTATTATAGGATTCATAGAAGGTTTTTCCTTTATCTACGTGTGGAAGCATGTTTTCAAATTGATGCAGTTAATATAATAAATAGCTGGACTAAGAGCATCTGTAGTCGTCTTGATTTGCATTGTACTCGTCAAAACCCAAAATATGGGTCAGACGAAAGATTATATTTCGTCTCAGAAATTTAAACTAAAATATATATATATATATATATATATATATATATATATATATATATATATATATAAATGCATTGAAGTGAGGGGCAAACGAAATTTTTAAAAAAAAAACAGATAACAGAATGCACAAAAGGACAAAATAAAATAAAATAAAATAAAATAAAATAAAATAAAAGATTGAAAGCTGCCAAATGCCTTGGATGGAAGATAATCTTCCGTCCTAGGCAATTTGGCCTTTTGCACAATTGGTCTTGGACGGTACATAATGTACCGTTCGTCGAATTTTTTTTTAAATTTAATTTATCGGACGGAATATTATCCTCCGTCTGTCGAATTTGTTGTGTACGAAATTGAAGCGACGGTATTTTGTTTCCCGTCCCATGTTTCAGACCAAAGATTATCTTTCGTTCGGCTATAATTTGGCATTTGCCAAACCGTCTTCCATATTTGGCACGCTCCTGTTCATGCGACACCCAAATTTTGGGTATTTGGCAGACGACTACAGCGATTTCCTTTTCATTTCCCCCCCATATTTTGGGTATTTAGCAGACGACTACAGACGCTCTAATAGCACATGCATGCTAGTCATCAAAAGCCTCATTTATCCAATCAATCATAATGATTTTTTATGAATTTCTCATGTCCTATAAATTATATTTTTACATGTTTCCCCACTTACTCTATCTTCCCCTTACCTATTGGAGTGTGCCACCTAAGGTAGTGAAGAGAAATGTAGTGAAATTGGAAGTGGATGTAGCATCACTTATCTTCAAATTACATGTTGTCTACAAATTACAACCCCAACTCATGCTTTAAACTCATGCTTTGCAGATTTGTATAGATATATAGAAGTACAGATATATAGACACAAAGATTGTAATTCTAACTTTTGTCCACTTCTTCAGGAAAACTCATCGCACTATTTTCAACTTAAATTGAAAGGGGATAGTCGAAACATATACGTAGCGAATGTGCACTTGACGGGTCCAACAAAACCTGACCCACATGATAGAACCAAAAACCTTACACCAGTAGAAGTTAGGAATTTTCAGGTAAGCGAACTTTTACAACAGTTAGTTTTTAATTTTTTTCTTCTTTTACATACTAATGTTATCAATATTTTAGTACAGGCATTCACACTTCTTAGCAAGTTGAATAACATTGCAAGAATTGAGCAAGCTGCAGTTATAGTTTGTGGTGATTTCAATACTAATCCACCATAGTAAGTCATTTTTATCTTTCTATATTTTTGTGTTAAATATATATAATCTTGTACTAAGGATTTTTTTTTATTTGCTTCAGTTCCCTTTACACTTCTATTCGGCAGGGATCGTTTCAACAAGCTCTAGGCCTTCAGTTTTTAAACCAAGAAGAACTTAAGCTTCAGTTTAAATTGGTAAAATTATTTAAATTCAATAACTTTTTTTCTAATTTAGTTACAGATTAACCCATGTCAACAACTTGTTAGTAACTTTGTCATTCTTGTATCTTTCTAGATTGAATTGTTATCTCTCATCATTTAGATTCGAGCCGTAGCTTTCATTAAAAACATTATTTCTTGGTTGGTACTCTCATCCATCATAGTATGACCCATTCACTAACTTACCACAAACTTTTTTGATCCTCAACTACGTTTTAAGATTGAGTTCGATGATGAATGTGTCCGGCCTATTAATAATTCTTTTATTCGTTTATCACAAATTACACTAGTTCACTATCCCATTCACTAACCATTGCAGCCCCACAATTTATTGCGAGATTGGGTTTGGTAATTATAGATTTCATAGAAGGTTTTTCCTTTATCTATGTGTGGAAGCATCTTTTCAAATTGATGTTGTTAATATTATAAATAGTTGGACTAAGAGCATCTGTAGTCGTCTTGATTTGCGCTGTAGTCGTCAAAACCCAAAATATGGGTCAGACGAAAGATTATATATATATATAAATATAAATGCATTGAAGTGAGGAACAAACGACAAAAACATTTATAAAAAAAACAGATAACAGAATGCACAAAAGGACAAAAAAAATAAAAAAATAAAAAAAAAATAAAATAAAAGATTGAATGCTGCCAAATGCCTTGGACAGAAGATAATCTTCTGTCCTAGGCAATTTGGCCTTTTGCACAATTGGTCTTGGACGGTACATAATGTACCGTCCGTCATTTTTTTTAAATTTAATTTATCGGACGGAATATTATCCTCCGTCTGTCAAATTTATCGTATACGAAATTGATGCGACTGTATTTTGTTTGTCATCCCATGTTTCAGACGAAAGATTATCTTTCGTCCGGCTATAATTTGACATTTGCCAAACCGTCTTCCATATCTGGCACGGTCCTGTTCATGCGGCACCCAAATTTTGGGTATTTGGCAGACGACTACAACGATTTTGTTTCCCATTTTTTCCCCATATTTTGGGTATTTAGCAGACGACTACAGATGCTCTAATAGCACATGCATTCTAGTCATCAAAAGCCTCATTTATCCAATCAATCATAATGATTTTTTATGAATTTCTCATGTCCTATAAATTATATTTTTACATGTTTCCCCACCCACTCTATCTTCCCCTTACCTATTGGAGTGCGCCACCTAAGGTAGTGAAGAGAAATGTAGTGAAATTGGTAGTGGATGTAGCATTACTCATCTACAAATTACATGTTGTCTACAAATGACAACCCCTACTCATGCTTTTAACTCATGCTTTGCAGATTTGTATAGATGTATAGAAGTACAAATATATAGACACAAATATTGTAATTCTAACTTTTGTCCACTTCTTCAGGAAAACTCATCGCACTATTTTCAACTTAAATTGAAAGGGGATAGTCGAAACGTATACGTAGCGAATGTGCACTTGACAGGTCCAACAAAACGTGACCCACAGGATTGAACCAAAAACCTTCCACCAGCAGATACTAGGAATTTTCAGGTAAGCGAACTTTTATAATAGTCTTTTTTTTTCTTTTCTTTTACATACTAATGTTATCAATATTTTAATACAGGCATTCACACTTCTTAGCAAGTTGAATAACATTGCAGGAATTGAGCAAGCTGCAGTTATAGTTTGTGGTGATTTCAATACTAATCCACCATAGTAAGTCATTTTTATCTTTCTATATTTTTGTATTAAATATATATAATCTTGTACTAAGGATTTTTTTTATTTGTTTCAGTTCCCTTTACACTTCTATTCGGCAGGGATCGTTTCAACAAGCTCTAGGTCTTCAGTTTTTAAACCAAGAAGAACTTAAGCTTCAGTTTAAATTGGTAAAATTATTTAAATTCATTAACTTTTTTTCTAATTTAGTTACAGATTAACCCATGTCAACAACTTGTTAGTAACTTTGTCATTCTTGTATCTTTCTAGATTGAATTGTTACCTCTCATCATTTAGATTCGAGCCGTAGCTCTCATTAAAAACATTATTTCTTGGTTGGTACTCACATCCATCATAGTATGACCCATTCACTAACTTACCACCAACTTTTGTGATCCTCAACTACGTTTTAAGATTGAGTTCTACGATGAATGTGTCCTGCCTAATAATAATTCTTTTATTCGTTTATCACAAATTACACTAGTTCACTAACCAATTCACTAACCATTGCAGCCCCACAATTTGTTGCGAGATTGGGTTTGGTAATTATAGGATTCATAGAAGGTTTTTCCTTTATCTACGTGTGGAAGCATGTTTTCAAATTGATGCAGTTAATATAATAAATAGCTGGACTAAGAGCATCTGTAGTCGTCTTGATTTGCATTGTACTCGTCAAAACCCAAAATATGGGTCAGACGAAAGATTATATTTCGTCTCAGAAATTTAAATTAAAAAATCTATATATATAAATGCATTGAAGTGAGGGACAAACGACAAATTTTTTTAAAAAAAAAAACAGATAACAAAATGCACAAAAGGACAAAATAAAATAAAATAAAATAAAATAAAAGATTGAAAGCTGCCAAATGCCTTGGACGGAAGATAATCTTCCGTCCTAGGCAATTTGGCCTTTTGCACAATTGGTCTTGGACGGTACATAATGTACCGTCCGTCATTTTTTTTAATTTAATTTATCGGACGGAATATTATCCTCCGTCTGTCGAATTTTTCGTATACGAAATTGAAGCGACGGTATTTTGTTTTCCGTCACATGTTTCAGACGAAAGATTATCTTTCGTCCGGCTATAATTTGGCATTTGCCAAACCGTCTTCCATATTTGGCACGCTCCTGTTCTTGCGACACCCAAATTTTGGGTATTTGGCAGACGACTACAGCAATTTTTTATTCTTCATTTTTTTGCCATATTTTGGGTCTTTAGCAGACAACTACAGATGCTCTAATAGCACATGTATGCTAGTCATCAAAAGCCTCATTTATCCAATCAATCATACTGATTTTTTATGAATTTCTCATGTCCTATAAATTATCAGGGGTGTATTGGATTGAGATTTCAAAAGATTTTAAAAGAATTGAGAATCCCAGTATTTAAGGGATTTATGGGGAATTCACCTAAAACTTTGACTGGGATTTATAAGGATTTTAAAATAGTTTGATGGAATTCTTATTATGAATTTGATGAAATTCGAAGGAATTCGATGATAATAGACTTTATAATTAGTTCATTTCCTACACAAGATTGTCATTCTCATAAGAGTAGTACGAATAAACATCAAGGCACTTCGCAAGTCATAAAAATGTCATTCTCATAAGATTTTTCTGAAGTACTAGAAGGACACCCACATAAACAAAAGTAACAGCAAAAAAGAAAGAGCCCTACATGAGAGAGCTGTTGATGAGTCCATCAACTCAATACTCGCTGTTTTAACATTCTGAAATAGCATAAAATAATAATAACTAATAATACCCGGTAACCAAAGTCATGGAGCAAAAGATCTATAAGGAGCACCAACTCTCTCGTTAGGCACCATAACTCTACCACATCTCCTCATCAACTCAGTACTAGTTGTTTTTGCACCATATGTCTTCTAGTTAATAGTTTCACTATATAGGCCACATCATACAAACCATGGAACGTTATCCACTTTGTCCTGTACCTGCAACGAGAAACCAATTTATGCCATAGCAATCTTGAGAATATTTTTGAATCAACTCCGTCGCGTTGATTTTGATTGAAATTGATTCCATTGTCTTTCAGGAGGCGGATTGAGGCCTCTGCGTGGGGATCGGTGGTTGGGTTGAATTAGGGTTTGGGTTGATTAGGCCTCTGCGTGAGGATCGGAGGTCGGGAGGTAGAAGAGAGGAGGAAGAAGACGATGGGGAGAGAAGGTGATTAGGGTTTGGGTTTATTTGGGGATAATTTGGAGCATATGTACAGGAAACAAAACCATACTCACCAATGGCTTGAAAGTTTCTACAGAGAATGTGAGAATTGCAAAGGCTTTTGCTATTTATACCTCAGATCCTAGATTTCATCTAAATCCTCCAAATTCTCAATTCTACCAAAAACAATAACTTTTTGAATACACTGAGAATTTAATGAGGTCATTTAAAATCTCAATTGAATACACCAAGAATTGAATAGATACACTTAAAGTCTCAATTGAATACACTGTGACTTTTATAAACTCCTTTAAAATCCTAATAGAATACACTACGATTTTCACATTCTTTTAAATTCTTTTCAAAATCCAATCCAATACACCTCTGTATATTTTTACATGTTTCCCCACCTACTCTATCTTCCCCTTACCTATTGGAGTGTGCCACCTAAGGTAGTGAAGAGAAATGTAGTGAAATTGGTAGTGGATGTAGCATTACTCATCTACAAATTACATGTTGTCTACAAATGACAACCCCAACTCATGCTTTAAACTCATGCTTTGCAGATTTGTATAGATGTATAGAAGTACAAATATATAGACACAAAGATTGTAATTCTAACTTTTGTCCACTTCTTCAGGAAAACTTATCGCATTATTTTCAACTTAAATTGAAAGGGGATAGTCGAAACGTATACGTAGCGAATGTGCACTTGACGGGTCCAACAAAACCTGACCCTCAGGATAGAACCAAAAACCTTCCACCAGTTGAAGTTAGGAATTTTCAGGTAAGCGAACTTTTACAATAGTCGGTTTTTAATTTTTTTTTTTTTTTTACATACTAATGTTATCAATATTTTAATACATGCATTCACACTTCTTAGCAAGTTGAATAACACTGCAGGAATTGAGCAAGCTGCAGTTATAGTTTGTAGTGGATGTAGCATTACTCATCTACAAATTACATGCTGTCTACAAATGACAACCCCAACTCATGCTTTAAACTCATGCTTTGCAGATTTGTATAGATGTATAGAAGTACAAATATATAGACACAAAGATTGTAATTCTAACTTTTGTCCACTTCTTCAGGAAAACTCATCGCACTATTTTCAACTTAAATTGAAAGGGGATAGTCGAAACGTATACGTAGCGAATGTGCACTTGACGGGTCCAACAAAACCTGACCCTCAGGATAGAACCAAAAACCTTCCACCAGTTGAAGTTAGGAATTTTCAGGTAAGCGAACTTTTACAATAGTCGGTTTTTAATTTTTTTTTTTTTTACATACTAATGTTATCAATATTTTAATACATGCATTCACACTTCTTAGCAAGTTGAATAACACTGCAGGAATTGAGCAAGCTGCAGTTATAGTTTGTGGTGATTTCAATACTAATCCACCATAGTAAGTCATTTTTATCTTCCTATATTTTTGTATTAAATATATATAATCTTGTACTAAGGACTTTTTTTATTTGTTTCAGTTCCCTTTACACTTCTATTCGGCAGGGATCGTTTCAACAAGCTCTAGGTCTTCAGTTTTTAAACCAAGAAGAACTTAAGCTTCAGTTTAAATTGGTAAAATTATTTAAATTCATTAACTTTTTTTCTAATTTAGTTACAGATTAACCCATGTCAACAACTTGTTAGTAACTTTGTCATTCTTGTATCTTTCTAGATTGAATTGTTACCTCTCATCATTTAGATTCGAGCCGTAGCTCTCATTAAAAACATTATTTCTTGGTTGGTACTCACATCCATCATAGTATGACCCATTCACTAACTTACCACAAACTTTTGTGATCCTCAACTACGTTTTAAGATTGAGTTCTATGATGAATGTGTCCTGCCTAATAATAATTCTTTTATTCGTTTATCACAAATTACACTAGTTCACTAACCCATTCACTAACCATTGCAGCCACACAATATGTTGCGAGATTGGGTTCGGTAATTATAGGATTCATAGAAGGTTTTTCCTTTATCTATGTGTGGAAGCATGTTTTCAAATTGATGTAGTTAATATAATATATAGCTGGACTAAGAGCATATGTCGTCGTCTTGATTTGCGCTGTAGTCGTCAAAACCCAAAATATGGGTCAGACGAAAGATTATATATATATATATATATATATATATATATATATATATATATATATATATAAATGCATTGAAGTGAGGGACAAACGACAAAAACATTTATAAAAAAAACAGATTACAGAATGCACAAAAGGACAAAAAAAATAATAAAATAAAATAAAATAAAATAAAATAAAAGATTGAAAGCTGCTAAATGCCTTGGACGGAAGATAATCTTCCGTCCTAGGCAATTTGGCCTTTTGCACAATTGGTCTTGGACGGTACATAATGTACCGTCCGTCAATTTTTTTTAAAATTTAATTTATCGGACGGAATATTATCCTCTGTCTGTCGAATTTGTCGTATACGAAATTGAAGCGACGATATTTTGTTTGCCGTCGCATGTTTCGGACGAAAGATTATCTTTCGTCCGGCTATAATTTGGCATTTGCCAAACCGTCTTCCATATTTGGCACGCTCCTATTCATGCGACACCCAAATTTTGGGTATTTGGCAGACGACTACAGCAATTTTTTCCCCCATTTCCCCCCCATATTTTGGGTATTTAGCAGACGATTACAGATGCTCTAATAGCACCTGCATGCTAGTCATCAAAAGCCTCATTTATCCAATCAATCATAATGATTTTTTATGAATTTCTCATGTCCTATAAATTATATTTTTACATGTTTCCCCACCTACTCTATCTTCCCCTTACCTATTGGAGTGTGCCACCTAAGGTAGTGAAGAGAAATGTAGTGAAATTGGTAGTAGATGTAGCATTACTCATCTACAAATTACATGTTGTCTACAAATTACAACCCCAACTCATGCTTTAAACTCATGCTTTGCAGATTTGTATAGATGTATAGAAGTACAAATATATAGACACAAAGATTGTAATTCTAACTTTTGTCCACTTCTTCAGGAAAACTCATCGCACTATTTCCAACTTAAATTGAAAGGGGATAGTCGAAACGGGTTTGTTTTCACGCGTTGGAAAACACCAATCTGAGCCGTTGGATCACTTTTGATCGTGATTAGCGGCTCAGATCGCCTCCCGCCCATCACCCTATATCACTTAAGTTGCAGAGGGTTATTTTGGGAATTTCGTCCCGAATAACTCTTCGCCTGATTTGCTCTGATAAAATGAATATAACTTAGGTCGTTGTTTGGAACAACGGCCTTGTTCTAAATTTTTATAACCTAGGCCGTTGTTCCCAACAACGGCCTAGGCTATAAAATTTTAATAAAATTTTAAAGCCTAGGCTGTTGTTGGGAACAACGGTCTAGGTTATAAAAACTTAGAACAAGGCCGTTGTTCCAAACAACGGCCTATAATTCAAATTTTTATAACAACGGCCTAGGTTATATCAATTTTTTTAGAATCTGTTCAGCGAAGAGTTATTTGGGACGAAATTCCCAAAATAACCCTCTGCTGATCAATTGAAACGGGTTATGGGGACCTCGATCTGAGCCGCTGATCACGATCATGAGCGATCCAACGGCTCAGATTGATGTTTTCCAACCCGTGAAAACTAGACCCGTTTTGAATGGTGCATTCCTCATATATATATATATATATATGTATGTATGTATATATAAATGCATTGAAGTGAGGGACAAACGACAAATTCTTTTATATAAAAAAAACAGATAACAGAATGCACAAAAGGACAAAATAAAATAAAATAAAATAAAATAAAATAAAATATTGAAAGCTGCCAAATGCCTTGGACGGAAGATAATCTTCCGTCCTAGGCAATTTGGCCTTTTGCACAATTGGTCTTGGACGGTACATAATGTACCGTCCGTCAAATTTTTTTTTAATTTAATTTGTCGGACGGAATATTATCCTCCGTCTGTCGAATTTGTCGTATACGAAATTGAAGCGACGGTATTTTGTTTGCCGTCCCATGTTTCAGACGAAAGATTATCTTTCGTCAGGCTATAATTTGGCATTTGCCAAACCGTCTCCCATATTTGGCACGCTCCTGTTCATGCGACACCCAAATTTTGGGTATTTGGCAGACGACTACATTGACTTTTGTTTTTTCATTTTTTCCCCATATTTTGGGTATTTAGCAGATGACTACAGATGCTCTAATAGCACATGTAATTCACATGCTAGTCATCAAAAGCCTCATTTATCCAATCAATCATAATGATTTTTTATGAATTTCTCATGTCCTATAAATTATATTTTCACATGTTTGAGGTCACACATCCAATGTCAGACACAACGACGCCCCAACTTTTGAAAAATTCACTTAACATAATTATTGTCAGTTAACTCTGTACCCCTTTCCATTCTTCATTTAATTGTCTAGTTAAGTTTAACAACTTTACAACATTTCAATCTCCCTACAGTGTGTGTGTGTGTGTGTGTACATATATATATATGAGTAATGTGAGCCTCATATTTGTATGAGGAAATTTTCCTCATACAAAGTGATTATACTCACTTGGTAGGCTATTATAGAAGATCCACTCCGTCCATCATGTTTATCATGCTAATAGATGTAAGTGTAGAAAAAACCAAGTTGTTTGGAGGTCATTCACCCATGCATCATGTTGGTCTAATTTATGGTTCGATTTATATTACTGTTGAAATCGTTCATTTTTCAACCACATGATGCATGGGTGAATGATCTCCAAACCACTTGATTTTGTCTACACATACATCTATTAGCATGATAAACATGATAGATGGAGTAGATCTTCCATAATGGCTCCACCAAGTTAGTATAATCACTTTGTATGAGGAAAATTCCTCATACTCTATATGAGACTCACTTTTCTCTCTCTCTCTTTATATATATATATATATATACATAAATCGAACCGCACATTAGACCAACATGATGCATGTGTGAATGACCTCCAAACAACTTGATTTTTTCTACACTTACATCTATTAGCATGATAAACATGATGAACGGAGTGGATCTTCCATAATGTCCTTACCAAGTGAGTATAATGACTTTGTATGAGAAAAATTTCCTCATACAAATATGCGGCTCACATTACTCTATATATGTGTGTGTGTGTGTGTGTGTGTGTGTGTGAGGCTCACATTACTCTATATATATATCTGTGTGTGTGTGTGTTTATTGTTTTAAATTTTATCTTTATGCACCACGTAATGTTTAACTGTAATGTTTAATTGGTTCACTTCGTTTATGCTTATTACTTTATTAGCATTATCGGTAAATGAATCAACTTTATTAGCATTATGGGTAGATGAATCACAATGATACAAGTAATAGAATATATATATATATATATATATATATATCCTTAATTTATTTAGTTTATTGTATTTCTCAGTGATTTGTTTCTTAAAATTTCTAATTTAATTTTAGGAAAATGCCTATAAATATGCTCACGATAGAGCTGTTCGCCGTCCAGAGAACCTCAATGCATCTGGTGAACCTTTTTTCACGAAGTGGACGACCTCAACGTCTGGTTCTACCATCGATTATATCTTCTTCGGCCATAGTACGTAAATCAACTTTAACTTTATATTTCATTTTTTTATTGGATATGGACATACACTAAATATTTTATTTATTATTTGCAGAAAAATTGAAATGCGTGCAAGTGATGAAAGTATTCCCTATGGCGATGCTTAAACCCAAAATGCCACGCGAGGAATTTCCATCTTATCATATCTCAATTGGAGCCAAATTTATTTTGATTTGGGGTATGACTAAGATTCATCTTTTTTATTTTTTATTTTATCTATAACATTCTACTGAAGTATAAACTGAATTGTGTTGTTAGATGATAGATTAGTATAGTCCCACATTGAATAATGTATTGGTTTAGTATTCTCTTCTCTCTTATATATAGGAGACATATTGTACTCAGTTTATTCAATCAATAAAAGAATATTTTCCTATCCCTAATTCTAACATGGTATCATAGCCTATCGTCCTATAAGGCCTATATTTATTTTATCTTCGTCGTCGAGGTGGAGTGGTTCTCATCTTCATCAGAATCACTCCACCTCTCGACATCTCTTTTCCACTCCCAATCAACTACCAAAACCCAAATCTCCTTCTCCCAATCAAATCTCCGAAAAAAAACCCCTAGCCGTCATCTAACAACAAGATCCAAAATCTAGCCGTCACAATTCCCCTCTCCTCTTTCTCTCTCCCCGACTGATTTCCCACCTGATCAGAAACCCATCACTGTAGCATCATCTTCTCTGGCCTACTCCTGGCGCCTCCTCATCTCCGACGAATCCCAACCCCGTCGCCGCCCTCCAGACGCGACCCCCACCTCCGACGACCCTCTCCACGTCGGTTAACGACTTTTTGGCTCGGCGAATCTGGCCTTCACCGATGACTGTCCTCTCGTCGCGTGCGGCGATGATGATTTCCAGGTGGCTCTTCTATTGGAAAATCTGGTGTTCTTGATTTCAAACTGCGCCACCCTTCATTTTCTTGTTCTTCGTCTCAGATCTGGATGCCTTCAAGAGATCTTCGTCTCAGATCTGGATTTGATTGTTGGATGTAATTGTCAACAGATTTTAGTCTCTTTTGATTTGATATTCTTAAAAAAAAAAAGGTCGTCAACTCACTCCGGTTGATCGATCGTGAGTTTGAGAGGGGGTGTTATCAACATCCAGTTCTTAGTCATCGACTATGTCTCAAGTCAAGGGTGAGATCCCAGTATCGACTATGTCTCAAGTCAGGGGTGAGGTCCCATCAGTCTATTTCTCTATTTCTCAGTTCAGGGGTGAGATCCCAGCATCAACTATGTCTCAAGTCAGGGGTGAGATCCCATCAGTCTTCTTCTCAGTTTCTGTCACATGCGCCATCAAGCGCCGTTTCTGCATCACAGTTTGCCGTTTCTTCCATATCAACATCGTCGGTATTCCAAACTCTTGTTACTTGAACCAACTTGAGTTTGAGAGGGGGTGTTAGATGATAGATTAGTTTAGTCCCACATTGAATAATGTATTGGTTTAGTATTCTTTTCTCTCCTATATATAAGAGACATATTGTACTTAGTTTATTCAATCAATAAAAAAATATTTTCCTATCCCTAATTCTAACATGTGCGATGACTTCCTTTGTTATGATTAGGCTAAATTTGAAGGAAAAAAAACCTTGAACTATCCCATTTATGCAGAAACCTCACTAAACTATTTTTTGCGCAGAAAACCACACTTAAGTATGGTTGCAAAATACCCACTCCGACGGTGTGAGCTTTCTATTAAAGTTGAGAGTTTTTTGACAAAAAAAAAACCATCTTGCTTTCCGAATACCCTTTTAGAATACCTTTTTAGAAAAGGTTCAAATGCTTTCCGAATACCTTTTTTGAATGAAGAAGCTTTGATAGAAAGTTTTGTATGAAGATCCCAAACTCTTTTCCTTTTATGATATTTGTTCTTAACAAGTCTGATCCTAGCAAAATCATATTGCTTAAGAACTTTCTAAAGTCATTTGTTGTCAATAGTCCATTATTCTTTGTTGATTCTGAGAAATTCAGAATTTAACTATTTTTTGCCGACTTTTGTGCTTTATAGTACACCGTTCTTGGCCGACTTCGGCAAATTCTGAAAAAGTCACTATTGTAGCCAGCTTTGTAGGCTACTCCACCGTTTTGGCCCATTTCAAGATATTCAATATTTCAATGCTTTAATCACTCACTATGTTGTGTTTATTGCTACACGCAAACTTACACACCTGCAATTGAACTTTAAAATTGCCTTTCGAACTTCCCTTAAGTATGTTTTTTGCTTCGTGAAATTAGTGTAATTATCACAAAGGTGAGAGGCTTCATACTTAATAATCGAGAATCTAATTTAACAAAATTTCGCAACATTAATAATCTCTATATCTGTTTGCTTTTTTATGCAATGAATTACCTCATGAGGTTTGACATAACTAGCCTAAATTTATGGTCATGCGAAATATGTATTCCGTTATCGTTTAGACCAGTTTTTGGGAATGTTGCTCCAAAATGAATTCCTCTAGTTCTTCTTCAGTGTTTTGCATCCTTTTGGATTGTAGGCCTTCTATTGGAATTTTGATATAACCAAACTATTGGAACGAGAAAATGTATCATTTAAATTAGTTCAGACCAATCTTTTGTACTATGCAGAAAAAGAAAGAACTTACAAGATAGCCAGAGTGTTATGAGAAGTTAATGGTAAACATAAAATATGCAATCAAGGAAGTCGGATCTTGAATTAAGAAGGGGTTCTAGGCATATGTATTCTTATGTCGGGGATTATATGTATAGACACGTCCTTATATATTTCAATGCATGACCCTGTTTAATTATTTTAGGGACATAACCTTGCGTTTGGCGATAATTAAAGAAAGTAAACAATGACAAAACTAAACCAAACCATGTTTTGCTTCTAGCATATGTATACTACATTATGCATCTGGAGAGCAATATTATTCGTAACTTGTTCATATCAGCGCGACTAAGCATTGTACCTGTAATTAAATTGAGCATGCACCTAGATAACTTTGAGAACATGTTTTTTTTATGCAATGCTAGGTAGATATATTGTCAACTGCTGTCCTGTAAATTACAAAAGTTAAATGAGTGATTAATTCACTAAAATTCCTTTTTTTTGTGAATTTTTTGATAGCTGTTAAATGTTCCCAACGAAATTGTATAATTGTATGTAGTGAAGGTGAGCGGAGTATGTAATTTAATGCATTGGAGCAGATATGCAAAAAATCACAAAAAGAATAGTAAAATAAATAATTTGTATCGACCTGCTTCAGTCTCTATTTGGGCCTTTACGGTTTTACCAGTGCAAAAAAGGCACCTAGGACATTCTTGGATGTGTTGCATGAAGTGAACTCCATTTTTCTTTAAAATTATACATATTCTTGTCACCTGCATAATTAAGTGAACTGCATCTTTTATTTGCTTTCTTTCATTAAAATTTGAGGGTGGGTTGGCTCATGATAAAGTCTTCTGTACGCAAAATTAATTGTGGCACCAATTTGCACTTAAACACAGATTGAGCAAATTTTGTGGAGGTATACACTTGTATGCAGGTATACACTTTATAACATTTACTAAGCATATGGCTGTTAAGCATATGGCTTTTTGATAGTTTACCCACCTCTGTGTATTCATCACTTTTAGATTCTTTTGTTTTGATGAAACGGATAGAGTCGAAAGACTCCAGCCATTACTTTTAGATTCTTTTGTTAAACAAGATTGTTTATAAATTAACCAAAGCAAAGAAAATTGAGAAGAGAGGAGTGGCTTGTGCTGACAGGAAAAATGACGAGCAGAAGCCAAAGGAGCACAGGCCAAAAGCAAGCGAGAACAAACCTGTGATGAATGAATGAGAGAAATTGGAGAATATGACAGAAGATCTAAATGCTTTAGAGTGTTCTTGTAACGACTATGGTGATATTCATATGTAGTGTATTATCTCAGTAGTGATTGATGGATTAATGACTTTGCTGCCACCTGGGTTAATATGAACTATTTGATATGATACTATTGTGTTGTTTGAGCTTCTTTTATACATGCTTGTATTGATATCTACCTTTTCTTTTCTGATGTTCCTGGTTTTGTAGTTGAATCCTTGTGTTGCACAAATTTTCTGTTATATTATGCAATTTCTGAAATGTACTAGTTCACTACCATTTTTATGCACTACACTTTAAATACCATATTTTTTGACAGTATGCACTGCGGTGCAATGAGATTTTTGGAACAATCTTCAGGTGAATGGTATCATCTCTTGTGCGATTATTTTTCTCGACAATTTCACTCATGTTTATTGTTAAGAAACGTAGACGTCAACTCCTCGCATATTTGAGACATGGATGTTCCCCTTGAACCTAAGAAGATCATGTAATGGGTGGACTTCTTGACCAGGCCTGTAAGACGTGCATGAACAAATTCAGTTTTTTCAGAAAGAATGGGTTCTTCTAGATTGAAGGAAGAAAAGGAGAATAGAATGGGGTGTGTGTAAGAATCCCTCCAAAAAAAAAGGTTCTGCGCGGTTGAAGGAAGAAAAGGAGAATAGAAGAAGAAATAGTCGGAGGTAATTTTGTCAATTTTTAAGTTACGTGCATTGCACATTATCAAAATGAACAGAACCCTAACAGAATCGGATTGTGGTCTTTCGCAATCATAGTTGAGTGCGGTTTTCTGCATTAAAAAAAAAGGTAAGTGAGGTTTTCTGCACTTAAGGGATAGTTGAAGGAGTTCTTTTTTTTAAAATTTTAGCCATGAAAGATTTGCATGTAAGAAAAGATCTTAAATCAAGTTGTACAGTTTTTATCATATCTAGTATAAGTCAAAGAAATCAAATTTGTCTTTGTTAGGTTGAGGTATATCCAATCAATATAGTGCAGGGGAAAACTGCTTTTACGCTTCCCGATGGTGTCCAAGGTTCCTGTATTTTGAAAGTTTTGGGCGGCGGTGGGCTCGAGGATGTTGTGATGGGTGAGAAAGCTGGGGAAGAGCTTCTGACATTTTCAAAAGTGGATTTCAGAAGAAAGTTTTTTTTTTTATTGAAAACGGTTGGCCCTAAACCCCTTGCACTGCATTAAAGAATTTTTAATCAAACATACAACCAATAAGGAGAGATGATATTCATGCATCCCAACATTGGACCATAATACTCTTTCTCCTCCCCAAAAAGGACACTCAATCCTTACATTGATGTTCCCTTTTTAAAACATAACAAAATTACAGTTGGAACAAAAAGTTGATGTGGCTGAAAACACTCCCTTACAAAAAGTGAGATTTTCTGCTCCGGCCTGTAAGTCACTCCCCCGTTGGTGCCCCTCCTTCCTCTTCAGACTCCGCCTCATTGTCAGAAGTACTGATATCTGCATAGAGTTCTTTAACCTTCTTAGTTCCTTCAGCACCTGCCGTTTGGGACCAAAATACCATATTAGCAATAATATTGTGTAATAGCTGATAATGCATGATATGTTTGTGTGTTGGCCTGAAGATTCTATTATTTCTTTCTAACCAAATACTCCAACAAATCGCCGCTACCCCAATATCCCATATCACTATCTATTCTTTATGTATGTTACCGCTAAACCTGGTGTGGGGGTAAACAGACAGAATTTGTGAGTTCGAGGAAAACCTGAATAACAAAACCAAACCTGATCCGTCGGAGATTGATCGGTGACTCCCGCCGTTAACCTGCAAAAAGTGCGAGACACCGGGGGGGATCCCGGCGACGCACCCTCCGACGCTCAAGTCAGTAATCAGAAATGATTAAGAAAGAGCGTAAATTGAGAAAATACTGATTACCTCTCAATGGAGATGGATGGGGGGTATTTATAGGCGTTTTATGGACTAGTTTTAGGAACGTAATCCCCGTGATTAGATAAGGAATATTCCTCGTAATCAGATAAGGCATGTAATCTGATAAGGTATATTCCCTGTAATCAGTTAAGGAATTTAATCCCTAATCCCCAGTGAAAAGATAGATGTGAATCATGGCCGTTGATTTAGATCTAATCAGGGACCTTGATTGTATCTTGCTGGATCGGGCATGCAGCGGGTTGGAACCCGTGCCCAGTTGATGTGGATCCGTTCATGAGTTATTGGGCTTTGAATAAAGACCCAGTTCCCATTTCAGACCCGTTTGTAGGCGAAATTACCGTTTTACCCCTGAGCTTTAAGATTCGTGTCCGATGTGAACGGTCCCGATTTAATCCTATTTTTAGCCATATCACGAGCCCCCCACTCCTAGAGACTGAGTTTGATCAGCCTTTGAGGAGTAGTTTTACTGTTCTAATGGCGTACGGGATTTTATCGGTATTCTTCAAGGGACTTAGGATCTTGCTCGGGGGTGTAACGGTGTTATTCTGGGCTTGTAAGATACCCAAAAATATCCTCAGAATTTTCTGGATTTTTGGTGATTTTTCCAGATTTTTCTGAATTTTTCCTTATTTTTTTTGAATTTTTTATTCATTTTCCGAATTAAATAATTAATTATCGAAAATATTAAATAATTATTCTAATTATATTTTTCAGAATTTAAAATAATTTTTCTGAATTTATAATTTTTTTTTAGAATTTTTATTTAATTTTTTTCAATTTTTAAACATTTTTTCGGATTTTTTGAATAATTAAAACAAATAAATAAATTTAATATTACCTGGACACGTGGCACGATCGTGTGCGTTGATCACGATCAAGCGAGCGCGCATCGGGAGGAGAAAGAGAAGACCATTTTTTGGTGTAACATGGTCGGTGGTTCATGAATGCTCGGCAAAAAGTGGCCGAAGTCCACGTGTACGCCACGTGGCAGTCAACTGTTGACTTTTTTTTTTCCTTCGTCTTCTCCATCTGTGAGCTTCGACGATGGCGCGATCGTTTCTTTTCCGCGATAGTTCGGCGAGGGAGTCGGAGTTCGGAGCTTCGACGGCGGAGGCAGCTTGGGAAGGAGATGGGCCGAGCTCGGCGATGGAGTCGAGGTCGGGAGCTCGACGGAGGAGACGGAGCTCGAGTTCGGAGCTCAGTCGCGAAGGGAGCTTGCGATGACGAGGGTGACGGAGTCATCGAGCTTGGCCGTGGAGCTGAGCTGTTGGAGGAGCTCGGCGAGCTAGGGAGAGCTTGGTTGAGGAGAGCTCGTCGGAGGTGGTGTTCGGAGCTTCGACGATGAAGGCAGCTCGGGAAGGAGATGGGCCGAGCTCGACGATGGGGGAGTGGAGCTCTTCCGTGGGTTCGTCGAGGAGGGACTCGGCGATGACTTCTTGAGCTCGGTGGAGAGTGAAGCTGGCGATGGAGGCGTTCGGCCATGGCGGTGGAGCTCGGCATGTGTTGGGTTGGAGCTTGAGGAGATGTCGGAGCTCGGCATCGCGGGTACCCATGGCGAAGCTCGAAGAGGGAGCTGATGGCGAGTGGAGACGAGCTCGGCGACGAAGGGAGCTCGGCAGATGAGCTCGGCGACGAAGCTTCGTGACGAGTTCGAAGCCCTTGCAGGTGGCGGAGACTTTGTGAGCTCGGCGACGGTAAAGCTTCGCGGAGGAGGTGGCGAGCTCGTCGGACATGGAGCTTCGGGTGGAGACGACGTAGAGCTCGACGAGGCGGTGAGCTCAGTGTTTCGGAGCTTGGTGACGGAGCTCGGCGACATCGGGAGCTCGTGAAGGTGGTGTTGGATTTGGAAGCTCGACGACGGATCTAGAAGGTGGAAGAGGCTCGTCGGGAGTTGGCAACTGCGTGAGCTCGGCGACTGCGTGAGCTCGTCGGACATGGAGCTTCGCGGAGGAGATGACGTAGAGCTCGACGAGGCGGTGAGCTCAGTGTTTCGGAGCTTGGTGACGGAGGAGGCAGTCGGCATGTGTTGGGTTTGAAGCTTGCGAGAAGGTGACGAACTGTATTGTGTTATTTGGTTTTTGTTTTGTTCCCTTGGTTTGTTTTGCTTGGGTTTTGGCGCCAAACCATTGGAGAAGAAGCTATGAGATGGTCTTTTACCGCGCGATGTACACCTTTGCAATTTGCAGGACACTTTCAATTAGCTTTTTCATGGTTTGCAACTTATAGTTCAAGTCTAGCAATGCTTGTGGGCCGGTGCTGAGAGCGTTCGGCGGCTGGTGCCGAACTCAACTGGTGCCGAACTCAAGCCCGTAAAACGGTCGGTGTCAAGAAGGCTCGGCAGCTTGTGCCGAACTCAACTGTTCCGAACTCAATTGGAGCCGAACTCAAGCCCGTAAAACGGTCGGTGGCAAGAACGCTCGGCAGCTGGTGCCGAACTCAACTGTGCCGAACTCAATTGGAGCCGAACTCAAGCCCGTAAAACGGTCGGTGGCAAGAACGCTCGTCGGCTGGTGCCGAACTCAACTGTGCCGAACTCAATTGGAGCCAAACTCAAGCCCGTAAAACGGTCGGTGGCAAGAACGCTTGGCAGCGGGTGCCGAACACCAATTTTCCCTGCAGATTTCTTCTTGATATTCCCGGTGCTACGGAGGTCGGCTCGGGGCGTGCGACCCCTTGTTTCGAAGCTAATTCGAAGATCTACAACTTCTCTTTAGGAGTGGGATGAAGATTCACCCTTCTTCATGGTAAAAATAGCCCCGCAACATCCTGGTCTTCATGAAGTTGGGGAATGTTTTTGGTTTTGGGGATTTTGGAAGAGGAGCTCCACTCCTAGGGACGGAGAAGCTGCGCTAGGAAGACCCTTGTGCTAGGAAGACCCGTCCTGTGAGCAAAGTGAAGAGCTTGGCTCTAGAAGAGAGCCGTTTGTGAGACGAGTGTGAGGAGGAACTCTAGGAGAGAGTTGCGAGCTCCGAACTCGTTGAGAAGAGGTCCGCTTCGGAGGCGAGCGGAGCGAAGGGCTTGATTCTGGGAGAGAGCCATTCGGGAGACGAGTGTGAGGAGGAACCCTAGGAGAGAGTTGCGAGCTCCGAACTCGTTGTCAAGAATGCTCGGCAGATGGTGCCGAAGTTTGAGACTTGTTGATTTTTTGATGGTCTTGACTGCCGAACTCAAGCCCGTAATACGGTCGGTGGCAAGAACGCTCGGCGCGGGTGCCGAACTCAAGCCCGTAATACGGTCGGTGTCAAGAACGCTCGGCAGCTGGTGCCGAGGCTCGAGACTTAGAAATTTTTTGGAGATCTTGACTGCCGAACTCAAGCCCGTAATACGGTCGGTGGCAAGAACGCTCGGCAGCGGGTGCCGAACTCCAATGGTGCCGAGCTCAAGCCCGTAAAACGGTCGGTGGCAAGAACGCTCGGCGCGGGTGCTGAACTCCAATTTTCCCTGCAGAGTTCTTCTTGATATTCCCGGTGCTACGGAAGTCGGCTCGGGGCGTGCGACCCCTTGTTTCGAAGCTAATCCGAAGATCTACAACTTCTCTTCAGGAGTGAGATGAAGATTCACCCTCCTTCATGGTCAAAATAGCCGGAGAATATCCTTGTACACATGAGGTTGAGGAGTGTTTTGGTCGTGGGGATTCTGGAAGAGGAGTTTCACTCCTAGGGGCGGAGAAGCTGTGCTGGGAAAACCCTTGTGCCAGGAAGACCCTTGTAAGAGCCGTGGGAAGACCCATCCTTTGAGGTGAGCAAAACGAAGAGCTTGGCTTTAGAAGAGAGCCATTTGGAAGACAAGTTCGAGGAGCAACTCTAGAAGAGAGTTGTGAGCTCCGAACCTGTTCGAGGAGAGGTCCGTCTGGGAGGCAAGCGGAGTGAAGAGCTCGACTCTGGGAGAGAGCCATTTGTGAGACGAGTGTAAGGAGCAACTCTAGGAGAGAGTGGTGAGCTCCGAGCTCGCTGAGAAGAGGTCCGCTTTTGGAGGCAAGCGGAGCGAAGAGCTTGACTCTGGGAGAGAGCCGTTTGTGAGACGAGCTTGAGGAGCAGCCCTAGGAGAAAGTTGTGGGCTCCGAACTCGTTTTTTAAGTGAGGGAATCAACGGTTGTGGGAGCAATTCCGAATGGCGAACCACTTCTAGCTCGCTTGGAAGCGCACTTGCGAAGTAGAATCGAACCAAGTGTTGGACTCCGGAACCATCGTAAGATTAAGGGCGTGGGAGCAATTCCGAATGGCGAACTACCCCTAGCTCGCTTAGGAGCGAACTTGCGGAGTAGAGTCGAACCAAGTGTTGGACTCCGTACCATTCAACGGCTGTGGGAGCAATTCCGAATGGCGAACTACCTCTAGATCGCTTGGAAGCGAACTTGCGAAGTAGAATCGAACCAAGTGTTGGACTCCGGAACCATCGTAAAATTGAGGGCGTGGGAGCAATTCCGAATGGCGAACTACCCCTAGCTCGCTTAGGAGCGAACTTGCGGAGTAGAGTCGAACCAAGTGTTGGACTCCGTACCATTCAACGGCTGTGGGAGCAATTCCGAATGGCGAACTACCTCTAGATCGCTTGGAAGCGAACTTGCGAAGTAGAGTCGAACCAAGTGTTGGACTCCGGAACCATCGTAAGATTGAGGGCGTGGGAGCAATTCCGAATGGCGAACTACCCCTAGCTCGCTTAGGAGCGAACTTGCGGAGTAGAGTCGAACCAAGTGTTGGACTCCGTACCATTCAACGGCTGTGGGAGCAATTCCGAAGGGCGAACTACCTCTAGATCGCTTGGAAGCGAACTTGCGAAGTAGAATCGAACCAAGTGTTGGACTCCAGAACCATCGTAAGATTGAGGGCGTGGGAGCAATTCCGAATGGCGAACTACCCCTAGCTCGCTTAGGAGCGAACTTGCGGAGTAGAGTCGAACCAAGTGTTGGACTCCGTACCATTCAACGGCTGTGGGAGCAGTTCCGAATGGCGAACCACTTCTTACCCGCTTATGAGCGAGTAATTTGAAGCGGAATCGAGCCAAGTGTTGGACTCCGACCTCGTTGTTAGAGCTTAGTAAGTTGCGGGAGCAGCCATGTAGAAGAAGCTGGACTCCGAACTCGCCATTTTGCGAGTCGTGACTCGGAGAGATTGAGATGAAGCAAGAGCAACAATTTCCAATGAAAAAATGTAAAGTTTTATAAACTAAGTGGCTGCTTCAATAAGGCAAGCCATTATTACATACTGTTGGCCGAGTTACAAGCATCGGCCTTATTGAAAATCAAGATCCTACTTCTATGACAAGGTGAAGACCTCTTGGGAGGAGCTGGGAGGTTCTGAGTCTTGAAGCTCGTCGGGCCCTTCGGTTCGTTTGTTGGCTTCTCAGAGGTGAAGCCCGGCCCCCTCTTTTTGGATGAACTTGGTCAGGTGTCCCCGCTATACGAGTTCTTCGATCTCCTCCTTGAGAGCCCGACAATCATCCGTGTCGTGGCCGTGGTCCCTGTGAAAGCGGCACCACTTATCTTTATCCCTCTTCTTACCAGGGGTATTCATTCTAGGGGGAGCGCGGAGTAGTCCTTCCTTGTCCACCTCCATAAGGACTTCTGATATATTAGCAATGAGGGGGGTGAACTTCTCAAAACGTGGAGTCGAACGGCGCTGGCCATTACTGTCCTTCTGGGATTTTTGGGACCCCTCTTCGCTTGTGCTCTTCCGTTTGTTTCCGGAAGATGTCTCCTCAAGAGTAGGGGGGTTGAGAGCCTCTTCGGCCCGAATGTACTTTTCACACCTGAGAAGGAGGTCGGCAAAGTTCTGTGGAGGCTTCTTAGCAAGAGAGGAACGAAGGCTGGAATTGAAGACATTGGATTGGAAGGCGGCCGTTGCGACGGATTGGTCGAGGGAGGCCATGGACCTGACCTCCGCAGTGAACCTCTTCACATAGTCTCTTAGCTTCTCACCTTTCTCTTGCCTGAGCTGGAAGAGTGAGATGCTGGTCTTCTCCGTGCGCCTGTTACTCACGAAGTGGGTGATGAAGAGTGTTTCGAACTGCTCGAAGGAGAATATGGAAGACGGGGCGAGGCGGGAGTACCATTCCCGAGCCGAGCCCTTGAGAGTAGCAGGGAATGTCTTGCACAACAGGGCATCGGAAGCTTGGTGGATGAGCATGAGAGTCTTGAAGCTCTCAATGTGGTCAACGGGGTCAGTCTCCCCTGTGTAATTCTCAAATTGGGGGGGTTTGAAGCCAAACGGCACAGGTGCATCCACAATGGTTCGGGAGAAAGGGGGTCGAGTAGGACGTAGGGTCCTCCCCCTAAGCTCTTCTTCTCGACCTATCTGACCCAGGCGCCTCTCTACCTCATGAAGACGGCGATACATGGCGTCGTCCCTCCGATGGTAATCAGCCGATCCTCTAGACTCGTCTTCGTAGGAGGGAGAGCGAGGGCTGCGGCGATGGTAACTTCGGGAGCGACGAGGACTTGGGGTACGCCGGGAGTTGGTAGGAGCGGGACGAGGAGATGGGGACCGTCGGCGAGGGCTTCGAACTGGAGGAGGGGACGGGGCCTTCGTCTCATTAGGGTTTTGACGGAGGTTGAGTGCCTGTTGTACCATTGCTTGGAACTGCTGGAACTCGGCACGGGTGATTGGTGCCTCATTGTTCCTGGGCTGTTGCCGATCTGCGGGGGAGTGCCTCCTTCTGTAATGCTCGGGGGACTCCCTCCTTCCCCTTCGGACAGGGGATCTTCTGTAGCCTCGGCGGTGAGGGGATCGCTCACCCGGACGTTGTTGGCGGGAGGCTCCCTCTCGGGCCCGCTTCTCGTCCAGACGGTGGCGTAAGTCCTCCACCTTCTGCCGGTTTTGAGGATTATGAGAGGCCATAGAATCCGTAGAGGCTTTGTGTATGGAGACGCGGTCTTGATGGAGAGGTTGCTTCATGCGGGAGCCCCCCGCACCGGCATTCTGAGGACCGGTGGGACCCTTGGGGGGTTCCTGATTCTGAAGAGGAGGCTGATCTTGTTGAAGAGGGTCCTCCACTTGAGGCGGGGGTTGTCCCTGCTGCGGAGCGGGTTGGACGGGGACTACCTCTTGCTGATCGGCGGGGTTGGGCCCGCGGTTGGACCCTCTGGACCTGACTTTTCTCGGAGGCATGGCTGGAGAAGATCGGACCAACGGGAAGAGGGGCTGCTATTCGTTTGGTTTTCCCACAGACGGCGCCAATCTGTTACCGCTAAATCTGGTGTGGGGGTAAACAGACAGAATTTGTGAGTTCGAGGAAAACCTGAATAACAAAACCAAACCTGATCCGTCGGAGATTGATCGTTGACTCCCGCCGTTAACCTGCAAAAAGTGCGAGACACCGGGGGGATCCCGGTGACGCACCCTCCGACGCTCAAGTCAGTAATCAGAAATGATTAAGAAAGAGCGTAAATTGAGAAAATACTGATTACCTCTCAATGGAGATGGATGGGGAGTATTTATAGGCGTTTTATGGACTAGTTTTAGGAACGTAATCTCCGTGATTAGATAAGGAATATTCCTCGTAATCAGATAAGGCATGTAATCTGATAAGGTATATTCCCTGTAATCAGTTAAGGAATTTAATCCCTAATCCCCAGTGAAAAGATGGATGTGAATCATGGCCGTTGATTTAGATCTAATCAGGGACCTTGATTGTATCTTGCTGGATCGGGCATGCAGCGGGTTGGAACCCGTGCCCAGTTGATGTGGATCCGTTCATGAGTTATTGGGCTTTGAATAAAGACCCAGTTCCCATTTCAGACCCGTTTGTAGGCGAAATTACCGTTTTACCCCTGAGCTTTAAGATTCGTGTCCGATGTGAACGGTCCCGATTTAATCCTATTTTTAGCCATATCAACGTACATTGGCGTCCCTCCACCCTCCCCAAACCTCGTTAATCGTCTCCGGGCCCTAGCCCCCGAGGCCTAAGGCAGTTTTTGAAATTTCAAAGAAATTCAAAGAGAGGGGACAGTGCTCGGGAAACGTTCTTCATATGGGCCCTAGTGACTTACCTATGGCCTTAGAGGATGCCACTAGAGTAATGGGACTCTCTTCAGGGAAAGGGTCAGATGTTGGTTTTGAGTCTGTACCAATCCCCGAGTCATTTGGGAATAATTCAGTGGAGGAAATAGAGGTTCTTAATAGGGATACAGTTATAGATGATTCTGGGAGAGGCTCTAGTGATGAGAAGATTAATGAAGAGAGGCAGGTCGAAGAAGCTGTGGATAGAGAAGATTACATCGCAACGGATGAATTGGTTAAGAGGAACTTAGAGGATGAGATGATCGGGGCTCTAGAGGGCCTACGGGAAGGGATCATTAGCTCTGAAATTAACACCTTTCGTTAATGAAGCGGTGACGGGATCACCTTTTATTCACACAAAAAATAAATAAGAGTAATGCTAGAGCCACTACCTAGTCCACTACCAGATTCTCCACTACCTGATGTGGCAGTCTAGTCAGCAATGCCACATCAGCAGCCTACTTAAAATGTACTTTTTATTAATTAATTCCAAATCTGCAATTAACTCTTCAAATCAACTATTCATCTTACCCAACAGTCTTTCTCCTTCCCATCTGCAGTCTCTTCCCTCTTCTCTACCCATCCTCTGCCGTCGCCGCTGCCTTCGCCACGCGACGTCGCCGAACCTCCGCCTCCGCCTCCGCCGTCGCCGTCGCCGTTGCCGGCGGCCTCTGCTTCGCATCTCTTTTGAAAAAGGTACAAATACAGTATGGATTATATGGATCATATAATGTATATTCTTTCACTTGTTTGAATTTCATGTATATTCTTTCACTTGATTGAGTATTTTTCATACTGTATTAGTATGTTCATGTAGATTCTTTCACTTGTTTGAATTTCATGTATATTCTTTCACTTGATTGATTTCACTTGATGTATTAGTATGTTTTTCATACAGTATTTTTCATACTGTATTAGTATGTTCATGTAGATCATACTTTTAATGTAGTTAAGATAATTTGTGATTTTCGAACTTGTAGTCATTGTGTAAGAGTCAAATTATTTTGCTGACAGTGTGGGATGTTGAAGCTTGGTACCAGGACCAAATTATTCTGTGTTGTCCATCAAATACAGGTGCTAGATAGTTCACTATAAGAGTAATGCTATAGTTCACTACATAGTTATCTTCATAATCTGAGTTGTTTGATTACATAGGATTAAAGTTTGGTTTTATCTATCTCTTTATTTTGTATTTCCTTCTATATGCAGCTGAAGGTTTTGAATAGAATAATTTTTGGATTGTTGAATTGAAAGTCTAAAGAAATTGAGTTTTACTAAAGTATTATTTTACTAAAGTATGGTATCCTTGATATTTAACAGGCATGGAGAACCCCCTCAATGTTTTACCTTCAATTCAAAATTCAAGTGAGCATGGTCACAATGAAATAGAGAATGTAGAGAAAAAGGGAAAGGAAATGGTTGCTATTAATTGTGTATATAGGTTGCTTCTGCCAACGTGAGGTCATCCGGGATGAGCACTCAATTGATACCTGACCAAAATGCTTCAAATGCAACTAATCATGATGGTCAATAATGCTGAAATTGAGGTTACATTTTGCATGTAATTGCTGAGAATACAGGTGCTATAGGTTATTAGCTAATGAAATTGGAGAAGTGAAAGGTTGATTTCTATAGTGAAAAGTGCCAAAAGAATGTTGTAAAGGGAACAAAAAAAATGTTACATGGTGAAGAATGTTCTAACTGGTTGTTGTTTTTATACTTAACTGGTTGCTTTTTGTTCATTTGGCTTTTTTTACTCTATCAGCAGATCTGATTTGTGGTTGCTATTTTTATACTGGTTGCTGTTTAGAAGTGTCATGTTGGATATTTGTGTGAGACAATTAATTCATTTTGTTTAGAAGTGGTATTCTTGTTCTCAGCAAGTAGGGCCATACAACTTTGGACATGTGTGCTTCTTGTACCTGTATCTTGTAGATAATCAGATAGATACATCATATCTACTTTTGGACGATTCACATATATATCATCTCATCATGAAAAAAAGGATGAGAGGTCAGCCAATCATTTCCAGGTTTGGTTTTGCATAACATATGTCACAAACTTTAAATGAATTCTTATGTTCGAGGTATGTTTGAGGTCAACAAATGTATACAATATAATTTCTGAAACATCAAATATCTTTGTGCTTTCAGATTAAAATTAACAAATGAAAGTGATTTCAGATTCTTTGTGCTTTTGTCCAAAATGCCAGCAGTGGTGCTAGATTCACAATTAAATGATGCACTAATGTGCACTGATCTGTTCTGAGAACTGCACCCAAATACAAAAATGAGAAATGAAGCATTCAACATTCAAATTCATAATTCCTTACCTTCACAGATAACCTGAAATGATAACCTGAAATGATATCAGTTTGTGCAAAATATAGCCATCTAGTATTTATCAAGATATCTCAACAGTTTGTTCAGCTTTATTTCCTAACAAAAGTATGAAGTGTACTTGCTTTTGACTAGAGCCAACAAATCAGACTTATGAAGTGTACTTGCAATTATTAAATTTTTTTTTTTTTTCACTTGACGAGCAATTTAACTAAAGGCTGTATTCTGTCTCTTGAATGTTAATAAACTTTTTTCAGTACAAAAGAACAATATATATCTTGAAAATCTGACGTATCTAGGTTTACACTTGCAAATCCTACAGGATAAATTATAGTTTCCAGACAGAACTCGAGAAGAATTTGATTACAAGAAAGTTTCTGCTTGTTAAAACTAGGTACATTGTTTGTACAAAGTAAGAGAATATACTGATAAATGATACACGGAGGATGTTGAATGTTGATCATGAACTAACTAATACACCAGGGTGAACACAACTTATTTACTTGTGATCCTCTTGGTTAGTTTGTATCTTACCATTCTGATCTGTTCTGAGAACTGCACCCAAATACAAAAATGAGAAATGAAGCATTCAGCATTCAAATTCATAATTCATTACCTTCACAGATAACCTGAAATGATATCAGTTTGTGCAAAATATAGCCATCTAGTATTTATCAAGATATCTCAACAGTTTGTTCAGATTTATTTCCAAACAAAATTTGGCGTAATGTTCGCCATCCATGATTTCATCCCAGAGCAGGAATTACAAACCTTAATTCAAAAGTATTCTGTAAATAATCTGATCTAATAATCTGTAGATAGTATTTAGTTTTTTAATTCAATTTTCAGTTGCAGGAACAGAATTCTGCATCTAATGGCAAACAAAATGTTGCATCAACTTATATACTTTCTACAACCTTGCTTTCTGGTTCACAATGTACTCAAGGGGAAGCTTTTTATTAATTTCATTGTTGACATCCAGTAAACATTACAACAGAAACAAATGGATGTTATATGTCAGATACACAGCTATATAAGCTACATCAAATTTCATTTCTTAAATAGAATTCCAAGTATACAAGATACAACTCAACCACATTAGTTATGATTCTGTACAAATTAAGCCTGAGAATGAGAAAATCTTGCGAGCAAGTAATCAGAAAGTGGACAGAGGGCATCCATGCATTAGTTATGAAACAGTTCAGGCGTTAACGCTGCTCTTCTTCAACTTGATGCCCAATGCTGCGAAACCTATGATCTTTCTTCCCTAACTCAATCTTCCTCTCCTCTTCTCCATTTGCCAAAAGTGGCTTGGACTCTTCTTTTGGTTTGACATTGATAAAACTCACTTCTTCATCATCTTCCAATCTCTCATCAACTTTCTTAGTATCGACATTTGAATTTGTTTTTGCATTCTCTTCAACTGCATCCCCCTCTTCGATATCAGCTTCATAGTGAGAGTTCCACTTCCTGTACTGCTCTGAGCTGTGTTCAACAATACCTCCATCCTTATCAGATGACCATTTCTGATTGAAGCTGCGAAACCCTTTAATTTCTCGACTAACCTTCCGTTCTGCGGCAACGGCAACCTGGGAATCCAAGGGAACAAAGTACATCAGATACTCCACAGTGGTGACCAATAAGTCATCAAAATAATAAAATTCACCAAAATCAGATGACTAACCCTTTGATTTCTCGACTGCTCTGTGGCAACGGCGACGGCGACGGCGACGGCGACGGCGGAGGCGGAGGCGGAGGTTCGGCGACGTCGCGTGGCAAAGGCAGCGGCGACGGCAGAGGATGGGTAGAGAAGAGGGAAGAGACTGCAGATGGGAAGGAGAAAGACTGTTGGGGAAGATGAATAGTTGATTTGAAGAGTTAATTGCAGATTTGGAATTAATTAATAAAAAGTATATTTTAAGTAGGCTGCTGATGTGGCATTGCTGACAAGACTGCCACATCAGGTAGTGGAGAATCTGGTAGTGGACTAGGTAGTGGCTCTAGCATTACTCAATAAATAAATAGTGCAAGCACAGTTTCCAGTGTGAATTGATTTTGTTGATTTTGCTGGACAATCTTTTACATAACAAATCGCACAAGAGCGAAAATAAATTGTAAGCTTAAGATGAATGTTTATTTAAAACATTTTCTGTAAACATTTTTAGGGGTAACAGTTATGAGGATGATACAAATTTTCTTCAGTTACTGATTGAACGGCAAGGTTTATCAAGTGCTTTCAATCTACACCTAAACTTGATGACAATTTTCCAATTTTCTATTTGTGATCCAGTTCCCTGCTTAGTTTATCCTTTATAAGTGTCCCAACATCTATTTCATATACATTTTATTCGGCTAGCTCCAATTTTTCGCATGGGTCCAATTTTTTTGCTAATTTTTATTGCATATTAATTACTTCAAAATATACTAACTTAGAACTAGAAGATTCACAACTATACTGATGTTTTATAAAGTAAAACACTAACTTAGGAGTAACCACTGTTTAAAAATAAACCTTAGGAGTAACCTGTTCTGAATAATTGAATTATCCAGAATTCCAAAACAGAATCAATTAAGTGAAAAAAAAAAGATTAAATAAAAATGGCGAGGCAATCTTCTTCAACTTTCAATTGATACTTCAAAACAAAAACAACTTTGTCAGCAAACAATTAATTGATTGCATCTCCATTGATCTAATTTGAGGCGAGAAGCAAGTAAGCAAACAATGGAGTGAGGGTAGAGCTGGAGAGGTGGATATGCGTCAGAGATCCACCCAAGATTTAATTTCAGATGACGAGTAGAGGACTGCACATTGGAAGGAAGAGATATTGGGGTGGCAAGAACCATAAAACTAATGATATGGATCTCTCAACATATTCTACATAATAAGAGGTGGCAAGAACCCTACTAGGAAGCAGGGATACTTTTGGATGGCCAATGTACCCGTGTTAGATGTGTATTGAATGTCGATACTCCATGGGTAATCCCGGATGCGTACCCCAAGGAGAAACCAAAATTTTAATAAATTCTTGCCACATTTTTAAGGTCTCTTGTGGAATTTTAAAAACTTGTTTACAATTATGCTCAAACACAAAACTCGAAATTTTAATACTTAGGTTATCATTTTCTTTTCAAAACTGCTTATAATCATTATTCATTCTTATAGTTTTATGGAAACTATTATGTCTTTGCAGTTTAAACAAGATAAATATTTTTTTGTTTATAGATATAATATAGAATATATCATATTTAATGTACCCACCAATGCAACTGTATCATGCTTTTTCATAAAATCGTGTATCCGTGTAAGCGTGTCGTGTTGTACTGACACCTCGTACCCGTATCAGTGCTTGGTCAAAGGTACCTGACATGTTATATAGGTCGCAGGACGGGATCCGGATTTAAAATAATGAGATTTGGACCCCGAACCGATACTTCAAACAGGTCCACTTTGGACTTGTCCCTACCCGCTTAAAATTGGGTCGAGTCGGGTCCAGTTTTGGGTATAGTTCAACTCCAGGGCGGTTTCGAGGTATTAGGTAAAAGTGACAACCCTAGATGCAATAGCGAGAAGGTGGAGGTTTTGTGTTAAAAAAAAGGCGAGGGGAAGAGGATGCGTCAAAGAGGGGGTCGAGATGAATGAAACGAAAACAAATGCATTCTTATGTTAAGAGGAAGCACAAAAGATATGGAAGATGATGCTTTTTTATTCTACAGAAGTATTCAAGTTATTTTTAGCCCATTCTCTTTTTATATGATGTGTTAAGTCCCAATTGGATTTGTGTTTGTACCTATACCCTAGCTTCATAGGTAGTAGCAAACCGGTTTCCCCTAAAAAGATTAGTACTATCTGCCGATATATCGGACATTAGACATCGGCATCAGATGATACTAGCTATTTGCACGCGTGCGATGCACGCCCTAATATTTAAAGGTGTGTAGGATTTTGAAGAAGGGATTGGTCACCGAAGAGGTTGCATGCAGAGTTGACATTTTGATATTTGCACAATTTTAGTTTCTACAGGCATGCACATATTAGTTTAGACAGTAACTTTTTTGTATTGTTTACTTTTTAAATTTTGATCAACTTAGTATACATGCATCGTTCTTCCTAGACATTGAAGTCAACATGAATTATTAATGGTAACAAATGAATAGTTTCCTCCTACCAATGTAATTGCATGCAAATTTATTCATCAGCAAAGTAATTGCATAAGTAATTGCATGCAAATTTATTCATTTTGATATTTGCATGCATGTGTTTATTTTTTTCGTAATACATGCAAATTACATTTTTGACCTCCGATATTAGTCCTATATTTTTTTTAGCCTTCTATGTTTATGGGGACATGATAGTAAAAAGCCGCCAAAATGGGGCTTTGCTTAATAATAGTATAGATAGATTACATTTTTGACCTCCGATATTAGCTCTATATTTTTTTTAGCCTTCTATATTTATGGGGGCATGATAGTAAAAAGCCGCCAAAATGGGACTTTGCTTAATAATAGTATAGATACTGGCCAAAATTGTGCCAAAATGGTATGCGTATTAAAATTGCAATTGCGGTATCGGTAAGTCATTCAAAATAGTACAACATTCGATATAATGGTTGTAATGGCCATATTTAAAACAATGGCATAATGTTCATCATTTTTTGCTGATTTCAAGAAATTCTGTTTGGTCATTTTTTGTTGATCATCCACCATTTCTTACCTATTTCGAGAAACATTGAATTTTACTATTTGCCGAGCTTTTGTGGGTTCGTGCACTACATTTGACCAATTCCGAAAAATTCTGAATTTCACTGGTCTTTTGTGGTAAACTCCACTATTTTAGCCGGTATCAAGAAATTTCAAATATCATTGGTGTAGCTAGCTTCTGTAGGCTATAATCCACCACTTAGCAATCTTTTGTGGGCTTATCCACCTTTTTGATGAATTGAATAAATTTTGAAATTCCCGTTTTGACCAACCTTTGTGTGCATTGTTTTTGACCAATTTCTAGAAATTCCAAATATAATAGTCTTAGCCCAGCTTTCATATGATTCCGAAATAATCGACTAAGATGGTATAGTAAAGGATGAAGCCTATGATGGTTGTTTTACATAGCTTTTGCACAATTCCGAAAAATAGAGTAAGGTATTTAAGTAAATGTTGAAGTCTACGACGACTAGCGCAGAATATGGGAATATCATGCAGATAAGGCTATCATTAAATTTATGATGATAACATATCACAAACTTAATGAAATGGTACATGTCAAGTGTATAAAGTAGAAACTATATTTCTAGAAGTCTAGGTTATATATCACTAGTTATGATCCCATCACAATTCTTTATGAAAAAGTAGTTCGTTGGCTGAAAGAGAGTGAAGGCAACACCTCTTTCTTCCACAACTTCGCGTCGCATCGTCAGCGATGCAATCGTATTTCCTTTATCCTAGACAATAGTGATGATCTCAATACGGATGCTGAAATTCATGCTACTTTCCTTCGTTTCTTTAAAGACCTTTTGGAATCTCAGCAACATCACTCCATTCACCTGGACTGGACCCAACTGTATGGTCCGCAAACGCATGATCTGTCTTCTTTGGAAGAACCTTTTTCCTTAGAAGAGACCAAGTCTGCAGTATTTTCACTCAAAAGTGATTCCGCTCCTGGCCCTGATGGCTTTCCAGCCTTTTTCTTCCAACATTTTTGGGATTGTCTTAAAGACGACCTGTTCAAGATGTTCTTCGATTTACACCAAGGTTACTTTTCCTTTGAAAGGATCAACTACCACTACAAAAGAAAAGGTCATCCCCGACGCTTTTTTGGGGCTTCACCGGCGTTTATAAACGCCGGGGAATAACCTATCTCACCATCATATCATATATGATATTTGATCAAATACCAATACCAACAAATAACAGCATAATTTTTGGGAAGATGGTTCCAATAAACATATGCAGTAATGAAACAGATAGAAAGTTGCTGGCTATATGACTAGTCAGTTTAAGACGTACTACCTTTCCAAGTCGGGCAACAATCCACTAATTCTATTAACAAGGTCATATATAAAAATACAGCAAGTTTCAAAATTAAGCTGCTCTCTAGACTGATTGCAAGTTTCATCCTTTCATTTATTCTCAGTGATTGCAAGTTTTTTCTTGTTCAACAGCACATCCAAATTTTATGTTTTATTAATTTTACATCATTAATCCAAAAAAATAATAGCAGGAACCACATACTTGTCTACAAACTTGTTTTGCATGAATAACATGAATTTAAGAGCAAATGAAGCTCCTAATAACTATGACATCCTTGGACTCTTGCAAAGCTTGCAAACTAGATTATAAATTTTACCTGCGTAACCATTTTTAGCACAATCGGACCAACTTTCGTTCTTCTGTTGTGTAGCTGACCCCTGAAACGACGAAACTTAATAACTAATACAGAAAACTTACATATTTGATGTTTGAAAAGAAAACAAAAAAAGAAACTTTGTACCACTACATCTGGGAAAACAGTCTCCCCACCCTTCTCGACATTTGACAGGTACATAAGTACTGTAGCAATTCGATGACCACCCAGCGCTATATTAGTTTTGTCTTGAAAGTAATCAAAATGTGGCTCATACTTTTGATCAGTCTCGTAGTGTAGGACTTGCATGGCCTCACCATTTTCTAATCAACAAAGGGAGCTTCTAAAAACCGATCAAAATAAAGAAATCTTTACTTTGTAAGGGTTAATAGGTATTGTACATGTAGTTACCTTCAGGAAGGAAGGTCCAGGAAGCAATCCTGCGCTCGATTCTTGTAACAACATCATCCTTCAAGCCAAGAAATAAATCAAGAAATCAAATTCTTTCAACTTCTACGTTGGTAATCAATTGCACTATATAAAGGTAGAGTAGAATATTAACATAATTGTATCAAATTAAATCAAACAGAAAAAGATGGAAAATCCATTATATATATTGCACTTAAAAGGGATACTCAGATTGATATTCATCAGTGAGTCAAATTTCATCTTATTTCCCTCCTGACACTGAGAAAATGAAAATGTAAACTTGAAGCTTGTGTCTTTTCATGTGAGTTGTATGAGGTAATTGTTTTTAACATGAGGTAATTGTTTTTAACATCCTAATATATATATATATATATATATATATATATATATATATATATATATATATATATATATATATATATGGGGAATGCTCCATTGAAAATGGGTTTGTTTTCACGGGTTGGAAAACACCAATTTGAGCCGTTGGATCACTTTTGATCGTGATCAGCGGCTCAGATCGCCTCCGCCCATCATCCTATCTCACTTAAGTGGCGGAGGGTTATTTTGGGAATTTCGTTCCAAATAACTCTTTGCCTGATTCGCTCTGATCAAATGAATATAACCTAGGCCGTTGTTCCAAACAACGGCCTAGGCTATAAAATTTTATTGAAATTTTATAACCTAGGCCGTTGTTGACCGTTGTTCCCAACAACGGCCTAGGTTATAAAAATTTAAAACAACGGCCTATAATTCAAATTTTTATAACCTAGACCGTTGTTCCAAACAACGGAGAACAACGGCCTAGGTTATATCATTTTTTTTAGAATCTGTTCAGCGAAGAGTTATTTAGGACGAAATTCCCAAAATAACCATCCGTTGATCAATTGAAACGGGTTATAGGGAGCTCGATCTGAGCCGCTGATCACGATCATGAGCGATCCAACGGCTCAGATTGGTGTTTTCCAACCTGTGAAAACTAGACCCGTTTTTAATGGAGCATTCCTCTCTCTCTCTCTCTCTCTCTCTCTCTCTCTCTCTCTCTCTCTCTCTCTCTATATATATATCTCTCTCTCTCTCTCTCTCTCTCTCTCTCTCTCTCTCTCTCTCTCTCTATATATATATATATATATATATATATATATATATATATATATATATATATGAGGCCTGCATTTTCCTAGGAGTTATGCAAATATTGCATGGACCACACTTTTACCTCTTTTGTTAAAAGAAAAGAAGATATGCAAATAGTAGCTATATATGCAAAGTACAACTAAACTGAGTAATGGTGTCAGAGTTAGCACCCCCAACAGTTCAGGTTGATATAGTAATTCACAAATGTACTTAACCAAGTTGATTATATAACCGACAACATAATTAACAATCAATCATCTACAACACCACAAAGCATCACATTTTTTGTTTTGTATGAGCAAAACCATGGAGTAAATTAAACTCCCATCTTTAAGGTGATTTTGCAAAAGGCCATATATATATAATTGAGCAGCCACTACATTCTTTTGCAAGTTTGTAACTGGACTAGTTGCAATTTAGAGTGCAACTGCAAGCTGCAGTTGCCATTTGGGGGCCTTAGAACTACATAATTACCTCACACCATGTTTAGATGCAACGGATCGCACTAGGAGGGGGGCCTTAGAACTACATAACTACATAATTACCTCTTAAGAGAAAGTATGATCAGCCGGAGGCAAATGTAGATGAGAAAGAGATCTTACATAACATTTGCATCTACAAATACAATTAAGCTCAAGTTCTTGCAAGCAATGACCGAAAAGCCTCATGTTCATATCTAAAGGAGGTTCATTTACTAATAACCAAATTTAGTGGCTTTTGGACAACTAAAATTTAGACTATTCCTCTCTAACAAGTAATCGTATGTTTGCAAGTTCACATTTCCAGTATATCAACATTGAAGTTACGGTGGGGTTTGAGAAATTTAGACTAATCCTCTCTAACATTAAACAATCCTAATTAACAAATACATGCTTGTTTGAATTCGAAAATAGATTAGTTAACCTACCTATTAATACATCATAATCATAACATTCACAAACCCTAATTATTCTTCTCTCCTAAATTTTTCTTTCCCACAATCAAACAAACCATAATTTTTCCCCAATTCCACAAACCCGAATTATTCTTCTAACAATCCCAAATTCTCAAATTCACAAATTAACCTATTATCAAATTCATAAATCCATACCTAATATTTGTTAACTCTTTTCTTTTCTATTTTTACAAAAATCCTACAATATGCAGGGGCATTTAAAAGGAGGCTTTTTACACATACAAGGGATGATCAACTAACTATTGACAAGAATAAAAAACGCAAGTTTTGTTTCCTTTGTTTGTTTAGCTGTAACCCTAACTGTTAGGAACAGTTGGTAGATTTTTTGAATAGTTTGTTAGGGTTCCTAATGGTAGATTTCTTGAAACCCCTTTACCAAAATCAAACCCTAATTTCACACTTCTCACATTAGGAACCCTAACAAACGATTCAAAAAATCTACCAACTGTTCCTAACAGTTAGGGTTACAGCTAAACAAACATCAAATTGGATACAATCAAACAAGAAATCTTGAAATTGCAGTCGAACTCACCGGATCTGAAGAATCTAGCACCGCAGAAATTTTTAAAAGGATGGGACTAATGGTGGGGAGGATGCCGGAGAGAACGACAGCGGGGAGTACACCGGAGGGGACGAGGGCAGGGATCACCGGAGGCGGGCTTTACGACGATGGGCTAGGGCTGCGAGAAAGAGAGAGAGAGAGAGGGGGGGGGGGTCAAATATAATTTAAAAGGTTGGGGTTATACGATCCTATAACTCAGCGTTCCTTAAAAAAATGCCAGGGTTCATAACTATACCCCGGCAGTTTATACGAAACGCCGGGAATTATAAAAAAAAAATTATCTAACTGTAAAAATTCACACCCTACCCCGGCGTTTTGGAAAAGCGCCGGGGTAAAAATGCCGGTGTAGACTTATTTTGTTGTAGTGTACGCGCACATCATTTTGATCCCCAAAATTTTGGGAGTCAACTTGGTCTACAACTTTCGACTGATTAGCTTGCTCAATACTATCACACCCTACCCCGGCGTTTTGGAAAAGCGTCGGGGTAAAAATGCCGGTGTAGACTTATTTTGTTGTAGTGTACGCGCACATCATTCTGATCCCCAAAATTTTGGGAGTCAACTTGATCTACAACTTTCGACCGATTAGCTTGCTCAATACTACTTTCAAGATCATTATGAAAGTTCTCTCCACCCGTCTAGGTGCTGTCATTTCTCCCATGATTGACCCTGCCCAATCGGGTTTTATTAAAGATCGTTTCATCCTTGATAGTGTGGCGTCAGCCCAAGAAATCATCTCCGAGTGCCATAGATCCAATTTCGAGGGCATCATGTTGAAATTAGACTTTCAAAAAGCTTATGATAATGTTAGTTGGGATTTCTTTTTTGAGATCCTCTTTCATCGTGGTTTTGGTCCGAAATGGATCGCCTGGATTAAATCGAGTCTTTTCGCAGGGACCTCGTCCGTTATTATTAATGGTTCGGAAGGTCACAAGTTCAGGTGTAAGCGTGGTCTCCACCAGGGTGACCCTATTTCTTCCCTCTTATTTTTTTTTGTGGTCGATGTGTTAAGTAAGTTGCTCCGCAACGCTTGGGAGGCCAATGTCATTGAAGGTCTTGGGGGCTCTCAAAGCTACCGTGGTGTGCTGAACCTCCAATACGCCGACGATACTATCATTTTCGCCAAACCAAATGGGTGCACCTTACGTAACCTGAAGTTGCTCCTTTATATTTTTGAAAGTGCCTCTGGTTTACCTATTAATTTTCAAAAATCTTCTATTCTTTGGCTTGGTGGGTCTCATAACCGCCAAGTGAAAATTGCCCAGTTCTTTAACTATGCTTCTGGCTCCTTCCCTATCCAATATCTCGGAATCCCTATCAGATGGGGGAAGCTTCATAAATCGGATTGGATGTCGATGATTAAAAAAGTTGAGTCTAGGCTTAGCTTTTGGTCTGGTAAGCACCTTTCTTGCGGAGGCAGACTCGTCCTTGTTAATTCTGTCCTCTCCTCTATCCCATTATATATGATGTCCTTCTTTTATGTCCCGGCTTGGGTTATCAAGAGGATTGACCAGATCAGAAGAAATTTCTTCTGGTCGGGTGCTGATGTTTATAGAGCAGGCACTCACCTATGTAACTGGAAGTTGATTTGCACTTCTAAGACAGCTGTCGGTCTTGGGGTTCTCAACCTCAAACACCAAAATTTGGCCCTCCTGGGCAAATGGTTATGGAGGATTCTGAAAAATGATCGTTTGCCTTGGGCTCGCATTATCTCTCTCAATTGTTTCACCCGGCAGCGGATTTGGGATTTCCATCCTTTACTTTCTCGTAAGGCCTCTCCTTTTTGGAAGGGGGTCTGGAAAGCAGCCAGCCCTTTTCGTTGCGGTATTTTCCACGTGTGCGCAGATGGCGCTAAGACCAAATTTTGGGATGATTTATGGTTCGGTAATATCAAGCTTGCGGTGGCCTTCCCTTCGCTCTTCCATGCATGTATTTTCCTATTTTCTACACTTGACACTTAGCCTAGTTTCACTTGATGTTTTCATGTTTCATTGTTATTCTTTGTTCCATTTATTCTGGTCTTCAATACATGTTTATGATTTCATATTTTATGTTCTATTTATGTTGCTTTTGTTTTTATGTCACTCACACCGTTATGGCTGACCCCTTTAGTTTTGGGGGTTAGGGTTATCTCTAGCCTCATGTTTTACAGGTGAGTACTTATAGCTTGGTATTTGGATGCTTGAGATAAAGTGATGTAACGGCTTATGTAATTTGTAAAAGAAAGTGTTGCAAAGAAAGAAATTTGTAATTCAAGGTGTTTGTTTTTCCGCTGTATTTTGTAAAGAATTAATGTAATGAAAGTTGAAAAATTTTATCTGTATTTGGCTATGTTTACTATTGCAATTGAAGTTGATGCTGGAAATTGTGCCACGTATTTCTGAGATATCATATTAGAAATTCGGGGTGCTACACCTAATGCATCACAATGTTACTTCGGCGGCCAAACCTCTTCAACAAAAGCGATGCAAATTTGCCTCCGAGCACCAGCAGGCTATCAAAGAAGAGGTAGAGAAACTCTTGAATGCTCGGTTCATCTAGGAGGTTAACTATCCCGAATGGCTGTCCAATGCAGTGATGGTTAAAAAAGCCACTGGGAGCTTGAGGATCTGTATTGATTTCACGGATCTAAACAAAGTGTGTCCGAAAGATCCCCACTCCCGAGCATTGATGCTCTGATTGATGCCACCTTCGGCCACAGACTCCTAAGTTTTATGGATACCTTTTTGGGGTACAACCAGATCAGGATGTTCCCTCCCGACATTCCAAAACCTCGTTTGTAACCGACCAAGGCCTATACTGCTACTGGGTCATGCCCTTCGGGCTAAAGAACATCGGTGCCACATATCAACACCTTGTTAACGGTGAGCGAAGCGAAGGGGGCTAAAGAACGTTCGCTTTGGAGGTGAGCGGAGCGAAGAGCGTGGCTCTAGGAGAGAGCCATTTGGGAGACAAGTTTGAGGAGCAACTCAAGGAGAGAATTGTGAGCTCTGAATTTGTTGTTTAAATAAGAGAATCAACGGTTGTAGGAGCAGTTCCGAATGGCGAACCACTTCTTACCCGCTTATGAGTGAGTAATTTGAAGCGGAATCGAGCCAAGTGTTGGACTCCGAACTCGTCGTTTAAGAGAGATTCAACGATTGTGGGAGCAGTTCCGAATGACGAACCACTTCTTACTCGCTTATGAGCGAGTAATTTGAAGCGGAACGAGCCAGTTGGACTCCAAATTCTTCGTTTAAGAGAGATTCAACGGTTGTGGGAGCAGTTCCAAATGGCGAACCACTTCTTACCCGCTTATGAGCAAGTAATTTAAAGCGGAATCGAGCCAAGTGTTGGACTCCGAACTCGTCGTTTAAGAGAGATTTAACAGTTGTGGGAGCAGTTCCGAATGGCGAACCACTTCTTACCCGCTTATGAGTGAGTAATTTGAAGCGGAATCGAGCCAAGTGTTGGACTCCGAACTCGTTGTTAGAGGGGGTTAACGAGTTATAGGAGCAATTCCAAATGGTGAGCTGCCCCGCCCTTGCTTGTTTGCAAGCGGCTAAAGCAACGTTGAACCAAGTGTTGGACTCCAAACTCATTTTTTGAGCTTAGTAAGTTGCAGAAGCAGCCATGTAGGAGAAGCTAGATGTGACTCGGAGAGATAAAGATGAAGCAAGAGCAATAATTTTCAATGAAAAAATGTGAAGTTTTATTGAGATAAACTAAGTTGCCGCTTCAATAGGGCGAGCCATTATTACATGATATTAGCTGAGTTACAAGCATTGACCTTATTGAAAATCAAGATCTTAATTCTACGATAAGGTGAAGACCTCTTGGGAGGAGCTGGGTTCTCTCTATTGGACCTCCTTGGATGAGGTGGAAGACGGCCCCAGGTTCTGAGTCTTGAAGCTCGGCGGGCCTCTCTGTTCGTTTGTACGCTCCTCAGGGGGGAAGCTCGACCCCATCTTTTTGGACGAACTTGGTCAGGTGTCCCCACTGTATGAGTTCTTCGATCTCCTCCTTGAGAGTTCGATAATCATCTGTGTCGTGGCCGCGGTCCCTATGAAAGATTCACCACTTATCCTTGTTCCTCTTCTTGCCAGGGGTATTCATTCTAGGGGGAGTGCGGAGTAGCCCTTCCTTGTTCACCTCCATAAGAACTTCTGATATATTAACAATGAGGGGGGTGAACTTCTCAAAACGAGGAGTAGAGCGGCGCTGGCCATTGCCGCCCCTCTTGGATTTTCGGGATCCCTATTTGCTCATATTCTTCCATTTGTTCCCGGAAGATGACTCCTCAAGAGTAGGGGGGTTGAGAGCCTCTTCCACTCGTATGTACTTCTCCACCTTAAGTAGGAGTTCTGAGAAGTCCCGAGGAGGCTTCTTTGGCAAGGGACGCCTTGAGGCGAGCATTAGTGACGTTGCGCTCGAATGCGGCAGATGCTACTGATTGGTTGAGGGAGGGAATCGACCGAGCTTCGGCAGTGAAGGGTCGAACGTAATCCCTTAGGCGTTCAGCCTTTTCTTGGTTGAGGGTCACCAGAGATATACTTGTTTTCACGGCCCGGCGCCTACTCACGAAATGAGTAAGGAAGAGCCCTTCGAATTGATCGACTGAGAAGATAAAGGTCGGGGCGAGTCGAGAGTACCATTCTCTCGCAGGTCCCTTCAGCGTGGCAGGGAATATCTTGCAGAGGAGGGCGTCTGAAGCATGGTGGATCATCATGAGAATTTTAAAATTCTCTATGTGATCAGCGGGGTCCGACTTCCCGGTATACGCCTCGAAGTGAGGCGCCCTGAAGTTCTCTGGGACGGGGGCCTCAATGATGATGCGGGAGAATGGAGGTCTGCTCGGACAGAGGTTTATCGCCCGTTGCTCTTCTTTCCTATCAATTCGGCCGAGGTGCCTCTCCATCTCGTGGAGACGGCGGTAGACTGAGTCTTCTCTTTAATCATATCTTGCCGAGCCCCAGGACTCGTCTTCGTACGAGGGTGGACTGGGGGTGCGGTGATGGTAGCTTGAAGATGGACGAGGACTGGGAGTGTGAAGGCGGTGGCTCCTAGCTGGCTCATGAGTAGGTGGCCTTTGATCGTTATTTAGGGCGTATTGAGGGCCCGCGGAATGGCCTCTTGAAAATCTTGGAGTTCCGCCCTTCGGCCCTTGTGAGTGGTGCCTCTCCAGCTTGGCGGTCCCTATGTGTGGCTCGACTTACTGGAGAATGAGTTCTCCGCCGATGATGCTGAGGGGACTCTTTTCGCCTTCTCGGGGGAGGGAATCTTCTGGTCCTCGGTCGACGGGGGGTCCGGACTCTTGAGACCCCTGGGTGTTCAGGTTGATGGAATCCCCCAAGGGCTCGCCATCCATTCAGGGGAGTTTGGATGTCGACTCCCTTTTGGCGGTCGGGAATCACTTGACGAAAATCCCGCTCGGGAGGGCTTTGAGAAGCCATAGATTCAACTGAAGGATTGGGAGCCGTGGCATGATCATGAGAAGGATGTTGCTTTGGACGACTCCGACGGGAGCCCCCCTGGGCAATCCCCCGAGACCCTGGAGGGGCATGTTGAGGAGGAGCACCTTGAGCTGGAGGGGGAGGAGGAAAAGAAGTGGTTCTTCTGCTGGAGACCGCTGCCTTCCCCTTCTCTTTTGGATGCATGTTTTGAAACTAGTCTCGCTGATGAAGTTAGATAAGGTTGCTTTTTCTTTCCCACAGACAGCGCCAATCTGTTGCTACTGATTTTGGTGTGGGAGCAAACAGATGAATTTTTAGATTCTTGGAGAAAACAATAAAACAAACTTGTTGACCTGTTGACCTTCACCAATGTGTTGACTGGTTTCTTGCCGCTGCCGTTGACCTGCAAAATGTGCGATACACCGGGATGGATCCCTCCGACGCACCCTCCGACGCTCAAGTCAGTAATCAGAATGATTAAGAAAGAGCTTTTACTGGAAAAAGATTGATTACCTTGTAATGGTGGGGGAGAGGAGTTTTTATAGTCGCCTTAGGGATCCATTTCGAGATAAGAACATTTCTCTACTTCCCGGTGTGAATGGATAGAAGCGGTTAAGATCACTTCTTAGGAATAATTATGAATCTGAATTCTTCTTTATACTTCTGAACTGGTTTGTAACGGATTGGGACCCGTACACAGTAAGGCAGATCCGTTTATGGGTTATTGAGCTTTGAAGAAAGACACAGTTCCCATTTCAGACCCGTTTGTAGGTGAAATTTCCGTTTTACCCCTGAGCTTTAAGATTCGTGTCTGATTTGAACGGTCCCGATTTAATCCCATTTTTATCCATATCAGAAATCATTGTCTATTCATCTTAATTTATTTTCTGGCCTACTGTCTACTTCTTTTTGCATCAAACTTTCAGACTTGTTTCTGTAGAAATTTGAAAGAACTTTGTAAACATGTGGGGTTCTGGGGTTTCAACTGTTTTTAAAACTAATTTTAGTAGTGAATTTTAGTGTAACCCATTTGAGAAGGATTTTGGAGGGTATAATGTGCCCAGTTCTGTTGGCTAAATTTAGTACTCTGGATTTTTTGTTGTTATCAAGTATTATATTGCAAGTTTGTTTGTCTTATTTTTCAGAGAGTTTATTTATTTATTAAGTAATTTTGATTTCTTTCACAGTTTTCTTGGGTGTTATTTTTTCCTGGGGAAATTTTTGTATGCATTAGTATATACAGTGAAGATTGAGAAATGTAGGGGTGGTATACCGTACCGTACCATTAATACTCTACCGTTTACCGTACCAAAGTACTCGAAACACAAATTTCTCTACCACTACCGTGCCAAGATTTTGGTACTACCGAGTTCGGTAATACCAGAATTTCGGTACGGTAATGGTAGTACCACGGTAATACCGGATATCAATTAGCTAAAAAAATTAACATTCGTATAAATGACAAATAAAGGATAAATAAGCTCAACGTAAATATATATATATGAAGTTTCAACATAAATATATATATGAAGAAGTTCCAATAATCAGACAATCAATTCTCAAACAGGACCAGCTCCTTATTAATGTAACCAATATGTCTAAAAGATGCAATACGAGCTTATATGATAGCATGCGAAATCATACTTATTCCATCTGACCTAGAAAATTGTAGCATAAGTAAAAGTTCAAAACTAGACATTGTAATTTCACATATCATGACTGTAGACTACCTTTACATAAAAGATTATGTTGAAGCCTACTAACTATACCATACTATGACAAATTTGATCAAAAACTTGATTAACTCTGCCAATGTTTATACGAAGTTGGCTTCATTAGATTATTAAAGCCTGAAAATCTGACTCGAACAAGGGAACAATTTCGAGTAGTAACTTATTGTCCGTGTTGTTGCAAACGATGTGGTAGTCGAACAATTCGCACTGTTAACTACTTTCACAGTTTGCAATCTCCATATTTGATCATGCTTCCATAACGTATCAAACATAGGAGCACCTACTGTACTGCAAGAAACCTCATTGCAGCTAGGCTCCATTGGAAGTAGCACTTAAAAACTTCTTTACTTCCTCGTCGTAGGCTTGGAGTTCCTGGAATTCTTTTGTATCCAAGAAGTTGATGGCCTGGAAACCATTGTACCATAGACCGACTTTAGAAAACTGACTTCAGAAGAGGCCAATTGTAGCTTCAGTTTGTAGCTCTTGTACAAGTTGAAGAATGAAGAGCTATAAGGACAATTTGAATCTCTAAATTACATTGAAAAAAGAATGAAATAAGCAGAAACAATCTTTGTTAGTGCAAACTCTCAACTTTTTCTAATAAAGCTATAAGAGGAAATTAAGAAAAATAATAACAATTAGTGCAAATAATAAGTAATTAAATTATTAAACAACCCTAGATTTAGGATACTCTAAAATTCAAGCATAATCACTTAAAAAACCCTAGAATCAAGTAATCAACAATTATCAATGAAAGATCGAAACAACCCTACATTTCTAAGTAATAAATCTAGTTCTCCCCCGTTTATAACAACCCTCCATAGATTAAGCAATCAAACACAGATTCAACTTTCAAACTCAAACCGCAACAGCGTACCAAGATAACAAAACACAAAACAAAGAAAGCAAAAGATGATCAAGAATACCGAGATTTATTAATGAACATACCGAAAAGATAACAACAATAATGAACAAAAGAGCTCCAGTAACATAGGTTTTCATTCAAAGAAGTTGGGAACACTGGTTGGTCTGGTCCTCAAATTTACTGTTTTCTCATACGTACTAATCTTATCATCTACGCACAGAAATAATTAAGAAGCATCTCTCAGCAAGTGGCCCAGCTATTCGATTTTGGTTTACATTCATTTGTAAGTTTACTGAACGACAACAGTAATTCTTTAGGTACTATTTAGTTAGAAATCAAGCTTTTAACTCGTGAAAATTCCAGATGATCTGACACAAATCATTCAGTGTAAAGTCATGACTCAGGTGTGCAAAGTGCAAACAATACTTGTGAAGAAAAAGTTCTCACAGAAGTTCAACAGAATGGGAAAAGTGCATGCTCCAGTCTCCCATGGCAACATGGTTTGCTACTATTATCTTCTTGGTCTGTGAAAGTGTCACAATTAACCCTAGATTAGATTTCTAAGTTAAGAAATCTAGTTCTCCCCCCATTCCTAATTCCCTCAATGAAAGAATGAACCCTAGATTTCTAAAGTTTCCCTAATTCTTCGCTGAATAAGTGTCCCTAATTCATCGAAACCCTAAATTTCAGCGAATAAGTGAGCCCTAGATTCAAAGAAGAAAAAAAAAGGAAAAACGAATATGAAGAAAGGTAGTATAATCAATAGTCAATAGACTCATCAATACTGAATATTGTATACTGGGGAAAATTGAAAAAGAAAAATGGGCCTGGGCGTAAGTCTGGGCCTAGGTTTTTATATAAAAATTAATATATATTAAATATATTCGGTTTTAATATATATTAAATATATTCGGTACGGTACGGTACGGTACGGTATACCATGATATCAATATTGGGTACCAGTACCATACCATATAATTACCATACCATATAATTACGGTATGGTACAATACCGACATTTCAGTATGGTATTACCAAGTTTTCGGTAATGTATGGTATGGTAATGGTATGGTATGGTTCGGTACGATAATATAGTATTTTTTGACACCAGAAATACAGATGTTCAAGGTGCCTATCTAAGTTAAAAAATATGGCATCACCAGAAGTACTAGATGTTCAAGGTGCTACTTATATGGAACATTAGATTGGTGTCTTACCATGTCCACTCGAAATTTGTCCCCACTTAAAGTCTATGTGAAACCATCCTTTGATGTTTGATAATTTCACTTGATATTTGAGAACCTAAATTTTGTTGGTAAGATAGAGACGGTGGACTTTGATTATCCTGTTGAGGTTCAACACTAATAGCTGATAGATTTGTGGTTTATATGTTTATTTTTATTTTTGGTGTGTGCGCGCCGGGCGCACAATGAAATACTTGATTCTAATTTCTAATTGCAAGGACTAAATCCTCTGGGAAAGAGCTATAGATGTCCACCATCCATAGAAGAACCTTCGTTAATTGTTAATGATATGTAATCAGTTGTGTATGATTACCATAGTAGTCCTCTTTCATCTATTTTGCTCCCCTATTTTTTTGTCCATATTTTCTCTCAATTTTTAGTGTAAGTTCATGATATTTTTATAGCTATATAACAAGTTGCCATTTGGAGCCAATATTATAAACTATGTAACCAGTTAAGTCATTTACTTAATAACTATTTACTTTCCTCCAATTTCCTAGTGTCAATCTTCTATTTTTTTTTTTTTAAAAGGGCTATGTTTTCAACCTCGAGACATCCTCTTTACCATCCCACCCCTTTACCATGTGAGCTATAACTTAGCAGTAGTGTCAATCTCCTTAGCTAACATTTTTCATAGGAAGTGAGTAAAAGAACACTTAATTGGCCAAAAGTTCTTTTGTACTCTTTCAAAATTAAATTCCTCTATTAAGAGTTGAAGATGTATCAGTAAACAAAAGTTTCAAATTCTATCTTTTGTTATTGTTACTTTGTGGTAATTGATAATTACCAATGCTTTACACAAAAATATCTGCTTAATTTGGTGTAATTTATTTCCTCTAACCTCACTTGTATTTTCTCTGTTAGCTCACCCATGATATTATGATTATTGTATTGGTTATTGATATATCCCTTGACATCATCTTCGTCTCCTTCTTCTAATGTAGAAAAATCTAAGCAAATGAATGTTACTTTTACAGATGACGGTGTTAAATATTTGTGGATTTGAGCAATTTTATTTAGTAGAAGGTCAACGTTACAAGCCTCAGATCATTTTGCAGCCATCACCCCAAAGTGTAGTATATACTTATCGATGGTACGTAATTAATTGGTTTAATTAGTTTTGTTTAATCTGGGCATTCGTATTATCTTTACATGTACCAATTCTAGTGCACCATTTCTACTGAATAGTTTAGTACTTTATATATAACTATCTATTTTTTAAAAAAATAGTTACAAATAATTAGTGCTAAATTTGTTAAAATTTTGTTCCTTGAATTACACAAAAAATCTATTCCAATAAATTTGCCGTAAATCAAATTGGACATACCAACCTTTCTATCTTTTAAAAATATCCCTAAAATTAATTACTTTACACATTTCAAATCTAATTCCTTCGAACACTATGCACATTTCAATAACAAACCTAGAATTGAAATTCTCATAACAAAGACTATAAATTCAAGGAGGACTGACACTTTTGATTCATCTTATTTGACTATAAAATTGTGTTGTTTCATATGAGTTATTTATATATAAAAAACATTGGTTATTTAAATTTATTATTAAATTATTATTATTTATTTTTAAAAAGAACTTTTTACCATATTTTACTTCATTAATCATTATGTTGAATAGGTCTATTATTATTTTTTTAGGCAAAAGATACTAATTCAAATTTGGAGATTAAATATTGATGAAAGATGCTAATTCAAATTTGTAGAGTAAATATTGACAAACTTTTTTCATTTTAACGAAAATATATACATCTGTCGGTAATGTAAGATGAACTTATGTCTAGACTGTAGCCATTTTATTTTGAAGGGCTAATATGTAAAATTATACAAAATAATTTAAGATTCAAATGTTTAATTCGAAGGTTTTTTTAAAAATTTTTGGAAAGATGCTTTTTGAAAAAAAATGAAAATAATTGACATCTTGCAAGTAAAGAAGTTGGGGTGGGTTTATGGGTGATTTATGAAGCATTTTTAAAATTAAATTGATACAAATTATTTGTGACCACTCATCTTAAAATGATGCACTAGAAATGATGCATCTACGATGATCAAAATCCTTAATTTGGTTACTACTCAATTTACGTTATTGTAACTGTATTGTACTTATATAGGGAAGCTATTGGTGCAAGAACTAAGTTTCGATGGAAATTTCACGGCAATTCAAAAACGTACGCGATACGAAATATTGATGTAGGTCTTAGAATTGCATTTCGAGTGAAAGCTCAGGGATTGGATCATAGTAGGGCACAATTCTTCAGGGAGAGATCAGTTGAATTCGCCACTAATGTGCAATCGAAGATGCTAATACCTCCTAAATCATACAGGAGAGAAATGCATAATTGTTAGATGATATATTACTTTAGTCCCATATTGGTTATGTATCAGTTTAGTCTTTTATTCTCTCCTTTATATAGGAGACATGTTGTATTCAGTTTATTCAATCAATAAAGAATATTTTTCTATCTTTAATTCTAACATGGTATCAAAGCAACCCAGGTTCGAATCCCACTGGCTACGCAATTTAAATGCGGATTAAAAAAACAAAAAAAAACAAAAAAAACAAAAAACAAAAAAACCAGCCTTGAAGATTCTGTTATCAGCATCCAGTTCTCAGTTCAGGGATGATATCCCACTACATCGACAATTCTCAAGTTTGGGGTGAGATCCCATCATCGACAATTCTCAAGTCTGGGGTGAGCTCCTTTCATCGACTATGTCTCAAGTTAAAGGTGAGATCCCATCACAGATCGGAATATAGAGATCTCGCTACTGTTCGGGGTGTGATCTCAACAGTGCGCCACCACTACTTCCATCTGCAACACTCTACTTCTCAGTTCCGTCACTTGCGCCATCAAGCGTCGTCGCTACACCACAGTTTGTCGTTTCTTCTACATCAACATTGTCAGTATTTCCAACTCTTGTTGCTTAAACCAACTTGAGTTTGAGAGGGGGTGTTAAATGATATATTATTTAGTCTCATATTGGTTATGTATCAGTTTAGTCTTCTATTCTCTCCTATATATAGGAGACATATTGTATTCAGTTTATTCAATCAATAATAAAGAATATTTTTATATCCTTAATTCTAACAATAATAATGTAGCAGGCAGATGGAGGGAAGAAGACTCGTTAATGGTACTCACATATAATATTTTGTCTGATAACTTCACAGATAAGACCCGCAATGAGAACTACTTAACATGGGAAATACGAATGAAGACCATCTGTGATGAAGTTTTATTCTACCAACCAGATATAATATGTTTACAAGAGATTAGTTCAATATCTTCACTTTATATTTATTAATATTGATATATAACATGTGATGCTCTCTAGTTGAATGAAAATGATCTAACATCTCGATTAATAAAGAAGTTATATTTTATATAAACAAATGGTTATAGATGGTCTGAACAAGTAGAAGAAATGGCTAGTTGGAATTTCATACTATTTAATAAACTGCTCTATATTTCTTTCATTAGTCAACCCCAACTAGTTGGGAAAATTGCTTTGTTCTTGTTTTTTTGTTTGTATTTATTTTCTTTCATACTTTAGTCTAATTTAAGAAAGACAACAAAAAATATAAATATGATTTAAATACTGTCTTTTATTTTCTTTCCAATTTAAGGTCCCCACCCCCCAAATTTTTTTTTAATGAGTAGTTACTATTGCATCTAAAGCATGTGTTTATACTTTTAAAATAAAGAAATGCTTAATTAAAATTATTTGGTGAAAGAACTATATATATAGTTTTAAGAAATATCCTTCATCTCTTAAACCACGTTCTCTTTGGCCATAGCGATGACTCTATTGAGTATGAATACAAGAAATCACACAAAATGTTTGAGCAAGATTGCATTAGTAGTTGTCAGGCATCAAACTTATACGTGTAACCCAACTAACTTTAATCAAAGGTAGTCACTCTCATAACACTTTAATAGCCATATAGGCAAACATTCAAGAATGAACACAGTATACAATATTGCAGTTAGTCTGATTGATTGACTGCTTTCAATCTATTTATCGTTTACACATAAATATTATTATGGTATGTTGTGCAGGGGAATGACCGGATACTCAAGAAATTTTTTAGGTCCACCCTTCAAGATTATCAGTTCCATTGGAGCCTTAAGGTTAAAATCAGAACAATTTGTTCAATTATACTCTAAAACTATCTCATTTTTTTAAATTAAAAAACTTTTTTATACTTTTGCTTGCAGGGTAGTCCCAACAATTCAAAATATGGATGCGTCACTAGTTACAAGAGAAGTCGTTTCGACTTTGTGGCTTTTGAAGAGATAATATTTTCAAATTGTATAATATATTTTAAAACTTTAGTTCTATTTATATAAATAAATAATTTGGAAAATAATGCGCAATGAATAACATTAATATGTGCACTAACAAAGTTATGAACGACACAGAAATAACAAATGTCATAATGATTCAAGATCATTTTAAATAGCAAAAAATTGGGAATAAGAAATAACCAGACACCCTGTTCATTGCAATACATAAGAGGTAACCGGCCCATAACTGTTATGATTAGAAAATATTTGAGTAAAATCTAACCAAATACTTAAACATATCTGATTTTTCTTTTAATTTGCGTCATTAAGAGTTTATTCAAAATTTGATACTACGTCATCGTATTTTAATTTTATCATGTCAAAAAATACGGATTGAATTTCATAAAGAGGCTTCGGTGTCAGCATCATCTCACATAAGAAAGTTTGAGCACCAGGTTTGTTACTGTAAAATTTATTTGTTACCTTAACTCTGTTAACTACTACTGAAGATAAGAGTATGTATTTGCAGGTATAAATTAACTATTCCTATACACAACATAATATGAGATAAGTGTGTACGTAGGAATATACGCACACCCTTATCTCATATTATGTTGTGCATAGGAATAGTTAATTTATACATGCAAACACATACTCTTATCTTCAGTAGTAGTTAACAGAGTTAAGGTAACAAATAAATTTTACAGTAACAAACCTGGTGCTCAAACTTCCTTATGTGAGATGATGCTGACACCGAAGCCTCTTTATGAAATTCAATCCGTATTTTTGACATGATAAAATTCAAATACGATGACGTAGTATCAAATTTTGAATAAACTCTTAATGACGCAAATTAAAAGATAAATCAGATATGTTTAAACATTTGGTTAGATTTTACTCAAATATTTCCTAATCATAACAGTTATGGGCCGGTTACCTCTTATGCATTGCAATGAACAGGGTGTCTGGTTATTTTTTATTCCCAATTTTTTGCTATTTAAAATGATCTAGAATCATTATGACATTTGTTATTTCTGTGTCGTTCATAACTTTGTTAGTGCACATATTAATGTCATTTATTGCGCATCATTTTCCAAATTATTTATTTATATAAATAGAACTAAAGTTTTAAAATATATTATACAATTTGAAAATATTACCTCTTCAAAAGCCACAAAGTCGAAACGACTTCTCTTGTAACCAGTGACGCATCCATATTTTGAATTGTTGGGACTACCCTGCAAGCAAAAGTATAAGAAAGTTTTTAATTTAAAAAAATGAGATAGTTTTAGAGTATAATTGAACAAATTGTTCTGATTTTAACCTTAAGGCTCCAATGGAACTGATAATCTTGAAGGGTGGACCTAAAAAATTTCTTAAGTATCCGGTCATTCCCCTGCACAACATACCATAATAATATTTATGTGTAAACGATAAATAGATTGAAACCAGTCAATCAATTAGATTAACTGCAATAGTGTATACTGTGTTCATTCTTGAATGTTTGCCTATATGGCTATTAAAGTGTTATGAGAGTGACTACCTTTGATTAAAGTTAGTTGGGTTACATGTGTAAGTTTGATGCCTGACAACTACTAATGCAATCTTGCTCAAACATTTTGTGATTTCTTGTATTCATACTCAATAGAGTGTCATCGCTATGACCAAAGAGAACGTGGTTTAAGAGATGAAGGATATTTCTTGAAAACTATATATATAGTTCTTTCACCAAATAATTTTAATTAAGCATTTCTTTATTTTAAAAGTATAAACACATGCTTTAGATGCAATAGTAACTACTCATTAAAAAAAATTTGGAGGGCGAGGACATTAAATTGGAAAGAAAATAAAAGACAATATTTAAATCATATTTATATTTTTTGTTGTCTTTCTTAAATTAGACTAATGTATGAAAGATAATAAATACAAACAAAAAAACAAGAACAAAGCATTTTTCCCAACTAGTTAGGGTTGACTAATGAAAGAAATATAGAGCAGTTTATTAAATAGTATGAAATTCCAACTAACCATTTCTTTTACTTGGTCAGACCATCTATAACCATTTGTTTATATAAAATCTAACTTCTTTATTAATCGAGATGTTAGATCATTTTCATTCAACTAGAGAGCACCACATGTTATATATCAATATTAATAAATATAAAGTGAAGATATTGAACTGGCCTCTTGTAAACATATTATATCTGGTTGGCAGAATAAAACTTCATCATAGATGGTCTTCATTCATATTTTCCATGTTAAGTAGTACTCATTGCGGGTCTTATCTGTGAAGTTATCAGACAAGATATTATATGTGAGTACCATTAACGAGTCTTCTTCTCTCCATCTGCCTGCTACATTATTATTGTTAGAATTAGGGATATAAAAATATTCTTTATTATTGATTGAATAAACTGAATACAATATGTCTCCTATATATAGGAGAGAATAGAAGACTAAACTGATACATAACCAATATGGGACTAAAGTAATATATCATTTAATACCCCCTCTCAAACTCAAGTTGGTTTAAGCAACAAGAGTTTGAAATACTGACAATGTTGATGTAGAAGGAACGACAAACTGTGGTGTAGCGACGACGCTTGATGGCGCAAGTGACGGAACTGAGAAGTAGAGTGTTGCAGATGGAAGTAGTGGTGGCGCACTGTTGAGATCACACCCCGAACAGTAGCGAGATCTCTATATTCCGATCTGTGATGGGATCTCACCCCTAACTTGAGACATAGTCGATGATAGGAGCTCACCCCAGACTTGAGAATTGTCGATGATGGGATCTCACCCCAAACTTGAGAATTGTCGATGTAGTGGGATATCATCCCTGAACTGAGAACTGGATGCTGATAACACCCCCTCTCAAACTCATGATCGATCAAACGATCATGATCAATCAACCGGAGTATGTTGACGATCTGGATGTAGAAGCACAAGAATCTTCAAGGCTGGTTTTTTTGTTTTTTGTTTTTTTTTTTTGTTTTTTTTGTTTTTTGTTTTGTTTTTTGTTTTTTTTAATCCGCATTTAAATTGCGTAGCCAGTGGGATTCGAACCTGGGTTGCTTTGATACCATGTTAGAATTAGAGATAGAAAAATATTCTTTATTGATTGAATAAACTGAATACAACATGTCTCCTATATATAGGAGAGAATAAAAGACTAAACGGATACATAACCAATATGGGACTAAAGTAATATATCATCTAACAATTATGCATTTCTCTCCTGTATGATTTAGGAGGTATTAGCATCTTCGATTGCACATTAGTGGCGAATTCAACTGATCTCTCCCTGAAGAATTGTGCCCAACTATGATCCAATCCCTGAGCTTTCACTCGAAATGCAATTCTAAGACCTACATCAATATTTCGCATCGCGTACGTTTTTGAATTGCCGTAAAATTCTCATCGAAACTTAGTTCTTGCACCAATAGCTTCCCTATATAAGTACAATACAATTACAATAACGTAAATTGAGTAGTAACCAAATTAAGGATTTTGATCATCGTAGATGCATCATTTCTAGTGCATCATTTTAAGATGGGTGGTCACAAATAATTTGTATCAATTTAATTTTAAAAATGCTTCTTAAATCACCCATAACCCCACCCCAACTTCTTTACTTGCAAGATGTCAATTATTTTAATTTTTTTTCAAAAAGCATCTTTCCAAAAATTTAAAAAAAAACTTCTTTCTACCTCTCATCTCTCCACTATGTTTCCCTTTTCTTTTAGTTTATTTTCGAATTTTTGGCTAGGGTCTTTATATATCTCATTGATTTTGAAGTACTTGAATTTGGATTTTTTTTACAAGCTTGCTATCAAAAATTTTCGAATTTCCCCAAATTTTCAATGAGTTTCGATCAAAACCGAGATTTTATACCTAGGCTCTGTTTGGCATTGCTTTTGGAGAACTCAAAAGCTCTTTTTTAAAGTCGTAAAACGGTTTGGGTTAAAATTTAGGTGTTTTAACAAGTTTTAAAAAAAACATTTAGCCAAAGTGTTCAAGACCTTCCTTTTCTCTCCAAACTTTCAACACACCAATTTAAGGCTTTCGGCTACTAAAAAAGCTCTTTTTTAAAGAGAGTTATCAAGTTCGAGGCCAGGCACCATCATAATCTCTACTCCAAAAAAATTAAATTCAAAATAAATAATTTTGTCAGGATACAGATAAGAAAAAATATTTTCACATCTTATTTTCTCACAAATTAATCATGTTCGCTCTTTTTTTCCCTTACCCATTTCTCCTACCGCCATTATGTTCTACACCGCAACAAAAGGATGAAGAAATTAATATTTTACAAGCTTATAATTTTTAGGTTGGCACAAATTGTAGAATTCAATTCATGACGTCGAAGTCAATTATTCAATTTTCTTATGTGATTAAAATATAGAGAAATTAATTATTAAATTTATGCAATTAATAAGAAACATTAAAATTGAAAAATAAGTAATTAAGAAATTTTTAATTCTTTAACATTTCAATTCTTTTTCAAGACTTTTTAAATTTTTATTATTAGAGAATTTTTATAACCTCACAAAAATTTTCTATAACAAAAAAATGCCAAACAATTATTCATCAAAAATGTCTTTTGTCATTCTGACAACAACCTTACAACTGCTGTAGCCAAACAGTTTTGGTTCCTAAAAAATGGTTCATGTTCTCTGCACTTTTTGCCTACAACAATGCCCACATATAGGGGTGTAAAATGAACAGAACGGTCCGTCGTCCGTCCGAGTCCGGCTCGAGAAATGGTCCGACCGTGGACCGTCCGAACTGTTATACGAACCGAATTCGAACAAATTATTAGGTCCGATTCTTTACCGAGCTCAAGCCGGACATAAGTCCGTCCGAGTATTATTGCGGTCCGATGCTTTATCGAACCAAGTCCGGATTATAAAAAATTTGTCCGGCCTAGACCGAGCCGGACACAAGCCCGTCCGAGTAAAATTTCGGTCCGAGCTTGAACATATAGTTGTCCGATCCCGTCCGGTCCGATTTACACCCCTACCCACAGAGCCTTAGAAGTTTAGTTTTTACTTAAATGACTTGACATATGTAGTTACAATGACTTTGAGATGCTTCATTTTGTGTCAAGATTTGGACTTGTCATATGAATGATCAATTAGGTAATGTGCTTGATTTTGGTAATGGCATTGAGTCATTTATTATGCTAAAATGTTAAATATTGTTCTCGCATTATAGGGAACTTGTTTCAAATTTTTATTCGTTAGTGATAATATTTATTAAAAAGAGAATTTGTGATTAACCCCCTAGATGATACACAATGCCACTAACCCCAATAATGCATTTGTTCATCACGGAAAACCCCTTAAGGGTGATTCCATTAAAACATCTGTTACATGCATTTTGTATACTTTCTTAATAACAAGTTCTCTTCCACCTATTAAAGCTCTAAATGGTTTCGAGAAAAGGAAGATAACTACTTCTTGTCAATTCCTTCACGAAAAGTTACATGTATTGCACATGTAAAAGTTTCTAACGAAACGCTAACGAAATTGCCCTTTATGACTAAAAATTTCAATTTGGGAATGAGGGTTATTCACGTGACTACATAGTACTAGGGGGATTATCCGCATTATACCCTTATATCATATATTTATTATTCAAAGTACTAAAAAATGCACATATATTATACTTTCCCCAAAAATTGTGTATCAATGTACCGTATCTGTGGTACCCATACCTATGCTAATTAGCTCATAGATCTATAAAGGGAAATGATATTTAAATAAAAAGTATCGCGCAAAATGAATAGATGATTGCATTTACAACACTCAAAAAAGTAGTTGTGTGATGAACATCATTTTCATGTCTATCTAAAAAAAAATCTTGTATGTACATAAAACTTGTACTATTTGGTTTACCTATTTCTATTTTTCTAGTTTTATACTACATTAATAATTCTTTGAAATTAATTAAAATGTTCAAGTCTATAATTGAAAATATTAAATTGGTAAAAAAATATTTAAATATATCACTTTATTTTTAAAAATTAATTATTAGTTGTTAAAAATAATTCAAGTATAGAAACATATTATATCATTTTTTCAAAATTTAAAAAATGACCGGAAAAAAAACAATACACCGATCCGGCTGATACCGATCCCAATTCAAATATTCGAAAAAAAGGTCTCGTTCCCGATCCCGAGTATTAAACCCTGGCTCATATTCAAATGAACTGGATCAATGAATGATAGAACTTCCACGAGTGACAATTGCCTCCTCTAGTGATAATCTGGCCACATGGAAAAGCTAGAATCAATAAGTTGTACTCGTTGCGTTGTTCGGGTCAAGAATAGGACTATAGGTCACCATGTATCTAAGCTTTTGTGATATTCCCTCCGTCGTAATTTAGGCATTCAATCTTCATCGCTTCTATTTGCTGTAAACATGGTCTTAAAATTTAGTCATACGAAGATGCATGAACCGTATTGGATTGGAAAATTGCCTACCGATACAATATGGCGACTATTACAACAAATAGCAGTCGACCTCCGAACAATACAAAGATTTGAAATCATAGTTGTGATAATTAGGTGCCATTAACAAAGCAGAAAAACAAATATTGTCAAAACCGGACCGGCCTTCGAACCAGAAAGGTGGGCGGTTTAGTTTTTCAAGGTTCGATCGGGTATTTCTTTCGACTGAACCAGGTTGAATAAAAGGGATCTTCATGTAATTAAAAATATATTTGAGTTTTAGAGATTTTTTGGTTCGATACAGAACCAGATTGGTTAAGGGTCCAGTTTTGGTTAAACCCAATCCGACTGGCCCGGTTCGGTCCGGTTTTGACAACATTGAGAAAAACCTGCTAATCATTACAATACAAAATTTTCGAAGCTAATTGTCAATTTGCCAGAGACGAGAAGGGAAGGAAGCCAATTCATTTACTCATGCCCACTTCGTGTATTAGTCCGCCAACACCCCCAATTCCTCGATAAAGCATTCCCACCAGAGTTCTTGTAGCCTACTCTGAATCCAGACAAACTTATGATCATAAATATATGTGCTCCAACTTGATGGGACGTATTAGAGTAGCACTATTGGTAATCTAACTATTTGGTCCCCAGTCATATACTTTTTATTCTAAATCAAAAAAGTAGTTTTCGCCCTTTTGATGCTATTTCTACAAGTTTCATTGTCCAGGTGCCACTTATTTGAAACATGAAACACCATTATTCTTTAGTTGTCTTCTAAATGATATAAAAGGATTTGACAATTGAAGTGTCTAATATGTTTGTATATGTTGCTTCAATAAAATTTAGGATTCAACTTCTTGGTGGTTGACTTGGAATTTTATAAATTTTATTGAATCTTGTTCTACGGAAAGATTTTGTTTTCACATATAGATTTTTTTGTTAAGATAGATCAGAGAGATGAAAACAATACTGAATATTGAATTGAATTTAACCAAGTACAATACCACCTATATATAAGAGGTGAACAAATATCAAAACAACTCTACCACCAATATGGGATATAACATCTAACACCCCCTCTCAAACTCACGATGGGTCAAACAATGTAAGTTTGCCTACTAAGTGTCGGAAACTCTGAATTGTATGGGATTTGGTGAAGAAGTCTGCAGTCTGCTGGGAAGAGGTAACAGAATGGAGAGAGATGATCCCTGCCTCAAAACGCTCACGAATATAATGACAATCAATCTCAATATGCTTCGTTCGCTCATGAAAGACCGGGTTGCTTGCAATATGCAATGCACTCCGGTTATCGCAATAAAGTGGAGTAGGTCCTGTAAGGCTAACACCCATATCTGATTACAGCCAACGAACATGAACAATCTCTCTAGTAGTAGCTGCCATTGCTCTGTACTCATCCTCGGTAGAAGAACATGCAACAACTGCCTGTTTCTTGCTCCGCCATAAGATCAGCGAATCACCAAGAAATAGACAAAAACCTGTGGTAGACCTTCTGGTAGTCGGATCCCCTGCCCAATCTGAATCAGAATATGCACTGAGCTCTAGTTGGGATGTAGAAGGCATGAATAATGAGCGAGTGATAGTGCCCCGAAGATATCTGAGGATCCGAAGGAGAGCACCATAGTGAACTTATGTAGGAGCAGATACAAACTGACTGACAATACTAACTGCATGAGCAATATCGGGTCTGGTCATGCATAAATAGACAAGCTGTCCAACAATCTGCCTGTATCTAATGGGATCAGGAAGGAGCTCACCATCTGTGGGACGAAGCTTCACATGAAGCTCTAAGGGTGTATCAGCTGATCGACTGTCAGAGAGGCATGCAACGGAAATAATATCTGATGTGTATTTCTGCTGAGAAATGAGTATCCCCTGAGATCCATGAGCAATCTCTAATCCCAGAAAGTAACGTAGCTTACCAAGGTCTTTCATATGAAACTGCTGGTGAAGGTATTTCTGGGTGGATGCAATGCCGGCGGAATCATCCCCAGTAATGATCATATCATCAACATATAGTAGTAGAATTACCCTCCCCTGCGGTGATGACCGCACAAACATAGAATGGTCCTGAGAACTCTGACTAAAACCAGCCTTGGTGATGACAAGGCGAAAACACTCAAACCAGGCTCGAGGGGCCTGCTTCAAACCATATATAGTCCGACGCAGCCGGCAAACATGACAAGGAGGAGTAGGGAGGCCAGGAGGAGGATCCATATAAACAACCTCAGATAAGGTACCACGAAGAAAAGCATTCTTCACGTCCATCTGGTATAACGGCCAGTGGCGGATGGCTGTAACAGCAAGAAGGGTGCGAACAGTAGTCATCTGTGCAACGGCAGCAAAGGTCTCATCATAGTCAATGCCATGCTCCTGAGTAAACCCTCGGGCTACTAGCCGGGCCTTGTGCCGCTCAATAGATCCATCAGGTTGATATTTTACCTTGAAGATCCACTTGCAGCTAATAGGCTGAACGCCCTCTGGTAGAGGAACAACACCCAAGTGCCAGTCTGATCAAATGCACTAAATTCCTCTGCAATGGCTTTCCTCCATTCAGGATATTGAATTGCGTCTTGATAGGTTCTGGGCTCACGTGAAGAGTGTATAGCAGTGAGATATGCATGAAACTGTGGTGAGTAGGAAGCTAGGGTGGCAAAACCAAACTGGTCAGAAGGACCAGTGGCATCAGGTGTATAACGTGCCGGAGGAATACCAGAAGTGGAACGGATAGACTGACGAAGGGGTGGCGGACTGACAGGGTGTGGGGGTGGGGACGGTGGAGTAGGTGCATGTGACAGTAGGGAAGTAGGTGGGATGGGTGCTGGCGGCTGTGGGGATGCAGGTGGAGGTTCGGTAGGGGGAACAACAGGTGTAAGGACTGCAGGAGATGTGAATGGAGCCAGAGGACTGGGATCAAAAGGAATGCGGGAAGATAAAGTCGGGGGGCTAGCAACAACTGGGGAATCGAGAAATCTAGTATCCTCGGTAGGGGTCAGGTAGTAAGGGGCGTCTTCCGCAAAGGAGACATGTCGAGAAATGCGGACACGACCCGCGGATGGATCAAAACAACGATAACCTTTGTGTTCAGGATTGAGACCTAGGTGAACGCACTTAACAGTAGCGGAAAGCTTCATGCGCTCAGTAGGAGGAAGGACGTAACAGATGCATCCAAAGGTACGGAGCATACTGTAATCGGGAGGTGAATGATAAAGAGCCTCGTAAGGCATCGTACCAGCTAGGGCAGACGAGGGAGTAATGTTGATGAGACTAACAGAGGTCATGATAGCTTCAGCCAAGAAAGAACGAGCAGAAGAGGAGAGTAAAAGAGCGCGAGCCGTCTCAAGGATGTGACGATGCTTGCGTTCAGCTACACCATTCTGCTCATGTGTGTGAAGGCATGATTGCTGAAACAGGGTGCCGTGAGACTGAAGGATTGTTCTCATAGTGGTAGAAGTGTACTCACGTGCACCGTCCGATCGAAAATTCTTAATGCGTACACCGAACTGAGTGTAAATCATGGTTGTAAAGACCCGGTAAATATCAGGTATCTCAGATCGCTAACGCATAAAGAAAGACCCATGTATGTCTAGTGAAGTCATCGATGAAGGTAACATAATAGAGAGCCTTTCCACGAGGGTACAAGAGAGGGTCCCCATATGTCGGAATAAACAAGTTGAAAAGGGTGAGTGGTTTCAGAAGTTCTGTTGTGACTAAAGGGTAGGGCAATGTGTTTGGCCAGATGACAACCCTGACAATCAGATAAATGTTTAAAAGTGAGAGAACCAAGGGCACCACTACGAGCTATAGTCTGAAGTCGTGATGCGCTAATATGACCTAAACGTCTGTGCCACAGATCAGCATCAGAGGAAACAATACCGGCAAAACTAGAAGGAGAGTGATGTGCACGAAGAAAATCTAGATAATATAGACGATCCTGACGACTAGCGTGCCCAAACTCCTCACCGGTGGAGGAATCAGTAATAGAACAACCTAAAGAGTCAAACGTAACAAGACCACTATCGCACAACGCACTAATAGAAATAAGGTTTATTGATAAGTGAGGAGCATAGAGAACATATGGTAATGTGAGAGTGGGAGAGTTAATTGTCCCTGAGTGTGTGATAAGAAGTGGTGAGCCATCAACATATGGTAATGTGAGAGTGGAAGAGTTAATTGTCAACTGTGCGTTCAGCCTATTAGCTGCAAGTGAATCTTCAAGGTAAAATATCAACCTGATGGATCTATTGAGCGGCACAAGGCCCGTCTAGTAGCCCGAGGGTTTACTCTGGAGCATGGCATTGACTATGATGAGACCTTTGCTCCCGTTGCACAGATGACTACTGTTCGCACCCTTCTTGTTGTTGCAGCCATCCGCCACTGGCCGTTATACCAGATGGACGTGAAGAATGTTTTTCTTCATGGTACCTTATCTGAGGTTGTTTATATGGATCCTCCTCCTGGCCTCCCTACTCCTCGTCATGTTTGCCGGCTGCGTCGATCTATATATGGTTTGAAGCAGGCCCCTCGAGCCTGGTTTGAGTGTTTTCGCCTTGTCATCACCAAGGCTGGTTTTAGTCAGAGTTCTCAAGACCATTCTATGTTTGTGCGGTCATCACCGCAGCGGAGGGTAATTCTACTACTATATGTTGATGATATGATCATTACTGGGGATGACTCCGCCGGCATTGCATCCACCCAGAAATACCTTCACCAGCAGTTTCATGCATATCTCACTGCTATACACTCTACACGTGAGCCCAGAATCTATCAAGACGCAATTCAATATCCTGAATGGAGGAAAGCCATTGCAAAGGAATTCAGTACATTTAATCAGACTGGCACTTGGGATGTTGTTCCTCTACCAGAGGGCGTTCAGCCTATTAGCTGCAAGTGGATCTTCAAGGTAAAATATCAACCTGATGGATCTATTGAGACGGCAAGGCCGGAGTGATGGGCATGGCCGAGGATGTGAGGGAAGAAGCACTGCGAGCGCTACTATGACTGAGAGTACAATGTGGAGAAAGATGCTGCTGGTGTCTGGATTGGGTTAGGGGGTAGGGCGGTGCTACCGGTGGCAGAAGTAGAGGTGGTGTATGGTGATGAGTGATGTAAGGAGAAGGTAAGAGGCCGGAGGAAGACTGAGAATGGCGCTGCTGCGTGGTGAATCTGGAGGAGGAATGAGAGGTGGTTGCATCGGGGAAATCAGTGGAGGCGAAAATATGTGGGAGAGACTGAGATGCCATCAAGGAGTTGTACCTGTGTGTGTGTGTGTGTGTGTGTGTGTGTGTGTATATATATATATATAATTTATTTTTATTTTTATTTTTATTTTTTAAAACAAAAGTTGAGGATCTGATCTGATCTGAAGGATCTGTTACAAAAGTTGAAGGATCTGGAGTTCGAATCTGGAGGGATCGGGAGTTGAAGATGAAGAAGATGTGGTGCAGGATGGAGGGATCGGGAGTTGATGAATTGTATGGTAAGTTCAAATAGACAGGAAGTCAGTTCGGATCTGGACTTCGTTCGCAGTGCTGAGTTGAAGATGGAGGGATCGGGAGTTGAAGATCTGGAGTTCGGATCTGGAGGGATGACTTCGGATCTGAATGACTTCGGATCTGGACTTCGATTGTTGGTTGTTGAGTTGAAGATGAAGATGGGTTGGATCAAATGACGATGCTGGCGGCTGCGGGATCTTGAGTTGAAGATGAAGAAGATGACTTTGGTATGGCGACGGGAACTGGAGATTCGGATCTGAGGTTGAAGAAGACGACTTCGGTTTTTTTTGTTTTTTTTGTTTTTTTTTGTTTTTTTGTTTTTTTGTTTTTTTGTTTTTTTGTTTTTTTGTTTTTTTTTTTTAGCTAGGGGTTTTGGGAAGAAATTTGTATAACTTGGCTGTTGGAATTTGAGGATTTTTGGATGAGAATTTTAAGAAAGAAAAATTTGGATAACTGGCTCTGATACCATGTTAAGATAAATCAGAGAGATGAAAACAATACTGAATATTGAATTGAATTTAACCAAGTACAATACCACCTATATATAGGAGGTGAACAAATATCAAAACAACTCTACCACCAATATGGGACTATAATATCTAACATTTTTATTTTGACAAGTTGTCTAAATTTTATATTATACTTAATTTCATTGCAATTGCAAAAACCTTGCTGCATAGTGGCTTAGTGATGATTTCCGTACAGTAGACTTATTCTTTATAAAATAAGAATAAAAATGCTATACCATTTGAGGAGATAGTAAAAACATAAAGTGGGTCGCCATAAGCTTCACACCCAGAGATTTAAATAAGAAAAGATTGTGCCAACTATCCAAAGCATGCAAATTGAATAAATAAAATGACTTAACTAGCTTATTATGTCACATTAAATAATAAACAATATAAAATTCTTACATGAGAGTTCAACCACAAAAAATAAACTTAATTAGAACAAAACCAATTATAGTTGTTTGTTATGATGGTTTAAGCAAAACGATCATATAAATAAAACAGGATGGGGGGAAGAGAGAGTGAGTGAAGAAAAAGATACCCCTCGATAACTACATTGCCTCATAGTGAACAAATCCAGGACGACATTCGAAATGTTATCTTCACCGTATAGAGATATAAGGCTGCGGAGGTCGGTGTCCAACTAAAAATTGAACAATCAGGGAAATAATTAGTGCTTAGTTACAGCTTTAAACCATGAAAAGATTCATTTGAGAATAGATATGAACCTTATGCCTTCCTTGTTCAACGAGATCTATCAAATTCATTGTAAACTTTTTAAAGGAAAGGTACTCCTGCAAACAATGTCCAAACAATTGACGGCCTGAAGGTAGATAATGCATACCGTAAAACAGAAAAGACAATTATTAATACCTGGCCATCCTTATAGGCCAGAGGAGACTCTGTCACTGAAGAGCGTTCGTGGACTTCACAGTTGATTAATGTTTCGCGTGCTTTAATGAACTCCGACTCATGGCCACTAATTTTGGGATGTATCTCATAAAGTAACTTAAGACTAAACTGCAAGACAAGATGGAAATATACATAATGAACGCTGAAACGTAAACTTCTGTTAGATCATCGATAACCTTGTTGTTTACCTCATCCCTATTCAAAAATGTGGCTTCCCGAAGTTCTCTCATTTTTTCCTCAACAGTAGAGAGAATCCATTCCCATAGAACTCTGACAAAATTATGCTGCCGACAAACATAGTGTGCTTGGCTTGATAAATCTTTGAATTCCTCTAGCCTGGATCTGTTGGAATCCAACCAGCTGTCTTCAGAATGCTGCACAAACATCACAAAAAAATTGAATTCTTCAGCATTCATAAAGGGGATAGGGTAGAAAAATAAAACTAACATGACATGACATCTCTAATCAAGCAAGGATTTCTTTAAGGAAAAAATTGTGTAAAAAACAAAAAAAAGAAGTGGTTCAGTATAAAGTCATTGTAAATTGCCCCAGCAGTCAAAGGAAAATTTCAATCAGATGGCTATTTATTAATGTTAGGCGACTGAAAACAAAATATGTTCAAAAATATATGGTTAGCAGACATAAAGAAGTTGAGGCGAACAACAAAATGGATGGTTTTTTTATTGAGAGATTGAGGTGGCTTCCATAAATATAAAATGGAGAATCACTTGAGGGTGTGTGGTCATGTACAAAAGAAATCAACTGAGTCAACTGAGTAGAGAGTAATATAATAGCACTAACAGTTGATGAAGGAAAGAACAATAGCAGTGGATCTAGTTATAATGGTTTAAGTGACTGTAAGTCTGTAACTCATTAAGATAGCAACCTAGTGGACGCGATAGCCATTATAGTTTAGAAAGATAAATGGAAAAGAAAGATCCAAGTAGTCAACATATATGTAAACTCTTGATAGCTAGTTAGCCTATTTCTTTATATGGTTAGATGTTCTGCTTACGTCAATAACAAGTCTTAGCATTATCTGCAAAATCTCTATTTCAGACTACTGCTACAGTGGAACAACATCACTGATGGGAAAAGGCAGTTATTATGAATTTTTATATTGATTACTGTCTTGATATTAAACAGTAGGTTACAATATATTCCATTAAAACTAGATACTTATTATTCTAATGTGTAAGGTAAGCACAACCAAAACAAAATGATGTTATTTGTTAGGAAAAAAAAACAAAATGACGTTATTAAAACATCATCAATATGAACAATGTCGATGGGTCTAATGTTTGGGTTTTAACACCTAATACTCCTCACAAATAAGCCAATTTCAATATCCTCACAAATCACTAGTTCCGTATCAGCCCCCAACAGTGTGGGTCCCACGCTTGAGGCTGCCCCATAATATTATGTCACCCATACGAGTACAATACTGTTAAAATTAATGGGACACAGCAATTTGACTAAAGTACCCATGTACCCTATCTCACACATTTTCTATTCTTAAAGGAGGTTTTCCTACCCACACCCACCAAACCATGATGACTTCACACCTTCTCAGTCAAAATAATATCCCCTCCAATCTTTTGTTGCCGCTAATTTAACATCAAAACCCTAGGGAGCGATGATAGACCAAGTTAGAAGGAGAAGAAATCTGGAAAGGGAAATTTAACAAAACATGTAATGATTGTTGTACGCAAAGATGACCAAGCTCAAGTAACAATCAAAACCAATGTACAATTCTAAAAACCCTGAGAATCCACCACACATCCTAAACAAGAAACATGACCCTCGCAAGTGTCAATATGGACCACTAGTAATGGTAAGCCTCTTCGCTTGTAAGCAAGATACCGGGAATACGAATCCCACTTGCACCATAAAATCCCCATATATCTGGGGTAAGTGTGCTATGTGTGTGTGGAGGGGGGGCTACGATCTTATTCCCAAAAAAGAAAGAAAAGAAATGAACATCTCCGAATCGCTTAACTCTTTCCCCTCAGAAATCCTCTCCTCCCAACCCATGAATGGCGTCCTTAACTCCCAACCTTGCCAACAGTAATCTGTCTTCTCTCAACTAAGTTACAATCGAGTTTTTTCCCCCTTTTTTTTAACATCAGTTGCAGGTAAAATAGTCATTTGGCATGTGCAGTAATTGCTTTAGCAGAATTCGGGGTAACTGAACAACCTGGGCCATATGTTAAAAAAAGTTGAATCTTATTGACTATCTCTAATCAAATATTTTAGAATGGAGCATAAATTGTTAAAGCTTTAACTCCGAATACATCCACGGTACAAAATGATCAGCTTGATATCATTTCATTATTAATTATGTTCCACTAACCCCATAAGAAAAATTAATGCAAGACCCCTATAAATTACAATTACAAATAAATTAAAGACCAATAGATCAATTGTCAACTAGAACGTGTGTATTCCATTGTTCAGTCATTCTTTCCTAATAATGTGTTGTCCAAACAGCTAAGCATCCCTTAAAATATATCCGAAAACAAGATTGAATTTCACCAGTTGTTCTCCTTGAGGATGTTTGGTTAAGTATAAATGGCTGCATTTTGATGAGGTAGCATTTCAAGGTGCAAGATTTCTATGATTCAAAACACAAGTTGCAAGTCAACTTGCATGCTAATCGAGAGAATTTTTAAACTGAAATACAACCTAATCCAACCATTTAATCTCTACAAAACACTCCTCAGCATGACAGAATGCTGCCTACCTCCCAAACAGTATTTAACTCCCAAGAAATGCCAAAATTTGGTAGCATCGAAATAATTCGAAGTTAAATTTCAGTTTCATCTTGTCCACTTTCACCAATTAGTCTCCACAGACGATATGAGGAAGCTATCTACCTTTCCCCCTCCAGTACAACAAATGGAAATAATACCTTCGAGCTTGGGAGCTCTGGTTCCTCCTTTATGGAAATATGTTCATCTTGCTTTGTTTGTAATTTTCTATCAGTTTCAAGCATCTCAATTTGTGATCTCTGCAATGATCCATAAATTGCAATAGTTAAGAAACTGATTTAAGAATTTTAGCTTAAATGAGCTTTAAATTGTCAGTACCTCCATCATCCTCAGGATTACTCTTTGATAGGGTTGAAGACTTAGGTCCACATATAGAAGAATTTCATCAATCTACAAAATGCAAAAGAAGTCAGCCAAGGTAGAAACTGAAGACATAAATAGATATTAACTTTATTTATTAAAAAGATACGTAAAATGATACAATAATTCAAAATTGCAATAGTGCTAAATTTGTAGACAAAAATTAACAATATAGAGCACATATAGCAAACTTTTTCATGCACCAATCTATTTTTTGACTATGGCAAAATATACATATGAATAGGAAATCAAAAGAGTTGTCGACAATTGACAAAAATATGAAATAAAAGCATCTACATTAACAAAAGAATTCAATAATTAAAGCAATAAATTAAACACCAATTCAAAACAGGTATTTTTCTCAAAGAGTAAATTAAATTAAGCAAGGGAATCAGAATGATGATCTACAAAAGAATTCAATAATTAAAGCAATAAATTAAACACCAATTCAAAACAGGTATTTTTCTCAAAGAGTAAATTAAATTAAGCAAGGGAATCAGAATGATGATCTACAAGTTTAACAGACGAATATGACAACAATCAAGCAATACATTGACAACTCTATATATTAAACAATCATCAACAATCCAAAAGAAACTTATTTACTATCAATTAGTATTAAATTTTAACATATCTTAACAATAAAAATACAGGTTCATCAATCATTAACATTAAGCCATCAACAAATCTAAATGCTAATAGAACCAATTTGACAATTACATTAATTAACAAAAATTATACTATTAACACACCTCCCACTGTATCTTTAAAATCTCTTTACCTTTTTACCTAAACAAATTAGTCTAACCCCCGTGGGAATAATGCAGTGTTCTAAATGGCGGCCTCTTCGGACGCCTAGGCGCTCAGATGGAGGAGAACGAACCACCTTTGCCATAGGCGGTGGTCTAGGCGGTCTGAGGTGATTAGGCGGGAGACTTGCTACAATCATCTCAAGCTAGTCAAGCACAAGGTTGGCTTGTTGATGGTGGTGATGATGATGATGAGGTCAAGCCGGGTTCAAGGCTTACTTGGAGAATGGTGGTGGAAGCATTGGGAGCAGATGAGGTACTAGAACCAAGGAGTGCAAGGAACATCTCCATTGCCATTAGAGAACTTGATGAAGAGCTAGATACATCGGAGGAGGAGAAAGATGAAGAGGTTGAATTTGAGTCTGATGACGAGAGAATTATGAATGTGGCGGATGGTGAATATGTAGACTTAGAAGATTAGGTAACTAGTAAGCTTAGTCAAGTCATTATTGGACTTGAAACTTTAAATTTCAAATTGAGAATTTTGGTAAAAGAGAACTACTATTAATCTATTATATACTATGTATGGATCTTGAATAGTAGTGGAATTGTTTTTTTTACTTTTTTTAGTATTATTGGTTACGGATTGCACATATTACACCTATTACACTTATTAAAATAACACATATTACACATATTACACATATTGGCATATTGCACATATTACAATTGGACAATTATTTTTTTAATTGCACATATTACACATTAATTGCACAGGGAAGCTTTTTTCATGCATAAACACCCTTTAATTACACATTACACAAGAACATGATGAATATTTGCAATTGGATTGCATAGTTATATTTACGATTGAAGAATATGGACAGAAATTAACTAAATCAGCAAAAAAAATCAACCACCTAGGCACCCCTTGACCGAACCGCCACCGCCTAATAAGAAGAATTATAGAATGGATTGCTAATTATGCCTAGATTTCGAATAAATGGAAATTTAATTGATAAGGCCTCTTCAATTATAGCCAATATTTTGTTCTGAGTACTTCCGACAACTTCAGGAGAAAAAAAGGCATTTACCTATTATAGAGATGGTGTGATTTGTTCTTTTTTATTGTTTTTTCCCCTCATTTACATCTTACGAGAAAAAGACATGATTCGGAATAGAAAGAACCAAATTACAACGACACACTTACTGATAGGGATTAGATCCTAGACGGCCCCCTTGTAAATCAATTTTAGTCGAGGTTGGTCCGGCCTTCGCAAGATCATAAATAAGTTTACATTTAAATAGTCGGTCTAGTGATCGACAATCTCTTCAATGACTGCAGAAGATGGTTCTTGTGTGACTGGTCTCAGCACACCCATTTTCCTGAAGCGATCAAATACTTCTTGTATGCCAATTCCCAAAAGTCCGAAAGGTCCAACCTAGCGATGCAACACGTTAAGACATAACTAAACGAGTTTGATCCAAGAAAGGCAGTAAAGTGCTCTACATAGCATTTAGCTCCAATAGGGTAGCTTGTTATCCTGCTTAACCCGCACTTGATCTTTTAGTGCTTTAGTGCCAGGAATGGATCATTATATGCATTTCCTAATCTTTCCCGGATCGGATGGGAACTTGACTCGGCCTCCTTGATTGGTAGAAAGATGTCTTATCGACTTCCATATAGAAAGATCAAAATCCCACAGTCATCCTATTACGAAGAAAGTGCTTTAGAATGCGCTGCTCATTCGTCTAGCTGATCTGCCAAGAAAGTTCAGAGCGAGTCCTTGTTACCTAGGGTTTCTAATTTTCCATGGTTGACTTTGGTCACCCGGTTCCTCGATAACGAGTACGTCCGGGGGCGTATTGGCTCTACCCCCCCCCTAAAGGATTCATCATGCACCGCTTGAATGCGATATGTCAATAAATTTCAAATATGTCGGATACACTCGAATATGTCGCATGTGCCGACCAAGAAACTCCATCCCATGAAAGATTAATGGCAGTGACAATGTTGGGGACTGGGACTGGACTAATCGAGAAAAAACAACCTAGCAAGCAATCTCCAACAAGCAAACTATAGTTCTAGAAAGAAATATTAGTTAGTTTAGTAGTATAGTATAGCGCGAGTTAATGTTTTTATTTATTTAATAGTTGTTGTCTTGCAAGATATTTGATAGGAGCGCGCTAGCGCATCGATTTTCAAGCTGGGAAAGAGACTGGATGTAGTCGATGAGTTGATAGCCCCCCTTCCCAACAAAGAAAGGATTTTTCGCCCATGAATGCCACATAATGGGTGTCAGTGGATTCGTTCCATTCAAAACTTGAGTAAAACGGTGTAGGCCAAAAAATGATTCATAAGTAGTTGTCAATGAAGTTGAAGTAACCAAAGTTTGAGGGATCGGTATCAATTTATGCTTGATTGCTCCATATATAGCTCCTCGAATCGCATTTTCTTAACGAACAAGACCCAATCCGAATTGATCTTGTAACAGATCGGCGACTCCAACTATCATCCATGTACGATCCATACTAGATCTGACCAACTGCCCATCCTACCTCCTCTACATTCTTAGTTACGTAGGATCAGGATCAACTAAAAAGCTAGCTTTAGACCTTCAGGGCACCTTGCTCCACACCAGTAAGCTACTCTCGTATGGAAATACCTATTTACAACAGATTTTGACCCTTCAGAGGTAGAACGTCTATCTCCTTTATGGTAGATAAAGCCAAGTCCCAATAGCCAATCCCTCTTCAATGTGAGTTGTGAATTCTTCCTTCTACGAACTAGCGTGCTTGGCTTCCTACTGAGTTCGAATAAAGGTGTTTCACCTGCCCCTTATGTGAGATCCCGTATTTCCGTATAATAGTATATGGAAGGAATAATATATAGTATATATATATATATAAGAATGGAAGGATTGAAAGTGACGTGGCATAGATGGAAAAAAAAGAAAAGAAGGAATAATTGGCCTATAGATGATCCTATGGGATTTGAGAGTGTGATGAGTCCATAAGATGGTCTATGGACCATAGAAAGAATTAAATGAATGGAAGAAATCATGCATGCTGATTTGGTTGGGTTGCTTTGACCGGGATTGACCCAGGGGATATAATCCCATATCGGTGGGATGAATAGGAGAAAAGAGAGATATATTAGGAAGCCAAGGATAAAGGAGTACCCAACTGTCCGGACACCCTTTTGAGGCAGCCTGTGGTGGGCGTGGCTAGAATTTAATTAATTGTGTGCGTACGAGTTGAGTGCGGGGCGTTACAGATGGTATCAGAGCCAACTTTCGACATCGAATGTAGGACTTGTATATAGGAAGTGCGTGGGACGCAATATGTGTATATGAGATGCATAAGACCCTGGGAGGGCAGCGATTAGGAGACAAGTCTACATTCGACTAGAAAGGCGATCCTGTACTAGATTGCACGTCCCGTATTCAGCGAGGACGCTGAATTCTTAAGAGGGGGTGAATGTGAGATCCCGTATTTCCGTATAATAGTATATGGAAGGAATAGTATATAGTATATATATATATAAGAATGGAAGGATTGAAAGTGACGTGGCATAGATGGAAAAAAAGAAAAGAAGGAATAATTGGCCTATAGATGATCCTATGGGATTTGAGAGTGTGATGAGTCCATAAGATGGTCTATGGACCATAGAAAGAATTAAATGAATGGAAGAAATCATGCATGCTGATTTGGTTGGGTTGCTTTGACCGGGATTGACCCAGGGGATATAATCCCATATCGGTGGGATGAATAGGAGAAAAGAGAGATATATTAGGAAGCCAAGGATAAAGGAGTACCCAACTGTCCGGACACCCTTTTGAGGCAGCCTGTGGTGGGCGTGGCTAGAATTTAATTAATTGTGTACGTACGGACTGAGTGCGGGGCGTTACACCTTAATCAAGTAGAGGTTCTGCATTTGCAGGCCTAAGGCCTCTTTTTCCTTACAGTTGTGAGGCCAGACATAAGAGAATGACTATTTCAGGAATTTCTGCTTATCTTGGATATGTCAGATCTGGCGTGTATAAGGCTAAGACAGAATAAGGCTTGTAATGGATGTAACGCTTTAATATGTGTAATAGGTTTTTAGTTAAGCACTCCCATTTCGCTAATCCTAGTCCTTCGTCCTTACAATGCTTCTCCTTTACCTGGGGTTGAAGTTCCACAATTTGAATAGCTTCCATCTTCTAGGCCCCGGCTCTTTCCCTAACCTATCTTTGTTTTGAGATTTACTTTGGCTTATTCCATGGTTGCTTCTCCCTCTCTATAGAGTTGAGTGATTTTATACCTCTTCTAACTTTTTTTAGAGAGAAAATAACTTATGAAGAGGGCTTCAGAGCGCCTGCCGCAAATGGGGAAAGATTTTGAGAGATTGGGAGAAGAGGAAGAAAGGGAATGCAAGGGAAAGGGAGTAAAAAAAGATAGAGAAGAAGGCCTTGGTGGAAGAATGTTTGATGTACCTACGATTGACTGGGGGAAGGCTACAAAGGAAAAGACATGGCTACAAGGGAGATGAGAAGACAAAAAATCAGAGACAATAACAGAGGGGAACTAGAGAAGGGGATATAGGATATAATTAGACAAAGGGATTTAATATAGATTTGGTTATTAGTTTGGTGGTCTAATAAAACAAACTGGTACTTATTTCAAAACATAAATTACTTCTTTTTTTTTGCAAAATTGCATAGCAACGCAGCCCTCCCACCCCTTTTGGTGCCAATGCATCCCTACATGTAGTTTTATTTTATTTTATTTTATTATAAATAACTCCTTTGGGCCCACACCTAGGTCTACCAAGGTATACCCCTATACACACCCAATGCTATTACGAGTCCCAAAATAGAGTGTTTGTGTATCACCAACCATCACCCTCTCTCGCTCAACCGACTTGCATCTATCAAGAATTGAAGTCCACTTCTCTCAGGTGTTGTTGGAGGTTTCTTAGTTGATTTATAGGTGTTTGATGGACGAACAACATGTATTAGAACTCTCCACATATTTTGAGAAACACTAGTAGCATGAAGCAAGGTTTTAAATTCCTAATGTCGGTACCATATCGGACGGCAATGTTTTATATCGGATATTGTTTCATAATCAGATTTAATATAAAAAAAATTGTATGTGACCTGATAACATGTGTCATGTATGTGTGTGTGTGTGTGTGTGTATGTGTGTATATATTGTAGAGAGAAAAAACTAAGTTTCAAGCTAATTATTCACTCGAAATCCCTATAGGAAACTTAGTAGAAACAAAGAAGGGGAGACCATAATGATACCTACTTACAACAAAATTCAAGAGTAAAACAACACATTTATACTATATTAAACAAATAAATAACCACTAAAATAACTTCTTCAATAAAGTGAAAAGTGTTTTATTGTAGAAAGGAAGCATACAAGATTTGAAAGAAAAATAAAAAATTTGTTATGAAGAAGAACAAGTGTTATTTTTTCCAAGTTGTTCAAACGGGTATCTTTTTATATAATGGGTTAGGGTTTCAATTGGGTTTTATTGTAGAAAGGAAGCATACAAGATTTGAAAGAAAAATAAAAAATTTGTTATGAAGAAGAACAAGTGTTATTTTTTCCAAGTTGTTCAAACGGGTATCTTTTTATATAATGGGTTAGGGTTTCAATTGGGTTTGTGTTTGAACTTTAACATAAACTAGCCTCAATGAAGTAGTCTTAAAGAAGTAGCAAATTTTTTCCCATAAAAAGAAACTAAAATTGAATATTTGCCAACATATCGGAGAATGAATATCAGCTGTTATAACGGCCAAAATTGGGCAAAAACAATACATGATCCAAAACTGCAGCATTGGTATCGATAACCCATATAAAATGATGTAAGGAAAGATTTAACAGCCGCGATGGCCGATACTTAAAACAAATGTCATGACATATGACTGTCTATTTGATCAACATCTTGTTGCGTCTTTACTCATATGATGTGTTTGACCTTTGAAATTGTTTTAAATGAATAATGTTAAATGAACATGATCTTGGTGTTTTCATAAATTGGAGTTCATGAAATTGTGCTTCCATTATGCAAATCATTTCAACACAAACAAGGATCTCTAGATTTTATGGAGATTCTGAGAGATATGGCAAGCAGGGCCAAAAACAAATTTTGGTTTCATGGTAAGATTCAATATGAGGAAGGTGATAGTCACTAGGGTATAGTGGTAGGCATGTTTGCTAGTGCGCAAAAGATGGGGTGGTCAAGTCCCTGCTTGCGCCAGTAATCCCCAATTAATATATATGGGGTACGAGTCGATGAGCATGTCTGGTTTGACCTCGTTCAAAAAAAAGACAAAAAAATGAAAGAAAAGGAAAGAATAAAAAAGAGAAAATTCAAATTTCATCTTTAATGTATTCAAGCCCAAATTTATTTGATTGACTACCATTATGCATTGTTGAGCATATAGAAAGATATTCAATATCAGGTTCACAAATAAAAAAATCCTCAAGTTCTACACTGAATAACGCTCTTCTGGGATTTAGCGTGGATGCCTAGTGCTCCCAGCTTAGCACCTAGAAAGGCCACAAGCACATTCAAGTCCTAAAGGCCCTTCTTGGGTATGAACAAAGGTGCCATGCCTTGGAATTTCATGGAAGGTGTCAAATTGCATCACCTTTAAGACAATGAAGTAGGCCCATCGGCATGTTGGGTTTTGCGGGTTTTGATCTTTGAACTCGAATTGCAGGTAGGTTTCGGGTCCTAGACAGATTAAATAAAATCAAGTGATGCTTTAAAACACACCCTAAGCATCAATGGTCTATTTAACCATTATATTTTTTAACCTAGAAACAACTGTTCCTTAAGTAAAGGTAAAGAAATATAAATGAAAACAATAAACACTATTCCCTCGGTCCAAAATTGTATGTCATTCGAATCTTTTTCTTTTTGTCCCAAATTATATGTCGTTTAGATTTTCAAGATGATGTCATAACCTTTTCAATTGTCAATTAATGAATTATTTTGTAGAGTACCAAAATTACCCTTGAAGTCGATAAGTACATCATCTAATAGCTTCATTATACAGGAGGGCATTTGTGAAAATTTACAATAAGTAGATGATTTCAAAACATTAATTAGAAAAAATGTTTGTTCCTTTTACTATAATCTAAGTTGTTCCGTATTATGTGTGTAGAAACTAGAAACCTAAAATAACATACATTTTCGTACATAAGGGATATATTCTATAAACAAAATAAAATAGATAAACTATGTATGGCAGCTTCGGATGAATCCAACTGTTTTTTAATATGAAGCCCACCCAAAGAAAATTGGGTTTGGGCGACGCAAGACCTGATCCGGCTCAGCAAACATTCCTAGCTCAAACAACTTGTCATGAAGTATTCAACTCTCAGCATCCTTCACTTAGAAATTGTTTCAAGTAAATTTGTCGTTTCCAGCTCTTGCTTCACCTTTTTCAATACACAACCTCTTTGATCTTCTGATGGACCCCAAATAACTTAATTGTTTAATTTGTTGTAGACTTCATGATTTTAAAATAAAAACCGTGATAATGACTATTTCCTTTGAAGAAACCCTAATACTTGCAACTTGGAAAATTTGGGAGTGAAAGTTTCCAGGCCTACTCTAATGGAGTGAGAGAGATGGGGCTTGGCCAGGCGCTAAGGAGGGAAATAAGGTGAGGGAGCGAAAGAGAAAAGAATGATTAAAGGATTAATTTAAATTTGGGTTTATAAATTGGGTTAGGTAACTTAGATGGAGCTTAACAGTGTTAAGTGCTTCATAAGGTGGCTGATGGGAATTAATCTTATCCCAATTTCCAAGTCATGCAAGAACATATCTAAAAGAAACCTAAAGCACACATCCACTATAAACCTTGCCCTTGTATGGCATGGGACTGGGTTATGGACCATGGTTTGTACACAGGTATCAAGACAGTATAGGATCTCGTCTCAAATGATGATCTTGGTATCACTGAATATCGGAAGTATCGGCAATTTCATCTTGGTGTCTAAGTTTTTTTTTGTATGAATAATTTTGAAGTGATAAAAAGGTTAGCTAATTTTATATTTTTTTCTTGATATTTTTGTAGCATTTTACTTTGTATTTATTATTTTAAAATACATATGATAATATTTAGATTAAATTATGTTGAAATACTTCTAGTACAAATTTATGTAATACATATATAATATTAAAACATATTTAGGACGCAAACATCTATATAATAAAACACAAACAAAGCTATCAAGTGGCTCACCTTCAAGCCTTCTAAAATCAAATGCCCAGATCTAACCTCACAAAACATATTTTTCCTCCCAAAATTTCAAACCCCAAAATCAAAATTTTCCCCCCAAAACTAAAAAACTCATTACTTTATTACTATCTCTCTCTTCTATCTTCTCACTTCACTTTTTCATATTTCTCTCTTTCTCTCTCCCTATCTCTCTCTCCCATTCTTTCTTTATTTATTTATAAATTTAGATTTTAAGAATTCAGTTTTATAAATTTTCAGAATTCTTATGTTTCTTTCATTGCACATGTTATATTGAACATAGCAAATATCTCTTTAACAGTTAAAATTTCATCATTTTCACACAAGTTCTAAGAAGTTAGATTTTACACCCCCATTTATATTATTTTTCAACATATACTAATGGAAACATGGACTTTTATTTACAACTAATTATTGTCATACTATTCAAACTTGAGCTACATAATTGTTGTTTTACTATTTACAGGGCTTGTCGTGTTTTGTATCGTTCCGAAGACGTGCCGTAGGCACGTGTCCACGGACAAATCTATTACTTTAATAAATATCCAATTAATTTAATTTATTCTAAAGTTATAATGCATTCTTAAACAATAATGTAAATTAAGCATAGTTGTCGTTCATGCACTTGTTAGTTTTGTTGAGTTTCATTCCGAGTTTGGATTATTATATTAAGTAAACAAAAGTAAGTAATTATTTTTTTATAGCATTTATATCTCAAAAATATTATTACATGACGTTTCCAAAGTTTCACTTGTAATCTAATCTAATTACATGTAATCAATTTCGTTCTTGAATTTCTTTTAGCACTCTCACTTCTTTTTAGTTTTCTAGCAATTGCTCGAATAAAGAAGGGATGTTAGCCCAAAAAAGGTCCAAAGATCTAATGCCCAACCAAACCCAAGCCTGATCCCTTCAAATGACCCCTACCTTAATCAAATGTGTGCACTGCGATCAAACTTCTCCCGATGTCTCTCTCGTGCTATCTCTTCTACTCCGAAATGTCTTTCGAACTTCCTCAATGGTTACTCCTCTTCATTGAATCACAAATCTATTGATCTTTCTATATTCAAGTGTTCAAGTTTTTCTTTCTTACCACATTATCCTCCTTTATCTCTCCCTCAAAATCAAATAGAATTGGCTGTTTCATAAAATTTTTCAGAACGATTCAATGAAAGAATCGTCGATCCCCGAGTTTTTTTTGGAAAATATCGGATTGGTGTTACTCATGTGGACTCGGGTTTATATCTAATCGAGCCGACTCAGGATCAGCAGATCCTTGAAATTTGATACCATGGTTTGGACTCTACCTACTTACTTGGGGGGGCTTTGATTTTATTTTCCAAATCAATAACTTGGCCCAATAGTAATTTATTTAGATAGTTCCCAATTTATTTTGCTTCCTTTTGATGCATATTCCATATTTTACGTGCAGTTAATGTACATTTATAAAGATAATTTAATACATTGATTTATCTAGTTTTCTTTTTCTTTCAAAATTTTCCAAGCATTTGGATTTGTTTCCAGTCTCTCTTTTATACATGAGTTTTATTTGCATGTCTACAAGCTCATAACTTCGGCAATTATCCACTAGTTGTACTGCAATAGCAGAATGAGCCTTTTTGGATATAAACATCACTATGAATAAATTATCTAAAGAATAGTAGATCAATCTATATGATTGTTTCGAGAAACATATTTAATTATGTTGGTGAGAGAGTAATTTGTGGTTTCAAAAAGAAAGCTATAAAAAAAACATAACTGAAAGATGAATAAGCTTCAAAGAAATGTAACAGAAATTCAAAAGGTATCAACTAGGTAGGACAGGACGGCAAAAAAAATTACTGAAGGTAATAGTTAACGAGTTTTAGATTAAGGATCGTGCAAATGTGTGTCGACTACTCGACTTTTCCATGTTGCATGTATAATTTTTTTTTTTTTTGTTAAACTGTAAAATTCTGGACATATTATAGTAGTAAGCAACATTTACAAAAAGAGAAAACAGGTTTTTAACAGAATGAAGAATGCAACGCAAAATAAGATCAAATCAACTTCTCAAATCAACTTCAAGCTCCATTAGCTCTAAACAGTGACAAGAAGAAAACATAACTAATGAAAATTTAGACTGGTCCGGGTCTATGTTGATAATACTTTGTCTAAACGACATAAAGTTTACTTATAAAAAGGAGGGAAGGAGGATCACATATTCTCATATACCAAATTATATAATATTTACAACATACCATCGCATAATGTTCCTCCTTAAGCACTGACTGTTCCTTCATATTCTTGACAATCTTTGAAAAAGTCACTAATTTGCATATCTGAGATAATTTGGTCAACCTTCGCATTCGGATGGAGAGAGATTAATTGGGTTGATAGCTTTTGAAAATTCAATGAAAAAAGAGACTTGCAGGATATGCACACACCTTTACTTTCACATCATTAGCATTGTCCTTCATGAGCTTTATACTCATCAAAGCCTGCCACACCCACATTATAATTAGCTGATGGACTGATGGACTGAAAATAGATAAGCTTAATCTTAAGATATAAAAACAAAAATAAAAGAATATTAGGCCAAATACCTTCTCATCTGTTGTGGCAGAAATTTCACACAGTTTATTACGAAGCTTCTGATAATACTCATGTCTCGCATCAGATAGTTCGAGTCGTCTTATAAAATGTTTGATAATATCCTGCAGTGAAAATAAGACGGATGCATTAATGCTGAATCTAGGATTCCATAAGACTGATATGTTATTTATTCATTTACAACCTTAGGTTTATGATTTAGAAAAAAATTTACGAAAGAACGCTGAATATAATCATCTAGACGGATAACATGCCGCTCGAAATCAACCAAGAAACCATCGAGATCTTGAAATCTCTCGCGCTGAATCGAGTATAGATTGGAAATCTTCTTTGAGAGTGAATCTTCGTCTTCCAAAGCATCAACTTCTCCAGGTTTCTGCACCTGTCATCATAAAAACAAACGAATTCTTGAGCTTTCAAAAATTAAATTTCTGATATAATTAGGTATATAGCATAACAATATGATAGAAGGAAGAAAAGGAGAATCAAATACTTCCCTGCCTCAGATGCCTAACATTCTTGAGTTAAAATTTTTTTTTTTTTTTTTTGGGGGGGGGGGGGTTGAAAAGAGAACCTGAGGGAGGGGCGGGGGAAATAGAAAACATACATCGCCCTATGGCCATGCTGCCGCCAACAATAACATTAGTGGTTTTTTTGTTGGGGATAGGGTTTGTGGATGAAAGACACAGATTTTTCTAATCATTAACAAGTAGAGAGAGATTGTTATTCATATGGAATTGGATAACATGGTCTTGTTACTTGGGTTTATAAGTTCATTTACATTTGATCCGGATGAATAAATGAAACCATCCAAACTAAATATATATAAGATGGTGATCATGTGCAAACCAGTTCACACATGATCGCGGGCGAACTCACCGCGCAACATTCCGATCATGATCATGATCGGGCGGCGGCGAGCATGAATTCACACGTGATCAGGTGCGAATGGCTCACACCTGATCACCCCTATATATATATATATATATATATATATCTGGATGTGATCGGGTGAGAACCGTCTATGGATAATCTAAATCATTCACATTGGTTAACATGACCAAATTAGTCTAAGGATGTATATCCAAGTCATTAAAAACCCGTTTGTACATGTAATTACAAATCTAAAAAAATCCAGCTATACAATTTGCAACACTTAAATGAATGGGCATGTCAAATATCAATTAAAATAATTTAGTAAACTAGATTAAAATGAACAGTTTGGATCATCCAGAAGGAGTCCCAAAATAAAGTTCTATAAGGTTCTTAGACTAATTTAGTCATGTAGATTAAAATGAACGGTATGGATCACCAAATGAAGTCCCAAAATAAAGTCCTATAAGGTTCTTAGACTAATTTAGCCATGTGGATTAAAATGAACGGTATGGATCATCCAAATGAAGTCCCAAAATAAATTTAATATGGTTCTTGGACTAATAGTCATGTAGATTAAAATGAATGGTTTGGATCATCCAAATGAAGTCCCAAAACAAAGTTCTATAAGGTTCTTTCTCACTTGTAGAGTACTCATCAAATCATTTGATATATATATATATATATAGATAGATAGATAGATAGATAGATGGCCAAGTGAGGCCCTACCTCTATTCTTATTATGAGGCCTCATATGCGAGCCTTTTGATAAGAACTACCCATTAAGAATATGAGCCATTCATCTTGTTCTACATGCCTACGAGAGTCAAAGGGTTAAAATCAAGTTTTTTGGCATTCATTTGCCCATCCATTGTGGTGTTCAAAGAATCAAAAAAGAATGAACTTTCAGCCATACAAATTGCCGCCTTGTAAAACACAATAAATGAACTTTAAACAACTTGATTTTACACGCTGGAGCTATTATTAACATGTAGAACAAGATGAACGGGTCGAATTTTCCATGGAGGGTTCGTAGCAATGAATGAATGAATGGTTCACATATGAGGCCTCTGAATAAGGGGAGAGGTTGGATCTCACATGATTACCCACCCTCCTATATTTAAATGTTCAAGATCAAAATATTTAAATAAAAAGTCCTTAGATGGATCAGATTTGCATGTTTAATTCTTAATAATATTTGCTCTTTCCCTGCACAATTCGTGGTTTATCAATTTAATTCACAAAACACAAAGAACATGAGATTGCTTTTATTACATTGGAAAATGGTGTGTGGGTTTGTCTCACTCACAGTTACGAACTCCATGAGAACAGGCCTATCGAACCCGGCAATCTTTTTGCTGATCTCCTCCTTGGTGTTCTCTCCTCCTCCTTCTCCTCCTCTAGTATGAAGAAGAAGAAGATGAACAAGTTGGCTACAGAAACTGATTGCAATCTCGAGGACTTTGAGTGAAACAGAGATCTCTGCCTCTTCCACACCATCTTTCAACATATTATCTATCCTGATCGATTTAAGTGCCAACTCCCTCGCCTGCTCTTCGTCAATATCAATTTTCCCTACATGGTGGCTCCTCAACGTGATTCCTTTTCCGATCGCCATCAGGATCGAAGAGAGATAGATAGATGATATGATTGAATAATGAGAGGAGAGGAGAAGAGAGACCAGAGACGGCGAAAGGAGGAAGGGGGAAGTAAGAACCCTAATTCCTTTTCCTGCCCACCAATCTTAAAGCACCGTCAATATCTCTTCCCTTCTTGGTTGATAATTTTGAGCTCATCTTAAAGCACGGGGAAACGTGTTGTCCGTTGTGATGTGACTCATGCTAGGGCCCTCAAATTACCAGCACTGTCACACTGTCACACGTAAGGATGTAAAATGAACAGGACGGTCTGTCGTCCATCCGGCTCGACCATGAACCGTCCGAACTGTTGTACGAACTGAATTTGAACAAATTATTAGGTCCGATTCTTTACCGAGCTCGAGCCGGACATAAGTCCGTCCGAATATTATTACGGTCCGATGTTTTATCGAACCGAGTCTGGACTATAAAAATTTTGTCCGACCTAGACCGAGCTGAACATAAGCCCGTCCGAGAAGAATTTCGGTCCGAGCTTGAACATATGGTTGTCCGATCCCGTCCGGTCCGATTTACAGCCCTAGTGACTCACACACAAAAATCTGTGACCCGAACCAGGTAGTGGACCCGAACCGATCTTATCTATAGCGGGTAAAAAATTTGCCCTAAAATATGACCCGTTGATATTTTCTGGCAGATCTCAAAATTTTGCCCTAAAATCGAGGGAAAGTCTTCTTACATGATACCGTTGATCGGGAGACTCTTTGATATACAGTGAGAACTCTTCATGATATAATTGATTTGAGATTTTCTCAATACAAACGAGAGACATAAAGAAAAAGATGAAAATATATTTCAAGAAATTAGAAGCCACTAAATTTTTCTTTCATACAAAAAAACAAGGCAGAATAAAAACAGAGACAAGACCGGTCGACCGTAATTATACATTCATAAGGTAGTGTGACTGAAACCAAAAGTGAGTTCGGTCAACCGAAATACTGATATGGCATGATAATTAAAAGGCATAGTAAGAGTTTTTTCAAGCTTTTAAAAGCGATTTCTAAATAGTTGGAATTTCATAGCCAAAAGTTACATACATGAGAATACAAGTTCCTATTACAACTATCCAATTACAATACAATCACAAAAGGTATATTCCTCATCATCATCATTGTCTTCATTTTCTTCATCGTCGTCATCATCTTCATCATCGTCATCCTCTTAATATGGAGGAGGAATAAGTTCACAGTCGTCTTTGCCTTGCAAGCATTCAATAGTGTTGACATAGTAACCATATACTTGGCGTTGATAAGTGACAAATTGTTCTTGAGTCACGAACGAGGAGGAGGAGGAGGAATTAGCATTCTCGCGATGAAAGGAGGAAGGAGCTTGTGAAGGTTGTTCAGCTTGGCGATCTTGTTGGGATTGACAACGGCGAGCCCGTTGAGTAAACAAAACGTCAATGCCCATTTGTTGGGGAATGATTGGCATATGATTTTTTCTCAAGAGAAAATCCCCAACATCTATACTCGAGTCAATAGCTAGATTGTAAATAAGAGAGTTGTAAGGAAGGCCACGATTTCGAGCAGCTGCATAATTCATTGTGCGAATGATGAATGTGGCAAGATCAAATTTATATTCGCCAAGAATGAGAAAGATGATGAACGATTGATCGACCCAAATTTCTGTCTTATCATTCTTTTTAGGCCAGATATTGGTGTTGACAATTTTATTAAGAACACGGGCACTATCGGTAAAGTTAGTAGGAGTGGGACGGGGAATATGAAGAAAGTCAAGTTTAACGATCATGGATTTGACCGTTGATTTATCATGGCCGATTCTGTAATCAATTGTCTTGAAATCAAGATGGTAGGCATCAAAATTCCCTTACGGGCAACTTATATCTCCTACGAAGATATTCGGGGGTAATTTTAACCCTTTTTCCAAGAATAATGGAAGATAGGGTGAGATCATTGTCTTGAATACCATCTAGATTTGCAAAGAATTGGCGGGTTAGGGATTCGGAGTGGGTGTTAGGTGTATTAAGGTAATTTGCCCATCCAAAATCACGAAAAATTCTAACCATCTCACTAAATTGCCCACCCAAGTTTTCTAGGTGGATTTCTCGATTGGTAACCACCGGAGTGGAAAAGAGTGTAGAAAAGTAAAGATCAGCACAATTAGAATTTCTAAATGTAATACCATCTCTAGCAACAGATTTGAGGCTATAACTTTCTTACCCTTTGATTTGTGAGAAGAGAAGGCCACGGATCAGGGAAGAAGATAACACCCAAAAATTCGAAGGAAATAGCAAGAGATATGAAGTTTATTTGATTGGTTTTGGAGTAGGGAGGCTAGGGTTTACCATGAAGATTGAGAGAGAAGGTGGAAGAGTATTTATAGTAGATGCGTGGAACCCGAATGTCATAGAGAGAAAGATATCTGATCAGCCGATCGAATCGTTCGACCGGTTCAAATGAACGGTCGACCGCTCTGCAAGAAAAGAAGAGTTTTTGACTTAATAAATCTGGCAGAGAGGAGGACGGTCGACCGTGCGGTCGACCGACCCACTTTTTTTAAAAAAATTTATGAATAATACGGTCGACTGCTCGGTCGACCGAACATGCAATAACAGACAGTCATTTAATTCATGAAAGACGTTTTTCAACATATTGATTTTAGAGCATGTCATGGAAAGTTGTTATATGTTGTAAATAAAATTCACGCGGTTCATGCATTTCTTAGCTGATGTTTTAGATATTTTACTTGGAAATGAGTAATCTTAATATAAGTCAAGGCTAATTTAGATTTTACCCAATGTTGTACTTCTCTGAAGAACTGAAATCCTTCTCCTTCTTCCTTGATAGGGATGCAGATTTTGTTATTATAGCTCGAGCATCTTCTATCAAGGTGCCTGCGATCTTTTAAGCTGGGGGCGTCGAACCACCTACATGAAAGTTTGCAGATGTCCAAGTAGACTTTGTTCCTGCATTTGTATTCTTTCTTACCCAAACAGAATTAGTATTCCTTTTTAGAGAGCAATTATAAGAAATATGCCCTAATCTATAATAATTGTGACATGTGATACAATTATGCCTCGGATCATGCACATGTGTATAGTTTTGTGTTGATTTATAATTATTTTCATAGCTATGCACATGTGTGTGACATGATGGCTTAGATTTTTGATGGTGTATTGGTTATTCGTAACCAAGCCATCGATTATCATGATATGATCTTGAATTCTTTGTAATATGGTAACTGAGCCCTTAATATTTTTCAACAATTTTCTCGAGCTCAATTACTTTTTTACAAAGTCTTTTCCTAGTCATCTCATCGCCTTTAGTGTTCCAACGAATAGTGTCTAGGGTAGCATCAAGTATTCTATTTTGTTCAAGAGAATCATTATAACCTTCCACTACCTCATCAGATTTTCTTTCGCATTCTTTTAAATCATCAGTGAGTTTAGCAATATAAACAGATTTCTCATGAATTTCTCTTAAATTTCATCATGTGTTGCTAAGGATTCTTGAATTTGTTGTTTTAAGTACTCATTTCCCAGTAGCAACACATCATGATCTTTTCTAAATGACTCGAAATTTTTCATAATCAAAAAAATTTTATTTTCCAGTTTTTTGATTTTTAGCGATGCAAGAGTCATGTAATTCATTTGAAATTTGTTTATATTGTCTTAATTCACGACTCAATTTCTTAGCATAAACTTTTAATCCATTACAAATGTCTACTAAATCATCAAAAGTGTAATGCCCCGAATTCTAAATAAGATCGAATTCGAGATTCCACAGGATCTTTACACTTCACTTCGTACAATTTTACAAAGAAATTTGAACTTTTTATCATACATCAGAGTTCATTACAATTGTTTACACAGCGGAGATAAAATAAAGTACAACAAGGAAAATAATATACAACTTGCAACATCTTTAACATGTAATTAATCAACAACATCATATCAACTTTACTTCTTCATGAAAATCCAATTTCTGCATAATAAGCTGTGGGCACGTCAGTTACTTACAACTGACAAAAATGTTATATACGACCATCCTCTCTATGCCGGAGATATAACGATCTCAATACTTTAACAGACAACAAATTTGAATGTAAATAAAGTGTTAAATGTGACTACACTAAACATGTAAGTATAGGAAATGCCTTAATGCCTAACGCAGATATTTTATTCTACGATGACATTAATGCATACTTGTTCGGATTCTATACATCCCATACTACATAGGTCCGAGGGCAAGCACCTACGTACTCCACATTAAAGGGTTCGATCTCCCGCCATGAAAACTACCCAGTAATAAAAAGCAAGGTTTAGATTTTCCACGAGTACGAATCCCAGTCCCAGAGTACACCGCCCGACTGTTATACAGACTCCTCGTCGTGCGAATACCCCGCAAGTGCCCTTATAGCCCCGGTATACGTATATACACTGGAGTACAACAAAACTATCCGCCCGATTACGCATAGTCTTGGATTTAAAATAAAAACTCGTCTCCATCAAAGCAACCTCAGTCATGGAGTACATCGCCCGACTGGGTCTATAGTCCCGAAGTACGTCGCCCGACTATATAGAGTGCCCCATTTATATTTTCACAGGTTTACTACATCTTCTCTTAGTGCCTAGTTCTTAAGTTCAAGACATGAATAATTTTTCATACCTAGAGTTAGTTTTACCCCCTACCGGACTTAATCACTGTTGCCGCTAAATTTGGTGTGGGGGCAAACAGATAGTATTTGTGGATTCTTAGGAAAACTGAATAGCAAACCTGTGTACCTATTCCGTCGGTGTTTGACACTGACTCCCGCCGTATACCTGCAAAAAGTGCGAGACACCGGGATTGTTCCCGGCAACGCACCCTCCGACGCTCAAGTCAGTAATCAGGGATGATTAAGAAAGAGCGCAAAAACTGGAGAAAGATTGATTACCTCTTAATGGAGATGGATGGGGGTATTTATAGGCGTTTTAGGGATTGAATTAGGAATGTAATCACTGTGATCTGATAAGGAATATTCTCCTTGTAAACAGATTAGGGATGTAATCCCTAATTCCCGGTGGAGGGATAGGCATGAATCAGGGCCGTTGATTAGGATCTAATCAGAAACCCTAATTCTATCCCTCTGGATCGGGCTTGCTGCTGGTTGAAACCCGCACCCGATTGAGGTGGATCCGTTTGCGGGTTAGCGGGTTTTTGAGGAGGAGAACCAGTATCTGCTTCAGACCCATTGGTAGGAGAAATTACCGTTTTACCCCTGGACATCAAGATTCGTGCCTGATTTGGACGACTCTGATTAAACCCCATTTTTAGCCATATCACGAGCCCCCCACTCTCGAAGACTGAGCTTGATCAGCCTTTGAGGAGTAGTGTTACTGTTTTAATGGCTAGTAGAGTTGCATCGGAGCCCAAATGGAAGGCTTTGAATCTTGAAGGAGGTAGTGAGGTGATTTTTCGAGTGGATTGAACTCTGAGTCACTCCTGAGCTCTCATGGTCGTATGGTGTTCTTGTAGGAATATCCCTTTAACTTTGCGAGGTGTCAATTCGTCGTTCGGGGGTCTTCGAAGATTGTCCGTGGCAATAATCGCTTGTTTGGGGACTAGAAAATGCCTCCCCACCTCTACAATTGCTTTCCAGGAGTTCTTCCTTAATTTCCCGAATTTTTAATTGTTTTTTTGCGATCTCTTGGTGGACGGCTCGGCCGTTTTCCTTCGTTGTATGGCCTACATGCTTGTTTCGCTCTTTCGACCCCTTCCAGCGCTCGCTGCTGAGAAGGCCGAGGTCTGTAGGTGGTTCGGCACCTCCTGCCGAAGAGGAGAGGGACCTCGGCTAGGTTGTGAGTGCTGAGAGGGAGTTTGGCGAAGTCCGAGGTCCAATCTTTCCACGAAATAGGGTTGGTGCCAAGAGCGCTCGGCAGCTGGTGCCGAACCCCTATTTCCCCCCCATAACGGGGTCGGTGTCAAGAGCGCTCGGCAGCTGGTGCCGAACCCTAATTTTTCTCCCATAATGGGGTCGGTGTCAAGAGCGCTCGACTGCTGGTGCCGAACCCCAATTTTTTCCCCATAACGGGGTCGGTGTCAACAGCGCTCGGCAGCTGGTGCCGAACCCCAATTTTTCCCCCATAACGGGGTTGGTGTCAAGAGCGCTCGGCAGCTGGTGCCGAACCTCAATTTTTTCCCCATAATGGGGTCGGTGTCAAGAGCGCTCGGCAGCTGGTGCCGAACCCCAATTTTTCCTCCATAACGGGGTCGGTGTCAAGAGCGCTCGGCAGCTGGTGCCGAACCCCAATTTTTCCCCCATAACGAGGTCGGTGTCAAGAGCGCTCGGCAGCTGGTGCCGAACCCCTATTTTTCCCCGTAACGGGGTCGGTGTCAAGAGCGCTCGGCAGCTGGTGCCGAACCCTAATTTTCCCCCCATAACGGGGTCGGTGTCAAGAGCGCTCGGCAACTGCTGCCGAACCCCTATTTTTCCCCGTAACGGGATCGGTGTCAAGAGCGCTCGGCAGCTGGTGCCGAACCCCTATTTTTCCCCGTAACGGGGTCGGTGTCAAGAGCGATCAGATGTTGGTTTTGAGTCTGTACCAATCCTCGAGTCATTTGGGAATAATTCAGTGGAGGAAATAGGGGTTGTTAATAGGGATACAGCTATAGATGATTCTGGGAGAGGCTCTAGTGATTAGAAGATTAATGAAGAGAGGCAGGTCGAAGAAGCTGTGGATAGAGAAGATTACATCGCAACGGATGAATTGGTTAAGAGGAACTTAGAGGATGAGATGATCGGGGCTCTAGAGGGCCTACGGGAAGGGATCATTAACTCTGAAATTAACACCTTTCGTTAATGAAGCGGTGACGGGATCACCTTTTATTCACACCAAAAAAAAATTAATAATAATAGTGCAGGCACAGTTTCCTGTGTGAATTGATTTTGTTGATTTTGCTGGACAATCTTTTACATAACAAATCGCACAAGAGCGAAAATAAATTGTAAGCTTAAGATGAATGTTTATTTAAAGCATTTTCTGTAAACATTTTTAGGGGTAACAGTTACGAGGATGATACAAATTCTTCAGTTACTGATTGAACAGCAAGGTTTATCAAGTGCTTTCAATCTACACCTAAACTTGATGACAATTTTCCATTTTTCTATTTGTGATCCAGTTCCCTGCTTAGTTATCCTTTATAAGTGTCCCAACATCTATTTCATATACATTTTATTCGGCTCCAATTTTTCGCATGGGTCCAATTTTTTTGCTAATTTTTATTGCATATGAATTACTTCAAAATATACTTAGAACTGGAAGATTCACAACTATACTGATGTTTTATAAAGTAAAACACTAACTTAGGAGTAACCACTGTTTTAAAATAAACCTTAGGAGTAACCTGTTCTGAATAATTGAATTATCCAGAATTCCGAAACAGAATCAATTAAGTGAAAAAAAAAGAAAAAAAGGATTAAATAAAAATGGCGAGGCAATCTTCTTCAACTCTCAATTGATACTTCAAAACAAAAACAACTTTGTCAGCAAACAATTAATTGATTGCATCTCCATTGATCTAATTTGAGGCGAGAAGCAAGTAAGCAAACAATGGAGTGGAGGGTAGAGCTGGAGAGGAGGATATGCGTCAGAGATCCACCAAAGATTTAATTTCAGATGACGAGTAGAGGACTGCACATTGGAAGGAAGAGATATTGGGGTGGCAAGAACCATAAAACTAAATGATTTGGATCTCTCAACATATTCTACATAATAAGAGGTGGCAAGAACCCTACTAGGAAGCAGGGATACTTTTGGATGGCCAACGTACCCGTGTCAGATGTGTATTGAATGTCGATACTCTATGGGTAATCCCGGGTGTAGAGAAACTCCGATAGTGCTTAGCACTAGCCCAAGACCGTAATACCCGAGAAACCCGAGTGAAACCAAGAGAAGAAATCCTCTAAGTATGAAGAATGATATGGAAGAATACTTAGAAAAGAGAGAATTAGAGAACTTATGAAGAACACTCTTTCTTTAACTTGTTTTTTATTTATTTGTTCAACTTGTTTACAAATGGGAGAGGAAGGAGCTATTTATAGGCTCCAAGAGTACAAAATATCTTTCCAGAACTCTCTACCATAATATCTAGATTTTATGTCTTACAATTCCTAGAATTTTCTACACAATCTTTAGATAATTATTTTATAGAATTCTCTAGAACATCTAGAGGAGGTGATAATGTTTTATGATGTTTCTAGAGACTCTCTAGAACTTGGGCTTAATTTTGGGTTTGGATTATGAACCCATAATTAATCCTAACTCAAAATCAAGTTTAATTTCAATACTCCCCCTTAAACTTGATTTTGTCAACCATACCGAGCTTCGAGCGAAGTAACTCGAATTTACTTTTTGGTAATGACTTGGTGAAGATATCTGCAACGTTGTCATCGCTCCGAACTTCCAAAGCTTCAATTGTTCCATCAAGCACCTTCTCCCTTATGAAGTGATGCTCTAACTCGATATGTTTCGTCCTTGCATGAAACACCGGATTATTAGCCAACTTGATAGCACTTTGATTATCTCCATACTTCTGAGAGAACCTCCGAGCAACCAACCTTGCTTTAAATCTATCAATGCTTCCATCCGCTTTCCGCTTAATTCGATACACCCATTTACATGAAACGGGTTGAACATCCTTGGTTTTCGGAACCAAATCCCAAGTTTCATTCTTTATAAGGGCATTCATCTCCTCTTCCATTGCGGTCTCCCACTCTTGAACACCTTTAGCTTCATCATAAGATGATGGCTCTTCTTCATCTAATGAAGCGGCAAAATAACATGAGTAAGTAGTGACAAACCTTTCATCTCTGAACCAGGTAGGCTTAACAATGTTCCTTTTAGGCCTTTGATTAGCCATGGAACCATGATCTTCATCATCATCTTCCTCTTGATTAGTGCTCCCCCTTTCACCTTGCATCTCTTTTTCAAGACTTCCGCTCTCACTTGGCATTTGAGGAACTGGTTCATCAACCTTGAAGGAATCTCCACCTTCTTGTTCGACCAAGACTTGAGGTTGTCCATAATATGAGAAAACTTCGTCAAAGACAACATCACGAGACACGACGTACCTATGTGTCTCAGGATCCATGCACCTCCACCCTTTTCTTTGTTCATCATAACCGACAAATATGCATTTCTTCGCCTTTGCCTCCAACTTTGTTCTCTGAGAGTCGAACACATGGACGTAGCAGATTGATCCAAATATCCTGAGATGTTTCACCGTTGGCTTCTTCCCACGAACCATCTCATACGGACACTTCATATTGTTTGGACTAAGTGGCATCCGGTTGATAACATAGGCTGCACATCTCATGCCTTCCGCCCATAAGGCCTTAGGCAAATTCTTGCCATGTAACCAACTTCTACACGTCTCGCTTAGATGTCTGATCTTCCTTTCCGCTACTCCATTTTGTTGAGGTGTATATGGACATGAAAATTCTCTCTTGATACCATGCTTTTTGCAAAAAGAGAGAAACTCCTTTGACATGAACTCCCCTCCATTATCAGTCCTTAGGGTCTTGATCTTCTGACCCAACTCTCCTTCCACGGTGACCTTGAATTCTTGAAATCTTGAAAATACTTCTGATTTTTCCTTCACAAAGTATACCCAGGTGTACCGTGAGAAATCATCAACGAACAACAACATGTAACGAAACCCGGAATAGGAGGGTGTTCTTGTTGGACCCATCAAATCGCTATGGATCCTCTCCAACGGAGCGCTGCATCGTGAAGTGGAGTTGTCAAATGGAAGCCTATGTGATTTTCCATATTGACAGCCTTCACAAAGTTTTCCTTCATCTTGAATCTTCAACCTTAGGAGCCCATTAACCAAATCCTTATTTACCATAACTTTGAGCTTAGTCATATTTATATGACCAAGTCTAGCATGCCATATAAAGACATTATCATTGGTGCTCATCTTCTCAACATATGAGTTGGAGGCCGATAATACATATAGATCTTTAACTCGTGCTCCGGTGTGAGCAACGTCCGCTTTTAACTCCTTGATATTCTTCAAAAACTTAACGTCTCTTGGGCCAAATAAAACGTAGTTACCTTGGTCCACCGCATTCACCACGGAGAGAAGATTCTTCCGTACTCCAGGGACATGGTATACGTTCTTGAGAGTGATTGGGCTTCCATCATCTCCTTTGATGACAACAGTCCCTTCTTTCTCAACATGGTGGATTGAGTTATCTGCGGTAATGATGGCTTCTTTTCCGTCATGGCGCTGAAGACTGGAAAATAACTTCTCGTCTCCGGTAATATGATGGCTACAACCAGAATCTACAATCCAATTATTTTCTAGATTTTTGGTTGTAGTGGTACCTGAAGATGCAGCCTCCACCGTGAAACATTTTCCCCATGCTTCGTCTTCAGTGTGACTCTTTGATTCCGCCATATTTGTTTCTTTCAACTTCACTCGGCAATCCTTTTTGAAGTGCCCAAGTTTCCCACACCGGTAGCACTTGAATCGCTTCTTGTCTCCCATAGAAGATCTTTCTCGTTCATCATTATTTTTTGTATCACTATCCTTGAATTTGGCTCTAAAACTTTGTTGCCTCCGAGCTACAAACGCGCTCCCTGAGTCATCATTGACTTTAACTCCCGCCATTTGCATGGCTAGTGATTCTTGCGAAGCTAGTAGATTTTCGAACTCCTCCATGGAAGGTTGTGTAGCCCATCCTTGAACTGAAGTAACAAACGGTGTATATTCGGGTCGTAAACCACGAATAATAGACCGCTTCATCCGAGCTTCTGAAATCGACTCCTCCGGATTAAGAGTATTAATCTCTGAGCAAAGGTTTTTTACCTTGATAAAGAACTCTGAGATTGAAGACTCCCCCTGCTTCGCATTCGCCAGCTCATTCTCTAATAGTTGTAACCGAGCCTCATTCTTCTTGTTGAACAATTGATCTAGCGCCTTCCATATGGAACTTGCGGATGTGCACCTTGAGACATGCTCAAATACTCCCGAGGATATTGACCTCTTCAAAGCAAACTCCGCCTTGGCATTCTTCCGTGTCCACTCCTTTGTCGCTTCCGCTGTTGCAGCATCTCCCCTTGGTGGTGTTGTGCTACTACCGCCGACGACATCCCATAAGTCCTCACTAACCAAGTATGACTCCATACATGACTTCCATAACCGGTAGTTAGATTGGTTTAAGATCTCCATTCCCAATCCAACGACACGACCCATTGATTCCATACTTAGAATAAACCGAGCTCTCTTAAACCCCGATCTTGATGAGCACAAGATTAGAATGGCTCTGATACCATGTAGAGAAACTCCGATAGTGCTTAGCACTAGCCCAAGACCGTAATACCCGAGAAACCCGAGTGAAACCAAGAGAAGAAATCCTCTAAGTATGAAGAATGATATGGAAGAATACTTAGAAAAGAGAGAATTAGAGAACTTATGAAGAACACTCTTTCTTTAACTTGCTTTTTATTTATTTGTTCAACTTGTTTACAAATGGGAGAGGAATGAGCTATTTATAGGCTCCAAGAGTACAAAATATCTTTCCAGAACTCTCTACCATAATATCTAGATTTTATGTCTTACAATTCCTAGAATTTTCTACACAATCTTTAGATAATTATTTTATAGAATTCTCTAGAACATCTAGAGGAGGTGATAATGTTTTATGATGTTTCTAGAGACTCTCTAGAACTTGGGCTTAATTTTGGGTTTGGATTATGAACCCATAATTAATCCTAACTCAAAATCAAGTTTAATTTCAATACCGGGTGCATACCCCAAGGAGAAACCAAAATTTTAATAAATTCTTGCCACATTTTAAAGATAAATTCTTCGGTCTCTTGTGGAATTTTAAAAACTTGTTTACAATTATGTTCAAACACAAAACTCTAAATTTTGATACTTAGGTTATCATTTTCTTTTCAAAACTGCTTATAATCATTATTCATTCTTATAGTTTTATGGAAACTATTATGTCTTTGCAGTTTAAATAAGATAAATATTTATTTGTTTATAGATATAATACAGAATATATCATATTTAATGTACCCACCAATATACCTATATCATATATCATATTTTCTGATGATCCTGGTTTTGTAGTTGAATCCTTGTGATGCACAAATTTTCTGTTATATTATGCAATTTCTGAAATGTACTAGTTCACTACCATTTTTATGCACTGTATTTTAAATACCATATTTTTTGACAGTATGCACTGCGGTGCAATGAGATTTTTGGAACAATCTTCAGGTGAATGGTATCGTGCGATTATTTTTCTCGACAATTTCACTCATGTTTATTGTTAAGAAACGTAGACGTCAAATCCTCGCATATCTGAGACATGGATGTTCCCCTTGAACCTAAGAAGATCATGTAATGGGTGGACGTACTTCTTGACAAGGCCTGTAAGACGTGCATGAACAAATTCAGTTTTTTCAGAAAAATGGGTTCTTCTAGGTTGAAGGAAGAAAAGGAGAATAGAATGGGTTCTGTGTAAGAATCCCTCCAAAAAAAAATGGGTTCTGCGCGGTTGAAGGGAGAAAAGGAGAATAGAAGAAGAAATAGTCAGGGGTAATTTCGTCAATTTTTAAGTTACGTGCGTTGCACGTAATCAAAATGAACAGAACCTTAACAGAGTCAGATTGTGGTTTTTCGCGATTGTGGTTTTTCGCAATCATAGTTGAGTACGATTTTCTGCATACAAAAAAAGGTAAGTGAGGTTTCTGCACATAAGGGATAGTTCAAGAGGTTTTTTTTTCTTCAATTTTAGCCATGAAAGATTTGCATGTAAAAAAAGATCTTGTGCATAAATCAAGGTGTACAGTTTTTATCTTATCTAGTATAAGTCAAAGGAAATCAAATTTGTCTTTGTTAGGTATATCAAATCAATATAGTGCAGGGGAAAACAGCTTTTACGCTTCCAGATGGTGTACGAGGTTCCGGTATTTTGAAAGTTTTGGGCGGCAGTGGGCTCGAGGATGATGTGATGGGTGAGAAAGCTGGGGAAGAGCTTCTGACATTTTCAAAAGCAGATTTTGAGAAGAAAGTTTTTTTTTTGATTGAAAATGGTGGGCCCTAGACTCCTCGTGCTGCATTAAAGAGTTTTTAATCAAACATACAACAAATAAGGAGAGATGATATTCATGCATCCCAATATTGGGTCATGATACTCATTCTCCTCCCCAAAAAGGACCCTCAACCCTTACATTGATGTTCCCTTTTCAAAACATAACAAAATTACAATTGGAACAAAAAGTTGATATGGCTGAAAACACCCCCTTACAAAAGGTGAGATTTTCTGCTCAGGCTTGTAAGTCACTCCCCCGCTGGTGCTTGTTAGAGTTACTGATATCTGCATAGAGTAGTTTAACCTTCTTAGCTGCTTCAGCACCTGCCCTTTTGGACCAAAATACCATATTAGCAATAATATTGTGTAATAACTGATGATGCATGATATGTTTGTGTGTTGGCCTGAAGATTCTATTATTTCTTTCTAACCAAATACCCCCAACAAATCGCCGCTACCCCAATATCCCATATCACTATCTGTTCTTTACATACATTGGCGTCCCTCCACCCTCCCCAAACCTCGTTAATCGTCTCGGGGCCCTGGCCCCTGAGGCCTAAGGCGGTTTTTGAAATTTCAAAGAAATTCAAAGAGAGGGGACAGTGCTCGGTAAACGTTCTTCATATGGGGCCCTAGTGACTTACCTATGGCCTTAGAGGATGCCAAAAGAGTAATGGGACTCTCTTCAGGGAAAGGGTCAGATGTTGGTTTTGAGTCTGTACCAATCCCCGAGTCATTTGGGAATAATTCAGTGGAGGAAATAGAGGTTCTTAAATAGGGATCCAGCTATAGATGATTCTGGGAGAGGCTCTAGTGATGAGAAGATTAATGAAGAGAGGCAGGTCGAAGAAGCTGTGGATAGAGAAGATTACATCGCAACTAATATCAAATAATAGGGAAAACTTAAATAAGAAATAAACTAAAACAGAAAGCTGTCATTATCCCCCCAGTGTAGAGCTTTTCTTTGTTTAGCAGATCGAGGGGCAAGTCCTCTGGGAGGGGGTTCCTCTCTATAGACTCCCAACACTACAACTCCATCCTCCACCAAGAACGCCATTGCTAATCCCCATGTTATATGGACATCCAAATGGCAGTGCATTCTCCATACACGGGGGTTGTCTGCGACAAATCGGATAACCACCGCCCATCCATTCACTGGCACTGCCACAGTGTTCCTTATTGGTGGGGTCCAGTACACCAGGTTGAATTTTGACGAATCTTTCTTCTCAATTGAAGTTCCCGAAGCCCTCGATCGGCAAGTATGTAAAAAAATCATAACCATGATGTATATGTACCGCGGATGGTTCTCAGCTGCAAAGATATTTGTGCCCTGCAACAACAGCTGTTTCACTTTCACTATGGACCCATATTTCAATCTGTACAATTTAGTCCCTTGGATTGGTTGCCAGACAGAGGTTTTGGCTGACATTCCCAGTGTAGTCAAATTCAACTGGCGGGTTTGCAGGGAAATCCGTAGTGAAAACCCACCCCTGGCCGGCACACCTTGTTTATGCAGCATGTGCTTGGCGAAGAGGATGCAAAATTCAGCACAATGATCGGGTCCCAACATCTATTGCATATACATTTTATTCGGCTCCAATTTTTCGCATGGGTCCAATTTTTTTGCTAATTTTTATTGCATATTAATTACTTCAAAATATACTAACTTAGAACTAGAAGATTCACAACTATACTGATGTTTTATAAAGTAAAACACTAACTTAGGAGTAACCACTGTTTAAAAATAAACCTTAGGAGTAACCTGTTCTGAATAATTGAATTATCCAGAATTCCGAAACAGAATCAATTAAGTGAAAAAAAAAGAAAAAAAGGATTAAATAAAAATGGCGAGGCAATCTTCTTCAACTCTCAATTGATACTTCAAAACAAAAACAACTTTGTCAGCAAACAATTAATTGATTGCATCTCCATTGTTCTAATTTGAGGCGAGAAGCAAGTAAGCAAACAATGGAGGGGAGGGGAGGATATGCGTCAGAGATCCACCCAAGATTTAATTTCAGATGACGAGTAGAGGACTGCACATTGGAAGGAAGAGATATTGGGGTGGCATGAACCATAAAACTAAATGATTTGGATCTCTCAACATATTCTACATATTAAGAGGTGGCAAGAACCCTACTAGGAAGCAGGGATACTTTTGGATGGCCAACGTACCCGTGTCAGATGTGTATTGGGTGTTGATACTCCATGGGTAATCCCGGGTGCGTACCCAAGGAGAAACCAAAATTTTAATAAATTCTTGCCACATTTTTAAGATAAATTCTTCGGTCTCTTGTGGAATTTTAAAAACTTGTTTACAATTATGCTCAAACACAAAACTCGAAATTTTGATACTTAGGTTATCATTTTCTTTTCAAAACTGCTTATAATCATTATTCATATATCATATTTAATGTACCCACCAATGCAACTGTATCATGCTTTTTCATAAAATCGTGTATCCGTGTAAGCGTGTCGTGTTGTACTGACACCTCATACCCGTATCAGTGCTTGGTCAAAGGTACCTGACATGTTATATAGGTCGCAGGACGGGGTCCGGATTTAAAATAATGAGATTTGGACCCCGAACCGATACTTCAAACAGGTCCACTTTGGACTTGTCCCTACCCGCTTAAAATTGGGTCGAGTCGGGTCCAGTTTTGGGTATAGTTCAACTCCAGGGCGGTTTCGAGGTATTAGGTAAAAGTGACAACCCTAGATGCAATAGCGAGAAGGTGGAGGTTTTGTGTTAAAAAAAAGGCGAGGGGAAGAGGATGCGTCAAAGAGGGGGTCGAGATGAATGAAACGAAAACAAATGCATTCTTATGTTAAGAAGAAGCACAAAAGATATGGGAGATGATGCTTTTTTATTCTACAGAAGTATTCAAGTTAATTTTAGCCCATTCTCTTTTTATATGATGTGTTAAGTCCCAATTGGATTTGTGTTTGTACCTATACCCTAGCTTCATAGGTAGTAGCAAACCGTTTTCCTCTAAAAAGATTAGTACTATCTGCCGATATATCGGACATTAGACATCGGTATCAGATGATATACTGGCCAAAATTGTGCCAAAATGGTATGCGTATTAAAATTGCAATTGCGGTATTGGTAAGTCATTCAAAATAGTACAACATTCGATATAATGGTTGTAACGGCCATATTTAAAACAATGGCATAATGTTCACCATTTTTTTTTTGCTGATTTCAAGAAATTCTGTTTGGTCATTTTTTGTTGACCATCTACCATTTCTTATCTATTTCGAGAAACATTGAATTTTACTATTTGCCGAGCTTTTGTGGGTTCGTACACTACATTTGACCAATTTCGGAAAATTCTAAATTTCACTGGTCTTTTGTGGTAAACTCCACTATTTTAGCCAGTATCAAGAAATTTCAAATATCATTGGTGTAGCTAGCTTCTGTAGGCTATAATCCACCACTTATTAGCAATCTTTTGTGGGCTTATCTACCTTTTTGATGAATTGAATAAATTTTGAAATTCCCGTTTTGACCAACCTTTGTGGGCATTGTTTTTGACCAATTTCTAGAAATTCCAAATATAATAGTCTTAGCCTAGCTTTCATATGATTCCGAAATAATCGACTAAGATGGTATAGTAAAAGATGAAGCCTATGATGGTTGTTTTACATAGCTTTTGCATAATTCCGAATAATAGAGTAAGGTATTTAAGTAAATGTTGAAGCCTACGACGACTAGCGCAGAATATGGGAATATCATGCAGATAAGGCTATCATTAAATTTATGATGATAACATATCAAAAACTTAATGAAATGGTACATGTCAAATGTATAAAGTATAAACTATATTTCTAGAAGTCTAGGTTATATATCACTAGTTATGATCACATAATAATTCTTTATTAAAAAGTAGTTCGTTGGCTGAAAGAGGGTGAAGGCAACACCTCTTTCTTCCACAACTTCGCGTCGCATCGTCAGCGATGCAATCATATTTTCTCTATCCTAGACAATGGTGATGATCTCAATACGGATGTTGAAATCCATGCTACTTTTTTTCGTTTCTTTAAAGACCTTTTGGGATCTCAGCAACATCACTTCATTCACCTGGACTAGACCCAATTGTATGGTCCGCAGATGCATGATCTGTCTTCTTTGGAAGAACCTTTTTCCTTAGAAGAGATCAAGTCCGCAGTATTTTCACTCAAAAGTGATTCCGCTCCTGGCCCTAATGGCTTTCCAGCCTTTTTCTTCCAACGCTTTTGGGATTGTCTTAAAGACGACCTATTCAAGATGTTCTCCGATTTACACCAAGGTTACTTTTCCTTTGAAAGGATCAACTACGCGCACATCATTCTGATCCCCAAAATTTTGGGAGTCAACTCGGTCTACAACTTTCGACCGATTAGCTTGCTCAATACTACTTTCAAGATCATTATGAAAGTTCTCTCCACCCGTCTAGGTGTTGTCATTTCTCCCATGATTGACCCTGCCCAATCGGGTTTTATTAAAGATCGTTTCATCCTTGATAGTGTGACGTCAGCCCAAGAAATCATCTCCGAGTGGCGAGTGCCATAGATCCAATTTCGAGGGCATCATGCTGAAATTAGACTTTCAAAAAGCTTATGATAATGTTAGTTGGGATTTCCTTTTTGAGATCCTCTTTTATCGTGGCTTTGGTCCGAAATGGATCGCCTGGATTAAATCGAGTCTTTTCGCGAGGACCTCGTCCGTTATTATTAATGGTTCGGAAGGTCACAAGTTCATGTGTAAGCGTGGTCTCCGCCAGGGTGACCCTATTTCTTCCCTCTTATTTTCTTTTGTGGTCGATGTGTTAAGTAAGTTGCTTCGCAACGCTTGGGAGGTCAATGTCATCGAAGGTCTTGGGGGCTCTCAAAGCTACCATGGTGTGCTGAAAATACGCCGACGATACTATCATTTTCGCCAAACCAAATGGGTGCACCTTACGTAGCCTGAAGTTGCTCCTTTATATTTTTGAAAGTGCCTCTGGTTTACCTATTAATTTTCAAAAATCTTCTGTTCTTTGGCTTGGTGGGTCTCATAACCGCCAAGTGAAAATTGCCCAATTCTTTAACTAAGCTTCTGGATCCTTCCCTATCCAATATCTCGAAATCCCTTTCAGATGGGGGAAGCTTCATAAATCGGATTGGATGTCGATAATTAAAAAAGTTGAGTCTAAGCTTAGCTTTTGGTCTGGTAAGCACCTTTCTCACGGAGGCAGACTCATCCTTGTTAATTCTGTCCTCTCCTCTATCCCATTATATATGATGTCCTTCTTTTATGTCCCGGCTTGGGTTATCAAGAGGATTGACCAGATCAGAAGGAATTTCTTCTGGTCGGGTGCTGATGTTTTTGGAGCAGGCACTCACCTATGTAACTGGAAGTTGATTTGCACTTCTAAGGCAACTGGCGGTCTTGGGGTTCTTAACCTCAGACACCAAAATTTGGCCCTCCTAGGCAAATGGTTATGGAGGATTCTGAAAAATGATCGTTTGCCTTGGGCTCGCATTATCTTTCTCAATTGTTTCACCCGGCAGCGGATTTGGGATTTCCATCCTTCACTTTCCCGTAAGGCCTCTCCTTTTTGGAAGGGGGTCTGAAAAGCAGCTAGCCCTTTTCGTTGCGGTATTTCAGCGCTTAAGACCAAATTTTGGAATGATTTATGGTTCGGTAATATCAAGTTTGCGGTGGCCTTCCCTTCGCTCTTCCAATTGGCCTCTAACCCATCGGCCACTGTAGCGGACTACGTTACTATCCTCAATAATCAGAAGTTCTGGTCCATTCCCTTATGTTGCTCTCTCCCATCACCCCTAGTGGACGAGCTTAACGAGCTTTTTGCCAGTCTAAAACTTTACTCCTGGCATCCCACTAATGATTTCAAATGGCGATGGACCAGTTCTGGTTCCTATTCAGTTAAATCCTTCTACAATTTCCTTAATTTCGAGAGTACCTTATCCAGGAGTGCTACTTTCTTATGGAGCGCTTGTGCTCCCCTCAAAGTTAAAATCCTCACCTGGCTTGCGCTTAACAACAAGCTTCTCACAGTCGATGTTCTTAATAAAAGAAACTTGGCTTTAGGTCAATTATGCGCGTTGTGCTCTTCAGCACACGAGGACGCTGATCACCTTTTCCTACACTGCAACTTTGTTCATTCTTTGTGGACGATTAGTGTTCGGGCTTGGCAAGCTCCATCTATCCCCAACGAATTTTCGTCCGGTTGGATGCCTCATTCTCTCAGGATAGAGTATCGTAAATCCTGGGTCCTTTACATTATGGCCATCATTTGGGTGGTTTGGTCAGAAAGAAATAATCATATTTTTGCTCAATCATCGGCCACGATCGATAACATTATTGATAACTTCCTTTTCTTCACCAAATTTTGGTCTTCCACTCTATCGCATGATAAAGCGGAAGCCTTACTTTTAAGTCGCCTGAATGAGGCAATCGTTTTTTCCCGTTCAACTAATATTTTATCAGTTTAGCTATATTTCTTCTCTAATTTTGTTCTCTTTCCCTTCTGTTTCCTTGCAGCTCTGAGGTGGTACTGGTGGCTCTTTCCCTCTTCTTTAGGAGGTTATTTTGGTCTCCTTTTGGTCTTGCTTTGTTGGCACCAGTCGGCCTCCCCGCTTGCTACTGTATGCTATTGCTATTTTGGTCTATTTTGTGCTTACATTCATTTTCTCCTGCTGGTTGTAACTTATTCCTATACATTTCTCTGGTTTGGTTGTTCTTGCTCGATGGCTGATGTGGCTAGTCTAATCTCTTTTGGAGGACTTTGTTATATTCATCTTTGCTTAGTCGATCCACTTGTTGTGGTTGCTATCTTGTGTCGGTTTTGGTTTAATTCCTGTGTTGCCTTTTCAGTTGCATTGTCATCGTTGGAGTTGATTTTTTCTGCTCTTTGCTTGTGATTCGTAGCTTTTAGTCGAACCTTGGAAGGTTGTTGTCGTCCCGACTGTGTTTCGTTTGGTGGTTCATTTGTATTTTTGGATTTTGACCCAAGATGAGTGTTGGTTGGAAGCCTGTATCTTCGTTTATTCATTTCTTTTGGCGCGTCTAGTTGCTCATTTTTCTAATGGGTTCTCTTCCTTTCTTTTGGCAGCACACTAGTGTGTACCCCGCTTTGGCGGTAGTGCTACACTGTAGTTCCTCCCCCCGGAGGTTCTTTTTTCAGGCTCTTGCCTGTTTCTCTCCCCCCTGTCTCGCCGGAGTTGAGTTTCTTTGTTCATTTCTCCTGTTTGCAGGTCGTATCTTCTTGGGTCCGAATGGACTGTAATAACCCTTTCGATCCCTTCAAATTTCGGAGGTTTTGTTTCCGTTCTGATCTGGCACTGTGTGCCCTGTTTTTTTTTTCTTCTCTCTATCTTCGGCATGTTTTTTCATGCCCTTTTGGTTTGTGTTTTGCTTTCCTTTTTTCGGTCCCCATCTGTGGAGGGGCACCATCGCGGTGTCTGGTGGTCTCCTTTCCGCAGTTTTCGATCGGTGGTCGTGGTGTGGTTCGTCGCCCGGGGCCCAGACTTTGCTGATGTTGCTTTTGATCCCGTGTGTTTTCTGGCTTTCTGGCTTGGATTGGTAATGCGCTCTATTGCTATTGTATCTGAGTTTGTAGATTTGTGTTGTTGTCGTTCTTTTGTTTTACTCTTCGTAAAATTGTATACGTTTGTAATCCTCATTTTTTATTTATATATTGGGCTGGAATCTTTTGATTTCATCTGCGTTATCAAAAAAAAAAAGAAAAATTTAGTACATTTAAAAGTCAGATGAAATGCAAGTCCCATCAATTGTCATCATTTGTTTAGTTTTGCAATCTTAGATGCATCTCTTTTACATTATGAATTTAAGATAAAAGAAGAAGATGTTGGTAAAATGTTTTATCCAACACACGTATGAAATTCATATCTACTGCATCTATCTATCGATGTATTCATGCTTCAGACATCTAACAAAGTATATGTTGTGCGCGGTACAAACTAATCAATAATCAAATCAATGCGGAATACAAAGAGAGAACCAGCGAGAAAACACAAAACAAACCAACACAATAGGACACACAGATTTAATGTGGTTCGGCAAAATACATGCCTACATCCACGGGGCGGTTGGGGTTTCTTCTTCTTCAAATTATCACCAATGGGCGAAAACAAATCCTTACAAATAATGACGGCTGCAAAACCGAAATAGGGATCTCTAATTTTCGTCACAGATTACAAAACCCTAACAAGTGTATTTATAGGGAAACTATTGGGCCTTTTCGAATTGGGCCTGATCTAGTTCAAAATCCCGTCGACAGTCGACTGGTCGACTTACCAGTCGACTGGCAATCCTTCTGGCAGTCGACCGATCAGTCGCCTGATCCTCTGCTGCTGCTTGTATCTTTAGCCTTCGAAAACTCTCTGGACAGTCGCCTGATCCTTCTATCAGTCGCCTGATACTGTAACTTTCATTTGCTGCAGATACTCCAAAACAATCTGAACCAGAATCGAGCCATTATCCTACAATCTCCACCTTGGCGAGATCGAGATCTTCCACCAATTATCCAACAATCTCCACCTTGGCAAGATCTTCCAAGTAGCCCAAGCAATCTCCACAAATACTCCAAATGCTCATCATCAAATGTAACAACAAATCCAAATTCCACCTTAGTATGATATCACATACTAGGCGAACAAATAGCGAAGCACTATTCCAACCGCCCATTCCAAATCATCAAACATGCAAAATATTAGCCAGGTTCATGCAATGCTTGAACTTGGCTGCTCCAACAACTTTGGTCAACATATCAGCAGGATTATCAGCTGTCCCAATCTTCACCAAATGAATATCACCATCCTTTATCAAATCACGCACAAAATGATAACGGACATCAATATGTTTGGTCCTCGAATGATGAACTTGGTTCTTCGCTAAATGAATAGCACTCTGACTGTCACAGTGTACATCCACCTTCTCCCGATGAATTCCCAAGCTCTTCAAAAGTCCATGTATCCAAATGGCTTTCTTCATGGCCTCAGCAACCGCCATGTATTCAGCCTCAGTAGTAGACAACGCTACAGTGGACTGCAAATTTGACCTCCAACTTATAGGTGCTCTAGCCATCGTAAACAAATAGCCTGTAGTAGACCGCCTCTTATCTAGATCACCTGCATAGTCTGAATCAACATATCCAACCAATAACCTGCTAATATTGTCATCCCTTTCAAATTTCAAACCCACATCTGTGGTGCCACTTATGTACCTCAAAATCCATTTAGCTGCTTGTCAATGCTCTTTGCCTGGATCATGCATATATCGACTAACCATACTCACCGCCTGAGAGATGTATGGTCGAGTACAAACCATGGCATACATCAAACTGCCAACCACACTAGTGTAAGGTACATTAGCCATATACTGTCTCTCTTCATCTGTACTTGGAGACTGAGAAGCACTAATTCTGAAATGACTGGCTAAGGGTGTACTTACTGGTTTAGTCTTCTCATCTATACCGAACCGTTTCAGCACCTTCAAAAGATATTGCTTCTGTGTCAAACTCACTATGCCCTTTGCTCTGTCTCTTGCTATCTCCATCCCAAGTATCTTCTTGGCTTCACCAAGATCCTTCATCTCGAACTCAGAACTCAACTGATTCTTCAAATTTTGAATCTCCTTAGCATTCTTAGAGGCAATCAACATGTCATCCACATATAATAACAGATATATGAAAGAGCCATCCTGCAATTTCCTGAAGTAGACACAATGATCAAACTCACTTCTGGAATATCTCTGCACCTTCATAAACTGATCAAACCTCAAATACCACTGCCTTGGAGATTGCTTCAACCCATAGAGAGACTTCTTCAACCTGCAAACACAATTTTCCTTCCCAGCAATTTTGAACCCATCTGGCAGCGACATATAAATTTCTTCATCTAGATCCCCATGTAAGAACGCAGTCTTCACATCCATCTGTGTCAATTCAAGATCAAACTGTGCTACCAAAGCTAACAAAATCCGAATAGAAGGATGCTTCACAACTGGAGAGAACACTTCATTGTAGTCAATTCCTTCCTTTTGAGCATACCCCTTTGCAACTAGTCTTGCCTTGAACCGAACACTGCCTTTTGGACCTTCTTTCTTCGTATACACCCACTTGCAACCAATTGCTTTCTTCCCCTTTGGTAGTTGCACTAAATCCCAAGTCTTATTCTTGTGAAGAGAGTTCATCTCTTCATCCATAGCAACTTTCCAATCTGCATTTTCTGAACTTCTAGTGGCTTCTTTGAAGTTGGAGGGAACTTCATCATCCACAATGGGAAGAGCAAATGCAACTGTATCTGTAAAACGAGACGGTCGTTTGATATCTCTTCTTTGCCTTCTTACTGCAATTGATTCTTCCTGCTGGATAGGAACTTCTTCATCATTCTCAGTATCAACCACATCATCATCATCTTGGACAGGAACAGGATTTTCAACTGACAACTTTTCTAACTCCACCTGTTGGAGAACTCTCCTACCAGTCGACTGGTTATTGCCAACAGTCGACTGTCCCGAGCTCCCACTCTTCTGCTGTTCTAGACCACCAGTCGACTGCTCCTGTACACCAGTCGACTGTCCCAAGATTCTGCTACTCACCTGTTTGAGAGCTGTCCCACTCTTCTGCTGCTCACCAGTCGACTGTCCTATACCATCAGTCGACTGTCCCGAGCTAATCATGCTGGTCTCATCAAAAGTCACATCTCTGCTGATTACTAACTTCTTTTGTTCTGGACACCACAACCTGTAACCTTTGACACCAGTATTAAAACCAACAAATATAGTCTTTTTGGCTCTTGCATCAAGTTTAGTTTCAGTTACATGAAAATAAGCAGGACAACCAAATATATGCAAAAAACTATAATCAGATGCAGGTTTACCACTCCATACCTCAATAGGCGTCTTGCCTTCAAGTGCTGCTGATGGTAAACGGTTGACAATGTGGCTTGCATCTATAACAGCTTCTGCCCAAAATGTCTTCTTCAACCCAGACTGTGCTAACATACATCTCACCTTCTCAAGTAAGGTTCTGTTCATCCTTTCTGCAACCCCATTTTGCTGTGGAGTCTTCCTAACTGTGAAGTGCCTCTGGATCCCTTCATCTTCACACAACTTCAGAAACGGATCATTCTTGTATTCCCCTCCATTATCTGACCTAAGAACCTTAATCTTCCTACCAGTCTGATTTTCAACTTTCTTCTTCCAACTTGTGAACAATGTCAAAACTTCATCTTGTGCTTCATGGTATATACCCAAACTCGTCTGGAGTAATCATCCACAAAAGTAACAAACCAGTGTCTTCCACTTATAGAAGGTGTCTGAGTAGGGCCCCAAACATCTGTGTGCACATAATCAAGGATACCCTTTGTCTGATGTACAGCTGTACCAAATTTCACCCTAGTTTGCTTACCCAAAACACAATGTTCACAAAATTCCAACTTGCACCCTTTAGCATCTTTAAGCAACCCTTGCTTCACAAGTCCCTGCAAGGCCTTTTCTCCTGCATGCCCGAGTCGCATATGCCACAACCTAGTAGAGTCGGGAACAACCTGTTTAGGCCTTTCAGTTACACTGGCAGCCTCACCCAAATATGTTTTTCCCTGCAAGAAAAACAAGTTCCTTTTTCTTTGCCCTTTCATCACCACGAGTGATCCGCTAGTCACCTTCAGAATGCCACCTTCACTAGCAAATTTCAATCCACTGGCCTCCAAAGCACCTAGTGAAATCAGATTCTTTTTCAAATCTAGAACATACCATACATCTGAAAGCTCCCTAATAAGACCATCGTGCATTAGCAATTCAATCTTCCCGATTCCTACCTTCTTACAAGGTGCATCATTTCCCATCAAAACTACACCACCATCCATATACTCCAAAGAAGTAAACCACTCATTTTTCCAAGACATATGATAGGAGGCTGCTGTATCAAGAAACCATACTTCTTGATAAAGTGAGGGACTAGAAGCCAGTGCAAAAGAAAAATCCTCGCCACTTTCTAAATTATCAACAGTCACATTTGCAGTCGAATTTCCCTTATTTCGTAGCTTTGGACAATCCTTTTTCCAATGCCCCCTCTCATGACAGAAAGCACATTCATCTTTGGCAGGTATTTTCCTGTCCTTCGAAACTCCTCTCGATTTGGAACGAGATTTGTTTCCCTTTTTCCCAGATTTGGACTCAGATCTGGTCTCAGTCCTGCCCCTTACAATCAACGCTTCAGAAGTTTCTCTATCAACCATCTTATCCCTTCTCCTAGTTTCATTATTCAACAAAGCATTTGCAACATCTTCATATTTCACAGTATCTTTTCCATATAATAAAGTAGTTGCTAAATGATCATAACTTTCAGGTAATGAATTCAACAGAATTAGGGCTTTATCCTCATCCTTAATTTGCTCATCCAAATTTAACAAATCAGCCAATAATTTATTAAATGATTCAACATGAGCATTCATAGACATACCTTCCGTATAGGTGAAGCGAAAAAGTCTCTTCTTCAAATACAGCCGATTCTCCAAACTTTTCCTCATGTATTTGTCTTCGAGTTTCTTCCACAACACCGCAGCAACGGTATCCCTCATCAAATCATACTTCTGAGCCTTCTCAATAAAGAGCCGAATAGTCCCACACGCAACTCGATTCAACTTCTTCCAATCTGCTTCGGACATATCCTTAGGTTTTTCAACTTCCAAAGCAACATCTTGTTCTTGTTGAACAAGAACATCCAAAACCTCACATTGCCACATCCCGAAATTGTTTGTCCCATCAAATTTTTCAACTTCAAATTTTGCGTTGTGAATCGTTGTTCTTGACGAACTTGATCCCACAACATCCTTGGTTGCATCTGCATCACCCGCCATCTCCCTCTAGGTCGAACCAACTGCTCTGATACCACTTGTTGTGCGCGGTACAAACTAATCAATAATCAAATCAATGCGGAATACAAAGAGAGAACCAGCGAGAAAACACAAAACAAACCAACACAATAGGACACACAGATTTAATGTGGTTCGGCAAAATACATGCCTACATCCACGGGGCGGTTGGGGTTTCTTCTTCTTCAAATTATCACCAATGGGCGAAAACAAACCCTTACAAATAATGACGGCTGCAAAACCGAAATAGGGATCTCTAATTTTCGTCACAGATTACAAAACCCTAACAAGTGTATTTATAGGGAAACTATTGGGCCTTTTCGAATTGGGCCTGATCTAGTTCAAAATCCCGTCGACAGTCGACTGGTCGACTTACCAGTCGACTGGCAATCCTTCTGGCAGTCGACCGATCAGTCGCCTGATCCTCTGCTGCTGCTTGTATCTTTAGCCTTCGAAAACTCTCTGGACAGTCGCCTGATCCTTCTATCAGTCGCCTGATACTGTAACTTTCATTTGCTGCAGATACTCCAAAATAATCTGAACCAGAATCGAGCCATTATCCTACAGTATATTGTTGGTTATTCAAATTAATATTGCAAACCGATAACCATGACCAGACTGAACTATGCACTTATGTATCTTCAATAAGTTGAATATATGCAGAGCTTGACACTAAACATTGATGTATGTTGATTGGTCCTCCGTGACAATAATCAAATGCAATTATATAAAGCATTCGCGTAACAAAATATAAGTTGATTGTGTGAAACCGGACATATTGGTTTGACACAATAGGACAAAACACATCAATCACAATCATTAAAAAAAACTAGTACATTTGCATGCAAAGAATATGCAATTTGATAAGTATTTATACATATAATATTATTCTATGGCTATTTTATGGAAATAATCAACAAGATACTAAAACAAAATAAAATTAAAAAGTATAACAAGAGATTCACTAGTTAATTGCACATGCATATCCCACAAAACTATCTATCACCTAGATCAAAATTAATCACCTCAAGTATGATTAACCCATTGCACTCACTCAGAGCATCCACTATCGTTTGTTGTTTACTTATTTTCTCCATTTTTAAAAAAAAAAAAAATCTCACTCACTATCGTTTGCTAAAAATCTATTTTTTAGAAAAGTGATGAACATTACGTTGCTATATTTGGCAGCAAAAAATGACAATTGCTAAATATAGAAGATAATTTTTTTTAATATTTAAAGAGGACGGACGGAAGATCATCTTCCATCTCGCCCAATATTTATTCAGAAAGGTTGAGCACTTTTTTTTATTATTTAAAAAAAAATTGATCTTCCGCCTCATTTAATTTTATTATTAAAATAATAATAAAAGAAGTGAGACGGAAGATTTAATTTTATTATTTTTTCATTTATTTATTTTTAAAATGTTCTGAAAATGTTATTTAAATAAAAAATTAAAAGAAATTATAAAAAAAAATACCCTGGGACGGAAGATCATCTTCCGGCCCAACATTTTTTTTCCAAATAATTACAATATTGCCATCAAATATTTACAAACATGCCATTTTAATTGTTTAAAAAAAATGCTCAGACGGAAATTGATTTATTGTTTTTTTTCAAAATTATTGCTCAAACCGAAGATGATCTTCCGTCTGGCAATTTTTTTTTATAAAAAAACATATTTTTAGTCAAATGGAAGATCATCTTCCGTCGCACAATTTTTTAATATTAAAAATTTTTAAAAATTGTGAGACAGAGGATGTTCTTCCGTTTGTTATATTTTATTGCTTTGTTTGCCAAATTTTGCTACAAACGATAGCAGCGCAACTCTCATTTCTATTTCTCAAATGCCAAATACCTATTTTTTAACAGCAACGATAGTGGATGCTCTCACAAGTCACAAACTCAATGCATTTTGAAGAAAAACAATCTATATATAAAACACAAAGAAAGCTATCAAGTGGCTCTCCTTCAATCCCCAAAAATCAAAGGCTCAGATCTAATCTCACAAAACATATCCCCCCGCCGCCCCAAACTCAAAATTCAAATCCCCCACCCAAAACAACTCCTATATTTATTTAATTTTTTTCTCTCTCTCTCTCCCTCTTCTATTCAAAAAATTAAGAAAATAAAAATTTTAAAAATTTTATAAAAAAATTAAAAACAAAAAAACTAAAAAAAATAAAAATTTAAAAACTTTAATTATAATTCCAAAAAATCAAAAAAACCATATAATATGTTTTTTGCTCTATATTTGCTACTTCAATTAATTTGCTGGACCTCCAAAACTATTTTATATGATCAAACAAGGTGCACCGTTCTGAAGACGCGTCGTAGGCACGTGCCAACGGGCAAACTTAGTCTATATAATAAAACACAAAGAAAGTTATCAAGTGGTTCTCCTTCAATCCCCCCATAATCAAAGGACCAGATCTAACCTCACAAAACACATTTTTCCTCCCAAAATTTCAAACTCCAAAACCAAAATTTTCACTCCAAAACTTAAAACTCATTACTTTATTACTCTCTCTCTCTCTTCTCTCTTCACTTTTTCATATTTCTCTATTTCTCTCTCTCTCCCCTCTCTCTCTCCCATTCTTTCTTTATTTGCTTAGAAATTTAGATTTTAAGATTTCAAGTTTGGAAATTTTCAAATTTTTTTATTTTTTTTTATTACACATGTTATATTGAAAATAGTAAATATCTCTTCATCAGTTAAATTTCATCATTTTCCACTCTTAAAGTTCTAAGAAATTGAATTTTACACCTCATTTATAATTATTTTTCAACATATACTAATAGAAACATGAACCTTGTATTTACAACTAATTATTGTCATATTATTCAAACTTGAACTACATAATTGTTGTTTTACTATTTATAGGGCTTTTCATGTGTTGTATCGTTCCGAAGACGTGCCGTAGGCACGTGCCCACGGGCAAATCTAGAATCATATAACTATGAACAAATTAAATTAGACGTACCGGGGCCTCTCAGATTCAAATTTAAGGTATATCCAAAATGTTCCCATCTAGTATCGGAGTATCCTAGTGTCTGTTACATATTCAACATCGCTGCACTTTATTCATTCAAAATGCCAACGGGTAATGTTAACTATGTATCTCGAAGGGTGCATTGCTACCTATCTACACAGATGAAAAGGGTCAATGGGTGAACACTGTTATCTATCCTTCAATCTCGAACATCATAGAAAATGCATTTCAAGAAAAGCTAAACAAAAACTTAAACCCATCTACGAAATTGAAATACTACATGCATAATCAAATCAAAACCCCATTTTTAAATAAAAAAGGGGGTTGAATCTGAACTTGAAATTAGTACAAATGTTACAAAATGTAGGGTGTTGATCGCAACATTTTGGAACTAGGGGTTTGATCGAAACAACCAAAAGGGGCTTATTTGAAGCAAAGGTAATGAGGGATTAGGGAGTTTGGGTTTAAGGATTAGGGTTTGTAAAAGATCAACGAACGCAAAAAGATACAATCTTGGAAGATGACTCACCGAGAATTTGAAGAGAGAGAAACTTACTGCTTAAGAGCATCTGTAGTCGTTCTAAGCTATTTTTTGGGTATTTGGCCATTGGAAATAGGAAATATAGCTACGCGCTCTAGCGGTTGAAAGTTAAAATATAGCTAGACGACCGATTATCTCTCGTCTAACAATTTTTTTAGAATTTTTTTTTCTGTGCACTAAAAACAAAATAATAATAATAATAATAATAATAAATAAATAAAATTGGTGGGACGGTGGATTATACACCGGCCCACCAATTTTGTCTTATTCAAAATTGGTGGGACGGTGTATTAAACACCATCCGAGGCTATATTTTTTTTATTATTATTTTTATAATAAAGGACGGGACATTATTACTCGTCCGGGAAAAAAAAATTAAAGCGACGAAATATTATCTTTTGTCTGTATTAACGGACGAAAGAAAATACGCCGTTAGTTATATTTTGGCTTTTGCGAAATCGTCTGCTATATTTGGCAGCCTACTATTCATCGTACACCCAAATTTTGGGTATTTGGACGACGACTACAGCGATCTTATTCCCATTTTTTCCAAATTTTGGGTATTTAGCCCACGACTACAGATGCTCTATGAGCATCCACATCGTTTGTTATATTTGTCAATTTCCCATTTTTTGAGAAATGAAACGCTGTATTTATTTGCTATTTTGCTATTTTATGGCAAAATAGCTACAGTGCGTTCTCATTTATGAAAAATGAATTTGGCATTCTCAAATTATAAGAGACGATACAAGTTATCTCGTCCCAATTATTATTTTTTTTTTAATCACGTCGGACGATACAACATGTCTCGTCCCAATTATTTATTTTTTTTAATCACGTCAAACGATACAACATGTATCGTCCCAATTAATTAATTTATTTTTTTAATGATCGAACGGTCAGATTTGTCGGGAAAAAAAAATTCAAAAATTACCTCGGACAAAACAAGTTGTCTCGTCTCAAACTAAAAAGCTTGGGACGGGACAACATGTCCCGTCCAGGTTTTGAGGAGTAAATTAGTGGTAGGTTTAGTCCTTTTAATTAGGTTTAGTGGGTGATTAATTAGGTTTAGGTTATATTTTAATATTTAATTTATTTAATTAACATATTTTAATAGTTAATCAGTAATTAATTAAATCTTTTTTTTAAAAAAAGTAACGGACGAAACAAGCTGTCTCGTCCTACTCAAATTTTAGCAAAAATATAGCAAACGACCGCTGCAGACGATTTGGCTATTTGCTATTACTGTAGCTGCCATTTGCTCAAAAATGAGAAACACCATTGTGGATGCTCTAATAATTAACAAATGTCTAAATTGCACAAAGCCCCCCTGACATTTCATGAAAACAAGTTCTCTGTTGGAAAGTTTGATTTTGAAGTTTACTCCCATGATTTCCATTTTTACTCACCAGCAGTTGCACGTGTTATGCACGTCTTAAGATCTTTTTTATTTTTAAGTAGGGACAATGACCAATTGGCACCCAAAGTTACCCTTAATACCCTATACACATCTGAAGTTACGTTAATACCTCAATCACACCCAAAGTTACTCATAAACCCGTCGTTTGAATATCCGTTAAGTTAGTGGAATATTCATGTTATATTCCTCTTAACGGGTTCATACCTGTTAAGAAGATTGTGAAAAGACGAATAAGCCCTCGCCCTCTCTTCAGCTTCTTTTCTTCATGGTACTACCTTCCTCTCCTTTCTAAACCCTAACCAGTCAATCCGAAAAGTTGGAAATCCAAAATCGAAACCCTAAGTAATGTATATCTTTCATCTCTAATCTTCGATTCTTCGATTCTTCGATTCCTCATACATCCTCAATCTCTGTAAGCACCGATGTCGATTACCCACCTGCATCTAATGTCGAAATCCCATCTGAATTTGAGGAGTGAAGTTGGGTTATTGAAGTAGCGTATGCCATTTGACATTATGATATCAGAGGGAAGTGTTTGATTCTGAGTTGCAATTTTATCATGCAATATTGTTTAAGTTCTTGCAAATTATTTTGGATTCTTAGTAGGCAATGATGAGTCACAGATAGTAGTCTTGTTTTTTTATTTTTCTGATACTTAGTTGCTTGTTCTTGATTGTGGATTGTAATCATACAATATTGATGAGGGAATTAATATTGTTGCTACTCATCTTGTTGTCTTTGTAGGCACGGGTGAACTGATGCAGCACCTTTATCTGATTTAGCTGTTGCTATTGCTGCTTCCGATATTTGATATTGTTCTTGGTTGCTTTTGAACTGATCTGTTTTTGCTTCTCCCTCGTGGTGTTGCTGTTGAACTAGTTGGCATGGCATTAGAATGCAGCCCTAGTGAAACCATTTTTGAGCTGATACCACTTATTTGTCTGATGTTGATTGTTGATGGAAATCATACAATGCTGGGTTGGAAAATAATAGCTGCTTCTGAACTAATTTGTGTTTGCTTTTGCTGTTGCTGCTTCTCATATTAGCTGCTGCTGCTGGCTGTTTTTTATTGTGTTGTTTTTTTTTTTTTTTTTTTTTTTTGCTGTTGTTTTATCTGCTTTTTTGGTGTTGCTGAAGTAGTTGGCATGGCAATAGAATGCAGCCCTACTGAAGACAATTTTTAATATATTTGAAGAACTCATACAACTTTAGTAGGCAAATTAGATCTGTCTGTGCTGATAATTGTGATCTAAGCCTGCTAGTAATTGTTATTTGACTGTTAAGCATCATGTTCATACACATACATGAATAATGTTACTAAGCTCCTATTTTTTTGTGCTGCAGGCAGAAGATGAAGAGAAGCTGGGTTTATGAATTTTTTCCTTTCGTTGGCAGAAGACGAAGATAAAGAAGCAGCAGCTACTACTACTAAAGACGAAGATAATGAAGAAGTAGACGAATCTGAAGAAGTAGCAGCTAAATTGTACACAACATTTATCAGTTAGGCTGAGTGCAAGAAGTTGTTTATCTGGCAAATTAATGTACAAGAAGTAGATTAAGAAAAATTAATGTACATTGTAATTTCTTTTTGTTATTGGGTTTATAATTTTTGGTTTATTAACAAAGAATTTGGATGTTCTTCATATTGTAAATGTTCTTTAACATTGCAATAAAATACAAAGATTTAGAATTGTTTTCAAGTATTGTTGTCTTCAATCATACATTCATTTACTTTTCCTGAATTTGAGTAATACAACAAATAAGTGTATATGACAAAGGAAAACTAATTTACAATTTGCAATTATGAAGGAAATTTTCAACTAATCATACACACACTAATTTTATATGGATCTGCAGATAGCAGCTAAATTTTTTTTGATCATATATGCAGATTTCATACACATCATACACATGCACTGAGCATATAGATAGACATTTGCGTATATACATATACATTTCAACTGTTTCTAATTTAGCTATTTACATACACATACAAAATTTGAGTACACATACAAAATTGCTTCTGAGACATTTACTGCTGCTGATATACATTTCTACATACACATACAAAATTTACTGCTGCTGATACACATGCAAAATTTCAACTTATTCATATAGATAGATATCAATAAAATTGGACATTTACTGCTGCTGATATACATTTCACAATCTGATCATACATGCTCATATAGATTTTTTCCTTGCATCTGCTACTGAATTAGATGTAAACAAACAAAATTGGACATTTACTGCTGCTGAATCTAACTACACATTTTTGGTTATACAGATTTAATTGCTGCTGCTGCTTCTCATTGTATTTGCTACTATTGATGTTACTATTGATGTTGCTGTTGCTGCTTCTCTTCTGTAGCTTCTGATTTAGCTATTGTTGTGGCTGTTGCTGCTTTTGAGGAGTGTATCATATTGCTCCTTTTGATGAGCTGATACTACTATTGCTATTGATGCTGGTTTCTTCTTAATTTAATGTTGTTGCTTCTTTGTTTTCTTGCGGTTGTTTTAAGTGGATTTTGAGAAGTGTATCACTGCTTTTGAGAAGTGTATCACTGTAGTAATGAAGACTCATACAATATTCAAACCCGGAGTGCCTTCTTCATTTTCCTATAAATATCCCATTTGGTCATGAACTTGTACATCATGTTGTCATTGAGCATGATAGGAAAAAAGAAAAGACATAAGATGAAGAAAAGAGAGAAAAAAAAACTAAAATTTGAGTTTTTAAGGAGAATACACCTAGCCTGAGTTCAATGAGTGTCTCCGTGCTTCTATACATACCCAATTCAAAGAGAGTCTCCTTCATCATTCTTCATAACATTTTTTGTAGAATATGAAGGGGAAAAAAGTATTAGAAAGAGGATCAAGATGCAGAAGTAGAGGGACAGAAGCATGTCTACGTTTGCGTACAAGTGCATGCTGGATTTTTCTCAATGGGTAGGGAAGAGTACTGGCTCTGCCGCTTTTTTTTTTTTTACAGTTCTTCTTTTGGGGCTTTTTTAATGAATGCAAAAGTAGCAATTATCCTCCCTTCATACACATTCGTTCCCCACTGTTATATAGAGTGCAACAATTCTCTGGCTTCGTAGGACGGAGTAGTGGTGGGTATCATAATGTATTCATGGTACTTTTAAATTTCTTGGCATGCACACCTCACAATCATGCAACAAATAGTGTGAATATGAGGAGTGCGTGTCAAGAAGTTGTTAAGTACTTTGAATATACAATTAGACCCACTACTACTTCATCCCACGAACCAGAGAATTGCTGCCTCTGTGTACTAGTAGTGAACAAAAGTGTATGCAGGGGGATAACTGCTACTTATGCATTCAAAAAGAGGTTCAGTAGTCCTTCCTACCCGTTGAGAAGAAACCCAGCATGTACTTGTATACCAAATTAATTGCAAATTATGGTGAAAGTGTCAAAGAATGAGTTTGTAATAGCAATTAACTTTAGTTATGTATGCATTCTATGTATGTTCAATTTACATGTATTTGCCAGTTTCTATTGTATGAAGTACAAAGCTATTATAATGTGTTCAATATATAATTCTTCGTCAACCCCAAATTCCAATCTTAAAGCTAATTGCCCAAATTTGGAAGCCAAATTCCAATGCCGAACTCGGAACCCCTGGAAAAAAATTACAAATTCCTAATTCGGAAACGGAAGTACAATCCCAAATTCCTATTTCCAATAAATTGGAACCCTAACTAAACCCTTATAACAGTCCCGAATTCAATCCTAATTTTAAGGAATAAAGAAATTGTCTCTAGTTTGTGAATTTATTAGGTGCGATTTATGAGGTGAACTATGTAGAAAAGCAGAATCTGGTATATGGAATACCATCCAATTTTGGCAAAATTAATGAAAAAGAGAACTTTCGCCACTTAAAAGTGAGAGGCCATATATGATGAGCAAGGTATGGGGTGACTCTGTGAAATTATGAAGTGGAGTGGAAGGTGTGTGTGTATATGCTTCATAAGCGAAGAAACAAAAAATGGGGTTCTATAGAAGCTAATAGAAAGCTAGCTTAGATACCATATTGATAATAATCAGATTATACAAATTATATACATTTGATGTTGAGATGGAATATATATAGGCATACAGGAGAGCCTCCTATAATTGAGTTACTGGTATAAGATGGGTCAGTTGAAATAGGATTAAGAATCAGAAGAGTAAGAGTTGGAAAATGAATCTGTTGAGTATTGTGTAGGTTGAGTATTGTGTAAACTTGAGGTTCAGTACACATCTTTATCATGCCCCTGCAAGATGGAGCACCGTGAGGTGATTCAAATCTTGTACGCTAATTGTTGGAGGCGAGAACAATGATGTAGGGAAGATGTGTTGGGATTGAGGCGTCAACAAACATCCATTGTCGCATCGGAACTAAATAAAGCAATGAGGAAGTCGCAGTAGATGAGACAAACCAATTGAGCAAGCAAGTAGATCCACCAATCTAACATAAACACAAAAGTAGATCCACCAATCTAACATAAACACAACGAGAATTTATCCCGGTTAGCTTTTGCTTAATCCAGGAAAAAATATAAGGAGATCTGATATTCAACTAGAAGAGATTACAAGGAATTACTGATTCACTCAATACAAGGAATTATACTCACTCACTAAAAACTATCTCTCTCAAGTCTCTTTTTGCAATGGAGAAAATATCAATGAAGTGTTCTACACTCATATTGGAGGAGTTTACAATATATATATAGAACAATAAAGAGAGTCCTAGGTTTAATCTTGATTCTCAGTCGTCCGATATAGTATGGAGAAGAAGTAACTGAATAAGAGTCGTACGATCTAACTTGGAGTTGAAGATTGGGCTGAAACGACCAAACAAATCCCGCCTGAGGCGAAGGTATCCTCCACGCGACTCTTTCTTTGGCTGTGGTTTTAGTTGGGGTGTGTGAGAGTGTTATTTGCAAGTTTGTTAAAAGGAGAGAAGGCTGGGTTCGTCGAATTTCAAAATCCTGCCTGACTTGTTTTAGGTGGGTGTGCGGCTGTTGTGGAAGCGGGGCATGAAGCTAAATTGACATACTGACAACTTTGATGGGCCGAGCACTGTAATTGGGCCCAAAATGGGGTCCATTACAGTTATAAAGGAGATGCATCGGATGGATTTCTTCGATAGTGTTGAAGACTATCGGTTTGTCGGCCCACCCTCCAGAGCTTGTTGAAGGAATCTCTTGTTGTTTGTATGGATCATGTTGCATTCATGTTTTACTAGTATTATACACGTGCTGTGCACGTGCGGAAAATTTTGGGGGGGGGGGGTTGAAAATGGCAAAAATAAATTCTACCAGCACGTTCATTGCACGGGTTGGGATATGGACAAATTACACTAGGTCCTTCTCCCATTATAGTAGTAGAAATTTCCTGTTCATAGTTTGTACTAGAACCCAATACACTGGTCTGTTTTGTTAATATCTAATTAATAAAATAAGGTGGCCATATTTTACCTTTTTCTTCGAAGTAAAAAGTTGCATAGTCACACTATCTTCCTGATGCAGTTATAATAACAGAGTTGAGTTCCTTAAATTTAACTTCAGTTCTAATAGTTACTTCTCTTAATTTAGTTATAGAAATAGCTCCATCTATCCCATGGGTCAATGTTACATAACTTCGGCATGAAATAGTACACATGTCAATATCGTATGTCAATTCGTACACTTATCCACATGCCCGCACAAACTTTTGCTTATTCAAGTCTCATATAGAGATTTACAAAGACTACAATTATCACAATATATAAGAATAATATTATGTCTTTATTCATTATGTCTTTATATAAGAATAATATTATGTTTTTATTTACAAAGACTACAATATTTCCTTCTATCCAATAATATTATGTCTTTATTTATTCACGTCGTTTCTAGTATGGTTTTTTAGAACAATAGAAATTACAACCCATAAATTTTGGACCCTGAAAGAGTGATCAAAACAGTAGGTCTCATAACACAGGTCACCTAAACCATAGGCCAATTTGCACGAAAACTCTAACCCCAACCGCTTCAATGAAAGCATCAATGAAAGCATACAATACCCTTTCAGATGGTTGCTAATGAAGTGAGTACGTTCACCGACAAAATATTCAACAACTGATGAGAATACACAATTCAACTAGGTGAGGGCAAGCTGGTACATATGCAATGATTGTAAATCCACTCTTAATCTTTGCTTACAAGAAGCAAGGCAAACCCTTCCAAACGAGAAGATGGTCAGTCAATCTAAGGGCTGATTAAAAGGTTGCGCATTGTATTCAATCAAATTGTGGGGAGCCTACACATGCACAAGCTCGCACTCTCTCCTCAACTGTTAACAAATTAGCTTATAGTCATACGTACAAACTTTCTCATTTAGCAAATTAGGTGATAGTCAGACACATCCACATACACAACTTCTCATATGTTTGCACAGCAGATGCATGATAGTCATATTATATCAACCCTATATTTTACCGTGATACAGTTGGCGGCATAAGAGCATCCACAATTGTGTTTCTCATTTTTTTTTTTTAAATGGCAATTATAGTAGTAGCAAATAGCGAAATGTTCTGTCGTAGTTGTTTGCTATATTTTTCTCATTTTTTTTAAATGCGTGGGACGGAATAACATTTACCGTTGCGCAATTTTTTTCGTACCGTTTCTTTCGATTTTAAAAAATTAATAATAATTATTTATTAACTATGTTAATTAAATAAAATAAATAATATAATAATACCTAAACCTAATTAAAAACTAACTAAACCTAATTAATTAACCTAACCTACCCACTAAACCCTCCTTATTTCTTGGACGGGACAAGTTGTCCCGTCCTAGAATTTTGCACTTTTTTTTTCCGTCGAATCTTACGGTTGATCTAAGGGGAAAAAAAAAGGAACAGTACATGTTGGACCGTCCGAAGCTATTAAAAAATTAAAAAAAATTAGGACGGTACATGTTGTACCATCTGACGTTATTAAAAAAAATAAAAAATTTGGGACGGAAAATGTTCTCCCAGTCTCTTGTAATTTGAGAATCGCAATTTCGTTTCTCAGAAATGAGAAGTGACTGTAGCGATTTTGTCAAAAATAGGCAAAATAGCAAACGACTGCAGCGTTTTGTTTCTCAAAAAATGGCAAATTGGCAAGTATAGCAAACGACTGTGGATGCTCTAACAATCTAACAAGTAAACAGACATTAAATAGGAAAACCAATAAAATTAGGCCAATATGCTGGAATTTTCATGAAGGATTCCATGTTCCCAACTCATTTGGTGGAAAAACCCTCCATGCAATTCCTATTCCTGAGAAGGTAAAAAAACAAAGGCATGTTAATAAATTATACCTATTACCTACAATATATAAATTTCTAAGTCAATATGAGTTCCTCAGGTGCAAATACATATCTCAAGCCGAACGGGTTCTTTAGGTGCCTTTTTGCCTTTTGCTGTCGTTGTTGCATGCCTCCTACAACAATTAAACAAGAAAGATGGTGAATAAAGTTATAAAACACAACTTTTATGAGGTCAACTAGTGAGCATACTTTAAAAAAAAAAGATATGATTTTTTTTTTTTTAATGAGGCTATAGCCACTACTTAAAGAGTGATATTTGGAAAAACTAACATATATCTACCAAATGGAACTTCCATCAGATGTTTTCTTTTTTTAAAAAAATTAATTAAATAACAATTTGTCTACATTTGGATAAACTAACACAGTTCAGCAATCAACATATATGTCACTCACATGCATATGGAATTGGCCAGAAAATTTTCAACTTATAAATATCTCAAAAGTGACTTCTTTTTGGCTGCACTATCCTTGTATTACTATCTCAAGACAATTTCAAGCTATTGTGAAGTACCCTTTTTTTCACACTGGAAGAAAATTGATCTCATATAAGTCTTCGCAAGTAGAACATATTGAATACTGTATACTAATAAATAGGCAGCCGTTTTCTGGAGGGGGGAGAGCAAGAGGGGGAGGGGTGTAAAAAAATTCAACTATCTCAGAAGTGACTTCTTTTTGCATACCTTCGTCCTTTTCAGCGGCAGTTCCTCCTCCATACAAACATCTCCATCTAGCGAGTCCAATGATTTCTTCTTCAAGGTTATGCTCTCCTCTAAGTGGTTGCCCCTGCAGTGGTTCACATATTAAAACAATCAGATAATGATTATCAACTTTTGGATAGATTGAGGTTGACTTGATAGTACCTTCATTTTTCTGGATCTGAATGCTCCGTCTTCCTCATAAAGGACTCCCCGAACTTCATCCACATTCAAACGATTAAACTGCAACAATATAAAACACATACTAACCTTTATCCAAGTAGTGCAATTATAAATCACAAAACACATTTTTTCCCCAAAAGTTTCCCCCCAAAACTCAAATTCAAATCCCCCGAAAACAACTCATTTATTTATTTATTTAACTCTCTCTCTCTCTCTCTCTCTCTTTAACTCTCTCTTTAACTCTCTCTCTTTAACTCTCTCTCTCTCTCTCTCTCTCTCTCTCTCTCTCTCTATCTCTATATATATATATATATATATATACTTATGGAAACATGGACTTTTATTTACAACTAACTATTGTCATACTATTCAAACTTGAGCTACAAAATTGTTGATTTACTGTTTACAAGGCTTTTCATATGCTGTATCGTTCTGAAGACGTGCCGTAGGCACGTGCCCACGGGCAAATCTAGTAGGGAAGCTCTCGGATATGGATATATCCGATCTGATCCGTATCCGAATCTGAAATTTTTGCGGATATGAATATGAAAAATCTGTATCCGGGCAGATACAGATACAGATTCGGATATCCAAATCCAAAATTTTTTTGATGCGGATGCGGATGCGGATACGGATATCCCTTAAAAAAGCGGATTTGGATACGGATATCAGCTAATTTAAAAGATTTATTTATATATCATATATAATTAAAGGGTATTTGTGTAACTTTATCTCATTTCTCATTCCTCTCTCATTCCTCCTCAATCTCCGATCGAAACCAAATCCCAAATTCAGCTCCTCCACCCTCTTCACCATCATCGAGCTTTCCTCCACCCCCAAATCCTCCAAATCCGAAACCCTTCTTCCACCTTCCTCCACTAGCTCCGCCAACATCGGGATTTTCCTCTACTTTTAAATCCCCAAATCCGAAACCCTAGCTCCACTTTCACATCGGGCATCTCCGACTCCAATGTCCCATAGCCCCACCTTCACATCGGGCATCTCCGACACCCCAGTGAGTTCTTATCGAGGAGATGTTCGTAGTTCTTGATTTTGAATATTGATTGCAATCATTATGTAACTAATACAACTTTTTTATATTATGTGGTTTAAGGAGTTTCTTATTGAAACCACGACAGAGTTGGTTGCTTCGCTCACTCTGGCAGCAGCTAAACGAATGGTCGAAGTTGACTAGTTCATGAAAGCAGGGTTGTATGATGGATGTCTCCCAAATTTGTGTCCTTGAAACAATCGATCTTAATGTTTTATGAGGCTAAACTGGTTTTGATTACTGAATAATTGAATGTGGTCAATAGGTTGGGAAAAACTATGAGTGACTGGAGCTGGCCGTATCAGTTCTGCACATGCTAGGATGATGGTAGGTTATTCTATCAAAAAATTAGATTCATGTAGATTGTTTTTGTTTTTGTTGTCTGCAACGATGCTAGAAAAATCGATTTCTATATCCCTTTTCTTTGTAAAAGACAACAATCAATTTCATTCCATCGCATACTGCATATACACCATGTTTACATGACAGAGAATAAGGAACAATAGTTAAAACTGATAAATAGTCTTTCATATATAAAAAACTGTAAATCATACACCTAATTGAAGTGTTTTCTTACATCGACATAGGAATGCTTTTAAATCTACGAGTATATGACTAGTCGATGAATGTGTACAACTTAATTTTAACATGACCAAAAGAGAAACTTCAGTTGGACATAGTTTGTTAATATAATATTTAGAACTGATTCATTTAGTAATATTCACTAGTGTGGTTTCCAGAAGTTAAGAAGAAAAAATTTGTTGAATTATAGTTTGTTACGATATGATTGGACGGAATCCAAACGAAGATGAGATACATAGGTGGAAGAGAGCATATTATATGTGAGCTTATGACAATTATAGAGAGATTCAAGATGACCAGTACACCTTGAATTTTACAGGCCAAAAGAGTTTCAGACTTCAAATGTAAATGCAGCCACGTTATCCCTTCCTGTTTTTTTTCCTTACAGATTGAGGGCTTCAAGATGAACCTCATCTACTGTAATCTGTATCAATCTACTAGACTTGAAAAGTTTGTCATAGCATGCATACATAGGTGGACATACGCATTCTCATCCTAGTAAAAAAGTTAACGAAGTCAGGTTCAAACCTTATGCAAATAGACATTAAGTGCATATTAAATTCTCTTTTATACGAGATATACATATATGAAATAAATTTTCCTTAACTTATTTTGTTGTGCTGATATCTATTATGTGATTAGATATAAAAATTGAATCCCGCAATATAGTGATATACATATCTAAGTACTGGTTAAGGAAAAAAATATAACAAAAACTATATGTTTGATATCCGAGTTCGTATCCGTCATCTGGTGGACCGTATCCGATTTGCATTCATATCCGAAATTTGCGGATACGGATATGACTTTTTTTTCTTCGAGTCATATCCTTATCCGTATCTGAATCCGTTTTTGGAATGCGGATACAGATGTTTGTATAGCCAATATCCGATTCGTATCCGATCCGAAAGCATCCCTAAAATCTAGTATATATATATAACTCAACCATTGAACACAATTAAAAACACAAATAAAGTTGAGGCTCCATATCTAAATCAATGTTCATCCAAAACATAAATTAATGTAGAGTAATAAGGCTTGAGCCCATCTCAACTAAAGGGATGTCCATAGACTTCTGAAACCTAGATACATACCAGTAACTTAGTGGGGGTGGCCTCGTAACTTAATAATTACACTGACCTATCTCATTGTTCTTCCTCCTTTCTCTTTCGCCTTTGTTGGAAAAACAAAAAGACAATTGAACTCTAAATTACATTTAAAAAGGCTAGGTCGCGGAAAAATTACAAAGGAGGAAAACTCTACCACCAATATGGGACTATAATATCTAACACCCCCTCTCAAACTCACGATGGGTCAAACAATGTGAGTTTGCCTACTAAGTGTCGGAAACTCTGAATTGTATGGAATTTGGTGAAGAAGTCTGCAGTCTGCTGGGAAGAGGTAACAGAATGGAGAGAGATGATCCCTGCCTCAAAACGCTCATGAACATAATAACAATCAATCTCAATATGCTTTGTTCGCTCATGAAAGACCGAGTTGCTTGCAATATGCAATGCACTCCGGTTATCACAATAAAGTGGAGTAGCTCCTGTAAGGGTAACACCCATATCTGATTACAGCCAACGAACATGAACAATCTCTCTAGTAGTAGCTGCCATTGTTCTGTACTCAGCCTCGGTGGAAGAACATGCAACAACTGCCTGTTTCTTGCTCCGCCATAAGATCAGCGACTCACCAAGAAATAGACAAAAACCTGTGGTAGACCTTCTGGTAGTCGGATCCCCTGCCCAATCTGAATCAGAATATGCACTGAGCTCTAGTTGGGATGTAGAAGGCATGAATAATGAGCGAGTGATAGTGCCCCGAAGATATCTGAGGATCCGAAGGAGAGCACCATAGTGAACTGATGTAGGAGCAGATACAAACTGACTGACAATACTAACTGCATGAGCAATATCGGGTCTGGTCATGCATAAATAGACAAGTTGTCCAACAATCTACCTGTATCTAGTGGGATCAGGAAGGAGCTCACCATCTGTGGGACGAAGCTTCACATGAAGCTCTAAGGGTGTATCAGCTGATCGACTGTCAGAGAGGCATGCAGCGGAAATAATATCTGATGTGTATTTCTGCTGAGAAATGAGTATCCCCTAAGATCCATGAGCAATCTCTAATCCCAGAAAGTAACGTAGCTTACCAAGGTCTTTCATATGAAACTGCTGGTGAAGGTATTTCTGGGTGGATGCAATGCCGGCGGATTCATCCCCAGTAATGATCATATCATCAACATATAGTAGTAGAATTACCCTCCCCTGCGGTGATGACCGCACAAACATAGAATGGTCCTGAGAACTCTGACTAAAACCAGCCTTGGTGATGACAAGGCGAAAACACTCAAACCAGGCTCGAGGGGCCTGCTTCAAACCATATATAGTCCGACGCAGTCGGCAAACATGACAAGGAGTAGGGAGGCCAGGAGGAGGATCCATATAAACAACCTCAGATAAGGTACCATGAAGAAAAGCATTCTTCACGTCCATCTGGTATAACGGCCAGTGGCGGATGGCTGTAACAGCAAGAAGGGTGCGAACAGTAGTCATCTGTGCAACGGGAGCAAAGGTCTCATCATAGTCAATGCCATGCTCCTGAGTAAACCCTCGGGCTACTAGCCGAGCCTTGTGCCGCTCAATAGATCCATCAGGTTGATATTTTACCTTGAAGATCCACTTGCAGCTGATAGGCTGAACGCCCTCTGGTAGAGGAACAACACCCAAGTGCCAGTCTGATCAAATGCACTAAATTTCTCTGCAATGGCTTTCTTCCATTCAGGATATTGAATTGCGTCTTGATAGGTTCTGGGCTCACGTGAAGAGTGTATAGCAGTGAGATATGCATGAAACTGTGGTGAGTAAGAAGCTAGGGTGGCAAAACCAAACTGGTCAGAAGGACCAGTGGCATCAGGTGTATAACGTGCCGGAGAAATACCAGAAGTGGAACGGATAGACTGACGAAGGGGTGGCGGACTGACAGGGTGTGGGGGTGGGGACGGTGGAGTAGGTGCATGTGTCAATAGGGAAGTAGGTGGGATGGGTGCTGGCGGCTGTGGGGATGCAGGTGGAGATTCGGTAGGGGGAACAATAGGTGTAAGGACTGCAGGAGATGTGAATGGAGCCAGAGGACTGGGATCAAAAGGAATGCAGGAAGATAATGTCGGGGGGCTAGCAACAACTGGGGAATCGAGAAATCTAGTATCCTCGGCGGGGTCAGGTAGTAAAGGGCGTCTTCCGTAAAGGAGACATGTCGAGAAATGCGGACACGACCCGCGGATGGATCAAAACAACGATAACCTTTGTGTTCAGGATTGAGACCTAGGTGAACGCACTTAACAGTACGAGCGGAGAGCTTCGTGCGCTCAGTAGGAGGGAGAAGGACGTAACAGGTGCATCCAAAGGTACGGAGCATACTGTAATCGGGAGGTGAATGATAAAGAGCCTCGTAAGGCGTCGTACCAGCTAGGGCAGACGAGGGAGTAATGTTGATGAGACTAACAGAGGTCATGATAGCTTCAGCCCAGAAAGAACGAGCAGAAAAGGAGAGTAAAAGAGTGCGAGCCGTCTCAAGGATGTGACGATGCTTGCGTTCAGCTACACCATTCTGCTCATGTGTGTGAGGGCATGATTGCTGAAACAGGGTGCCGTGAGACTGAAGGATTGTTCTCATAGTGGTAGAAGTGTACTCACGTGCACCGTCCGATCGAAAATTCTTAATGCGTACACCGAACTGAGTGTAAATCATGGTTGTAAAGACCCGGTAAATATCAGGTATCTCAGATCGCTGACGAATAAGAAAAACCCATGTATGTCTAGTGAAGTCATCGATGAAGGTAACATAATAGAGAGCCTTTCCACGAGGTTACGGGAGAGGATCCCCATATGTCGGAATAAACAAGTTGAAAAGGGTGAGTGGTTTCAGAAGTTCTGTTGTGACTAAAGGGTAGGGCAATGTGTTTGGCCAGATGACAACCCTGACAATCAGATAAATGTTTAAAAGTGAGAGAACCAAGGGCACCACTACGAGCTATAGTCTGAAGTCGTGATGCGCTAATATGATCTAAACGTCTGTGCCACAGATCAGCATCAGAGGAAACAATACCGGCAAAACTAGAAGGAGAGTGATGTGCACGAAGAAAATCTAGATAATATAGACGACCCTGACGACTAGCGTGCCCAAACTCCTCACCGGTGGAAGAATCAGTAATAGAACAACCTAAAGAGTCAAACGTAACGACAAGACCACTATCGCACAACGCACTAATAGAAATAAGGTTTATTGATAAGTAAGGAGCATAGAGAACATATGGTAATGTGAGAGTGGGAGAGTTAATTGTCCCTGAGTGTGTGATAAGAAGTGGTGAGCCATCAGCTGTGTGTAGAGATGGAGAGTGAGAGGAAAGTGTTGTGCAGGTGGTCAATAGTGTCTGATTACTAGTGAGATGATGTGATGCACCAGAATCTAAAATCCAGAACGAATTCATACCGGGAGTGACAGAAAGTGCAGGAGCAAAGGAGCCAGCATTGATAGACTGACCCTTAGGATGTTGTTCCTCTACCAGAGGGCATTCAGCCTATTAGCTGCAAGTGGATCTTCAAGGTAAAATATCAACCTGATGGATCTGTTGAGCGGCACAAGGCCCATCTAGTAGCCCGAGGGTTTACTCAGGAGCATGGCATTGACTATGATGAGACCTTTGCTCCCGTTGCACAGATGACTGCTGTTCGCACCCTTCTTGCTGTTGCAGCCATCCGCCACTGGCCGTTATACCAGATGGACGTGAAGAATGCTTTTCTTCATGGTACCTTATCTGAGGTTGTTTATATGGATCCTCCCCCAGGCCTCCCTACTCCTCGTCATGTTTGCCGGCTGCGTCGAGCTATATATGGTTTGAAGCAGGCCCCTCGAGCCTGGTTTGAGTGTTTTCGCCTTGTCATCACCAAGGCTGGTTTTAGTCAGAGTTTTCAAGACCATTCTATGTTTGTGCGGTCATCACCGCAGCGGAGGGTAATTCTACTACTATATGTTGATGATATGATCATTACTGGGGATGACTCCGCCGTCATTGCATCCACCCAGAAATACCTTCACCAGCAGTTTCATGCATATCTCACTGCTATACACTCTACACGTGAGCCCAGAATCTATCAAGACGCAATTCAATATCCTGAATAGAGGAAAGCCATTGCAAAGGAATTTAGTACATTTAATCAGACTGGCACTTGGGATGTTGTTCCTCTACCAGAGGGCGTTCAGCCTATTAGCTGCAAGTGGATCTTCAAGGTAAAATATCAACCTGATGGATCTATTGAGACGGCAAGGCCGGAGTGACGGGCATGGCCGAGGATGTGAGGGAAGAAGCACTGCGAGCGCTGCTATGACTGAGAGTACAATGTGTAGAAAGATGCTGCCGGTGTCTGGATCGGGTTAGGGGGTAGGGCGGTGCTACCGGTGGCAGAAGTAGAGGTGGTGTATGGTGATGAGTGATGTAAGGAGAAGGTAGGAGGAGGAAGACTGAGAATGGCGCTGCTGCGTGGTGAATCTGGAGGAGGAATGAGGTGGTTGCATCGGGGAAATCAGTGGAGGCGAAAATATGTGGGAGAGACTGAGATGTCATCAAGGAGTTGTACCCGTGTGTGTGTGTGTGTGTATATATATATATATATAGGGAAAGGCTCCGTTGCACACTACCTTGGTGCTCACGGCGTGAACACTACGTCTTCGGGCGTTCAAATCGAAAATCCGAACCGTTCACATTGATCTACACATCTAAATTAGTCTAAATATGTAAAATCAAATCATTTGAAATTCATTTGCCCATCCATCACGCGACTATAAAAACAATGAATTTCAGCCATACAATTTTGTAATACTTCAATGAATGGGCAAATGAATTTCAAATGATTTGATTTTACATATTTAGACTAATTTAGATGTGTAGATCAATGTGAACGGTTCGGATTTTCGATTTGAACGCCCGAAGACGTAGTGTTCACGCCGTGAGCACCACAAGTAGTGTGCAACGGAGCCTTTTCCTATATATATATATATAATTTATTTTTATTTTTATTTTTATTTTTTAAAACAAAAGTTGAGGATCTGATCTGATCTGAAGGATCTGTTACAAAAGTTGAAGGATCTGGAGTTCGAATCTGGAGGGATCGGGAGTTGAAGATGAAGAAGATGTGGCGCAGGATGGAGGGATCGGGAGTTGATGAATTGTATGGTAAGTTCAAATAGACAGGAAGTCAGTTCGGATCTAGAGTTCGGATCTGGACTTCGTTCGCAGTGCTGAGTTGAAGATGGAGGGATCGGGAGTTGGAAGATCTGGAGTTCGGATCTGGAGGGATGACTTCGGATCTGAATGACTTCGGATCTGGACTTCGATTGTTGGTTGTTGAGTTGAAGATGAAGATGGGTTGGATCAAATGACGATGCTGGCGGCTGCGGGATCTTGAGTTGAAGATGAAGAAGATGACTTTGGTATGGCGACGGGAACTGGAGATTCGGATCTGAGGTTGAAGAAGACGACTTCGGTTTTTTTGGTTTTTTGTTTTTTTGTTTTTTTGTTTTTTTTTTAGCTAGGGGTTTTGGGAAGAAATTTGTATAACTTGGCTGTTGGAATTTGAGGATTTTTGGATGAGAATTTTAAGAAAGAAAAATTTGGATAACTGGCTCTGATACCATGTTAAGATAAATCAGAGAGATGAAAACAATACTGAATATTGAATTGAATTTAACCAAGTACAATACCACCTATATATAGGAGGTGAACAAATATCAAAACAACTCTACCACCAATATGGGACTATAATATCTGACATTTTTATTTTGACAAGTTGTCTAAATTTTATATTATACTTAATTTCATTGCAATTGCAAAAACCTTGCTGCATAGTGGCTTAGTGATGATTACCGTACAGTAGACTTATTCTTTATAAAATAAGAATAAAAATGCTATACCATTTGAGGAGATAGTAAAAACATAAAGTGGGTCGCCATAAGCTTCACACCCAGAGATTTAAATAAGAAAAGATTGTGCCAACTATCCAAAGCATGCAAATTGAATAAATAAAATGACTTAACTAGCTTATTATGTCACCATTAAATAATAAACAATATAAAATTCTTACATGAGAGTTCAACCACAAAAAATAAACTTAATTAGAACAAAACAAATTATAGTTGTTTGTTATGATGGTTTAAGCAAAACGATCATATAAATAAAACAGGATGGGGGGGAGAGAGAGTGAGTGAAGAAAAAGATACCCCGCGATAACTACATTGCCTCATAGTGAACAAATCCAGGACGACATTCGAAATGTTATCTTCACCGTATAGAGATATAAGCCTGCGGAGGTCGGTGTCTACCTAAAAATTGAACAATCAGGGAAATAATTAGTGCTTAGTTACAGCTTTAAACCATGAAAAGATTCATTTGAGAATAGATATGAACCTTATGCCTTCCTTGTTCAACGAGATCTATCAAATTCATTGTAAACTTTTTAAAGGAAAGGTACTCCTGCAAACAATGTCCAAACAATTGACGGCCTGAAGGTAGATAATGCATACCGTAAAACAGAAAAGACAATTATTAATACCTGGCCATCCTTATAGTCCAGAGGAGACTGTCACTGAAGAGTGTTCGTGGACTTCACAGTTGATTAATGTTTCGCGTGCTTTAATGAACTCCGACTCATGGCCACTAATTTTGGGATGTATCTCATAAAGTAACTTAAGACTAAACTGCAAGACAAGATGGAAATATACATAATGAACGCTGAAACGTAAACTTCTGTTAGATCATCGATAACCTTGTTGTTTACCTCATCCCTATTCAAAAATGTGGCTTCCCGAAGTTCTCTCATTTTTTCCTCAACAGTAGAGAGAATCCATTCCCATAGAACTCTGACAAAATTATGCTGCCGACAAACATAGTGTGCTTGGCTTGATAAATCTTTGAATTCCTCTAGCCTGGATCTGTTGGAATCCAACCAGCTGTCTTCAGAATGCTGCACAAACATCACAAAAAAATTGAATTCTTCAGCATTCATAAAGGGGATAGGGTAGAAAAATAAAACTAACATGACATGACATCTCTAATCAAGCAAGGATTTCTTTAAGGAAAAAATTGTGTAAAAAATAAAAAAAAGAAGTGGTTCAGTATAAAGTCATTGTAAATTGCCCCAGCAGTCAAAAGGAAAATTTCAATCAGATGGCTATTTATTAATGTTAGGCGATTGAAAACAAAATATGTTCAAAAATATATGGTTAGCAGACATAAAGAAGTTGAGGCGAACAACAAAATGGATGGTTTTTTTATTGAGAGATTGAGGTGGCTTCCATAAATATAAAATGGAGAATCACTTGAGGGTGTTTGGTCATGTACAAAAGAAATCAACTGAGTCAACTGAGTAGAGAGTAATATAATAGCACTAACAGTTGATGAAGGAAAGAACAATAGCAGTGGATCTAGTTATAATGGTTTAAGTGACTGTAAGTCTGTAACTCATTAAGATAGCAACCTAGTGGACGCGATAGCCATTATAGTTTAGAAAGATAAATGGAAAAGAAAGATCCAAGTAGTCAACATATATGTAAACTCTTGATAGCTAGTTAGCCTATTTCTTTATATGGTTAGATGTTCTGCTTACGTCAATAACAAGTCTTAGCATTATCTGCAAAATCTCTATTTCAGACTACTGCTACAGTGGAACAACATCACTGATGGGAAAAAGGCAGTTATTATGAATTTTTATATTGATTACTGTCTTGATATTAAACAGTAGGTTACAATATATTCCATTAAAACTAGATACTTATTATTCTAATGTGTAAGGTAAGCACAACCAAAACAAAATGATGTTATTTGTTAGGAAAAAAAAACAAAATGACGTTATTAAAACATCATCAATATGAACAATGTCGATGGGTCTAATGTTTGGGTTTTAACACCTAATACTCCTCACAAATAAGCCAATTTCAATATCCTCACAAATCACTAGTTCCGTATCAGCCCCCAACAATGTGGGTCCCACGCTTGAGGCTGCCCCATAATATTATGTCACCCATACGAGTACAATACTGTTAAAATTAATGGGACACAGCAATTTGACTAAAGTACCCATGTACCCTATCTCACACATTTTCTATTCTTAAAGGAGGTTTTCCTACCCACACCCACCAAACCCTGATGACTTCACACCTTCTCAGTCAAAATAATATCCCCTCCAATCTTTTGTTGCCGCTAATTTAACATCAAAACCCTAGGGAGCGATGATACACCAAGTTAGAAGGAGAAGAAATCTGGAAAGGGAAATTTAACAAAACATGTAATGATTGTTGTACGCAAAGATGACCAAGCTCAAGTAACAATCAAAACCAATGTACAATTCTAAAAACCCTGAGAATCCACCACACATCCTAAACAAGAAACATGACCCTCGCAAGTGTCAATATGGACCACTAGTAATGGTAAGCCTCTTCGCTTGTAAGCAAGATACCGGGAATACGAATCCCACTTGCACCATAAAATCCCCATATATCTGGGGTAAGTGTGCTATGTGTGTGTGGAGGGGGGGGCTACGATCTTATTCCCAAAAAAGAAAGAAAAGAAATGAACATCTCCGAATCGCTTAACTCTTTCCCCTCAGAAATCCTCTCCTCCCAACCCATGAATGGCGTCCTTAACTCCCAACCTTGCCAACAGTAATCTGTCTTCTCTCAACTAAGTTACAATCGAGTTTTTTCCCCCTTTTTTTTAACATCAGTTGCAGGTAAAATAGTCATTTGGCATGTGCAGTAATTGCTTTAGCAGAATTCGGGGTAACGGAACAACCTAGGCCATATGTTAAAAAAAGTTGAATCTTATTGACTATCTCTAATCAAATATTTTAGAATGGAGCATAAATTGTTAAAGCTTTAACTCCGAATACATCCACGGTACAAAATGATCAGCTTGAGATCATTTCATTATTAATTATGTTCCACTAACCCCATAAGAAAAATTAATGCAAGACCCCTATAAATTACAATTACAAATAAATTAAAGACCAATAGATCAATTGTCAACTAGAACGTGTATTCCATTGTTCAGTCATTCTTTCCTAATAATGTGTTGTCCAAACAGCTAAGCATCCCTTAAAATATATCCGAAAACAAAATTGAATTTCACCAGTTGTTCTCCTTGAGGATGTTTGGTTAAGTATAAATGGCTGCATTTTGATGAGGTAGCATTTCAAGGTGCAAGATTTCTATGATTCAAAACACAAGTTGCAAGTCAACTTGCATGCTAATCGAGAGAATTTTTAAACTGAAATACAACCTAATCCAACCATTTAATCTCTACAAAACACTCCTCAGCATGACAGAATGCTGCCTACCTCCCAAACAGTATTTAACTCCCAAGAAATGCCAAAATTTGGTAGCATCGAAATAATTCGAAGTTAAATTTCAGTTTCATCTTGTTCACTTTCACCAATTAGTCTCCACAGACCATATGAGGAAGCTATCTACCTTTCCCCCTCCAGTACAACAAATGGAAAGAATACCTTCGAGCTTGGGAGCTCTGGTTCCTCCTTTATGGAAATATGTTCATCTTGCTTTGTTTGTAATTTTGTATCAGTTTCAATCATCTCAATTTGTGATCTCTGCAATGATCCATAAATTGCAATAGTTAAGAAACTGATTTAAGAATTTTAGCTTAAATGAGCTTTAAATTGTCAGTACCTCCATCATCCTCAGGATTACTCTTTGATAGGGTTGAAGACTTAGGTCCACATATAGAAGAATTTCATCAATCTACAAAATGCAAAAGAAGTCAGCCCAGGTAGAAACTGAAGACATAAATAGATATTAACTTTATTTATTAAAAAGATACGTAAAATGATACAATAATTCAAAATTGCAATAGTGCTAAATTTGTAGACAAAAATTAACAATATAGAGCACATATAGCAAACTTTTTCATGCACCAATCTATTTTTGACTATGGCAAAATATACATATGAATAGGAAATCAAAAGAGTTGTCGACAATTGACAAAAATATGAAATAAAAGCATCTACATTAACAAAAGAATTCAATAATTAAAGCAATAAATTAAACACCAATTCAAAACAGGTATTTTTCTCAAAGAGTAAATTAAATTAAGCAAGGGAATCAGAATGATGATCTACAAAAGAATTCAATAATTAAAGCAATAAATTAAACACCAATTCAAAACAGGTATTTTTCTCAAAGAGTAAATTAAATTAAGCAAGGGAATCAGAATGATGATCTACAAGTTTAACAGACGAATATGACAACAATCAAGCAATACATTGACAACTCTATATATTAAACAATCATCAACAATCCAAAAGAAACTTATTTACTATCAATTAGTATTAAATTTAACATATCTTAACAATAAAAATACAGGTTCATCAATCATTAACATTAAGCCATCAACAAATCTAAATGCTAATAGAACCAATTTGACAATAACATTAATTAACAAAAATTATACTATTAACACACCTCCCACTGTATCTTTAAAATCTCTTTACCTTTTTACCTAAACAAATTAGTCTAACTCCCGTAGGAATAATGCAGTGTTCTAAATGGCGGCCTCTTCGGACGCCTAGGCGCTCAGATGGAGGAGAACGAACCACCTTTGCCATAGGCGGTGGTCTAGGCGGTCTGAGGTGATTAGGCGGGAGACTTGCTACAATCATCTCAAGCTAGTCAAGCACAAGGTTGGCTTGTTGATGGTGGTGATGATGATGATGAGGTCAAGCCGGGTTCAAGGCTTACTTGGAGAATGGTGGTGGAAGCATTGGGAGCAGATGAGGTACTAGAACCAAGGAGTGCGAGGAACATCTCCATTGCCATTAGAGAACTTGATGAAGAGCTAGATACATCGGAGGAGGAGAAAGATGAAGAGGTTGAATTTGAGTCTGATGACGAGAGAATTATGAATGTGGCGGATGGTGAATATGTAGACTTAGAAGATTAGGTAACTAGTAAGCTTTAGTCAAGTCATTATTGGACTTGAAACTTTAAATTTCAAATTTAGAATTTTGGTAAAAGAGAACTACTATTAATCTATTATATACTATGTATGGATCTTGAATAGTAGTGGAATTGTTTTTTTTACTTTTTTTAGTATTATTGGTTACGGATTGCACATATTACACCTATTACACTTATTAAAATAACACATATTACACATATTACACATATTGGCATATTGCACATATTACAATTGGACAATTATTTTTTTAATTGCACATATTACACATTAATTGCACAGGGAAGCTTTTTTCATGCATAAACACCATTTAATTACACATTACACAAGAACATGATGAATATTTGCAATTGGATTGCATAGTTATATTTACGATTGAAGAATATGGGCAGAAATTAACTAAATCAGCAAAAAAAATCAACCACCTAGGCACCCCTTGACCGAACCGCCACCGCCTAATGAGAAGAATTATAGAATGGATTGCTAATTATGCCTAGATTTCGAATAAATGGAAATTTAATTGATAAGGCCTCTTCAATTATAGCCAATATTTTGTTCCGAGTACTTCCGACAACTTCAGGAGAAAAAAAGGCATTTACCTATTATAGAGATGGTGTGATTTGTTCTTTTTTATTGTTTTTTCCCCTCATTTACATCTTACGAGAAAAAGACATGATTCGGAATAGAAAGAACCAAATTACAACGACACACTTACTGATAGGGATTAGATCCTAGACGGCCCCCTTGTAAATCAATTTTAGCCGAGGTTGGTCCGGCCTTCGCAAGATCATAAACAAGTTTACATTTAAATAGTCGGTCTAGTGATCGACAATCTCTTCAATGACTGCAGAAGATGGTTCTTGTGTGACTGGTCTCAGCACACCCATTTTCCTGAAGCGATCAAATACTTCTTGTATGCCAATTCCCAAAAGTCCGAAAGGTCCAACCTAGCGATGCAACACGTTAAGACATAACTAAACGAGTTTGATCCAAGAAAGGCAGTAAAGTGCTCTACATAGCATTTAGCTCCAGTAGGGTAGCTTGTTATCTTGCTTAACCCGCACTCGATCTTTTAGTGCTTTAGTGCCAGGAATGGATCATTATATGCATTTCCTAATCTTTCCCGGATCGGATGGGAACTTGACTCGGCCTCCTTGATTGGTAGAAAGATGTCTTATCGACTTCCATATAGAAAGATCAAAATCCCACAGTCATCCTATTACGAAGAAAGTGCTTTAGAATGCGCTGCTTATTCGTCTAGCTGATCTGCCAAGAAAGTTCAGAGCGAGTCCTTGTTACCTAGGGTTTCTAATTTTCCATGGTTGACTTTGGTCACCCGGTTCCTCGATAACGAGTACGTCCGGGGGCGTATTGGCTCTACCCCCCCCCAAAGGATTCATCATGCACCGCTTGCATGCGATATGTCAATAAATTTCAAATATGTCGGATACACTCGAATATGTCGCATGTGCCGACCAAGAAACTCCATCCCATGAAAGATTAATGGCAGTGACAATGTTGGGGACTGGGACTGGACTAATCGAGAAAAAACAACCTAGCAAGCAATCTCCAACAAGCAAACTATAGTTCTAGAAAGAAATATTAGTTAGTTTAGTAGTATAGTATAGCGCGAGTTAATGTTTTTATTTATTTAATAGTTGTTGTCTTGCAAGATATTTGATAGGAGCGCGCTAGCGCATCGATTTTCAAGCTGGGAAAGAGACTGGATGTAGTCGATGAGTTGATAGCCCCCCTTCCAAACAAAGAAAGGATTTTTCGCCCATGAACGCCACATAATGGGTGTCAGTGGATTCGTTCCATTCAAAACTTGAGTAAAACGGTGTAGGCCAAAAAATGCTTCATAAGTAGTTGTCAATGAAGTTGAAGTAACCAAAGTTTGAGGGATCGGTATCAATTTATGCTTGATTGCTCCATATATAGCTCCTCGAATCGCATTTTCTTAACGAACAAGAGCCAGTCCGAATTGATCTTGTAACAGATCGGCGACTCCAACTATCATCCATGTACGATCCATACTAGATCTGACCAACTGCCCATCCTACCTCCTCTACATTCTTAGTTACGTAGGATCAGGATCAACTAAAAAGCTAGCTTTAGACCTTCAGGGCACCTTGCTCCACACCAGTAAGCTACTCTCGTATGGAAATACCTATTTACAACAGATTTTGACCCTTCAGAGGTAGAACGTCTATCTCCTTTATGGTAGATAAAGCCAAGTCCCAATAGCCAATCCCTCTTCAATGTGAGTTGCAAATTCTTCCTTCTACGAACTAGCGTGCTTGGCTTCCTACTGAGTTCGAATAAAGGTGTTTCACCTGCCCCTTAATCAAGTAGAGGTTCTGCATTTGCAGGCCTAAGGCCTCTTTTTCCTTACAGTTGTGAGGCCAGACATAAGAGAATGACTATTTCAGGAATTTCTGCTTATCTTGGATATGTCAGATCTGGCGTGTATAAGGCTAAGACAGAATAAGGCTTGTAATGGATGTAACGCTTTAATATGTGTAATAGGTTTTTAGTTAAGCACTCCCATTTCGCTAATCCTAGTCCTTCGTCCTTACAATGCTTCTCCTTTACCTGGGGTTGAAGTTCCACAATTTGAATAGCTTCCATCTTCTAGGCCCCGGCTCTTTCCCTAACCTATCTTTGTTTTGAGATTTACTTTGGCTTATTCCATGGTTGCCTCTCCCTCTCTATAGAGTTGAGTGATTTTATACCTCTTCTAACTTTTTTTTTGAGAGAATAACTTATGAAGAGAGCTTCAGAGCGCCTGCCGCAAATGGGGAAAGACTTTGAGAGATTGGGAGAAGAGGAAGAAAGGGAATGCAAGGGAAAGGGAGTAAAAAAAGATAGAGAAGAAGGCCTTGGTGGAAGAATGTTTGATGTACCTACGATTGACTGGGGGAAGGCTACAAAGGAAAAGACATGGCTACAAGGGAGATGAGAAGACAAAAAATCAGAGACAATAACAGAGGGGAACTAGAGATGGGGATATAGGATATAATTAGACAAAGGGATTTAATATAGATTTGGTTATTAGTTTGGTGGTCTAATAAAACAAACTGGTACTTATTTCAAAACATAAATTACTTTTTTTTTTTGCAAAATTGCATAGCAACGCAGCCCTCCCACCCCTTTTGGTGCCAATGCATCCCTACATGTAGTTTTATTTTATTTTATTTTATTATAAATAACTCCTTTGGGCCCACACCTAGGTCTACCAAGGTATACCCCTATACACACCCAATGCTATTACGAGTCCCAAAATAGAGTGTTTGTGTATCACCAACCATCACCCTCTCTCGCTCAACCGACTTGCATCTATCAAGAATTGAAGTCCACTTCTCTCAGGTGTTGTTGGAGGTTTCTTAGTTGATTTATAGGTGTTTGATGGACGAACAACATGTATTAGAACTCTCCACATATTTTGAGAAACACTAGTAGCATGAAGCAAGGTTTTAAATTCCTAATGTCGGTACCATATCGGACGGCAATGTTTTATATCGGATATTGTTTCATAATCAGATTTAATATAAAAAAAATTGTATGTGACCTGATAACATGTGTCATGTATGTGTGTGTGTGTGTGTGTGTATGTGTGTATATATTGTAGAGAGAAAAAACTAAGTTTCAAGCTAATTATTCACTCGAAATCCCTATAGGAAACTTAGTAGAAACAAAGAAGGGGAGACCATAATGATACCTACTTACAACAAAATTCAAGAGTAAAACAACACATTTATACTATATTAAACAAATAAATAACCACTAAAATAACTTCTTCAATAAAGTGAAAAGTGTTTTATTGTAGAAAGGAAGCATACAAGATTTGAAAGTAAAATAAAAAATTTGTTATGAAGAAGAACAAGTGTTATTTTTTCCAAGTTGTTCAAACGGGTATCTTTTTATATAATGGGTTAGGGTCTCAATTGGGTTTGTGTTTGAACTTTAACATAAACTAGCCTCAATGAAGTAGTCTTAAAGAAGTAGCAAATTTTTTCCCATAAAAAGAAACTAAAATTGAATATTTGCCAACATATCGGATAATGAATATCAGCTGTTATAACGGCCAAAATTGGACAAAAAACAATACACGATCCAAAACTGCAGCATTGGTATCGATAACCCATATTAAATGATGTAAGGAAAGATTTAACAGCCGTGATGGCCGATACTTAAAACAAATGTCATGACATATGACTGTCTATTTGATCAACATCTTGTTGCGTCTTTACTCATATGATGTGTTTGACCTTTGAAATTGTCTTAAATGAATAATGTTAAATGAACATGATCTTGGTGTTTTCATAAATTGGAGTTCATGAAATTGTGCTTCCATTATGCAAATCATTTCAACACAAACAAGGATCTCTAGATATTATGGAGATTCTGAGAGATATGGCAAGCAGGGCCAAAAACAAATTTTGGTTTCATGGTAAGATTCAATATGAGGAAGGTGATAGTCACTAGGGTATAGTGGTAGGCATGTTTGCTAGTGCGCAAAAGATGGGGTGGTCAAGTCCCTGCTTGCGCCAGTAATCCCCAATTAATATATATGGGGTACGAGTCGATGAGCATGTCTGGTTTGACCTCGTTCAAAAAAAAGACAAAAAAAGGAAAGAAAAGGAAAGAATAAAAAAGAGAAAATTCAAATTTCATCTTTAATGTATTCAAGCCCAAATTTATTTGATTGACTACCATTATGCATTGTTGAGCATATAGAAAGATATTCAATATCAGGTTCACAAATAAAAAAATCCTCAAGTTCTACACTGAATAACGCTCTTCTGGGATTTAGCGTGGATGCCTAGTGCTCCCAGCTTAGCACCTAGAAAGGCCACAAGCACATTCAAGTCCTAAAGGCCCTTCTTGGGTATGAACAAAGGTGCCATGCCTTGGAATTTCATGGAAGGTGTCAAATTGCATCACCTTTAAGACAATGAAGTAGGCCCATCGGCATGTTCGGTTTTCCGGGTTTTGATCTTTGAACTCGAATTGCAGGTAGGTTTCGGGTCCTAGACAGATTAAATAAAATCAAGTGATGCTTTAAAACACACCCTAAGCAACAATGGTCTATTTAACCATTATATTTTTTAACCAAGAAACAATTGTTCCTTAAGTAAAGGTAAAGAAATATAAATGAAAACAATAAACACTATTCCCTCGGTCCAAAATTGTATGTCATTCGAATCTTTTTCTTTTTGTCCCAAATTATGTCGTTTAGATTTTCAAGATGATGTCAGAACCTTTTCAATTGTCAATTAATGAATTATTTTGTAGAGTACCAAAACTACCCTTGAAGTCGATAAGTACATCATCTAATAGCTTCATTATACAGGAGGGCATTTGTGAAAATTTACAATAAGTAGATGATTTGAAAACATTAATTAGAAAAAATGTTTGTTCCTTTTACTATAATCTAAGTTGTTCTGTATTATGTGTGTAGAAACTAGAAACCTAAAATAACATACATTTTCGTACATAAGGGATATATTCTATAAACAAAATAAAATAGATAAACTGTGTATGGCAGCTTCGGATGAATCCAACTGTTTTTTAATATGAAGCCCACCCAAAGAAAATTGGGTTTGGGCGACGCAAGACCTGATCCGGCTCAGCAAACATTCCTAGCTCAAACAACTTGTCATGAAGTATTCAACTCTCAGCATCCTTCACTTAGAAATTGTTTCAAGTAAATTTGTCGTTTCCAGCTCTTGCTTCACCTTTTTCAATACACAACCTCTTTGATCTTCTGATGGACCCCAAATAACTTAATTGTTTAATTTGTTGTAGACTTCATGATTTTAAAATAAAAACCGTGATAATGACTATTTCCTTTGAAGAAACCCTAATACTTGCAACTTGGAAAATTTGGGAGTGAAAGTTTCCAGGCCTACTCTAATGGAGTGAGAGAGATGGGGCTTGGCCAGGCGCTAAGGAGGGAAATAAGGTGAGGGAGCGAAAGAGAAAAGAATGATTAAAGGATTAATTTAAATTTGGGTTTATAAATTGGGTTAGGTAACTTAGATGGAGCTTAACAGTGTTAAGTGCTTCATAAGGTGGCTGATGGGAATTAATCTTATCCCAATTTCAAAGTCATGCAAGAACATATCTAAAAGAAACCTAAAGCACACATCCACTATAAACCTTGCTCTTGTATGGCATGGGAATGGGTTATGGACCATGGTTTGTACACAGGTATCAAGACAGTATAGGATCTCGTCTCAAATGATGATCTTGGTATCACTGAATATTGGAAGTATCGGCAATTTCATCTTGGTGTCTAAGTTTTTTTTTGTATAAATAATTTTGAAGTGATAAAAAGGTTAGCTAATTTTATATTTTTTTCTTGATATTTTTGTAGCATTTTACTTTGTATTTATTATTTTAAAATACATATGATAATATTTAGATTAAATTATGTTGAAATACTTCTAGTACAAATTTATGTAATACATATATAATATTAAAACATATTTAGGACGCAAACATCTATATAATAAAACACAAACAAAGCTATCAAGTGGCTCACCTTCAAGCCTTCCAAAATCAAATGCCCAGATCTAACCTCACAAAACATATTTTTCCTCCCAAAATTTCAAACCCCAAAATCAAAATTTTCCCCCCAAAACTAAAAAACTCATTACTTTATTACTATCTCTCTCTTCTATCTTCTCACTTCACTTTTTCATATTTCTCTCTTTCTCTCTCCCTATCTCTCTCTCCCATTCTTTCTTTATTTATTTATAAATTTAGATTTTAAGAATTTAGTTTTATAAATTTTCAAAATTCTTATGTTTTTTTCATTGCACATGTTATATTGAACATAGCAAATATCTCTTTAACTGTTCAAATTTCATCATTTTCACACAAGTTCTAAGAAGTTAGATTTTACACCCCCATTTATATTATTTTTCAACATATACTAATGGAAACATGGACTTTTATTTACAACTAATTATTGTCATACTATTCAAACTTGAGCTACATAATTGTTGTTTTACTATTTACAGGGCTTGTCGTGTTTTGTATCGTTCCGAAGACGTGCCGTAGGCACGTGCCCACGGACAAATCTATTACTTTAATAAATATCCAATTAATTTAATTTATTCTAAAGTTATAATGCATTCTTAAACAATAATGTAAATTAAGCATAGTTGTCGTTCATGCACTTGTTAGTTTTGTTGAGTTTCATTCCGAGTTTGGATTATTATATTAAGTAAACAAAAGTAAGTAATTATTTTTTTATAGCATTTATATCTCAAAAATATTATTACATGACGTTTCCAAAGTTTCACTTGTAATCTAATCTAATTACATGTAATCAATTTCGTTCTTGAATTTCTTTTAGCACTCTTTCACTTCTTTTTAGTTTTCTAGCAATTGCTCGAATAAAGGAGGGATGTTAGCCCAAAAAAGGCCCAAAGATCTAATGCCCAACCAAACCCAAGCCTGATCCCTTCAAATGACCCCTACCTTAATCAAATGTGTGCACTGCGATCAAACTTCTCCCGATGTCTCTCTCGTGCTATCTCTTCTACTCCGAAATGTCTTTCGAACTTCCTCAATGGTTACTCCTCTTCATTGAATCACAAATCTATTGATCTTTCTATATTCAAGTGTTCAAGTTTTTCTTTCTTACCACATTATCCTCCTTTATCTCTCCCTCAAAATCAAATAGAATTGGCTGTTTCATAAAATTTTTCAGAACGATTCAATGAAAGAATCGTCGATCCCCGAGTTTTTTTTGGAAAATATCGGATTGGTGTTACTCATGTGGACTCGGGTTTATATCTAATCGAGCCGGCTCAGGATCAGCAGATCCTTGAAATTTGATACCATGGTTTGGACTCTACCTACTTACTTGGGGGCCTTTGATTTTATTTTCCAAATCAATAACTTGGCCCAATAGTAATTTATTTAGATAGCTCCCAATTTATTTTGCTTCCTTTTGATGCATATTCCATATTTTACGTGCAGTTAATGTACATTTATAAAGATAATTTAATACATTGATTTATCTAGTTTTCTTTTTCTTTCATAATTTTCCAAGCATTTGGATTTGTTTCCAGTCTCTCTTTTATACATGAGTTTTATTTGCATGTCTACAAGCTCATAACTTCGGCAATTATCCACTAGTTGTACTGCAATAGCAGAATGAGCCTTTTTGGATATAAACATCACTATGAATAAATTATCTAAAGAATAGTAGATCAATCTATATGATTGTTTCGAGAAACATATTTAATTATGTTGGTGAGAGACAGTAATTTGTGGTTTCAAAAAGAAAGCTATAAAAAAAACATAACTGAAAGATGAATAAGCTTCAAAGAAATGTAACAGAAATTCAAAAGGTATCAACTAGGTAGGACAGGACGGCAAAAAAAATTACTGAAGGTAATAGTTAACGAGTTTTAGATTAAGGATCGTGCAAATGTGTGTCGACTACTCGACTTTTCCATGTTGCATGTATAATTTTTTTTTTTTTTGTTAAACTGTAAAATTCTGGACATATTATAGTAGTAAGCAACATTTACAAAAAGAGAAAACAGGTTTTTAACAGAATGAAGAATGCAACGCAAAATAAGATCAAATCAACTTCTCAAATCAACTGCAAGCTCCATTAGCTCTAAACAGTGACAAGAAGAAAACATAACTAATGAAAATTTAGACTGATCCGGGTCTATGTTGATAATACTTTGTCTAAACGACATAAAGTTTACTTATAAAAAGGAGGGAAGGGGGATCCCATATTCTCATATACCAAATTATATAATATTTACAACATACCATCGCATAATGTTGTTCCTCCTTAAGCACTGACTGTTCCTTCATATTCTTGACAATCTTTGAAAAAGTCACTAATTTGCATATCTGAGATAATTTGGTCAACCTTCGCATTCGGATGGAGAGAGATTAATTAGGTTGATAGCTTTTGAAAATTCAATGAAAAAAGAGACTTGGAGGATATGCACACACCTTTACTTTCACATCATTAGCATTGTCCTTCATGAGCTTTATACTCATCAAAGCCTACCACACCCACATTATAATTAGCTGATGGACTGATGGAATGAAAATAGATAAGCTTAATCTAAAGATATAAAAACAAAAATAAAAGAATATTAGGCCAAATACCTTCTCATCTGTTGTGGCAGAAATTTCACACAGTTTATTACGAAGCTTCTGATAATACTCATGTCTCGCATCAGATAGTTCGAGTCGTCTTATAAAATGTTTGATAATATCCTGCAGTGAAAATAAGACGGATGCATTAATGCTGAATCTAGGATTCCATAAGACTGATATGTTATTAATTCATTTACAACCTTAGGTTTATGATTTAGAAAAAAATTTACGAAAGAACGCTGAATATAATCATCTAGACGGATAACATGCCGCTCGAAATCAACCAAGAAACCATCGAGATCTCGAAATCTCTCGCGCTGAATCGAGTATAGATTGGAAATCTTCTTTGAGAGTGAATCTTCGTCTTCCAAAGCATCAACTTCTCCAGGTTTCTGCACCTGTCATCATAAAAACAAACGAATTCTTGAGCTTTCAAAAATTAAATTTATGATATGATTAGGTATATAGCATAACAATATGATAGAAGGAAGAAAAGGAGAATCAAATACTTCCCTGCCTCAGATGCCTAACATTCTTGAGTTAAAAAAAAAAAAAATTTTTTTTTTTTTTTTTTTTTTGGGGGGGGGGGGGGGGGGGGGGGGGGGGGGGGGGGGGGGGGTGGTTGAAAAGAGAACCTGAGGGAGGGACAGGGGAAATAGAAAACATACATCGCCCTATGGCCATGCTGCCGCCAACAATGACATTAGTGGTTTTTTTGTTGGGGATAGGGTTTGTGGATGAAAGACACAGATTTTTCTAATCATTAACGAGTAGAGAGAGATTGTTATTCATATGGAATTGGATAACATGGTCTTGTTACTTGGGTTTATAAGTTCATTTACATTTGATCCGGATGAATAAATGAAACCATCCAAACTAAATATATATAAGATGGTGATCATGTGCAAACCAGTTCACACATGATCGCGGGCGAACTCACCGCGCAACATTCCGATCATGATCATGATCGGGCGGCGGCGAGCATGAATTCACACGTGATCAGGTGCGAATGGCTCACACCTGATCACCCCTATATATATATATATATATATATATATATATATATCTGGATGTGATCGGGTGAGAACCGTTTATGGATAATCTAAATCATTCACATTGATTAACATGACCAAATTAGTCTAAGGATGTATATCCAAGTCATTAAAAACCCGTTTGTACATGTAATTACAAATCTAAAAAAATCCAGCTATACAATTTGCAACACTTAAATGAATGGGCATGTCAAATATCAATTAAAATAATTTAGTAAAGTAGATTAAAATGAACAGTTTGGATCATCCAGAAGGAGTCCCAAAATAAAGTTCTATAAGGTTCTTAGACTAATTTAGTCATGTAGATTAAAATGAACGGTATGGATCATCCAAATGAAGTCCCAAAATAAAGTCCTATAAGGTTCTTAGACTAATTTAGCCATGTGGATTAAAATGAACGGTATGGATCATCCAAATGAAGTCCCAAAATAAATTTAATATGGTTCTTGGACTAATATAGTCATGTAGATTAAAATGAATGGTTTGGATCATCCAAATGAAGTCCCAAAACAAAGTTCTATAAGGTTCTTTCTCACTCGTAGAGTACTCATCAAATCATTTGATATATATATATATATATATATATATATATATATATATATATATATATATATATATATATAGATAGATAGATAGATGGCCAAGTGAGGCCCTATCTCTATTCTTATTATGAGGCCTCATATGCGAGCCTTTTGATAAGAACTACCCATTAAGAATATGAGCCATTCATCTTGTTCTACATGCCTACGACAGTCAAAGGGTTAAAATCAAGTTTTTTGGCATTCATTTGCCCATCCATTGTGGTGTTCAAAAAAGAATGAACTTTCAGCCATACAAATTGCCACCTTGTAAAACACAATAAATGAACTTTAAACAACTTGATTTTACACGCTCGAGCTATTATTAACATGTAGAACAAGATGAACGAATCGAATTTTCCATGGAGGGTTCGTATCAATGAATGAATGAATGGTTCACATATGAGGCCTCTGAATAAGGGGAGAGGTTGGATCTCACATGATTACCCACCCTCCTATATATAGGATATGGACAACGCCTAAAACTATCTATATATACCAAATTATTTTAAAAGCAACGGTTTAAATGCATGCCAAAAAAAAGTTCTTCTATCAAATTTGACTGGAATTACCAGACTTCCATTACCTTTGAACTTCTTAGCTTAATAAAAATTAATTACCACGCACCATCAATTCTGCAGATACCCCAATACCAACCAGTTCATTCTCTCTCTTCAACTTGTCAAATTCCTCCCGTGAATACAAATACATATAACTGATGTTGAATGTATTGCGCACATTATAGTCAGTCTTCCTCCCTTTAATCCTTCTGATCGCTTCATAGCAAGCCATATCAAGCAGCTCCTTGATCAGTAGTTGATCCATTGCCTGAAGCCGACGCATAATGAGAAGGTAATAACACAATTAGCAAATAATGTCATATATGACATCAAAACAACTTCAATGTTAAAGATCAAAATATTTAAATAAAAAGTCATTAGATGGATCAGATTTGCATGTTTAATTCTTAATATATTTGCTCTTTCCCTGCACAATTCGTGGTTTATCAATTTAATTCACAAAACACAAAGAACATGAGATTGCTTTTATTACATTGGAAAATGGTGTGTGGGTTTGTCTCACTCACAGTTACGAACTCCATGAGAACAGGCCTATCGAACCCGGCAATCTTTTTTCTGATCTCCTCCTTGGTGTTCTCTCCTCCTCCTCCTCCTCCTCTAGTATGAAGAAGACGAAGATGAACAAGTTGGCTACAGAAACTGATTGCAATCTCGAGGACTTTGAGTGAAACAGAGATCTCTGCCTCTTCCACACCATCTTTCAACATATTATCTATCCTAATCGATTTAAGTGCCAACTCCCTCGCCTGCTCTTCGCCAATGTCAATTTTCCCAACATGGTGGCTCCTCAACGTGATTCCTTTTCCGATCGCCATCAGGATCGAAGAGAGATAGATAGATGATATGATTGAATAATGAGAGGAGAGGAGAAGAGAGACCAGAAACGGCGAAAGGATGAAGGGGGAAGTAAGAACCCTAATTCCTTTTCCTGTCCACCAATCTTAAAGCACCGTCAATATATCTTCCCTTCTTGGTTGATAATTTTGAGCTCATCTTAAAGCACGGGGAAACGTGTTGTCGGTTGAGATGTGACTCATGCTAGGGCCCTCAAATTACCAGCACTGTCACACTGTCACACACAAATATCCGTGACCCGAACCCGGTAGTGGACCCGAACCGATCTTATCTACTCCGGGTAAAAATTTTGCCCTAAAAAATGACCCGTTGATATTTTCTGGCAGATCTCAAAATTTTGCCCAAAAATCGAGGAAAAGTCTTCTTACATGATACCTGATATGGGTTAGAAATGACGTGGCTCACCTTGGGCCACGGGATCCCCTCAGGATGCGCACACCTTCTGATCCTCCGGATCCGCCACGTCAGCACTGAAAAACCGCCCGGGCCTCTGCCACGTCAGCCCGAAAACCGCCCGGGCCCTTGCCACGTCAGCCCTATACCACCCGGGTTTCCACCGCTTCAACCCCACGGGCAACCGGGTCCAGACCCGGTTGGGTTCTCCTATAAATACCAGCCCCCTACCCCTTGATCCAGGTAATCAATCTCTGCCCACTCAAACCCTAGTTACTGTTACTTTCTCTCAGTAGCCTAACTAGTTCGTCGGAGGGTCTGCCACTGGGACCAACCCTGGTGTTCCTAGACCGTCTGCAGGTACACGAGACCTTGGATCCGAGCCCCTTGATCCGAACCGAGCATCCAGCCTCCACCCTACTCCAGCCCACTTCCGTACCGTTCGGCCAGCCGAAGACCATCTGCATAGGAGCTTCCTCCTTTAATACAAATCGAGTAAGAACTCACACCTGGTGCATCCACACGCCTCCCAAAAACAAACCGCATCAGGTTGGCGCCGTCTGTGGGAACCTCTATTGCGGACACCGGTCCGAGCTCAGCCACCAACTATTCGGAAGTCAACCCGAGCTCACATGGCACCCAAAGCCACGAGAGTCGTTACCTCAGCGCGTCGGCAGGACGTGCCTCCACAGGGCGTCGGCGTCGGCGCTCAAGCATCCAACAACCCGGCGGTCAGTCACAGACTCCAACCAGGTGCCTCCCGTCCGATCCAACCCGATCTCCGGGGGGTAATCTTAAACCGACAGGTCAGCCGCAGCAGGGGAAGGGCCGCTTCCAACTCGGCCCCGAACCATCCAAAGCCTCCGTCCCAAGGACGGGGGCCGGCGCACAGCCGTGTCGGACGGCAACCTCCGGCTCAACCAAACCGGGCCGAGCGAGCCCCGATCAATCACCAGGAGTTCCAGGACTTCCGGAAGGAGATCATGGGGGCCATCCGGGGGATCCCCATTGATGAGGACGTCCGCCGCTCTCACACACGATCGGATGCCGAGGCCAGCGTATCTCGCCCCTCAACAATCCCACCGGAGTATGACGATGACATTTTGAAGCGCCTACGAGAAATGGAGGATCGCCTCAACCACTTCGGCGACGGCGGCCCAAGGACGGCTCAGTGGTACAGGCCTGTCCGACCTCCTTTCTCCGCCCTCATCCTGCAGGCGGAGATACCCCGGAATTTCCGCCCGCCTCAATTTGAGACTTATGATGGCGAGGGCGATCCTGCTGATCACATGAAGGGCTTCAAAATCCTCATGATGATTCACAGCGCATCGGATCCCCTTCTGTGCCGAGCCTTTCCCGCCACCCTCTGGGGTCCGGCTCGGGAATGGTTCTCCAAACTCACCCCCGGCTCCATCTATTCTTTCGACCAGCTAGAGGGCAGCTTCCTCGCACACTTCGTAACCAGCCGAAAGGTCGAAAGAACAAGTGCGTCCCTACTCGGCCTCCGGCAAAAGAAAGGGGAGTCGCTCCGGGTGTTCGTCCGAAGGTTCACCGCCGAGGCGAGGTCGGTCTCCTCCCTCGACCGTGGGGTTACCTCGTCCGCCTTCCGGCACAACGTCCGACACGGACAGCCGAAGGTCTCCCTGGCAAAGAAGCCCCCATAGACTTCCCTGACCTCCTCAACCGGGTCGAAAAGTACATCCGAGCCGAAGAGGCCCTGAATCCAGAGGACCAAAAAGAAGTTTTCGGGAAGGGGAAGCGCAAAGCCGACGAGGTCGAGCCGGCGAAGAAAGCTCTGAGAGACGGGGGCGCCGCGAAGAAGGTTCCGCCGGTCCCCCGCTTCGAGAGGTACACACCGCTGACGCAAAACGTGTCGACGATCCTCTTAGCGATTGAAGACAGCGACCTCGTGTAGTACCCCCCTCGACCCTCCAACAACACCAGCAAGAAGATGGATCAACGGTTCTACTGCCGCTTCTACCGGGACAACAGTCACGACACAGATCATTGTCGTGCCCTGAAGGACGAAATTGAGGCCCTCATTCAATGAGGGTACCTCCGAGAATTCAAAAGGAAAGGCCTCCGGGAACAGAGGGATACCAGACACAGGAGGGATTCCCCTCCTCTTCGAGCACCCCGGCAGCAACCTGAATGGGAGCCGGAGCCCGAGGGCCAGGCAATCTTACATTGCGTCCACGGAGGGCCCATGGGAGGGGAATCCAACACTTCCCGCAAGGCATTCATCCGGGATGTCAATACCGTCCAGGGCCCTCTCTCCCCCCAAGTCCAGCAACTCCCTGTTTTTTTTTCGGGGGAAGACCTGGAGCGAGTCCGGCTCCCTCACTGTGACGCACTTGTCATCAGCCTCAGCATGGCAAACTTTGAGGTCCGGCGAATCCTCGTAGACAACGGGAGCTCGGTCAACATTCTATTCCTGGGAGCATTCGAGAACTTGAAGCTCTCCCGTGAGAAGCTAAAAGCCGGCCGGATACACCTTACACGGATTCTCCAGCGTCCCAATGACAATAGAGGGGATCGTTACCCTAGACGTCACGGCAGGCACGACCCCGAACAGAAGAACCGAGTCCATGGACTTCATGGTTGTGAATGTTAAGGCAGCCTACAACGCCATACTCGGCCATCCGGGGCTCTGCTCCCTCCAGGCGGTTCCCTCGGCCTACTACCAGAAAATGAAGTTCCCCACCAACACTGGAGTCGGAGTTGTCCGAAGAAATCAAGAGGCAGCCTGTTCGTGCTACATGACGACGATCGGGAGCAGTGTATTTCCCCTCGATGCCGTCGAGCTGGAGCCCGAGAGAACCCAGCCAGAACCCAGCCAGAACCCAGCCAGAACCAGAGCCAACGGACGAGCTAGAAGATGTCTCGTTCGAGACAGGGGATGCGTCGAAGCACTTCCGAGTAAGTTGTTCCCTCGCTCCCGACCTCAAGAACGCCTTGATCGGCTACATTCGCCGCAATGTCGACCTCTTCGCCTGGAAGCCCTCTGACATGTCCGGGATCTCTGAGGATCTCATCATGCACAAACTCAGCGTCATTCCCGGGTCGAAACCCGTTGTCCAAAAGCGGCGCAAGTTCGCTCCGGAGCGACAGCAGGCAGTAAACACAGAGGTGGACAAGCTCTTGTCAGCGCATTTTGTACAAGAGGTCAGCTACCCTGAGTAGCTGGCAAACGTCGTCATGGTCAAGAAGGCGAGCAGGAGTTGGAGGATCTGCATAGATTTCACCGACCTCAACAAGGTATGCCCCATGGATCCGTTCCCTCTCCCCAGCATTGATGCCCTGATCGATGCCACCTCGGGTCACGAGCTCTTATCCTTCATGGATGCCTTCTCGGGCTATAACCAGATCCTGATGTTTCCTCCCGACATCGCCAAGACATCCTTCGTCACAGACCGGGGACTGTACTGCAACCGAGTTACGCCCTTTGGGCTGAAGAACGCCGGTGCCACCTACCAGAGACTCGTCAACCAAGTCTTCAAAGATCAAATCGGACGTAACATGGAGTTATACGTCGACGACATGCTCGTCAAGAGTCAGCAAGGACATGACCACATCGCCGACCTGGAAGAGGCCTTTGGGATCCTTCGAACCCACAACATGAGGCTCAACTCGACGAAGTGTGCTTCTTAGGATTCATCGTCAGCCAGCGCGACATCGAGGCTAACCCCGAAAAGATCCAGACCATAATAGACATGGCCCCTCCCAGGAACGTCAAAGAAGTCCACAGGCTAACGGGAAGTCTGACGGCCATCGGCCGTTTCCTCTCCAAGTCTGGAGAGAAGTCTGTCGGTAATGTAAGATGAACTTATGTATAGACTGTAGCCATTTTATTTTGAAGGGCTAATATGTAAAATTATACAAAATAATTTAAGATTCAAATGTTTAATTCGAAGGTTTTTTTTTAATTTTTGGAAAGATGCTTTTTGAAAAAAAATGAAAATAATTGACATCTTGCAAGTAAAGAAGTTAGGGTGGGTTTATGGGTGATTTAAGAAGCATTTTTAAAATTAAATTGATACAAATTATTTGTGACCACCCATCTTAAAATGATGCACTAGAAATGATGCATCTACGATGATCAAAATCCTTATTTTGGTTACTACTCAATTTACGTTATTGTAACTGTATTGTACTTATATAGGGAAGCTATTTGTGCAAGAACTAAGTTTCGATAGGAATTTCACGGCAATTCAAAAACGTACGCGATACGAAATATTGATGTAGGTCTTAGAATTGCATTTCGAGTGAAAGCTCAGGAATTGGATCATAGTAGGGCACAATTCTTCAGGGAGAGATCAGTTGAATTCGCCACTAATGTGCAATCGAAGATGCTAATACCTCCTAAATCATACAGGAGAGAAATGCATAATTGTTAAATGATATATTACTTTAGTCCCATATTGGTTATGTATCAGTTTAGTCTTCTATTCTCTCCTATATATAGGAGACATATTGTATTCAGTTTATTCATTCAATAATAAAGAATATTTTTATATCCCTAATTCTAACAATAATAATGTAGCAGGCAGATGGAGGGAAGAAGACTCGTTAATGGTACTCACATATAATATTTTGTCTGATAACTTCACAGATAAGACCCGCAATGAGTACTACTTAACATGGGAAATACGAATGAAGACCATTTGTGATCAAGTTTTATTCTACCAACCAGATATAATATGTTTACAAGAGGTCAGTTCAATATCTTCACTCTATATTTATTAATATTGATATATAACATGTGGTGCTCTCTAGTTGAATGAAAATGATCTAACATCTCGATTAATAAAAAAGTTAGATTTTATAGAAACAAATGGTTATAGATGGTCTGACCAAGTAGAAGAAATGGTTAGTTGGAATTTCATATTATTTAATAAACTGTTTTATATTTCTTTCATTAGTCAACCCCAACTAGTTGGGAAAAATGCTTTGTTCTTGTTTTTTTGTTTGTATTTATTTTCTTTCATACTTTAGTCTAATTTAAAAAAAAGACAACAAAAAATATAAATATGATTTAAATAGTCTTTTATTTTCTTTCCAATTTAAGGTCCCCACCCCCCAAATTTTTTTTAATGAGTAATTACTATTGCATTTAAAGCATGTGTTTATACTTTTAAAATAAAGAAATGCTTAATTAAAATCATTTGGTGAAAGAACTATATATATAGTTTTCAAGAAATATCCTTCATCTCTTAAACCACGTTCTTTTTGGCCATAGCGATGACACTCTATTGAGTATGAATACAAGAAATCACACAAAAAGTTTGAGCAAGATTGCATTAGTAGTTGTCAGGCATCAAACTTATACGTGTAACCCAACTAACTTTAATCAAAGGTAGTCACTCTCATAACACTTTAATAGCCATATAGGCAAACATTCAAGAATGAACACAGTATACAATATTGCAGTTAATCTGATTGATTGACTGATTTCAATCTATTTATCGTTTACACATAAATATTATTATGGTATGTTGTGCAGGGGAATGACCGGATACTCAAGAAATTTTTTAGGTCCACCCTTCAAGATTATTAGTTCCATTGGAGCCTTAAGGTTAAAATCAGGACAATTTGTTCAATTATACTCTAACACTATCTCATTTTTTTTAATTAAAAAACTTTCTTATACTTTTGCTTGCAGGGTAGTCCCAACAATTCAAAATATGGATGCGTCACTGGTTACAAGAGAAGTCGTTTCAACTTTGTGGCTTTTGAAGATGTAATATTTTCAAATTGTATAATATATTTTAAAACTTTAGTTCTATTTATATAAATAAATAATTTGGAAAATGATGCGCAATGAATAACATTAATATGTGCACTAACAAAGTTATGAACGACACAGAAATAACAAATGTCATAATGATTCTAGATCATTTTAAATAGCAAAAAATTGGGAATAAGAAATAACCAGACACCCTGTTCATTGCAATGCATAAGGGGTAACCGGCCCATAACTGTTATGATTAGAAAATATTTGAGTAAAATCTAACCAAATGCTTAAAACATATCTGATTTATCTTTTAATTTGCGTCATTAAGAGTTTATTCAAAATTTGATACTACGTCATTGTATTTTAATTTTATCATGTCAAAAATACGGATTGAATTTCATAAAGAGGCTTCGGTGTCAGCATCATCTCACATAAGAAAGTTTGAGCACCAGGTTTGTTACTGTAAAATTTATTTGTTACCTTAACTCTGTTAACTACTACTGAAGATAAGAGTATGTGTTTACATGTATAAATTAACTATTCCTCTGCACAACATAATATGAAATAAGTGTGTGCGCAGGAATATACGCACACCCTTATCTCATATTATGTTGTGCATAGGAATAGTTAATTTATACATGCAAACACATACTCTTATCTTCAGTAGTAGTTAACAGAGTTAAGGTAATAAATAAATTTTACAGTAACAAACCTAGTGCTTAAACTTCCTTAAGTGAGATGATGCTGACACCGAAGCCTCTTTATGAAATTCAATCCGTATTTTTGACATGATACAATTAAAATACGATGACGTAGTATCAAATTTTGAATAAACTCTTAATGACGCAAATTAAAAGATAAATCAGATATATTTAAGCATTTGGTTAGATTTTACTCAAATATTTTCTAATCATAACAGTTATGGGCCGGTTACCCCTTATGCATTGCAATGAACAGGGTGTCTGGTTATTTCTTATTCCCAATTTTTTGCTATTTAAAATGATCTAGAATCATTATGACATTTGTTATTTCTGTGTCGTTCATAACTTTGTTAGTGCACATATTAATGTTATTCATTGCGCATCATTTTCCAAATTATTTATTTATATAAATAGAACTAAAGTTTTAAAATATATTATACAATTTGAAAATATAACCTCTTCAAAAGCCACAAAGTCGAAACGACTTCTCTTGTAACCAGTGACGCATCCATATTTTGAATTGTTGGGACTACCCTGCAAGCAAAAGTATCAGAAAGTTTTTTAATTTAAAAAAATGAGATAGTTTTAGAGTATAATTGAACAAATTGTTCTGATTTTAACCTTAAGGCTCCAATGGAACTGATAATCTTGACGGGTGGACCTAAAAAATTTCTTGAGTATCCGGTCATTCCCCTGCACAACATACCATAATAATATTTATGTGTAAACGATAAATAGATTGAAATCAGTCAATCAATCAGATTAACTGCAATATTGTATACTGTGTTCATTCTTGAATGGTTGCCTATATGGCTATTAAAGTGTTATGAGAGTGACTACCTTTGATTAAAGTTAGTTGGGTTACACGTATAAGTTTGATGCCTGACAACTACTAATGCAATCTTGCTCAAACTTTTTGTGTTATTTCTTGTATTCATACTCAATAGAGTGTCATCGTTATGGCCAAAGAGAACGTGGTTTAAGAGATGAAGGATATTTCTTGAAAACTATATATATAGTTCTTTCACCAAATGATTTTAATTAAGCATTTCTTTATTTTAAAAGTATAAACACATGCTTTAGATGCAATAGTAACTACTCATTAAAAAAAATTTGGGGGGTGGGGACCTTAAATTGGAAAGAAAATAAAAGACAATATTTAAATCATATTTATATTTTTTGTTGTCTTTTTTTTAAATTAGACTAAAGTATGAAAGAAAATAAATACAAACAAAAAAACAAGAACAAAGCATTTTTCCCAACTAGTTGGGGTTGACTAATGAAAGAAATATAAAACAGTTTATTAAATAATATGAAATTCCAACTAACCATTTCTTCTACTTGGTCAGACCATCTATAACCATTTGTTTATATAAAATCTAACTTCTTCATTAATCGAGATGTTAGATCATTTTCATTCAACTAGAGAGCACCACATGTTATATATCAATATTAATAAATATAGAGTGAAGATATTGAACTGACCTCTTGTAAACATATTATATCTGGTTGGTAGAATAAAACTTCATCACAGATGGTCTTCATTCGTATTTCCCATGTTAAGTAGTACTCATTGCGGGTCTTATCTGTGAAGTTATCAAACAAGATATTATATGTGAGTACCATTAACGAGTCTTCTTCCCTCCATCTGTCTGCTACATTATTATTGTTAGAATTAGGGATATAAAAATATTCTTTATTATTGATTGAATAAACTGAATACAATATGTCTCCTATATATAGGAGAGAATAGAAGACTAAACTGATACATAACCAATATGGGACTAAAGTAATATATCATTTAACACCCCCTCTCAAACTCAAGTTGGTTTAAGCAACAAGAGTTTGAAATACTGACAATGTTGATGTAGAAGGAACGACAAACTGTGGTGTAGCGACGATGCTTGATGACGCAAGTGACGGAACTGAGAAGCAGAGTGTTGCAGATGGAAGTAGTGGTGGCGCACTGTTGAGATCACACCCCGAACAGTAGCGAGATCTCTATATTCCGATCTGTGATGGGATCTCACCCCTAACTTGAGACATAGTCGATGATAGGAGCTCACCCCAGACTTGAGAATTGTCGATGATGGGATCTCACCCCAAACTTGAGAATTGTCGATGTAGTGGGATATCATCCCTGAACTGAGAACTGGATGCTGATAACACCCCCTCTCAAACTCATGATCGATCAAACGATCATAATCAATCAACCGGAGTATGTTGACGATCTGGATGTAGAAGCACAAGAATTTTCAAGGCTCGTTTTTTGATTTTTTTTGGTTTTTTTGTTTTTTATTTTTTTTAATCCGCATTTAAATTGCGTAGCCAGTGGGATTCGAACCTAGGTTGCTTTGATACCATGTTAGAATTAGAGATAGAAAAATATTCTTTATTGATTGAATAAACTGAATACAACATGTCTCCTATATATAGGAGAGAATAAAAGACTAAACTGATACATAACCAATATGGGACTAAAGTAATATATCATCTAACAATTATGCATTTCTCTCCTGTATGATTTAGGAGGTATTAGCATCTTCGATTGCACATTAGTGGCGAATTCAACTGATATCTCCCTGAAGAATTGTGCCCTACTATGATCCAATCCCTAAGCTTTCACTCGAAAAGCAATTCTAAGACCTACATCAATATTTCGTATCGCGTACGTTTTTGAATTGCCGTGAAATTCCCATCGAAACTTAGTTCTTGCACCAATAGCATCCCTATATAAGTACAATACAGTTACAATAACGTAAATTGAGTAGTAACCAAATTAAGGATTTTGATCATCGTAGATGCATCATTTCTAGTGCATCATTTTAAGATGGGTGGTCACAAATAATTTGTATCAATTTAATTTTAAAAATGCTTCTTAAATCACCCATAAACCCACCCCAACTTCTTTACTTGCAAGATGTCAATTATTTTCATTTTTTTTTCAAAAAGCATCTTTCCAAAAATTTTAAAAAAAACCTTCGAATTAAACATTTGAATCTTAAATTATTTTGTATAATTTTACATATTAGCCCTTCAAAATAAAATGGCTACGGTCTATACATAAGTTCATCTTACATTACCGACAGATGTATATATTTTCGTTAAAAAGAAAAAAGTTTGTCAATATTTACTCTATAAATTTGAATTAGTATCTTTCATCAATATTTAATCTCCAAATTTGAATTAGTATATTTTGCCTAAAAAAATAATAATAGACCTATTCAACATAATGATTAATGAAGTAAAATATAGTAAAAAGTTCTTTTTAAAAATAAATAATAATAATTTAATAATAAATTTAAATAACCCATGTTTTTTATATATAAATAACTCATACGAAACAACACAATTTTATAGTCAAATAAGATGAATCAAAAGTGTCAGTCCTCCTTGAATTTATAGTCTTTGTTAAGAGAATTTCAATTCTAGGTTTGTTATTGAAATGTGCATAGTATTCGAAGGAATTAGATTTGAAAGGTGTAAAGTAATTAATTTTAGGGATATTTTTAAAAGATAGAAAGGTTGGTATGTCCAATTTGATTTACGGAAAATTTATTGGAATAGATTTCTTGTATGTTTGCACAGCAGATGCATGATAGTCATATTATATCAACTCTATATTTTACCGTGATACAGTTGGCGGCATAAGAGCATCCACAATGGTGTTTCTCATTTTTTTTTTAAATGGCAGTTACAGTAGTAGCAAATAGCGAAATGTTCTGTCGTAGTTGTTTGCTATATTTTTCTCATTTTTTTTAAACGCGTGGGACAGTATAACATTTACCGTTGCGGGACGATATAACATTTACCGTTGCGCAATTTTTTTCGTACCGTTTCTTTCGTTTTTAAAAAATTAATAATAATTATTTATTAACTATGTTAATTAAATAAAATAAATAATATAATAATACCTAAACCAAATTAAAAACTAGCTAAACCTAATTAATTAACCTAACCTACCCACTAAACCCTCCTTATTTCTTGGACGGGACAACATGTCCCGTCCGAGAATTTCGCACTTTTTTTTTCCATCGAATCTGACTGTTGATCTAAGGGGAAAAAAAAAGGAACAGTACATGTTGTACCGTCCGAAGCTATTAAAAAATAAAAAAAATTGGGACGGTACATGTTGTACCATCTGACGTTATTAAAAAAAATAAAAAATTTGGGATGGAAAATGTTCTCCCGTCTCCTATAATTTGAGAATCGCAATTTCGTTTCTCAGAAATGAGAAGTGACTGTAGCGATTTTGTCAAAAATTGGCAAAATAGCAAACGACTGCAGCGTTTTGTTTCTCAAAAAATGGCAAATTGGCAAGTATAGCAAACGGCTGTGGATGCTCTAACAATCTAACAAGTAAACAGACATTAAATAGGAAAACCAATAAAATTAGGCCAATATGCTGAAATTTTCATGAAGGATTCCATGTTCCCAACTCATTTGGTGGAAAAACCCTCCATGCAATTCCTATTCCTGAGAAGGTAAAAAAACAAAGGCATGTTAATAAATTATACCTATTACCTACAATATATAAATTTCTAAGTCAATATGAGTTCCTCAGGTGCAAATACATATCTCAAGCCGAACGGGTTCTTTAGGTGCCTTTTTGCCTTTTGCTGTCGTTGTTGCATGCCTCCTACAACAATTAAACAAGAAAGATGGTGAATAAAGTTATAAAACACAACTTTTATGAGGTCAACTAGTGATCATACTTTTAAAAAAAAAGATATGAATTTTTTTTTTAATGAGGCTATAGCCACTACTTAAGAGTGATATTTGGATAAACTAACATATATCTACCATATGGAACTTCCATCAGATGTTTTCTTTTTTTAAAAAAATTAATTAAATAACAATTTGTCTACATTTGGATAAACTAACACAGTTCAGCAATCAACATATATGTCACTCACATGCATATGGAATTGGCCAGAAAATTTTCAACTTATAAATATCTCAAAAGTGACTTCTTTTTGGCTGCACTATCCTTGTATTACTATCTCAAGACAATTTCAAGCTATTGTGAAGTACCCTTTTTTTCACACTGGAAGAAAATTGATCTCATATAAGTCTTCGCAAGTAGAACATATTGAATACTGTATACTAATAAATAGGCAGCCGTTTTCTGGAGGGGGGAGAGCAAGAGGGGGAGGGGTGTAAAAAAATTCAACTATCTCAGAAGTGACTTCTTTTTGCATACCTTCGTCCTTTTCAGCGGCAGTTCCTCCTCCATACAAACATCTCCATCTAGCGAGTCCAATGATTTCTTCTTCAAGGTTATGCTCTCCTCTAAGTGGTTGCCCCTGCAGTGGTTCACATATTAAAACAATCAGATAATGATTATCAACTTTTGGATAGATTGAGGTTGACTTGATAGTACCTTCATTTTTCTGGATCTGAATGCTCCGTCTTCCTCATAAAGGACTCCCCGAACTTCATCCACATTCAAACGATTAAACTGCAACAATATAAAACACATACTAACCTTTATCCAAGTAGTGCAATTATAAATCACAAAACACATTTTTTCCCCAAAAGTTTCCCCCCAAAACTCAAATTCAAATCCCCGAAAACAACTCATTTATTTATTTATTTAATTCTCTCTCTCTCTCTCTCTCTCTCTCTCTCTCTCTCTCTCTCTCTCTCTCTCTCTCTATCTATATATATATATATATAATATATATATATATACTTATGGAAACATGGACTTTTATTTACAACTAACTATTGTCATACTATTCAAACTTGAGCTACAAAATTGTTGATTTACTGTTTACAAGGCTTTTCATATGCTGTATCGTTCTGAAGACGTGCCGTAGGCACGTGCCCACGGGCAAATCTAGTAGGGAAGCTCTCGGATATGGATATATCCGATCTGATCCGTATCCGAATCTGAAATTTTTGCGGATATGAATATGAAAAATCTGTATCCGGGCAGATACAGATACAGATTCGGATATCCAAATCCAAAATTTTTTTGATGCGGATGCGGATGCGGATACGGATATCCCTTAAAAAAGCGGATTTGGATACGGATATCAGCTAATTTAAAAGATTTATTTATATATCATATATAATTAAAGGGTATTTGTGTAACTTTATCTCATTTCTCATTCCTCTCTCATTCCTCCTCAATCTCCGATCGAAACCAAATCCCAAATCCAGCTCCTCCTCCACCCTCCTCACCGTCATCGAGCTTTCCTCCACCCCCAAATCCTCCAAATCCGAAACCCTTCCTCCACCTTCCTCCACTAGCTCCGCCAACATCGGGATTTTCCTCTACTTTTAAATCCCCAAATCCGAAACCCTAGCTCCACTTTCACATCGGGCATCTCCGACTCCAACGTCCCATAGCCCCACCTTCACATCGGGCATCTCCGACACCCCAGTGAGTTCTTATCGAGGAGATGTTCGTAGTTCTTGATTTTGAATATTGATTGCAATCATTATGTAACTAATACAACTTTTTTATATTATGTGGTTTAAGGAGTTTCTTATTGAAACCACGACAGAGTTGGTTGCTTCGCTCACTCTGGCAGCAGCTAAACGAATGGTCGAAGTTGACTAGTTCATGAAAGCAGGGTTGTATGATGGATGTCTCCCAAATTTGTGTCCTTGAAACAATCGATCTTAATGTTTTATGAGGCTAAACTGGTTTTGATTACTGAATAATTGAATGTGGTCAATAGGTTGGGAAAAACTATGAGTGACTGGAGCTGGCCGTATCAGTTCTGCACATGCTAGGATGATGGTAGGTTATTCTATCAAAAAATTAGATTCATGTAGATTGTTTTTGTTTTTGTTGTCTGCAACGATGCTAGAAAAATCGATTTCTATATCCCTTTTCTTTGTAAAAGACGACAATCAATTTCATTCCATCGCATACTGCATATACACCATGTTTACAGGACAGAGAATAAGGAACAATAGTTAAAACTGATATATAGTCTTTCATATATAAAAAAACTGTAAATCATACACCTAATTGAAGTGTTTTCTCACATCGACATAGGAATGCTTTTAAATCTACGAGTATATGACTAGTCGATGAATGTGTACAACTTAATTTTAACATGACCAAAAGAGAAACTTCAGTTGGACATAGTTTGTTAATATAATATTTAGAACTGATTCATTTAGTAATATTCACTAGTGTGGTTTCCAGAAGTTAAGAAGAAAAAATTTGTTGAATTATAGTTTGTTACGATATGATTGGAAGGAATCCAAACGAAGATGAGATACATAGGTGGAAGAGAGCATATTATATGTGAGCTTATGACAATTATAGAGAGATTCAAGATGACCAGTACACCTTGAATTTTACAGGCCAAAAGAGTTTCAGACTTCAAATGTAAATGCAGCCACGTTATCCCTTCCTGTTTTTTTTCCTTACAGATTGAGGGCTTCAAGATGAACCTCATCTACTGTAATCTGTATCAATCTACTAGACTTGAAAAGTTTGTCATAGCATGCATACATGGGTGGACATACGCATTCTCATCCTAGTAAAAAAGTTAACGAAGTCAGGTTCAAACCTTATGCAAATAGACATTAAGTGCATATTAAATTCTCTTTTATACGAGATATACATATATGAAATAAATTTTCCTTAACTTCTTTTGTTGTGCTGATATCTATTATGTGATTAGATATAAAAATTGAATCCCGCAATATAGTGATATACATATCTAAGTACTGGTTAAGGAAAAAAATATAACAAAAACTATATGTTTGATATCCGAGTTCGTATCCGTCATCCGGTGGACCGTATCCGATTTGCATTCATATCCGAAATTTGCGGATACGGATATGACTTTTTTTTTCCGAGTCATATCCTTATCCGTATCTGAATCCGTTTTTGGAATGCGGATACAGATGTTGGTATAGCCAATATCCGATTCGTATCCGATCCGAAAGCATCCCTAAAATCTAGTATATATATATAACTCAACCATTGAACACAATTAAAAACACAAATAAAGTTGAGGCTCCATATCTAAATCAATGTTCATCCAAAACATAAATTAATGTAGAGTAATAAGGCTTGAGCCCATCTCAACTAAAGGGATGTCCATAGACTTCTGAAACATAGATACATACCAGTAACTTAGTGGGGGTGGCCTCGTAACTTAATAATTACACTGACCTATCTCATTGTTCTTCCTCCTTTCTCTTTCGCCTTTGTTGGAAAAAGAAAAAGACAATTGAACTCTAAATTACATTTAAAAAGGCTAGGTCGCGGAAAAATTACAAAGGAGGAAAATTCCAACGAAGGACCTCCTTGCAAGTTACAATCTTTCTACCTCTCATCTCCGCACTATGTTTCCCTTTTCTTTTAGTTTATTTTCGAATTTTTGGCTAGGGTCTTTATATATCTCATTGATTTTGAAGTACTTGAATTTGGATTTTTTTTACAAGCTTGCTATCAAAAATTTTCGAATTTCCCCAAATTTTCAATGAGTTTCGATCAAAACTGAGATTTTATACCTAGGCTCTGTTTGGCATTGCTTTTGGAGAACTCAAAAACTCTTTTTTAAAGTCGTAAAACGGTTTGGGTTAAAATTTAGGTGTTTTAACAAGTTTTTAAAAAATCATTTAGCCAAAGTGTTCAAGACCTTCCTTTTCTCTCCAAACTTTCAACACACCAATTTAAGGCTTTCGGCTACTAAAAAAAGCTCTTTTTTAAAGAGAGTTATCAAGTTTGAGGCCAGGCGCCATCATAATCTCTACTCCAAAAAAATTAAATTCAAAATAAATAATTTTGTTAGGATACAGATAAGAAAAAATATTTTCACATCTTATTTTCTCACAAATTAATCATGTTCGCTCTTTTTTTCCCTTACCCATTTCTCCTACCGCCATTATGTTCTTCACCGCAACAAAAGGATGAAGAAATTAATATTTTACAAGCTTATAATTTTTAGGTTGGCACAAATTGTAGAATTCAATTCATGACGTCGAAGTCAATTATTCAATTTTCTTATGTGATTAAAATATAGAGAAATTAATTATTAAATTTATGCAATTAATGAGAAACATTAAAATTGAAAAATAAGTAATTAAGAAATTTTTAATTCTTTAACATTTCAATTCTTTTTCAAGACTTTTTAAATTTTTACTATTAGAGAATTTTTATAACCTCACAAAAATTTTCTATAACAAAAAAATGCCAAACAATTATTCATCAAAAATGTCTTTTGTCATTCTGACAACAACCTTACAACTGCTGTAGCCAAACAGTTTTGGTTCCTAAAAAATGGTTCATGTTCTCTGCACTTTTTGCATACAACAATGCCCACAGATAGGGGTGTAAAATGAACAGAACGGTCCGTCGTCCGTCCGAGTCCGGCTCGAGAAATGGTCCGACCGTGGACCGTCCGAACTGTTATACGAACCGAATTCGAACAAATTATTAGGTCCGATTCTTTACCGAGCTCAAGCCGGACATAAGTCCGTCCGAGTATTATTGCGGTCCGATGCTTTATCGAACCAAGTCCGGACTATAAAAAATTTGTCCGGCCTAGACCGAGCCGGACACAAGCCCGTCCGAGTAAAATTTCGGTCCGAGCTTGAACATATAGTTGTCCGATCCCGTCCGGTCCGATTTACACCCCTACCCACAGAGCCTTAGAAGTTTAGTTTTTACTTAAATGACTTGACATATGTAGTTACAATGACTTTGAGATGCTTCATTTTGTGTCAAGATTTGGACTTGTCATATGAATGATCAATTAGGTAATGTGCTTGATTTTGGTAATGGCATTGAGTCATTTATTATGCTAAAATGTTAAATATTGTTCTCGCATTATAGGGAACTTGTTTCAAATTTTTATTCGTTAGTGATAATATTTATTAAAAAGGAAATTTGTGATTAACCCCCTAGATGATACACAATGCCACTAACCCCAATAATGCATTTGTTCATCACGAAAAACCCCTTAAGGGTGATTCCATTAAAACAACTGTTACATGCATTTTGTATGCTTTCTTAATAACAAGTTCTCTTCCACCTATTAAAGCTCTAAATGGTTTCGAGAAAAGGAAGATAACTACTTCTTGTCAATTCCTTCACGAAAAGTTACATGTATTCCTTCTAACGAAACGCTAACGAAATTGCCCTTTATGACTAAAAATTTCAATTTGGGAAGGAGGGTTATTCACGTGACTACATAGTACTAGGGGGATTATCCGCATTATACCCTTATATCATATATTTATTATTCAAAGTACTAAAAAATGCACATATATTATACTTTCCCCAAAAATTGTGTATCAATGTACCGTATCTGTGGTACCCATACCTATGCTAATTAGCTCATAGATCTATAAAGGGAAATGATATTTAAATAAAAAGTATCGCGCAAAATGAATAGATGATTGCATTTACAACACTCAAAAAAGTAGTTGTGTGATGAACATCATTTTCATGTCTATCTAAAAAAAAATCTGGTATGTACATAAAACTTGTACTATTTGGTTTACCTATTTCTATTTTTCTAGTTTTATACTACATTAATAATTCTTTGAAATTAATTAAAATGTTCAAGTCTATAATTGAAAATATTAAATTGGTAAAAAAATATTTAAATACATCACTTTATTTTTAAAAATTAATTATTAGTTATTAAAAATAATTCAAGTATAGAAACATATTATATCATTTTTTCAAAATTTAAAAAATGACCGGAAAAAAAACAATACACCGATCCGGCTGATACCGATCCCAATTCAAATATTCGAAAAAAAGGTCCCGTTCCCGATCCCGAGTATTAAACCTTGGCTCATATTCAAATGAACTGGATCAATGAATGATAGAACTTCCACGAGTGACAATTGTCTCCTTTAGTGATAATCTAGCCACATGGAAAAGCTAGCAAATCAATAAGTTGTACTCGTTGCGTTGTTCGGGTCAAGAATAGGACTATAGGTCACCATGTATCTAAGCTTTTGTGATATTCCCTCCGTCGTAATTTAGGCATTCAATCTTCATCGCTTCTATTTGCTGTAAACATGGTCTTAAAATTTAGTCATACGAAGATGCATGAACCGTATTGGATTGGAAAATTGCCTACCGATACAATATGGCGACTATTACAACAAATAGCAGTCGATCTCCGAACAATACAAAGATTTGAAATCATGGTTGTGATAATTAGGTGCCATTAACAAAGCAGAAAAACAAATATTGTCAAAATCGGACCGGCCTTCGAACCAGAAAGGTGGGCGGTTTAGTTTTTCAAGGTTCGATCGGGTATTTCTTTCGACTGAACCAGGTTGAATAAAAGGGATCTTCATGTAATTAAAAATATATTTGAGTTTTAGAGATTTTTTGGTTCGATACAGAACCAGATTGGTTAAGGGTCCAGTTTTGGTTAAACCCAATCCGACTGGCCCGGTTCGGTCCGGTTTTGACAACATTGAGAAAAACCTGCTAATCATTACAATACAAAATTTTCGAAGCTAATTGTCAATTTGCCAGAGACGAGAAGGGAGGGAAGCCAATTCATTTACTCATGCCCACTTCGTGTATTAGTCCGCCAACACCCCCAATTCCTCGATAAAGCATTCCCACCAGAGTTCTTGTAGCCTACTCTGAATCCAGACAAACTTATGATCATAAATATATGTGCTCCAACTTGATGGGACGTATTAGAGTAGCACTATTGGTAATCTAACTATTTGGTCCCCAGTCATATACTCTTTATTCTAAATCAATAAAGTAGTTTTCGCCCTTTTGATGCTAATTCTACAAGTTTCCTTGTCCAGGTGCCACTTATTTGAAACATGAAACACCATTATTCTTTAGTTGTCTTCTAAATGATATAAAAGGATTTGACAATTGAAGTGTCTAATATGTTTGTATATGTTGCTTCAATAAAATTTAGGATTCAACTTCTTGGTGGTTGACTTGGAATTTTATTAATTTTATTGATTCTTGTTCTACGGAAAGATTTTGTTTTCACATATAGATTTTTTTGTTAAGATAGATCAGAGAGATGAAAACAATACTGAATATTGAATTGAATTTAACCAAGTACAATACCACCTATATATAGGAGGTGAACAAATATCAAAACAACTCTACCACCAATATGGGACTATAATATCTAACACCCCCTCTCAAACTCACGATGGGTCAAACAATGTGAGTTTGCCTACTAAGTGTCGGAAACTCTGAATTGTATGGGATTTGGTGAAGAAGTCTGCAGTCTGCTGGGAAGAGGTAACAGAATGGAGAGAGATGATCCCTGCCTCAAAACGCTCACGAACATAATGACAATCAATCTCAATATGCTTTGTTCGCTCATGAAAGACCGAGTTGCTTGCAATATGCAATGCACTCCGGTTATCACAATAAAGTGAAGTAGCTCCTGTAAGGGTAACACCCATATCTAATTACAGCCAACGAACATGAACAATCTCTCTAGTAGTAGCTGCCATTGCTCTGTACTCAGCCTCGGTGGAAGAACATGCAACAACTGCCTGTTTCTTGCTCCGCCATAAGATCAGCGAATCACCAAGAAATAGACAAAAACCTGTGGTAGACCTTCTGGTAGTCGGATCCCCTGCCCAATCTGAATCAGAATATGCACTGAGCTCTAGTTGGGATGTAGAAGGCATGAATAATGAGCGAGTGATAGTGCCCCGAAGATATCTGAGGATCCGAAGGAGAGTACCATAGTGAACTGATGTAGGAGCAGATACAAACTGACTGACAATACTAACTGCATGAGCAATATCGGGTCTGGTCATGCATAAATAGACAAGTTGTCCAACAATCTGCCTGTATCTAGTGGAATCAGGAAGGAGCTCACCATCTGTGGGACGAAGCTTCACATGAAGCTCTAAGGGTGTATCAGCTGATCGACTGTCAGAGAGGCATGCAGCGGAAATAATATCTGATGTGTATTTCTGCTGAGAAATGAGTATCCCCTAAGATCCATGAGCAATCTCTAATCCCAGAAAGTAACGTAGCTTGCCAAGGTCTTTCATATGAAACTGCTGGTGAAGGTATTTCTGGGTGGATGCAATGCCGGCGGAGTCATCCCCAGTAATGATCATATCATCAACATATAGTAGTAGAATTACCCTCCCCTGCGGTGATGACCGCACAAACATAGAATGGTCCTGAGAACTCTGACTAAAACCAGCCTTGGTGATGACAAGGCGAAAACACTCAAACCAGGCTCGAGGGGCCTGCTTCAAACCATATATAGTCCGACGCAGCCGGCAAACATGACAAGGAGGAGTAGGGAGGCCAGGAGGAGGATCCATATAAACAACCTCAGATAAGGTACCATGAAGAAAAGCATTCTTCACGTCCATCTGGTATAACGGCCAGTGGCGGATGGCTGTAACAGCAAGAAGGGTGCGAACAGTAGTCATCTGTGCAACGGGAGCAAAGGTCTCATCATAGTCAATGCCATGCTCCTGAGTAAACCCTCGGGCTACTAGCCGGGCCTTGTGCCGCTCAATAGATCCATCAGGTTGATATTTTACCTTGAAGATCCACTTGCAGCTAATAGGCTGAACGCCCTCTGGTAGAGGAACAACACCCAAGTGCCAATCTGATCAAATGCACTAAATTCCTCTGCAATGGCTTTCTTCCATTCAGGATATTGAATTGCGTCTTAATAGGTTCTGGGCTCACGTGAAGAGTGTATAGCAGTGAGATATGCATGAAACTGTGGTGAGTAGGAAGCTAGGGTGGCAAAACAAAACTGGTCAGAAGGACCAGTGGCATCAGGTGTATAACGTGCCGGAGGAATACCAGAAGTGGAACGGATAGACTGACGAAGGGGTGGCGGACTGACAGGGTGTGGGGGTGGGGACGGTGGAGTAGGTGCATGTGTCAGTAGGGAAGTAGGTGGGATGGGTGCTGGCGGCTGTGGGGATGCAGGTGGAGGTTCGGTAGGGGGAACAACAGGTGTAAGGACTGCAGGAGATGTGAATGGAGCCAGAGGACTGGGATCAAAAGGAATGCAGGAAGATAAAGTCGGGGGGCTAGCAACAACTGGGGAATCGAGAAATCTAGTATCCTCAGCGGGGTCAGGTAGTAAGGGGCGTCTTCCGCAAAGGAGACTTGTCGAGAAATGCGGACACGACCCGCGGATGGATCAAAACAACGATAACCTTTGTGTTCAGGATTGAAACCTAGGTGAACGCACTTAACAGTACGAGCGGAGAGCTTCGTGCGCTCAGTAGGAGGGAGAAGGACGTAACAGGTGCATCCAAAGGTACGGAGCATACTGTAATCGGGAGGTGAATGATAAAGAGCCTCGTAAGGCGTCGTACCAGCTAGGGCAGACGAGGGAGTAATGTTGATGAGACTAACAGAGGTCATGATAGCTTCAGCCCAGAAAGAACGAGCAGAAGAGGAGAGTAAAAGAGCACGAGCCGTCTCAAGGATGTGACGATGCTTGCGTTCAGCTACACCATTCTGCTCATTTGTGTGAGGGCATGATTGCTGAAACAGGGTGCCGTGAGACTGAAGGATTATTCTCATAGTGGTAGAAGTGTACTCACGTGCACCGTCCGATCGAAAATTCTTAATGCATACACCGAACTGAGTGTAAATCATGGTTGTAAAGACCCGGTAAATATCAGGTATCTCAAATCGCTGACGCATAAGAAAAACCCATGTATGTCTAGTGAAGTCATCGATGAAGGTAACATAATAGAGAGCCTTTCCACGAGGGTACAGGAGAGGGTCCCCATATGTCAGAATAAACAAGTTGAAAACGGTGAGTGGTTTCAGAAGTTCTGTTGTGACTAAAGGGTAGGGCAATGTGTTTGGCCAGATGACAACCCTGACAATCAGATAAATGTTTAAAAGTAAGAGAACCAAGGGCACCACTACGAGCTATAGTCTGAAGTCGTGATGCGCTAATATGACCTAAACGTCTGTGCCACAGATCAGCATCAGAGGAAACAATACCGGCAAAACTAGAAGGAGAGTGATGTGCACGAAGAAAATCTAGATAATATAGACGACCCTGACGACTAGCGTGCCCAAACTCCTCACCGGTGGAAGAATCAGTAATAGAACAACCTAAAGAGTCAAACGTAACGACAAGACCACTATCGCACAACGCACTAATAGAAATAAGGTTTATTGATAAGGAGCATAGAGAACATATGGTAATGTGAGAGTGGGAGAGTTAATTGTCCCTGAGTGTGTGATAAGAAGTGGTGAGCCATCAGCTGTGTGTAGAGATGGAGAGTGAGAGGAAAGTGTTGTGCAGGTGGTCAATAGTGTCTGATTACTAGTGAGATGATGTGATGCACCAGAATCTAAAATCCAGAACGAATTCATACCGGGAGTGACAGAAAGTGCAGGAGCAGAGGAGCCAGCATTGATAGACTGACCCTTAGGATGTTGTTCCTCTACCAGAGGGCATTCAGCCTATTAGCTGCAAGTGGATCTTCAAGGTAAAATATCAACCTGATGGATCTGTTGAGCGGCACAAGGCCCGTCTAGTAGCCCGAGGGTTTACTCAGGAGCATGGCATTGACTATGATGAGACCTTTGCTCCCGTTGCACAGATGACTGCTGTTCGCACCCTTCTTGCTGTTGCAGCCATCCGCCACTGGCCGTTATACCAGATGGACGTGAAGAATGCTTTTCTTCATGGTACCTTATCTGAGGTTGTTTATATGGATCCTCCCCCAGGCCTCCCTACTTCTCGTCATGTTTGCCGGCTGCGTCGAGCTATATATGGTTTGAAGCAGGCCCCTCGAGCCTGGTTTGAGTGTTTTCGCCTTGTCATCACCAAGGCTGGTTTTAGTCAGAGTTTTCAAGACCATTCTATGTTTGTGCGGTCATCACCGCAGCGGAGGGTAATTCTACTACTATATGTTGATGATATGATCATTACTGGGGATGACTCCGCCGTCATTGCATCCACCCAGAAATACCTTCACCAGCAGTTTCATGCATATCTCACTGCTATACACTCTACACGTGAGCCCAGAATCTATCAAGACGCAATTCAATATCCTGAATGGATGAAAGCCATTGCAAAGGAATTCAGTACATTTAATCAGACTGGCACTTGGGATGTTGTTCCACTACCAGAGGGCGTTCAGCCTATTAGCTGCAAGTGGATCTTCAAGGTAAAATATCAACCTGATGGATCTATTGAGACGGCAAGGCCGGAGTGACGGGCATGACCGAGAATGTGAGCGAAGAAGCACTGCGAGCGCTGCTATGACTGAGAGTACAATGTGGAGAAAGATGCTGCTGGTGTCTGGATCGGGTTAGGGGGTAGGGCGGTGCTACCGGTGGCAGAAGTAGAGGTAGTGTATGGTGATGAGTGATGTAAGGAGAAGGTAGGAGGCCGGAGGAAGACTGAGAATGGCGCTGCTGCGTGGTGAATCTGGAGGAGGAATGAGAGGTGGTTGCATCGGGGAAATTAGTGGAGGCGAAAATATGTGGGAGAGACTGAGATGCCATCAAGGAGTTGTACCTGTGTGTGTGTATATATATATATATTATATATATATATATATATATAATTTATTTTTATTTTTATTTTTATTTTTTAAAACAAAAGTTGAGGATCTGATCTGATCTGAAGGATCTGTTACAAAAGTTGAAGGATCTGGAGTTCGAATCTGGAGGGATCGGGAGTTGAAGATGAAGAAGATGTGGTGCAGGATGGAGGGATCGGGAGTTGATGAATTGTATGGTAAGTTCAAATAGACAGGAAGTCAGTTCGGATCTAGAGTTCGGATCTGGACTTCGTTCGCAGTGCTGAGTTGAAGATGGAGGGATCGGGAGTTGAAGATTTGGAGTTCGGATCTGGAGGGATGACTTCGGATCTGAATGACTTCGGATCTGGACTTCGATTGTTGGTTGTTGAGTTGAAGATGAAGATGGGTTGGATCAAATGACGATGCTGGCGGCTGCGGGATCTTGAGTTGAAGATGAAGAAGATGACTTTGGTATGGCGACGGGAACTGGAGATTCGGATCTGAGGTTGAAGAAGACGACTTCGGTTTTTTTTGTTTTTTTGTTTTTTTGTTTTTTTGTTTTTTTGTTTTTTTGTTTTTTTTTTTAGCTAGGGGTTTTGGGAAGAAATTTGTATAACTTGGCTGTTGGAATTTGAGGATTTTTGGATGAGAATTTTAAGAAAGAAAAATTTGGATAACTGGCTCTGATACCATGTTAAGATAAATCAGAGAGATGAAAACAATACTGAATATTGAATTGAATTTAACCAAGTACAATACCACCTATATATAGGAGGTGAACAAATATCAAAACAACTCTACCACCAATATGGGACTATAATATCTGACATTTTTATTTTGACAAGTTGTCTAAATTTTATATTATACTTAATTTCATTGCAATTGCAAAAACCTTGCTGCATAGTGGCTTAGTGATGATTTCCGTACAGTAGACTTATTCTTTATAAAATAAGAATAAAAATGCTATACCATTTGAGGAGATGGTAAAAACATAAAGTGGGTCGCCATAAGCTTCACACCCAGAGATTTAAATAAGAAAAGATTGTGCCAACTATCCAAAGCATGCAAATTGAATAAATAAAATGACTTAACTAGCTTATTATGTCACATTAAATAATAAACAATATAAAATTCTTACATGAGAGTTCAACCACAAAAAATAAACTTAATTAGAACAAAACCAATTATAGTTGTTTGTTATGATGGTTTAAGCAAAACGATCATATAAATAAAACAGGATGGGGGGAAGAGAGAGTGAGTGAAGAAAAAGATACCCCGCGATAACTACATTGCCTCATAGTGAACAAATCCAGGACGACATTCGAAATGTTATCTTCACCGTATAGAGATATAAGCCTGCGGAGGTCGGTGTCTACCTAAAAATTGAACAATCAGGGAAATAATTAGTGCTTAGTTACAGCTTTAAACCATGAAAAGATTCATTTGAGAATAGATATGAACCTTATGCCTTCCTTGTTCAATGAGATCTATCAAATTCATTGTAAACTTTTTAAAGGAAAGGTACTCCTGCAAACAATGTCCAAACAATTGACGGCCTGAAGGTAGATAATGCATACCGTAAAACAGAAAAGACAATTATTAATACCTGGCCATCCTTATAGGCCAGAGGAGACTCTGTCACTGAAGAGTGTTCGTGGACTTCACAGTTGATTAATGTTTCGCGTGCTTTAATGAACTCCGACTCATGGCCACTAATTTTGGGATGTATCTCATAAAGTAACTTAAGACTAAACTGCAAGACAAGATGGAAATATACATAATGAACGCTGAAACGTAAACTTCTGTTAGATCATCGATAACCTTGTTGTTTACCTCATCCCTATTCAAAAATGTGGCTTCCCGAAGTTCTCTCATTTTTTCCTCAACAGTAGAGAGAATCCATTCCCATAGAACTCTGACAAAATTATGCTGCCGACAAACATAGTGTGCTTGGCTTGATAAATCTTTGAATTCCTCTAGCCTGGATCTGTTGGAATCCAACCAGCTGTCTTCAGAATGCTGCACAAACATCACAAAAAAATTGAATTCTTCAGCATTCATAAAGGGGATAGGGTAGAAAAATAAAACTAACATGACATGACATCTCTAATCAAGCAAGGATTTCTTTAAGGAAAAAATTGTGTAAAAAATAAAAAAAAGAAGTGGTTCAGTATAAAGTCATTGTAAATTGCCCCAGCAGTCAAAAGGAAAATTTCAATCAGATGGCTATTTATTAATGTTAGGCGATTGAAAACAAAATATGTTCAAAAATATATGGTTAGCAGACATAAAGAAGTTGAGGCGAACAACAAAATGGATGGTTTTTTTATTGAGAGATTGAGGTGGCTTCCATAAATATAAAATGGAGAATCACTTGAGGGTGTTTGGTCATGTACAAAAGAAATCAACTGAGTCAACTGAGTAGAGAGTAATATAATAGCACTAACAGTTGATGAAGGAAAGAACAATAGCAGTGGATCTAGTTATAATGGTTTAAGTGACTGTAAGTCTGTAACTCATTAAGATAGCAACCTAGTGGACGCGATAGCCATTATAGTTTAGAAAGATAAATGGAAAAGAAAGATAGTAGTCAACATATATGTAAACTCTTGATAGCTAGTTAGCCTATTTCTTTATATGGTTAGATGTTCTGCTTACGTCAATAACAAGTCTTAGCATTATCTGCAAAATCTCTATTTCAGACTACTGCTACAGTGGAACAACATCACTGATGGGAAAAAGGCAGTTATTATGAATTTTTATATTGATTACTGTCTTGATATTAAACAGTAGGTTACAATATATTCCATTAAAACTAGATACTTATTATTCTAATGTGTAAGGTAAGCACAACCAAAACAAAATGATGTTATTTGTTAGGAAAAAAAAACAAAATGACGTTATTAAAACATCATCAATATGAACAATGTCGATGGGTCTAATGTTTGGGTTTTAACACCTAATACTCCTCACAAATAAGCCAATTTCAATATCCTCACAAATCACTAGTTCCGTATCAGCCCCCAACAATGTGGGTCCCACGCTTGAGGCTGCCCCATAATATTATGTCACCCATACGAGTACAATACTGTTAAAATTAATGGGACACAGCAATTTGACTAAAGTACCCATGTACCCTATCTCACACATTTTCTATTCTTAAAGGAGGTTTTCCTACCCACACCCACCAAACCCTGATGACTTCACACCTTCTCAGTCAAAATAATATCCCCTCCAATCTTTTGTTGCCGCTAATTTAACATCAAAACCCTAGGGAGCGATGATACACCAAGTTAGAAGGAGAAGAAATCTGGAAAGGGAAATTTAACAAAACATGTAATGATTGTTGTACGCAAAGATGACCAAGCTCAAGTAACAATCAAAACCAATGTACAATTCTAAAAACCCTGAGAATCCACCACACATCCTAAACAAGAAACATGACCCTCGCAAGTGTCAATATGGACCACTAGTAATGGTAAGCCTCTTCGCTTGTAAGCAAGATACCGGGAATACGAATCCCACTTGCACCATAAAATCCCCATATATCTGGGGTAAGTGTGCTGTGTGTGTGTGGAGGGGGGGCTACGATCTTATTCCCAAAAAAGAAAGAAAAGAAATGAACATCTCCGAATCGCTTAACTCTTTCCCCTCAGAAATCCTCTCCTCCCAACCCATGAATGGCGTCCTTAACTCCCAACCTTGCCAACAGTAATCTGTCATCTCTCAACTAAGTTACAATCGAGTTTTTCCCCCTTTTTTTTAACGCAGGTAAAATAGTCATTTGGCATGTGCAGTAATTGCTTTAGCAGAATTCGGGGTAACTGAACAACCTAGGCCATATGTTAAAAAAAGTTGAATCTTATTGACTATCTCTAATCAAATATTTTAGAATGGAGCATAAATTGTTAAAGCTTTAACTCCGAATACATCCACGGTACAAAATGATCAGCTTGAGATCATTTCATTATTAATTATGTTCCACTAACCCCATAAGAAAAATTAATGCAAGACCCCTATAAATTACAATTACAAATAAATTAAAGACCAATAGATCAATTGTCAACTAGAACGTGTGTATTCCATTGTTCAGTCATTCTTTCCTAATAATGTGTTGTCCAAACAGCTAAGCATCCCTTAAAATATATCCGAAAACAAGATTGAATTTCACCAGTTGTTCTCCTTGAGGATGTTTGGTTAAGTATAAATGGCTGCATTTTGATGAGGTAGCATTTCAAGGTGCAAGATTTCTATGATTCAAAACACAAGTTGCAAGTCAACTTGCATGCTAATCGAGAGAATTTTTAAACTGAAATACAACCTAATCCAACCATTTAATCTCTACAAAACACTCCTCAGCATGACAGAATGCTGCCTACCTCCCAAACAGTATTTAACTCCCAAGAAATGCCAAAATTTGGTAGCATCGAAATAATTCGAAGTTAAATTTCAGTTTCATCTTGTTCACTTTCACCAATTAGTCTCCACAGACCATATGAGGAAGCTATCTACCTTTCCCCCTCCAGTACAACAAATGGAAAGAATACCTTCGAGCTTGGGAGCTCTGGTTCCTCCTTTATGGAAATATGTTCATCTTGCTTTGTTTGTAATTTTGTATCAGTTTCAATCATCTCAATTTGTGATCTCTGCAATGATCCATAAATGCAATAGTTAAGAAACTGATTTAAGAATTTTAGCTTAAATAAGCTTTAAATTGTCAGTACCTCCATCATGCTCAGGATTACTCTTTGATAGGGTTGAAGACTTAGGTCCACATATAGAAGAATTTCATCAATCTACAAAATGCAAAAGAAGTCAGCCCAGGTAGAAACTGAAGACATAAATAGATATTAACTTTATTTATTAAAAAGATACGTAAAATGAGACAATAATTCAAAATTGCAATAGTGCTAAATTTGTAGACAAAAATTAACAATATAGAGCACATATAGCAAACTTTTTCATGCACCAATCTATTTTTTGACTATAGCAAAATATACATATGAATAGGAAATCAAAAGAGTTGTCGACAATTGACAAAAATATGAAATAAAAGCATCTACATTAACAAAAGAATTCAATAATTAAAGCAATAAATTAAACACCAATTCAAAACAGGTATTTTTCTCAAAGAGTAAATTAAATTAAGCAAGGGAATCAGAATGATGATCTACAAAAGAATTCAATAATTAAAGCAATAAATTAAACACCAATTCAAAACAGGTATTTTTCTCAAAGAGTAAATTAAATTAAGCAAGGGAATCAGAATGATGATCTACAAGTTTAACAGACGAATATGACAACAATCAAGCAATACATTGACAACTCTATATATTAAACAATCATCAACAATCCAAAAGAAACTTATTTACTATCAATTAGTATTAAATTTTAACATATCTTAACAATAAAAATACAGGTTCATCAATCATTAACATTAAGCCATCAACAAATCTAAATGCTAATAGAACCAATTTGACAATAACATTAATTAACAAATATTATACTATTAACACACCTCCCACTGTATCTTTAAAATCTCTTTACCTTTTTACCTAAACAAATTAGTCTAAACCCCGTGGGAATAATGCAGTGTTCTAAATGGCGGCCTCTTCGGATGCCTAGGCGCTCAGATGGAGGAGAACGAACCACCTTTGCCATAGGCGGGGGTCTAGGCGGTCTGAGGTGATTAGGCGGGAGACTTGCTACAATCATCTCAAGCTAGTCAAGCACAACCCTAAAACTTGATACAACGAAAAGATGCACCCCGGAAAGTGAAAAGAGGATGACGAAATTTTGGGAGAAGAAAACATCATAGAACAGGGATAATAATAATAAATTGAAGGAGCCTTAGAAGAAGGATGCGCCTTGATAGGATGCGTCTGAGGGCCTAAAATGCGACGATGCATAGCTAGCCCAACCAAACTTCGATCCCGAGAACGACAAGGGACAAAAGATTTAATAAAACCTTCGGGATTAACCAAATTCAAACTCAGTGAAGGCGCCACTGAGGAACATGGGCCAGGAACCTTGTAATGACCCAACCTAGGGAAGGAGACCAGTTGCGAAAACACCTTACAGTCCCTAAAAAGGTTAGAAATATTAGGAAGCCGCAGTTTGGCAAAAGAATCATAATGGGCAGTGGAAGAGGTGGTGGAGTTCAAAGCTGGTAAATGGGTAACTGCCAAAGAGATGAGTTCCTTACCAGTAACAGTACTAGACTTCCTAGCCAAGTTAGCAAGGTACTTGGTCTTTAAAAGGGGGTAGTTTAGAAAGGAGAGAAGTTTGGCCGGAAGGAGATGGCCTTTAGGGAAACCAAGGAGTTTTTGAAGAGAATAGCATCTACTGCGCAATTGACCAAACTTATCACAGAAAAGGCACCTAATTTTATTCATGCACTCGCATTTGAAATGCCCGGGAAGAAGGCATTTGAAGCACACCACAAGAGGGTCGGTCCTACAAGAGGAAGGGGAAATAGTGGAGAATGCAGAGCGCTGAGAAAGATAAGAGTTATCGGTACGAGGAGAATACAACTCCCTTAGCAATACTAAGCCCGGCATTAAAATTTGGGACTTGGCATCACGCTCGGTGAGATGCATTGTAGGAATCAGACCAACAATGCCTAACAGTTCACCAGTAAAGTACACTGCACAAAAAGGGGGACAGTATAGTCCCAAGTGTGCCAAAATAGCACCAAGGAAGTAAACCGTGGAACACCAGGGGGGCTAGAAACACCCACAAAATAGAGAGAAAAGGAAGGAGAAGAGAATCGATCAGGGAAGAAAGATGGAACGAAACTAATCTTGAGCGAAAAGATGCTTAGGGCTCAGCGAAACGCTGACACCAAGTATAGACGGAACGGAGCCGCCGGGGGAAGAGAAGAACAATAGTGATAAATAAACACAAAACCCACGAGAACTGAAGCTCAGTTCCTCAGTAAGGAAAATATGATATCGTACACAGACTACAAAATCGATAAGCAAACTCAATACACTACAGATAATGAAACACCACCAAGGACCAACACTACCCACAGCACACAACAATTTCAGTATACTCATAAAGAGGGAACGACAGCTCCACCGGAATTACTTACACTGACCTAAGATGCGTCGGAGAGTCACTGGAGTAAGGAAACCGCTGGAAGGAACCGCTAAGCAAGGGGGCAGCCTGGTGCAACGCGTGACCGTCAAGGGCCCCGGAGTTACTGGAGCACCACCGCTGGAAACAATCAAGGGGGCGCGGTCTCCTCCGAGGACGGGAGAGGAACTCCGAGCGAAACGCAGATAGAGGGGCGGCGAAGAGAGAAACGGGGGGGAGAGAGGGATAAATAAACGAGACGAGGGAGAGAGGCTAAAAAAAGAAGATGGGTCGAGAGATAAGAGTGAACTGAACAAATTTAATGAAGGGGAGGAGGGTCGAAGGGGTGAGAATCCGCCGGATCTGGCTGGTGATAGCCGGAGAAGAAGGGCGTTGGGAATCGCTTTTGAAAACTCTCTCTAGCTAGTAAAATCAGATCACTACCTACACCACGTTATCGGTTATCATACAAAACTTATTACCAAATAAATAAAATAAATGATTCTTTATAAAAGACCTTATCTATAGTAGGGCCCTTTTGGGACTTACCTAACTAAAAAAAACTTTTGTTTTTGTCTAATACCTAGCTTGCTTACAGGGAAAAAAAAACCCTTAAGAATACCTTCTAATCCTATTAATTTACATTCTTAAATCCTTCCATTCATTTATTTTTATGAATCTCTTTTAATCAAAAGACAGCTTGCACTGATTTCTTCTTATATGATGCGAGACTGTCGTATGTACTGTTCTTTTTTTGCATCTTATAAGAAATTATTTACAGTAAGAGCCTCTTTTTGAGGTATTCTTTTGATACAAAAATAACTTTTTATAAGAACCTCTTATAAGAGATTTATGTTCTTTTTTCACCACTTATAAGAGCCTTCTCTATATTTTTACACATTTTGTCCTTACTATATTATTTCTCTATTTATACTTTGGGGTAATATAGACTTTTTAAGTGATAGAAGGCTTACAAGAATTTGAAAGAGACTACTAGAAGCCGTTTAGGCTTATAAGCGATTTTGGGAGAAATTGTTTATAAGAGGTAAAAAAAGAACACTAAAAATTATGGAAAAAGAGGTGGACCACCTCTTATAAGAGATGAATCGCTTATAAGAGAAGAAAAAGAATAATACCTTAATTTATGTACATGGCTACAACCTTACTTCGAAACAACAACCAAAAGATTCACTTTAATTTTTATTATTTGAGTGCGTAGACGATAAAATTATTTTAGATTACTTTTACTATAAATGTTAATAATTTGTTTTCATTTAGAGGTCGGTGCAAATTATATGCCCACAAACACATCTAACTGTAGGATAGACGCATTAAGAGATTTTTATTAGGATGGATATTATATAGTACCATATAAAGGGTAATTATTGATCCGACAGTTGAGAAAGGTTAGCTATAGCTTGACATATATCTGAACGTAAACAAGTCTTTTTTCAATAAGATTGTCACATACACAACACCACTTTACAGAGCAAGATATCTCTCGATGGTAGATACAGCCACCTTACTAATAAGCGTAAAAAATATATCTACAAAAATATGCACGAATGCGATATCTTTATTCCTTTAGAGACAAAAGCAAGCACCTCAAGTTAACCAACCCTAAGCGAGTTGAAATGAATTTCATAACTTCTAGTAGATTGCATTGGTTGTTCAAATTTATTCATTGCATCCTCACAATAGTTTCTCTTACATCATGTTCAAAAATTAAAAATCAATTTACATTATTGTTAATACCGTAATTATTGTTACACATTCGTAAAAGGTCAATTAAGTTATTTAGGATCGCAAGTAAATGTTACTATATTATTCTACAACTACTAATCACTAGTATTTAACACGTGCAATAAATAAGAAATATCTTAAAAGTAATATAAATGAAGACTATGTAATGGGATAGTTGGGAGTTGTACGTGCGATACATGAATTTGTTTTGTTACAATTTGCACGTGTGATGCACATCTTAATAAATATATATTTTTAAAGTATATATATCTCTATATATAATGGGAGAGTTGGAGTTGCACGCACGATATTCTGTACGATGGACGTCTTAATAAAGAGGTGGAATTGTACATGCGATACACGTAAGTTGGAGTTATCCGTACAATGCACATTTTAATAAACACATTTTTTAAAGTACAGAATATAATGTGAGTGTTGGTGTTGCACGTGCGATACACGGATTTGTTTTGTTACAAATGAAGTTTGTTCGGTAACAAACTCATACTTTAAAATAATAGAGATCTTCCTTTAAAATAATAGAGATCTGTGGATCCCACCTTTAGCAGAAGTTAAGAGGAGGAACCATGGAACGGCAGGCTAGCACTCTTGATTACTCCAAACACAAAGTGTGGTTTGGATGCTAGTAATTGTGCTCCAAAAAAAACTATACTCTTCCATGCTTCAAAAAAACTCAGGTCAGTACTCTTGATTACCCCAAACACTATGGGGTGGTTTGGATACCAGTAATTGTGCAAAAAAAAAAAAAACTCTACTCTTCCATGGAAAAAACAACGCACACAAACACTACTTTACAAATATTTTTTCACGACCAACCAAACCACTTCTAAAATACAAACTTTTATTTTTAAAAAATGTGAATTAAAAAAAATCATATCTTTTAGTGCTTGAGGTAAGTTCGCCATAAAATTTAGGATAAAATTTAGGGTATGTGTAGCCATCCTTATGAAAAGTGATTTCAAAATTAAATCTTTTATATATATAATTAAATCTTCCGACCCGTTTGCAACGGAAAAAAGCTCATATATATATATACTATTGTCAAGCAAAGCCCCATTTTGGCAGTTTTTTACTATCATGCCCCCCATATACATAAAAAGCTAAAAAATATATATAAGGTTAATTCTGTAATTTCCACTTCACATTTAAAGTTTCCATAAAATTCTATTCCCTCAAAAATCGAAACTGCCTCTTCCTTTCCCTCCATCGAATCCATGCATTGCACGTGCATATCCCCAGTACAAATTGCACGTGATAATTCATAAAACGTGCATTGCACGTGCACATTACTAGTATATATATATAGAGGGAGTAAGTCTATTAAGAGCTGGGAAGCTGAAATCCTTATCGGGAGCTGGGTTTTTCAGCCGTCCGATCGCGGTTCAGATCGATCAGACAGCTCAGATTTGATCCCGCTCAACTCTTTTTTGCTGAGGGGTAAAATGGTCATTTCTCTCTAATTCTTTCTTCAAAACATTCTCAGCTCTCTCCCTCCCGCACTCTATTTCCTTGATCAAAACCCCACTTCATCTCTCTCTCTCTCTCTCTCTCTCTCTCTCTCTCTCTCTCTCTCTTCGACGATAAACCCCCATATTCTGAGAATCCCTCTCGCTCACCTTCTTCGTCGATCGAAACCCTACTTCGATTCTCGATCGACCCCTCTCTCTCTTCGACGGGAAACCATCCTACTTTGAGAATCGGTTCTCGTCGTCTTTTCGTCGAAGCCGATAGGCCTTCGATTTTACCTCTCTCCCGTCATCTCTCTCGCCGTTAGGGTTTCGATTTGCTCCAAACGAACCCTACCTCCTTTTCGAGCGATCGGATGGCGAAACCCTAGCCCCCAATCTTCCAAGCTACACCTCTCAGGTAATCTCAATTTCTAATCTTGTTTCCTTTTATAATCGTTCATTTTTAGTGTTAGAATTATTCTTTTTATTTCAGAAATTTAGTGTGACTAGGAGAAGGTGTTATTGTTTCTATGGGTTTGTTGCTATAAGTATGTAATAGATAACAAGAGGGAAACTGCTTGAGATGGTTTGGGTATGTTTAATGGAAACCCAGAAGAAGGTGTACAGAGAAATGAGAGGTAGTTGAAAACATGGAGATGTTTAAAAGTTGATTAGAAGTCTTGACTTGGTTTGAGTGTGATTTCTCGAGAAGAGATCGACTAATGACAGAGATTTATCAACTGGGTTAAGTATGAACGATCTATTACATACTTTTGAGTTTTAGTAGTTTAGTATGAACTGGAGAAGGTAGGCTTTGTTGCTATGAAGTGCATACAAGATAGGGGATTTTGGGGTTTTGGAGAGAAAAAGAAAAATCTAATTAGACATTGTGATCGAGTTAGGATTGGGACGAAGATTAGGGGTTTCTCACTTTCTCTGAAGATTTTTTGGTGGGTTGTCACTATAAATGTTCTTTATATGCACTCAAAAGAAACTCAAGCTGTTTAACCCGAGCAGTCTTGTATCAAAATGTATTTTTACTTGGGAATTGCGTGCAGGTAAAGTGTTTCACTCAAATGAAGTTTTACTTGCGAATTACTAGTTTATGTCTGTGGATTTTGTAGGTAAGTGTCTTACATAATTATAAATAATTTTTTTGCCCTATCTGTAATTATTGCTCTTTAATTCCAAATATGTTCGTATGTTAAATTAATCGTTATGTCCCTAACTTCACCTTATTCTCCACCCCGACATCTTCGAATCAGGTATAATTTTGTGAACAATTTTGTTCCCAATTTTTATTTTTATTTTCAAATTCCTTATTTTGTAAATTAATTGCTTGATTTGAAAATTAATTTGTCAGGTAATGTGTGCATCTCTAGAATAGTGTGTGGAACAAGATGACCAGCTACAATATGTCAGGGAAGTATTCGATTTCCCAAATAGTCTATTATATTCATGTGATTGTGAGTTTGCTTCCTCGTTGGATAACTTGGGTTCTAGTTTTACAAGTGATGATGAGATGGATTATGTTTCTAAAGTTGAACACTATGATTTATTTATTTAATGATTTGTAGGAGTGACTAGTGATGAATTAATCCTATATGAGCTTGTTTTTTCCTCATTGGTTATAAGTGATGATGAGATGGATTATGTTTCTGAAGTTGCACACTATGATTTATTTATTTAATGATTTGTAGGAGCGACTAGTGATGAAACAATCCTGTTTGAGCTTTACAATTGTTACTTCAAACGACTGTTTTTCCGGGAAAGCTGAGTTTTTTTCGGATTCGTCAAGGAGAGAGAGAGAGAGAACGGGAGAGAGTAGCTCAGATGAGAAAGATCTGAGCATAGAAATGACTGTTTTGCCCTACTTCCTTCTCCATGTGTATAGCCCAAAATATATGGCCAATACATTGTTTGGTCAAATATTTCCATCATACATGTGGCTTATTGTGAAGTGAGGGAAAATTGATAGTATGGATTATCTCACTCATTATGCTAATGGATTTAAGGTGAGCTAATCTGATCCTCCCTTTTCTTATGCTTTTCTTTAATTTCTTTTGAATTAGCTACAATTTGGGCCCTCATTTATTATTTCGATTGTCGTTTCTTAGTTTCTATATATAGTTCTATTTTATTACTTCACTAACACTGTCGTTCTTGTTTACCTGTTTGAAATTCAGGTTAAGACATTCATTCTATTAAGGAGGATATGGGAGATTACTTCACTAACACAGTCGCGAACGAATGGCTAAAAACCCACGCTCTGGATAAGGATTTCAGCCCCAAGCTCTTAATAGACTTACATGATCTGAAATTTATATCCGAAAAGTTGGTAAAAAGATTTGGTTTATAGTTTATAATTCCAAGTTAGTAGGCAATGATGAAAAGTTTATGCATGAGATTTTTTTTTGGAAGCTAGTAGGCATGGCTTAATAAAGCAGCCCTAATGACAAATTAAAAATTCCACATTTGACTCACTTATATTTGATTTATTATGCGGCAGTGATGAAAAGTTTATGCATGATTTTGTTTATTCATTATTATATATTCGGCATTTGGTATAGAAAATTTTAATGGATGCTGTTCTACTTCATGTTCAGTTTCTGTTTGTTATGAGCTAGGGAGCTGAAATTATTTGATACTTCACCCTTTTGTTCAATAAAAGTTGTTCTGAGCTTACCCATTTTCAACTTTATTTTCAAATGCACTTGTACTGAGCTTACAAATTTTGAGGTTCATGTGTAGTTTATGGTGGTATTCTGAGCCTGCATGATTTTTGCATCTGAGTCTAGAGTTTTCTGTTTTTGTTGTACTTGTTCTGAGCCTACAAGTTTTTTGCTGAAATTTTTTACTTGATGATGCCCTTTCTATACAAAATTCGATGATGTCCTGTCAATTTAAATTACCAGCTTCACCTTGTTCAACATACACTCTCCAGGAACATACCACATACGTACTTGCATTTTTTTGCTTTGATGAATCACTTTGTACAGGAATTCAAGAGGAAGAACAAGGTCGTTAACGGAGAACCAGAGATACCTTCAGAACACTCTCTGACAAATGGAATTCTTTAGTGTGTTGGTCATGTATGGATTGTAATGAAAATAGTGGAAATTGAAATATACAACTAGTTTGTGGTTACAATTGTGTATTTATTTGTTTTCTATAATCTTCAGAACACTCTCCAACTAGTTTGTGGTTACAAAATTTGAAACTTCATGTTCAGCTTCTGTTTGTCTTGAGCGTACACAATTTGATACTTCATGTTCATTTTCTGTTTGTTCTGAGTATAGAAAATTTGATACTTCATGTTCAGTTTCTGTTTGTTCTGAGTTTACCAAATTTGATACTACATGCTCTGTTTGTGTTTGTTATGAGCTTACAAAATTTGATACTTCATGCTCTGTTTGTGTTATTTCCGAGCTTACAAAATTTCACCCATCATGCTCTGTTTCTGTTTGTTCTGAGCTTACAAAATTTGACACTACATGCTCTGTTTGTGTTTGTTCTGAGCTTACAAATTTTGATACTGCATGCTCTGTTTGTGTTAGTTCTGAGCTTACAAACTTTGACACTTCATGCTCAGTTTCTGTTTGTTATGAGCTTACAAAATTTGATATTCATATTCAGTTTCTGTTGTTCTGAGCTTACACATTTTGAACATCATATTCAGTTTCTGTTGTTGAGAGCATACTCATTTTGATATTCATGTTCAGTTTATGTTGTTCTGAGCTTACACATTTTGAACATCATGTTCAGTTTGTGTTGTTCTGAGCTTACACATTTTGAACTTCATGTTCACTTTGTGTTGTTCTGAGCTTACACATTTTCAACTTCATGTTCACTTTATGCTGTTCTGAGCTTACACATTTTGAACTTCGTATTCACTTTGTGTTGTTCTGAGCTTACACATTTTGAACTTCATAATCAGTTTACGCCATCATCTCCATGATTGTATCGTCATGCACATCAACAAAATTTATTGAAAAGCTTGTGTCAACATACTGATAGTTTTTTGTCCAAAGCATGAGAACTCATCAGTTACACCTCAATCCACACCCCAAATTATTATTCACAGTTATAACATATCAAAAGTCTTTACAAACAATGATAACATCATAAAATATCAGCAGAATCTGAACCCTTCACAAGAAGGAGATTGTACACATTATGGAAATTTGTTAGGGTAAAAAAAATAGTAGCACTTAAGTTATACAAGATCAGAAGCCTTCATCTCCACTTTTTTCAACCTCCTCATCTACAAGAAAAAGAGTTGAAACATTTGTGTTAGCATACTTGATTATTTTTTGCCCGAAGCATGAGAAGCCATCAGAAGCATCCCAATGCACATCCCAAATTATCATTCTTCATAGTTATAACCTACGAACAGCAGTTAGAAACCCTCATAACATCATAAGCCATAAGCAGCAATCAAAACCTGCACAGAAAGGAAATTGTGCACAGTATGGAAATTTGTTAAAGTTAAAAATCAAAAGTGATTTTTATACGGGATCAGAAGCCATCATCTCCACGATTGTATCTTCCAGCACATCAACAAAATGTATTCAGAACCACTCGTTAACATACTGATAGATTTTTGCAAATATCCATGAGAACCCATCAGAAACATCTCAATGCACACCCCAAATAATCTTCACAGCTATCAAATATGGAGATGCCTTGACAAACCATGATAACATCATAATCCATGTGCAGAATCAGAGACCTTTCAGAGGTAGGAGATTGTACACATTATGGAAATTTGTTAAGGTAAAAAAAATCAACACTTGAGTTACACAGGATCAAAAGCCTTCATTTCCAAAATTTTCAAAGGCACATCAACAACATTTATTGAAGCCGTTGTGTTAGCATATTGATTATTAATGCCCAAAGCATGAGAACACATCAGAAGCATCTCAATGCACACCCCAATTACATTTCTTCAGAGTTATCAAGTGACAAAAGCCTTCACAAACCATGATAACATGATAAGCCATCAGCAGAATCTGAACCCTTCACAGGAAGGAAATTGTACACATTATGTAAAATTGTTAAAATAAAAAAAACAATACTTGAGTTATACAGGATCATCATCCATCATCTCCAAAATTTACCAGTGTTTGGTCATTTTCAATAATGCAGAGGTTATATAGGATCAGAATATATCATCATCATCTCCACGATTGTCAATTTCTACCAACCAAACAAAAACAAGTATCATCATGCATTTCTTTTATGTCCATCATTAGTTTGCAAGACATAACGATTAATTTAACAAATGTGCTATTTGGTATTAAAGAACATTAATTAACAATTTTGCCCCTTTTGCCTCTTGACAAAGCCAAGATAAGCGGGATCAAATCTGAGCCGTTTGATCGCGATCAATCGCGATCGAATAACTGAAAACTCCAGCTCCCAATAAGGATCTCAACTTCCCAGCTCTTAATAGACTAACTATATATGAGTCAGGGAATTTAGCAACATTCAGTGAAGTGACAATCGCAAAACTCAGATAGGATTATTTCATCACTAGTCACTCCTATTAATCATTAAATCATAGTGTGCAACTTCAGAAACATAATCCATCTCATCATCACTTAAAACCAATTAGGGAAAATAAATTTCAGATATGATTAATTCATCACAAGCCACTCCTACAAATCATTAAATAAATGATTTATAGTGTGAAACTTCATAAACATAATCCATCTCATCATCACTTTTAAAACTAGAATCCAAGTTATCCAACAAGGAAGCAAACTCATATATAGAAACCATATATAGAAACCATACCAGAAAGTCATATATAGAGTTATCAGTCTTTTGAGTTGCATATGAAGTCATATACCAGAAAGTCATATATCCAACAAGGAAGCAAACTTTTGAGTTGCTCATACACTTAGTTGCATATGAAGTTAAGAAAGTCATATATAGAAACCATACCAGAATATTAGCTAAAAGATAGGACATTGTTGTAGCTTGAGAAACCTGAGCTGTCAGATCAAGATATTTGTCTGCTCCATGTATGAACTGAGTTCCACCTCCAGGAAATTTGAACTTATCATTATCCCTCGTGATCCAGTTTTGTCCTCCCTTATCCTGAACCAAGCGTGTATGTGGTACATTACTAAACCACACCTGTGATGTCATTTCAGGTTGGTGTATTAGTAATATTGAAATCAAGGCAACAGATAAACAAATGAGTTGGACTACATAGTTTCCAGTAACTCCAAAAAGTTGTAGTTAACACTTTTCTAGTCACACATTCACCTACGCCCACCATGTATTTTATTCACTACCTACTTTTCACTGACTCCTATCTTAAAGCAAATGAAAGGTGTAGGTGTAGGTGTAGGATGTGTTACTACTATATTTTTATTGCTTTTTAGAGTTAATGTAAACTATGTAGTCCAACTCTAAACAAATATATAAAGTGCATAACTCTATTGTAAATTCAATTTAAAAACTTTAATTGATAAAGTATATACCTAATTTTATCTTACAACATCTTCATTAACATGATCGAAAATTAAATAACAGAGTAAGAAAACCTTGCTTCCCTTGCCATGTTTCGCTCTTATCCTTTCTAATTGTTTTAATACTAATTTGATTAATGTCAAACTCGAAGTCCCATCTATTAGATGACAAAACATCAAGAACAATAGCCTCCTCAACTCAAGAAAGTTCATCTACATTCACAATTAAAATTACATTTTCGTCTACAGAAGCACCACCATCACCATCACCTTGCTAGTCAAAAGTCAAAAAAATCACATATTTTAAGTTCATAAACATCTAAAACTAACGTCGGCCTTCTAACTAAATCCCTCTTTGTAACTGTACCTCAGTTAGAACCTCTAGTTTCTTTCATGTGCAGTCGTGTGTTATGTTAAATTTTCGTGGTTAAGGAAAATAGAATTTGCCATAACTTTTAGTATCATATACAATTCTTGGCATTAATTGGATGCATAGGAAAGACTCCAATAACTAACATAAATTTTAAATGCTTTGCCACCGTAATCTAGAGTTCAGATTAGATTATTTCAACACTAGTCACTCCTATTAATCATTAAATCATAGTGTGCAACTTCAGAAACATAATCAATCTCATCATCACTTATAACCAATGAGGAAAAAAAAGCTCACATAGGATTGTTTCATCACTAGTCGCTCCTACAAATCATTAAATAAATAAATCATAGTGTGCAACTTCAGAAACATAATCCATCTCATCATCACTTATAACCAATGAGGAAAAAACAAGCTCATATAGGATTAATTCATCACTAGTCACTCCTACAAATCATTAAATAAATAAATCATAGTGTTCAACTTTAGAAACATAATCCATCTCATCATCACTTGTAAAACTAGAACCCAAGTTATCCCACGAGGAAGCAAACTCACAATCACATGAATATAATAGACTATTTGGGAAATCGAATACTTCCCTGACATATTGTAGCTGGTCATCTTGTTCCACACACTATTCTAGAGATGCACACATTACCTGACAAATTAATTTTCAAATCAAGCAATTAATTTACAAAATAAGGAATTTGAAAAATAAAAATAAAAATTGGGAACAAAATTGTTCACAAAATTATACCTGATTCGAAGATGTCGGGGTGGAGAATAAAGGTGAAGTTAGGGACATAACGATTAATTTAACATACGAACATATTTGGAATTAAAGAGCAATAATTACAGATAGGGCAAAAAAATTATTTATAATTATGTAAGACGCTTACCTACAAAATCCACAGACATAAACTAGTAATTCGCAAGTAAAACTTCATTTGAGTGAAACACTTTACCTGCACGCAATTCCCAAGTAAAAATACATTTTGATACAAGACTGCTCGGGTTAAACAGCTTGAGTTTCTTTTGAGTGCATATAAAGAACATTTATAGTGACAACCCACAAAAAAATCTTCAGAGAAAGTGAGAAACCCCTAATCTTCGTCCCAATCCTAACTCGATCACAATGTCTAATTAGATTTTTCTTTTTCTCTCCAAAACCCCAAAATCCCCTATCTTGTATGCACTTCATAGCAACAAAGCCTACCTTCTCCAGTTCATACTAAACTACTAAAACTCAAAAGTATGTAATAGATCGTTCATACTTAACCCAGTTGATAAATCTCTGTCATTAGTCGATCTCTTCTCGAGAAATCACACTCAAACCAAGTCAAGACTTCTAATCAACTTTTAAACATCTCCATGTTTTCAACTACCTCTCATTTCTCTGTACACCTTCTTCTGGGTTTCCATTAAACATACCCAAACCATCTCAAGCAGTTTTCCTCTTGTTATCTATTACATACTTATAGCAACAAACCCATAGAAACAATAACACATTCTCCTAGTCACACTAAATTTCTGAAATAAAAAGAATAATTCTAACACTAAAAATGAACGATTATAAAAGGAAACAAGATTAGAAATTGAGATTACCTGAGATGTGTAGCTTGGAAGATTGGGGGCTAGGGTTTCGCCGTCCGATCGCTCGAAAAGGAGGTAGGGTTCGTTTGGAGAAAATCGAAACCCTAACGGCGAGAGAGAGGACGGGAGAGAGGTAAAATCGAAGGCCTATCGGCTTCGACGAAAAGACGATGAGAACCGATTCTCAGAGTAGGATGGTTTCCCGTCGAAGAGAGAGAGAGGTCGATCGAGAATCGAAGTAGGGTTTCGATCGACGAAGAAGGTGAGCGAGAGGGATTCTCAGAATATGGGGGTTTATCGTCGAAGAGAGAGTGAGAGAGAGAGAGAGAGAGAGAGAGAGAGAGAGAGAGAGATGAAGTAGGGTTTCGATCGAGGAAAGAGAGTGCGGGAGGGAGAGAGCTGAGAATGTTTTGAAGAAAGAATTAGAGAGAAATGACCATTTTACCCCTCAGCAAAAAAGAGTTGAGCGGGATCAAATCTGAGCCGTCCGATCGATCTGAACCGCGATCGGACGGCTGAAAAACCCAGCTCCCGATAAGGATTTCAGCTTCCCAGCTCTTAATAGACTTACTCTCTATATATATATACTAGTAATGTGCACGTGCAATGCACGTTTTATGAATTATCACGTGCAATTTGTACTGGGGATATGCACGTGCAATGCATGGATTCGATGGAGGGAAAGGAAGAGGCAGTTTCGATTTTTGAGGGAATAGAATTTTATGGAAACTTTAAATGTGAAGTGAAAATTACAGAATTAACCTTATATATTTTTTTTAGCTTTTTATGTATATGGGGGCATGATAGTAAAAAACTGCCAAAATGGGGCTTTGCTTGACAATAGTATATATATATATACTAGGTTTTGCCCGTTGACACGTGCCTACGGCACGTCTTCGGAACGGTGCATTTTGTTTGACATATAAAATAGTTTTGGAGATCTAGCAAATTAATTGAAGTAGCAAACATATTATATGAGAATTTTTTGGGGGTCTAGCAAAAAACATATTATATGAATTTCTTGATTTTTTTGAATTATTTTAAAAGTTTTTAATTTTTTAATTTTTAAAATTTTTTGTTTTTAAAATTTTTTAATTTTAAATTTTTTAAAAAAAATTTAAATTTTTATTTTTTAAATTTTTTAAATAGAAGAGGGAGGGAGGGAGAGAGAGAGAGAGAGAGAAATAATTAAATAAATATAGAAGTTGTTTTGGGTGGAGGAATTGAATTTGAGTTTTGGGGGAAAACTTTTGGGGGGAAAAATATGTTTTGTGAGATTAGATTTTGGGGAAAAATATGTTTTGTGAGATTAGATTTTGGGGAAAAATATGTTTTGTGAGATTAGATTTTGGCCTTTGATTTTTTGGAGGATTGAAGGAGAGCCACTTGATAGCTTTCTTTGTGTTTTATTATATATATATATATATATATATATATATATATATATATATACACTGAGTCTTTCTTTATGAGATGTGACGTTGTCAGGAGCTGCCAGTCGCAGGATTTGAGGAGATTTGAGGAGATGATAGAGGCCGGAATAAAATTTAGTCAAAGCGAAGGAGAGAGAAAACTGGTTTTTGGATAGCAATATGTCTGTTTAGCTAAAGATTTTTTTTTCTAACCCACTTTTTCAAGATTTTTTTTATAAAACACTTTTCAAAACTATTTTTAAAAAAGGGACAATTGCCGAGGTATTTGCGCTCATAGACTCAACAACTAAACTAACCGTTCCCAATGGTGAGTTTAGTTGTTTCATGCTCGCTGTTGGGACACGGCGAGTTTAGTACTATTTTTTTTTTTTTTGAAAAACTCGTCGTTCCCGATGGCGAGTTCAGTTCTAAATTTTCAATGAAGAATCGTCGCTTCCAATGCTGAGGACATTTATACTAGACTCGTTGTTGGGAACATCGAGTTTAGTTCAAAATTTTTAAAGAAGACTCGTTGTTCCCAACGGCAAGGACATTTATACTATACTTGTTGTTGGGAATATCGTGGATGTAGGAATTTTTACAGAGAGTGAAACATTCTGTTGGACTTAGTGAATTTTCGAAAAAAACTTCATAGAAATTTCTTTGAACTAAAATCTCCATTCCCAACAGCGAGTCTAGTGTAAATGTCCTCGCCGTTGGGAACATCGAGTCTTCATTGAAAATTTTGAACTAAACTCGATGTTTTCAACAGCGAGTCTAGTATAAATGTTTTCGTCGTTGACAACGACGAGTCTTCTTTGAAAAAATTGAACTAAAAATTAGCACTAAACATGTCGTGTTCCAACGGCTAGGATGAAACAACTAAACTCGCCGTTGGGAACGATGAGTTTAGTTGTTAGTCCATGAGCGCAAATACTTTGGCAATTGTCCTATAAGTGTAAATAGTTTCAAAGTTGGCATACAAAAACATCATTTTTCAAAATATTAAGTGCTATGACCCACTTTCGAAAATATTTACCTAACTGGGCCAGTTTTGGACACGCCAGCATTAACTGTTATTGGAAATAACAGTATAAGTTATTTATATGTCGTTGTTTCCAATAGCAGCATCTGTTAAAATAAAATTTTGCATGTCGCTATTTAGAGTAGCGACATCAGTTAACTTATTCCCAATCGTGTAGTCTCTCTGACTTGGAAAAAAAAATGCAAGTGTAAAAAAATCCTATAGCTGATGTTGTTGTTTAGAACAACGACAACAACATTACAGATGCCGTTGTTAGGAATAACGACATCAATTATAATATTCAATTTTAGGGATAACTGATGTCGTTGTTTGGAACAACGACAATAGTTCATTTTACTACTTGTACTTGGCTAATCTATTTCTGTGAATAGTTGTCTCTATTTCTAAGAACGGCAACAGTATCTCATGCCGTTTTTTGGAAGAACGATTGTGGAGGAAGAGAGTTTAATGAGTATCATAACTGATGTCGTTCTTCCAAACAACGACATGAGATAACTGTTGTCGTTCTTAGAAATAACAACAACAGTTCACATAAATAGATTAGCCAAGTATAAGTAATAAAATGAACTGTCCAAACAACGACATCAGTTATCCCTAACAATGAATATTATAACTAATATCACTATTCCTAACAACGACATCTGTAATATTGTTGCTGCTGTTCCAAACAACAGCTGTTGGGTTTATGTCTTGCATACTATGTTGCATACGAAGACGATAAGATGATGGAGGAATCGAGATGATCAGAGACGGGTTGGAAGCAAGGGAATCAGTCAGCAGCAATAGCAGCAGGTGAAGTTGCGGTCGACCATACTTGGGTGCGATCAACCGCCCTACTATGCATAAGTTCTTAAAAGGGGGACGGCCGACCGACCTTGATGTGCGGTCGACCGAACGCTGCGCTAATGAAATATTTGGGTCGAGACTTGGTGCTTCGTGAGAAGCCGAACTTGCTCTTCAAGTCAGATATGACGGTTCTTATCATAGGGTTATCTCTTCAGGAATATCCAATGATTATCAAACTAGAATTTCTCTAAATCTTTATATATTGTTGTTTTTGGCCTTCATTGAGAGTTAAGAGAGAGAGAAAGAGAGAGAGAGAGTACTTCATTGAAGGTGAGTGATTCTCTAATTGTAAACAACTAGTACATGCTGGTGAGGCTTAAGAGAGGGTCGTGGTGAGAATTGTAATATTCTTGTATCTTCTCTAGTTGAATAACATCTTGGGTTTCTTCTTCCCCGGATTAAGGCGAATGCCCCAACTGGGATAAACTTGTGTGTGCTTTGGTGTGTTTGGTATAATCTAGTATGTGCTTGGTAGTTTGTGTTGATTGCATCGAATAACTCAACAAGATTCTAAGAGGGTGTTTTCGGTAGAAATTCCTAACAATTGGTATTAGAGGTTCAGGTTAAAAGGTTTGTTTGAGTTCCTTGGAGAAGATGGCAAATCAGATCACGAAGATCAAGCGGTTCAAAGGCAAGATCAACTTTGATCTCTTGAAGGTGGACGTGCATGAAGCATTGGTTCAACAGGACTTAGATCTAGTCCTAGAAGGAGATAAAGGGAGACCAATCGGCACAAAGCAAGAGAATTGAGAGGAGATTTATTCTGAAGTCTTGGGTTTAATCCGTATGTATTCAATAAGCGAAGTGAGGTATAGGAGAAGCGCGACGAGTCTTTGGGCAAGATTGAAATCTGACTACTCGGGTTCGTCATTACAGGGTCGGATGCATCAGAAAGGAATGCTGTGGGATTTCTTAATGAAGGAAAGTACCGCTCTTGTAGATCATGTAGTGGAGTTCAATATGAAGTTATCTAAACTGAGGGCGTTCAACGTAGATGATCTAAAGGTTTCCAACTCGATATATTCACCACCAAATCCATCCAACAAGATAACCGTGCTAGATGAGAAATCTACCAAGGAGAAGTTTTTCATAGCAGGTATGATCAAGGGGTTGGAGGAGGATGCACTTAGGAAGGAGAGTTAGAAATTGGTGTCAACTTCTGTGAGTTGCTTGGAGGTAGATTGTACTTTGATTGGAAGGGAAATTGTATGTAGGGATAAGGTCCGTTGCCACCAGTGTAAAGGGATTGAGCATTACATGAAAAAATATTACAAGCGGTTGAGTCAGAGGGGCACCAAATATAGTGCCACTGAATCAAGTAATGGCTTAAACAGTGCTTTTGTTTAAAGTTCCTTAGATGTGAATTCTGGTTGTTCTTTTGATTCGGTTAGTTCTTCTCAAGTTTGCTCTGAGAGGGAGATGGTTTCTACTTACAAATTTGTATCATGTCGTCGTGTGAGAACGAAGGTTGATAAGATTTGTGAAGTAATGGTTTCTACTCACAAGTTTGTCTCATGTCGTTGTGTGAGAACGAAGATTAACAAGACTTGTGAAGTAAGGGATGAGAAAACAAATGAGTTGAAGATGAATAACGGAAGAGGACACACATTATATGAGGGCATGCATATTCCTTTGATGAAGCAGAGCCTTATTTCCATGAGAACTCTAGAAGCACGGCATTACAGGTACACTGATCTAGGTGGAGTTCGTTCAGTTTGGAAAAGTTATTGCAAGGTGATGAAGGGTGAGAGGAAGATTAAACAGGGACAGCACAACCTTTACCAGCTTTAGAGGAACAGGAAACCATGGCCAAGTGGTTTGAAGCCCAATGTTCCTAAAGCTTTATCTAGTTTGCCATCACTAGAATTATCTGAGCGAGACTGCGAAGTTCGAATATCGTCGGAATATGAAGCGAGTCTTTGGGTAGGTGGAGTTCGTATGGAGGGTGGCACCTCCATGATTACATCTACTGGGGTGTGCCCTTGAGGGGGGCATACAACGGAAGAGAAACAGGTGGAGATAGATTCAACTAGCAGAGGAAGCCATCAAAACGAGTTGTTTGCAAGAAGAGAAGGAAAAGAGTCTAGAATATTTTAAATCACACAGGTGTGGATTCATGAGTATGCAATCCAAGCTGGAGATTATTGAGTTTATGTCTTGCATATAATGTTGGATACGAAGATGATGAGACGATGTGGGAATCGAGACGATCGGAGACGAGTTGGAAGCAAGGAACATAGTTAGTAGCAATAGCAGCAGGTGGAGTTGTGGTCGACCGTACCTGGGGTGCGGTCGACCACCCTACTATGCAGAAGTTCCCGAGAGGGGGACAGTCGACCGACCTTGAGGTGCGATCGACCGAACGCGGTGCTGATGAAATATTTGGATCGGATCTGGGTGATTCGTGAGAATCCCAACTTGCTCTTCAAGTCAGATCTGACGGCTCTTATCGTAGGGTTATCTCTTCAGCAATATCCATTAGTTATTGTATCAAGATATCTCTTCAGCAAAATTGCAAAACCTCCTATTTCGTGCTCTAATTACAGTTCAACATTCATCAAAAGCAAGGCTAAAAGCTTCATTACAACATTACACCACCAAGGGACAAAAGCCTCCACCTTAACTTTTCCCCCAAATCCTAGAAACCTTAACCCTAGCCATGGCTTGACTTGTCGAGATAACCACCTCCGACCGTGATGAAGGGTCCCACCGACCTCAATGCCGAGATCCGCTGGTGCTCCTGCATCCTTCGGAACACACTGCCGCTGCCGCCATTGGCGGCAACTCTACCGCCGTTATCGTCAGGAAAGAGCTTCAATAGACTGGGGCCTTGCGGTGGCCACGACCTCTTCGTCGACGACGACTATGACAGCACATCAGCAAGAATGAAGGTGCTGGTATACTACTCACTGCTCTCTTTGTTATCCGTGTGGATTTGAATATGGGGGAGAGTGAGGAGAGAGGAGATGTTCGGGTTTGGGATTTGGTTGAGTAACTATCCAGTGAACGAAGCACAATGTCTGAGCTTACCCTCCTACTCGATATGGCCAGTGCGCTTGCATCTCTTATCAAGATGGCCATGTCGGAGTTCGAGAGAAGGGGATGCTGGCACGATGAAGAGTCTCATCTTAGGGAGCTCAGATGCAGTCGCCCTACCGTGAGCACAAACTGCGGTGCTGTTCACCGGTCGTTTGGGGGCGACATTGGTCATCATCGCTTCCCCGCATATCATCCCAGGGAACGGGCCTATAGAGTGGGTCCTTATTCTGGCCAATTACAGCGTAAAAAGTACCCACTCAAAGACCATCGTCACCAACTTGGGGAGAGGGGGGATCATCGGAGTTTCGCTACAGGCATCAGACATAAACAACATCAACAGCCTCAGGCCTTTCTGACGCCTCACAAACAACCACTTCAACATACTTTTCCTCCCAATCGACCTCCTAACCACATACATCAACCCACACTCATCGGTTCAAACAATACTCAACTTCCCCCAATTCTTCAAATTAACCCTACTATCATCTCCAACCCCACCATCAAATCCAATCCCCCTCCTAAAGCGGTCTGTTTCAAATGTGGGGAATTGGGTCAATACCGAAAAGCTTGCACTAAAGAGGTTAGTTGCACCGGTTGCATGAAATGGAGCAACGCTTCCTTCAAGCGATTCATCATCGATAAGATGGAGGAAGTGGAGGTGGTGCAGGAAATAACACCAGCTTCCTCCTCCACTTCGTACATCGAGCCCATAAAGGCTTTCACCGGTGTAACACCCCGAATTTTAAATAAGGATAAATTCGAGGTTTTACAGGATCTTTACTTCACTTCGTACAATTTTACAAGGAAAATTTAAAACTTTTTCGATAATACATCAGAGTTCAATTACAACTTGGTTTTACACAACAGAAGAATGAATTTTACAATAAAACATTTACAACATCTTTAAAATAAAGCAGCATCAGCATATCCACTTTGTAGCTTCATGAATGGTCCTTTACCTGCATGTTAATCTGTGGGCTCGTCAGTTACTTACAACTGACGAAATGTTATACACGGCTATCCTCTCTATGCCGGGAATAGTATAACGATCTCATACTTTAACAAATCACAAAAAGATTGAATGAACAAGTAAATTGTCAAAAGTGATTATTCTAAGCATAAGTGTATGTCATGTCTTAATGCCTAATGCACACAATTCTACACTAGAATGACACTAATGCACACTTGTTCAGATTCTATGCATCCCATACTACATAGGTCTGAGGGCAAGTGCCTACGTACTCCATATTGAAGGGTTCGATCCCTCGCCATGAGACTACTCAGTAATAAAACAAGTTTTAGAGTTATTTCACAGATACGGATCTCAGCCTCCCTGGCTATAATAACAGATCCCAGCCTCCCTGGCTATTATATCGTGAGAATAATCCCGTAAATGCCCCTCTAGCCCCGGTATATACATATTCTTTGGAGTATGGTAAACATCCGCCGACTACCCTAAGTCCCGGATAAAAATACAGTCCATCTCCTACGGAGCAACCACAGTCCACTAACTGGGTCTATAGCCACGGAGATCCACCGCCGACTATATAGAAGCACCCATTTACGTTTGCACAAGTTTATTACATCTTCACCTAAGTGCCTACTTATTTTTAGTTCAAGACATGAATATGTTATCACTCTAGAATCAGTTCTACCTCATACCGGATTTATTCACACAATACGAGATCGCCCGACGGCATTATCTCGAAATCAAGTCTCAAAATCTTTCCTTCAAAATTACCGGTAACCGAGATCTTACAAATTCTAAATCATAAATCTTTCATGTACAAGAAACATGGGTATTCACACCCTTTCATAATCATGTCTTGACTTAGATATTTTCATGTCTCTAGCTTATCCACAATTTGATCTATGTCTTATTTGGCATCAATCATAATTCTCTTATAGTTCATTCATGAATCAACAATAACAATTTCATTTGCAAATTTAAGCACATATAATAATCAAGCATGAATAATCCCATCAAAAGGCAATTAATCCACATATTGTATGTTTCTTTTACTCTTTAAAGTCATAAAATCTTCAATCATTTTTGCTTTCTATACCAAATTTCCTTTTTAAAGTCTCATTTTTACTTTCTTAAAATATACAATAAGATTTCCATAACAATCTCCAATAGCTTCTATTTTATCTTAAAACCATAATAGGAATTTATTCATACTAAAAAAAAACATCTTATTCTATTAAACCAATCAAAAAAAATTATGAACGAATGGCTCAGGTTTCGAACCCATCACCACACCGAACAGGGAACTAATCCCACTCCAATAGCCGATAAGTCTATGTGGCTGTGTGTGACATTTGTATACCGAATTCCTCATATAGTAATTATCGGTTTCAGGATCAATTAAAAAAAAATAAAAATAAAGTGTAACTATCAAGTTTCGAACCCGAGATCTCTTATAAGTAGTGCTCACTGACTAACCAGTAATTTCAAGTGTAATTTCTGTCTAAGAGTTGTATTTGTATACTTTTGTTCATACTTTTCTGAAATTGTTTCTCTTTATCAAAATTCGTTTATCCAAAGATCCAACACTTTGGGATATTGAAATAAACTTTCTCTTGACTAAGATAAATTTTAAAAACAGTAGCTAACCTCATTTCAAACTCATTTAAAAATATATTTCTATTTTTAAATAATTCCCCTTCTCATTCTAGATGTAGATTTTGCATTTTTCTCAAAAAAAAACTTGATTTCTCGGAGTTTTATTCATGAAGACTAGTTTATGTATTCCATCAAACTAATTAAATTTGGTAATAAAGATAAACATGTCTCTTAATCATCAAGGATAATTCTTTTATGAAGAATTATATTTTTTTTACATAACAACATGCAATAGTAGACATATTTTGTGGTAATAATCTAATTTATCTTTCTTTCTTTCTTCATTTGACTCATCATGGTATCAAGCATAAATTTAGTATAACAATATTACACATGAATCGTATATTCAACACATACAAATTTCCTAAGCATATTAACATGATTCTTAGTATTAATTTATGTTGTCAAAATTCTTCTTTTTCCTTAATATGGTGACAATTAGTTACTTAATCACAATAAGATTTCTTCATTCATGGTAGACTATATTAACATGGATTTTGTTTTCATACATCATATCATGTTCAATCTACACTACACATTTATAATTTTAAGCATGTATTCTCTACATTAGAAAGTAAGAAATCACCCACTAACACAATGTTAATCTATTTGTCAACATAGCATGATTCACTATTAATCTCACCACAATCATAGTATAGTTATTCTACTCATTCACTTTTATTAGCATATACATTCAAAAAAAATTTGAAAGTAGGAGAACACCCACCTTTTGTGAAGCTTGGACAATGAAAAGAAAAGAGAACACCACTTCTAGCTCCAAAGATTCCTAGCTCTTCTCCTCCTAGCAATGGCCTCCAAGCACAAAACTCTCTTCCTCTTCCTTTTTCTTTCTTTCTTCTCTTTTCTTATTTTTGATGTGTGAAATGAAAAGGGGTATGGTGCTATTTATAGGATATGTTGAGGGTTCAATTTGCATAATTACACAATCTAATAAATTCCAAAAATTAATTTGCTAACTCTTCATATTTTTAACTCCTAAAACTCCCATCTTTTTATCTTCCCACCTCTTCAAAAACTCAACTCCCATAACCCACAACTTTTCTCATTCCCCCACTAATTCTCTCTTTCCTCCCATGCCCCAACCGGCCTCACTCCCAAGTAGAACCTGGCCATACACAGCATGGCTCAAGTTGTGTTTACATCAAATGGGCCTCCATTCAATTACCATCCAAATTCACACATTTTTCCAAATATCATCATGTATATTTTCCAAGCCTCATGAAGAAGCAGCCCACAACAGTAATGCTGCTGTTGTTGCACCCCGTGGGCCCCCACAACCACTTTAATACCATTCCATTTCTAAACATAATCAAAAGCAAAGTACACTTACACATTTCCAACATTGTTATATATACCATTTCCAATATATACCATTATACTATATAGTATATTCTTTAAAAAAAATTATGGGGTGTTACACACTCCAAAATTTATTTTAAAAATAAACACACTCAAATATGTTCGCCTAAAACACGTGCGTTGCACGTAAAATATTAAAATGCGAAAATCGAATTTATTAATGAAAAATTTATTAAATATAATCGAAACAATATAAAAAATATATATTTACTGATTTTATGTATTTCATGATGAAATCACTGCGCGTAGAAAGCACGTGCATTATACGTGCAGAATATCGAAAAATGCACTTTAATTAAAAGGGGAAAAAATAAATTTCTGTTTTATAAAAATATATTTGAAAACATAAAATGAATAATTGAAACCCAGAAATTATCACCCATGACTGCGAAAAATATATAATTAATACGTGTATTGAAAACACGTAGAATACAAATATCGAAACATTATATTTTTGTTGACTCAAAATAGGGAAAAATCAATATTGAAAATATATAAATAGTCGGTAATCAAAATACGGGATGAAAACACGTTACAAAATACACGTGCGTAACACACAGGGGCAAAATTGTAATTTCAATTTTGCGGGGTGTTACAACCGGGGACCTTTACAATCGAGTGGCCAAGAGGGGGCATCGACCGTAACGAGTGACCACGATCTCAGGGATCAGGTGGCTCAAAAGCCGCGCAAACCCCCAAAAAACCTCAGTCAAGGCTAGGGTGGTCAGACCTAGCAGGAGGTGCGCAAAAATCTAAAAAGTGGGCAACTTTGGGGTTCGGGACTGAGCAAGCGGGATTCACAACAGGGAAGAAGACAAGGTGCAAGACGATAAATACCTCAGATAGACAAGAAGACAAGGAGAAGAGGCTGATGGTTGAGGAACCAAGACAAGTCGAGTGTTTATCCACTAGGGATAAGAGTGTCTTGACTTTTTGTGGGCCAAATTAGTATTTTAGGCCTGTAGAGGAACCGAAGAATGTGGTCTTCGGCAATGTCCATCTGAAGCCTGTCAGTAGTACTTTAGATACTGACAATCTAGAGGACATCGATAATGGCTTTGGGATGTTTGGGCCTGGTTCTCTATTATCTAACAGGCCCAAGACGGAGGCGGTCATTCCGGCCGAGCCGCCAAGTAATGAGGACGATGAATTGTATTGGGATACCCTTTAGATCACCAAAATGTCAGAAGTTTACCCTCCCTCATCCACCGAGTTGGCGGCTTGCTCCTCTAATTCTACTTCAGGGTCCCAATCGAGGAATAGAGGTCTGCTTGTGCAGGAGATCTCAAACAGGGGTCAGGACGAATCACTTGATGACTACCTAGATAGTGCTGCTGCTACCGCGTTGGCTAAGTACAAAGGTGGCGGCTCGTTACCTTCCCTGTTCAATTTTATGACCGACGCTCAAATTTTCAATCTTGCTAATGTTTGTGGCCTGGCGGTTAACGATAGTGAACGAAATGCGATGCTCCTTAACAAGAAAAGAGGGTGGGATTTATCTAGAGAGTATTTTGATTGATGGGAGATGCAGCTCTGTTCATCTATCCTATTACTGGTGATGGACCCCCATTCCTCAGGGTTTGTTGGGGGGATGTTGGCGTTGGTCCTTTGGTGAGAGCTTGCTTATGTCTTTCTGTTTGTGTCCCATTAGTAGTATGTGCTTTTGTCCCACTCCTCTTGCTTGGGGTGGAGTTCATGTACTTTTGTTTATGTTTTACTTTTGTTATGTTTGTAGGACTTTGTAACTGGCTCAGTACTCTGAGTTTGTTTTATTAATCTCTTATTAATGAAACAGGGCGGCCATACTCCACATTTTCTTCAAAAAAAAAAGAAAGAAGATATCAAACTAGGGTTTCTCAATATCTTTATATATTATTGTTATTGGGCTCCATTGAGAGTTAAGAGAGGGTGTACTTCACTGAAGAAGAGATTGAGTGATTCTCTAATTGTAAACAACTAGTACTTGCTGGTGAGGCTTGAGGGAGGGTCGTGGTGAGAATTGTAATATTTTTTTATCTTCTCTAGTTGAATAACATCTTGGGTTTCTTCTTCGCGGATTAAGGCGAAAGTCCCAACCGGGATAAACTTATGTGTACTTTGGTGTGTTTGGTATGATCTAGTATGTGCTTGGCGGTTTATGTTGATTGCATCGAATAACTCAACAAGGTCCTAAGATGGGGTTTTCGGTAGAAATCCCTAACAACAACATCGGCTATATGATTTTTTCACACTTGCATTTTTTTTCCAAGTCAGAGAGATTTCACGGTTGAGAATAAGTTAGATTTCATTACTCCAAATAGTGACGCAATTTTTTTTAACAGAAGCCGCTATTTGAAAGAACGACATGTTATTAACCTTGGCCTTAATGCTGACATATCTAAAACTGAATCTGTTGGATAAATATTTTAGAAAGTGAGTTAGATCGCTTTAGTATTTTCAAAAAGTGGATCAGTACGGAAAAAATTCTTACTGGAAGGACCATGAGCTAGCAAAATGTTGATGGTGATGGATGTTCGTTCAGATAATAGTACTATAACCTAAGTGTCTTTTTTTGTCGTTTCTTCTTTTTCAGCATCATGTTATGCTGACCACAACATACTTATTAATTACTGCTCATTTGCATTGGGCTAGGCTGTTCCCATCCTCATTCTGTAAATACTCATTCTTTCAATTATTTATTACTAGTATCATGTACGTGCGATGCACGTGGAGGAAGCAGGAAAAAGACAGCAAAAAAATCCTACCAACACGTGCGCTGCACGTGTTGACTAACATACAAAAAACAATAAAAAATTGTTTATTTGTTTGGAACCTCATCTCTCCCATTATAATAGTTACTAGTAACTGCACGTGCGATGCACGCTAGTATTATACACGTGCTTTGCACGCGGAAATATTTTTTTTGAGGGGGGATGAAAAGGGGAAAAAAATTACGTGATTTGCACGTGGGGGATTTTTTTTGGAGGGGGGGGAATGAAAAGGGGAATTTTTTTTTTTACCAATGCACGTGTTAAGTTAAGGACTAAGGGCTTCTCCCATTATAGTAGTAGAGATAGATTATTATTATTGTTATTGTTGCTGACTTAAGCAAATGATGATGATTAATGTTGAATTTCTTGTAGTTTTCAGTGAGTTTATATTTTTATTTGTTATACGGCTTCGATTATATCTACTATTTAAATAGGATAGATGGAATTTGTAACTAAACAAATTCTAATTTTATAACCAAACAAATTCGTACAGTACACTTCAAAAATTAAATCATATAATCCATCCATATAACCCACTTCAATCTATATAATAAAACACAAAGAAAGCTATCAAGTGGCTCTCCTTCAATCCCTTCAAAAATCAAAGGCCCAGATCTAACCTTACAAAACATATTTTTCCTCCAAAAGTTTTCCCCAAAACTCAAATTCAAATCCCCCACCCAAAACAACTCCTATATTCTTTTTATTTCTCTCTCTCTCTCTCTCTCTCTCTCTCTCTCCATTCCTATTCTATTCAAAAAATTAAAAAAAATAAAATTTCAAAAAATTTCAAAAAATTTCAAAAAATTTCAAAAAATTTAAAAACTAAAAAAATTTAAAATTTAAAAACTTTAAAAATAATTCCAAAAAAAAATCATATAATATGTTTTTTGCTTTATATTTCCTACTTCAATTAATTTCCTGGACCTTCAAAATTATTTTATTTGATCAAACAAGATGCACCGTTTCGAAAACGTGCTGTAGGCACGTGTCAACGGGCAAAACCTAGTAAATAAACAATTAAACAGCCCTTCAATAAATCAACCAATCAACGGTTTGAAATTCAAATCTCCCAGAACATACCTACAAAGGATTTTTTTCTTTTCTTATGAAGGTACTTAATTTTTTTTGTGTTTTAGTTGTTTTTTGGTTACCCATAGTTTCTTTTCTCAAATGAAGTGGATCCAATGTAACACTGGTATAAGTAGAATACGATGGGATTGGATATGATCAGTGTGTGGAATTATCAATACTAAAATATTTGTTTAGATTTAAAAAGGGTGATTTAAAGAAATTGTCTCTAGTTTGTGAATTTATTAGGCGAGGGGGAGGGAATTATGTGCGATTTATGAGGGGGACTATATAGAAAAGCAGAATCTGGTATATGGAATACCATCCAATTTTGACAAAATTAAAGAAAAATAGAACTTTCCCACTTAGAAGTGAGGGACCATATATGATTAGCAAGGTGTGGGTTGACAGTGTTGATGCAGTTTGTTTTTTTGGAGGTGGCTGTACCAGGTGTTAGTTCTCTCAATTTGTAATTTTGCAGAAACTTCGATACTGACGGTACGCCCGATCCTCAGCTGAGGGAACGGCTCGGGAGTAGGCGGGAGTGAGGTGGAGGTCGGATGCTCGGCTCGGATCCGGAAGTCTCTTGTACCTGCACTCGGTCTAGAAACACTGAGGTTGATCCCGGTGGCAGGTCCTCCGACGGACTAGTTAGTCACTGAAGAGTAACACTAATTAGGATTTTTAGAGGGGAGAGATTGATTACCTTTTGAAGGGGTGGAGGGCCTGGTATTTATAGGCAGTGCAAAGCGGGACTGGACCCGTTTGGGGCCGGGTCCAGACCCGGTTGCCCGTGGGCCTGACGCGACAGAAGCCCATGAGGCTTAGGGCTGACCTGGTAGACCTAATGATCAGGGGTGAATGATTTTTGAGGGGATCCTGTGGCCCAAGAGGGGCCATGTCATCCGACCCATATCAGGAGCCCCCCACTCCTGGAGGGCTGGGTAATCCAGCCGTGTAGGAGTGATTTTTTACCTCTGTATGAAGAGCGGAGTGGTGTGTATGGCGAAGAATGAGATCTGTGTCTTCCCAAAGAGGTTAGTGGGGTAGGATGAAGGGGATCCCCCCTTGGAGTCACGAGGGGTGCCGGGTGCAGAAGAGTCGGAGCTCGGTTTACCTAGCGTCGAGGGTCGGTGGACGAGCCCCCTCACTTGGTGGAAAAGCAAGGGGATGTCCAGATCTGTGGAGTAGGGGATCTTCTTGCCGAGCGTCGAGGGTCGGGAGACGAGCCCCTCACTTGTTGGAAAAGCAAGGGACGCAGGGCTCTCAGGAGTTGGGGGTTTCCTTGCCGAGCATCGAGGGTCGGTGGACGAGCCCCCTCACTTGTTGGAAAAGTAAAGGGGACGTACAGATCTGTGGAGTAGGGGGTCTTCTTGCCGAGCGTCGAGGGTCGGGAGACGAGCCCCTCACTTGTTGGAAAAGCAAGGGACCTAGGGCTCTCAGGAGTTGGGGGTCTCCTTGCCGAGCGTCGAGGGTCGGGAGACGAACCCCTCACTGGTTGGGGGATAATTTGGGGCTCACGGTGACATCCGAGCGTCAACCCCAAGGTCTCTTGGCCGAGCATCGAGGGTCCATAGACGAGCCCCCTCACTTGTTGGAAAAGCAAGGGGACGTAGGCGCTCTTCTCGCCGAGCATCGAGGGTCGATAGGCGAGCCCCCTAACTTGTTGGAAAAGCAAGGGGACGTCGAGATCTGTGGAGTAGGGGGTCTTCTCTCCGAGCGTCGAGGGTCAGGAGACAAGCCCCCTTACTGATTAGGGATAATTTGTGGCTCGCGGTGACATCCGAGCGTCGAGGCCCAAGCCGTTTAGGAAAAACTTTTTGGGGCTCGCGGTGCATCCGAGCGTCGAGGCCTAGGCTGTTTACGAGAAACTTTTTGGGGCTCACGGTGACATCCGAGCGTCGAGGCCCAAGCAGTTTAGGAGAAACTTTTTGGGCCTCGCGGTGACATCCGAGCGTCGACCCCCAAGCCGCTGAGAGAAACTTTTTGGGGCTCGCGGTGACATTTGAACATCGAGGCCCAAGCTGTTTAGGAGAAACTTTTTGGGGCTCATGGTGACATCCGAGCGTCGACCTCCAAGCCGTTGAGAGAAACTTTTTGGGGCTCGCGGTGACATCCGAGCATCGAGGCCCAGGCTGTTTAGGAGAAAATTTTTGGGGCTCGCGGTGACATCCGAGGGTCGACCCCCAAGCCGTTGAGAGAAACTTTTTGAGGCTCGCGGTGACATCCGAGCATCGAAACCCAAGCAGTTTAGGAGAAACTTTTTGGGGCTCGCGGTGACATCCGAGCGTCAACCCCTATGCCGTTGAAAGAAACTTTTTGGGGCTCGCAGTACCATCTGAGCATCGAGGCCCAAGCCGTTAGAGAGAAACTTTTTGGGGCTCGCGGTGATCGTCCTTAAGAAGAAGAATGCCGAGCGCTACCTTCGGGAATCCACTCAGCTGAAGGACGAGCTGACGGCGGCGGAGTCTGCCCTTGCAGTCGCCCAAGTCCAGTTGGTCTCGATCACGGAGCATCACACGAACGAGCTGGCGCACTTCAAGGCAAAGGCCAAGAAGGAGAGCGAGGAGGCGGTGATCACCATGGTGGACACCCTGATCGCCTCGCAGGATGAGGCGTATAACAAGGCCAGGGTGCACATCCTGCAAATCTATCCGGACCTTCGGATCGGCCATCTCCACAATGGGTGGCAGTTCCCCGAGCTTCCGCTGACGCCCCGTGGCGGGGAGGACGAGGAGCAGGGGGATGCTCGATTGGAGGCTGGGGGTGACCAAGGTGACGAAGAGGTGTCGGCTCCCTCCTAAACAGTAGTCTAGGAATTTCCTTCTCTTTTTGTTTGTAATTGCCGAACGCGGATTGGCCACCGCTTTTTTGTAACTAGCAAATTTTTGAATTTATAAACGGATAATTTTTTGGCCAATGCTCTATGACTTGTGTTTTTTCGCCTTTTTTTTGACCTGTTGCTTTTCCCGTCTTTTTGATAGACATATGTGGTCTTCGGTGCCGATCTTGGTTTTGCCGAGATCTCCTGGGTCCGAGCTGGGCTGGGGGCCATGGAGAGTGTTCTGGCTTGCCAACATAAGCAGGCTTGGGATCGAGACGCCGCAGTGAATTACTTTATGAACAAGTCTAGAGAGCTCATCCTGGAGGTCGCTCGCCTGAAGATGGCCATAGCCGACCGGGACAGGTAGGCAGTTGAGACGAACTGGCCAATCTCAGGTGCCTCGAGTGGGCAACCGGCTTCAAAGTCTTTTCTTCGTGAGGCTGTTGTAGAGAAAGAGTTGGAGATTCGTAGGCTGACGCTCATTCTAGGCACCGGTCTGGTTGAGGAGGCGAGCAATTCTGGGTTGGGACCTTCTTTGACCTTTTCTTGGAGGCGGCCCAGCCTGCCGATGCGGAAAGCTCCGTTGCCGGGGTACCCTCGCTGGTCGGACCGGCCGAGCACGCGAAGGATCCCATGGGAAGCACCGAGTTTGAGTTTTAAGCTGAGCGATGAGTGATTTCTAAACTTTTTATTGTATTGTATGGCCATTTCTGGCGCTCTATGAGTAACAAAAACTTCGACTTCTTTTCTTTGACGATTTGCTGAGTGAGGAGGGCAGGAGTGTAGCTCAAGGTCATTGTTGAGTCTGGCCTTGCTGGAGGTCGCCGCCGAGGTAGAAGAGGCGGTCGGTCTGCGGCTTGCTTGGGAGCTGAACCATAATTTCTTGCAGACAATGCCCAATGAGCGATGTTTCGCCTTCCGATACACATTAATGGCGACGTTTTGCCTTCCACCGTTTGGACTTCCCGATGTAATAAATGCGTTGCTCAGGATGCTATCCCCATCTCCTCATTGTTTTTTCATCATCAACTGGCGGTGACTCACCTGCCACTTGCTGGCAAATTCGGGTGCCTGCCGAAGGCGGGCACCCATAAGTGGAATTTTTGGCCGAGGGTTCCGGGTTGGTGGCTCCCCTGCCACCCTCGAACAATTTGGGATTTTTTCTCTAAGGGCCATAAACCCTGAGTTGTTCGCGGGTGAGAGGTGGGTCAACCAATCGGTCCGGAGGCTCGGCGAGAGTCCTGGGTCGGTGGCCCCCTGTCGCCCTCGAACAATTTGGGGTTTTGGCTCTGGATGCCGTAAACCCCGAGTTGTTCGCGGGTGAGAGGTGGGTCAACTAATGGACCGGGGTCTCGGCGAGAGTCCTGGGTCGGTGGCTCTCCTACCTCCCTCGAACAATTCAGAATTTTGGCTCTGAAAGCCATAAACCCCGAGTTGTTCGCGGGTGAGAGGTGGGTCAACCAATGGTCTGGGGCTAGGGGCATTTGCCGAAGGCGAGCGCCCTAAATCTTTAATGAAAATTTTTGGGATGGGCATGGTTGAAGGTCGTTGCCAAGCATAAAGGCCGCATGGCTTGAAGAAGCCAAGGCCTTACTCGAGGTCGACACCGAGCCCTCATGCACGCTCCCTGGTAGATAGTACGAGTGTAGCCAGAGGTCATCGCCGAGCGTATAGGCCTCAGGGCTTGAAAAAGTCCAGGCCGTGCTCTAGGTCGATGCCGAGTCCCCATACCTTAGAGAAGTTAGTTATTAGCGTAGCTGAAGGTTTTCGCCGAGCGTAAAGGTCACATGGCTTTGAAAAAAGCCAAGGCCTTGCTCGAGGTCAACGCCGAGCCCTCACACATGTTCTCGGATAGATAGTACGGGCATGGCTGGCGGTCATCGCCGAGCGCATAGGCTGCAGGGCTTAAACAAGTCCAAGACATGCTCGAGGGCGATGCCGAGCCTTCATACCTTACAGAAGTTAGTTATGAGCATAGCCGAAGGTCGTCGCCGAGCATAAAGGTCGCATGGTTTTGAAAAAAGCCAAGGCCTTGCTCGAGGTCGATGCCGAGCGCTCACACCTGTTCTCGGGTAGATAGCACAGTGTAGCTTGCAGTCATCGTTGAGCGCATAGGTTGTTGGACTTGAACAAGCCCAAGCCATGCTCGAGGTCGATGCCGAGCCTCCATACCTTAGAAAAGCTAGTTATGAGCGTAGATGAAGGTCGTCGCCGAGCGTAAAGGTCGCATGGCTTTGAAAAAAGCTAAGGCCTTACTCGAGGTCGACGCCGAGCCCCCACACCTATTCTCGGATAGATAGCACAGGTGTAGCTGGTTGTCATTGCCGAGCGCATAGGCTGCTGGACTTGAACAAGCCCAAGCCATGCTCGAGGTCGATGCCGAGCCCCCATCCTTAGAGAAGCTAGTTATGAGCGTAGCTGAAGGTCGTCGCCGAGTGTAAATGTCGCATAGCTTTGAAAAAAGCTAAGGCCTTGCTCGAGGTCGACGCCGAGCCCCCACACCAATTCTCGGGTAGATAGCACGAGTGTAGCTAGCGGTCATCGCCGAGTGCATATGCTACTGAACTTAACAAGCCCAGGCCATGCTCGAGGTCGATGCCGAGCCCCCATTCCTTAGAAGTGACTTTTTGTGGCTCGCGGTGCCGTCCGATCGCCGAGCCCCAAGCTTGTAAGAAAGCTTTTTTGGGGTTCGCATTTTCTTCCGAACGCCGAGCCCTAAGCTTGTAAGGAAAGCTTTTTGTGGCTCACAGTTTCTTCCAAACGCCGAGCCCTAAGCTTGTAAGGGAAGCTATTTTGTGGCTCGCGGTTTCTTCCGAACACTGAGCCCTAAGCTTGTAAGGGAAGCTTTTTGTGGCTCGCACTTTCTTCCGAACGCCGAGCCCCAATCTTGTAAGGAAAGCTTTTTGTGGCTCGCGGTTCCTTTCGAAGGCCGAGCCCGAGACTTGTTTTTAAGATAGCTAATACAAAGCCGAAGCTTGTTTTAAGAAAGCTGGCATAATTACAACATATTTGACTTTACAAAACAAGGCACGACGTGCCAATTACATTTTTTATAATTTACATGGGGGTATATGTATAGGCTAATCCCCCCCTTCGAGGAATTTGATGAGGTGCTCTGCGTTCCAGGGCCTTTTGACAGCCTTACCCTCCGGATCGGTGAGGCGATACGTGCCTGGTCGTACGACCTCAGAAACTTTGTACGGGCCTTCCCAGTTTGTGGCCATTTTCTCTTTTGGCCGGGGTTAGACATCGCCAGCTTTCGGAGGACGAGGTCCCCTAGCTTGATGTCGGTGGGACGCACCCTTTTGTTGTAGAACCTTTCGATCCTCTGCTGGTATGTGTTTCTTCTGATGGCAGATTTCTCCCTGACCTTGTCTATGAGATCCAGGTCAGACGAAGCTGTGCCGAGTGACTTGCTTCGTCGAAGGCCATCATTCGGGGCGAAGGGAGCCCGATCTCCAGGGGAATTATGGTCTCCATGCCGTATGTCAGATTGAATGGCAACTCTCCCGTGGGGTTTCTTTTCGTCGTTCGGTGGGCCCAGAGAATGCTCGGCAGCTCGTCGACCCATAACCCCTTGGAAGAGTTATCAAGTTGTTTCTTGAGACCGTCAAGGATCTGGCAGTTCGCGTTCTCGGCCTGGCCATTCGACTGCGGGTGGCGTACTGAAGAGAAGCGCTGCTGGATCCCGAGATCCTTGCAGAACTTTTGGAAATTTTTACCTGCGAACTGAGTCCCATTATCTGTGATGAGTATGTGTGGAATCCCGAAGCGGCAGACGATGTGTTTCCAAAAAAATTGTCGGGTCTACTGCTCGGTGATCGTGGCTAGGGGCTCGGCCTCGATCCACTTTATAAAGTAGTCGATTGCTACTATCAGAAACTTTCTTTGGCCCGTTGCCTTCGGGAATGGGCCTACCAAATCCATTCCCCACATAGCAAAGGGGGTCATACTGGCCAGGGAGCGGAGATTTGCTTGCGGAGCTCTTCTCACCGAGGAGATCCTTTGACAAGGGCCGCACTTTTTTACCAGGGCCAGGGCGTCTTGCAGCATTATGGGCCAGTAGTACCCGTGATTCAGAGCCTTTCGCTCAAGCAAACGGATTCCCATATGACACCCGCCAATTCCTTTGTGGAGCTCTTTGTGAGCGTACTTTGCCTCTTCGGGGGTTAAGCAGCGAAGGTAGGGCCTTCCGTCCATCATGATATACGACCGTTTGTAGAGGGTCTCGCTGATCATGGCGGCCCTCTCTGAACGGACCCTGATTCGCCTTGCCTCGGCTCGATCTTCGAGGAGCTCTCCTTTGATTAGAAACTTTCTGATGGGAGTGGTCCAATCGTCAGGCTGAGCTCCGTTTTCTATGCAGAGGGTCTCGAGAAGGTTAGTACTCATTTTCAGGAGTACTTCGATCAGGATGGTGCGGTCGAGACCTTCCAAGGACGAGGAGGCTAATTTTGACAAAGCATCGGCCTGGGTGTTCTGCTCACTGGGGATCCATAAGGCTGCAGATTCGTCAAAGGACGCCAAAAGCCGCTGGACCACGGCCAAGTACCGGATCATCCGATCGTCACGGACCTCGTACTCTCCGATGATATGATTGTCCACGAGTAGAGAGTCGCTGAAGGTCCTGATCAGTCTGGCGCCTGCCTGTGTGCAAGGGTGAGCCCGGCAATCATGGCCTCATATTCAGCCTCGTTGTTGAAGGCTGGAAAGTTGAGGTGGAGGCAATATTGGAGAAGGAAATTGTCAAGTCCTCGCAAAATGATGCCCGCACCACTCCCCGCTTCGCAGAAAGAGCCGTCGACGTAAACTTCCCACATGTAGTTGGCATCCCCACTTTCGGATTGCTCGGAAATGCTGCATTCTGTGATGAACTCGGCGAGGGCCTGCCCCTTGATGGCCGCTCTTGGCTAATAGTCGATGTCGTATTGACTGAGCTTGATTGACCATTTAACTAGTCGGCCGGAGCTCTCGGGCTTGTAGAGTACGACCTTCAGAGGCTGGTCCGTGAGGACCTGGATTGAGTTCGCCTGGAAATAAGGGCGGATCTTCTGCGCGGCCATAACCAGGGCGTATGCCACCTTCTCCATTTTTGCGTATCTGGTCTTGGCGGCGAGCAGAACCTTGCCCACATAGTATAGTGGCTTTTGGACTCCGTCCTCTTCTCGAATGAGAATAGTACTGAGCACATTTTCCAAGGCTGAGAGATAAAGCCAGAGGGGCTCGCCTGGTTCGGGCTTGCTGAGGAGGGAGGATTGGCGAGGTACTCTTTCAATTGGGCGAATGCATCTTGCTGCTGAGTACCCCACTCGAAGCCTCCGGTTCCGCGCAAAGCTTTGAAGAACGGGAGGGACTTCTCTCCGGACTTGGAGAGGAAACGGCCGATGGCCGCCAGTTTTTTCGTGAGCCTCTGGACCTCTTTGATGTTTCTAGGAGGAGCCATGTCTATTATGGCTTAGATCTTCTCGGGGTTCGCCTCAATGCAGCACTGGCTGACGACGAACCCGAGGAATTTTCCCGAGGAGACACCGAACGCACACTTTGCCGGATTGATTCTCATATTGTGGGTCCGAAGGACCCCAAAGGCTTCTTCCAAGTCAGAGACGTGGTCCTGTCCCCGCTGCCTCTTGACGAGCATGTTGTCGATGTATACCTCCTATTGCGACCGATCTGATCCTTGAAGACTCGGTTGACGAGCCTATGATAAGTGGCTCCGGCATTCTTCAGCCCGAAGGGCATTACCCGGTAGCAATAAAGACCTTAGTCGGTGATGAAGGATGTCTTGGCTATATCAAGGGGGACATTCGGATCTAGTTGTAGCCTGAGAAGGCGTCCATGAAAGAAAGGAGCTCATGACCCGAAGTTGGGTCGATCAGAGCGTCAATGCTAGGGAGAGGGAACGGATCTTTGGGGCACGCCTTGTTGAGGTCAGTAAAGTATATACAGATCCTCCTGCTCCCGCTCGCCTTTCTGACCATCACGACGTTCGCCAGTCACTCAGGGTAGCTGACCTCATGTATGAACCGGGCAGACAAGAGTTTGTTCACCTCCGATTTCACTGCCTACTGCCTCTCCGGGGTGAACTTACGTCACTTATGGATGATCAGATTCGAGCGGGAGATCACGCTGAGTTTGTGCATGATCAGGTCTTCGGAGATCCCGGGCATATCGGAGGGCTTCCAGGCAAAGAGGTCGACGTTGCGGCGAACGCAATTGATCAGGTCGGACTTGAGGTCGGGAATGAGTGAGTAGCTCACGCAGAACCACTTTGACATGTCCCCTGTCTCGAACGAGACTTCCTCTAGTTCGTCCGCCGGCTCAGGCTTGGGCTGGCTCCTTTCGGGCTGCAGTTCGATGGCATCCAGGGGGAATACATCGCCATCGGTTGCCGTCATATAGCACGACAGTGCTGCTTCTTGGTTTCCTCGGAAGACCCCGATACCTGATTCGGTGGGGAACTTTAGCTTTAGGTGGTAGGCCGAGGGGATAGCCTGGAGGGAGCAAAGCCCCGGTCGGCTGAGGATGGCATTGTAAGCTGCCTTGACGTTCACAACCATGAAGTCCATCGACTCGGTCCGCCTGTGAGGGGTCGTACCGGCGGTGACTTCCAAGGTCACGATCCTCTCGATTGGCACTGGGACGCTGGAGAACCCATGTAGGGTGTACCCGGCTGGCTTCAGCTTATCTCGGGGGAGTTTGAGGTTCTCGAATGCTTCCAGGAAGAGGATGTTTACCGAGCTCCCGTTGTCCATGAGGATCCGATGGACCTCGTAGTTCGCCATGATGAGGGTAATGATGAGAGTATCGCAGTGCGGGAGCCGGACCCCCTCCAGGTCTTCCCCTGAGAAGGAGACCGGGAGCTGCTGAACCTGTGGGGAAGGGAGACCCCCGAACAACATTTATCTATCGGACGAACGCCTTGCGAGAAGTACTGGACTCTCCTCCCATGGGCCCCCCCATGGACGTAATGCAGGATGGCTTGACCTTCGGTCTCTCAGGCTTAAGGTTCCGCTCGGGAAGTGGTTTGGGGGCGCTAGGAGGAGGAGAAGGCCTTCGGTTCCTCATGTCTCTTCGGTCCCGTGAATCTTTTCGTGTGATTTTCCAAAGGTACCCTCATTGGATGAGGGCCTCGATTTCGTCCTTCAGGGCCCGGCAGTAGTCGGTATCGTGCCCGTTGTTCCAGTGGAAGCGACAGTAGAACTGCTTATCCCTTTTCTTGTTGCTGGTCCGTCGAAGGGGCATTTAGACGAGGTCCCTGTCCTCGATTGCTAAGAGGATAGCCGACACGTTCTATGTCAGTGGCGTGTACCTCTCGAAGCACGGGATCGGAGGGACCCTCTTCATGATGGTCCCGTCTTTTGGGACCTTCTTTGCTGGCTCCGCCTCGTCAGCCTTGTGTTTCCCCTTTCCTGGGACCTCCTTGGTGTCTTCGGGATTTAGGGCCTCCTTGGCCCGGATGTACTTTCGACCTGATTAAGCAGGTTAGGGAAATCGAGGGAAGGCTTCTTCGCCAGGGATGCCTTCAGCTGGCCGTGCCAGATGTTGTACTGGAATGCTACCGAGGTGACCCCAGCATCGAGGGAGGAGACCGACCTCGCCTCCGTGGTGAACCTCCGGACGAACTGCAGAAGTGACTCCCTTTCCTTCTGTCATAGGTCCAGTAGGGATGTGCTCGTCTTTTCAGCTTTCCTGCTGGACACGAAGTGGGTCAGGAAATTGGCCTCCAGCTGGTCGCATGAGTAGATCGAACCGGGGACGAACTTGGAGAACCATTTCCGAGCCGGACCCCGGAGGGTGGCAGGGAAGGCACAGCATAGGAGGGGATCCGAAGTGCTGTGAATCATCATGAGGGTCTTAAAACCCTCCATGTGATCAGCAGGATCACCCTCGCCATCAAAGGTCTCGAATTGGGGAGGTCAAAAATTCTGAGGTATTTTCGCCTGTAAGACTGCAGCGAAGAAAGGAGGTCAGGTCGGCCTATGACCCTGAGCCGACCTGGCGCCCCCGTCGCCGAAGTGGTCGAGGCGATCTCCAATTTCTGGAGGCATCTTAGGACGTCATCGTCGTACTCTGGCAGGGCTGTCAGGCCGCGAGACGCGCTGGCTCCGGCTTCTGACTGCGCGTAGGAGTAGTGGAGTGTCTCGTTGACAGGGATCCCTAGGATGGCCTCCAGGATCTCATTTCAAAAGTCTTGGAACTCACAGTGGGTGACGGGAGCCCGTTCAGCAGGGTCGCATTGGGGCGGCAGCCGCCGATCGATGCGGCTGAGCACCGGCTCCCGCTCTCGGGGAGGATGCCTGGGACGGTTTGGGGTCGAGTTGGAAGCAGCCTTTCCCCTAGTTCGACTGGTCTATCAGTTCTGGATGACCCGATGCAGGTCAGTACGACCGAGCGAGAGGCGCCCGACTCGGGTCCGAGGCTGACCCTCGGATTGTTAGATCCATGAGTGTCAGCGGGGACGTCCTGAGGAGGAGCATCTTGACGACGTGTATAGGTGACAGCTCTCCTGGGCTTTGGTGCCATGTGAGCTCAGATTGATGGGATGCCGTTAATGGCTGGGTTCAGACTGATGTCCGTACCGAGGTTTCCCACAAACGGCGCCAACCTGATGCGGTTTGTTTTTGGGGGGTGGCTGCACTAGGTGTGATTTCTCTCAATTTGTAATTTTGCGGAAGCTTCGGTATTGACGTAGGCCCGGTCCCTCAGCTGAGGGAACGGCTCGGGAGTAGGCAGGATTGAGCTGGAGGTCGGATGCTCGGATCGGATCTGGAGGCTCGGCTTGGATCTGGATGCTCGGATCTAGAAGGCTCGTGTACCTGCACTCAGCCTAGGAACACCGGTGTTGATCCCGGTGGTAGGCCCTCCGACGGTCTAGTTAGTCACTGAAGAGTAACAGTAACTAGGGTTTTTAGAAGGGAGAGATTGATTACCTTTTGAAGGGGTAGAGGGCCTAGTATTTATAGGCAGTGCAAAGCGGGTCTGGATCTGTTTGGGGCCAGGTTCGAACCGGGTAACCTGTGGGCCTGATGTGGCAAAAGCCCATGAGGCTTAGGGCTGACCTGGCAGACCTGATGATCAGGGGTGAACGGGTTTTGAGGGGATCCTGTGGCCCAGGAGGGGCCACGACATCCGACCCATATCAAGTGTGAAATTATGAAGTGGAGTGGAAGTTGTGTGTGTGTGTGTGTGTGTGTGTGTGTGTGTGTGTGTTTTGTGCTTCATAAGCAAAGAAACAAAAAAAGGGGTTCTATAGAAGCTAATCAAAAGATAGCTCAGATACCATAATGATAATAATCGGATTATACAAATTATATACATTTGATGTTGAGTTGGAATATATATAGGCATACAGGAGAGCCTTTTATAATTGAGTTATTAGGTATATGTAACATCTGTTTCCGTTAATACGTATTTCATGTAATTTTTCATATTTCAAATTCTTAGTATCTTGTAACTAATTCTTCTAAAATGATTATCGATTTTCAACCTAAATTATATTTCATTCTATGATTTTGATATCATACCCAAATGTTGAACCTTTTATTTTTGGTTAATTATTTAAACCAATTTATTTATTCGATTACTTGTTACATTCTATAATTATATATATCATTTTCATTTAATTATTGCTTAAAGCCTAAGCCCAGTCTAATATTAATATTATTATTAAGCCCAATATTTAATTATTCAATTGTTTAAATATTTAATTCGAAGCCCAATTGTTTATTATAAGCCCAATTTTATATTTTAATTTTATTATTTATTAATATCTAACCTGAGCCTAAAGTTTAGCCCAATCTTATAACTAATTTATTAAAATGTTTTGAGCCCATGAACCAAGCCTAAATCTAAACCCAGTACCCACATGTATTTGTACAGAATCAATCCTGCATACTCACCCGTATACAAATTTCTTCACGTTCCCCAACTTTGCACATTCTCGCACTACACGTCCCCCACTACCTCATAACTACCCCCACATTCTCAACCCATTACTTTACTATTATTACATTATTAAATCTCCCCTGTTCACTCCTTCTTTCTCCCCACCTCTTCATTTCTTCTCCTCTGCTTCCCAACAAAACAGAGTACCCCCCACACCCATCCGCTCGCCCTCTTCTGCCATCATCGATCGCCACCTTCGAGCTGGAGCCCTCCTCGTCCCCGACCTCGCCTCCTCCAGAGCCCCGCCACTGGCATTGCACCAGCCTTGCCTTCATCCTCCGCTTGACCACTACAGTTGAGTCTCGCCCTCATCACCAGTCATCCTGTCGCCCCTCTATTGCACCCATCACTGCCATAGATCCCGAGCACCTCGTCGACCAGCACAGCAACCATCGACTACCACTTTCGCCACCGGCTTGCCTCCGCCTTGCACCGCCGTTGCTTCTCGACCCCATCGCACAGCACCGACATCAACACCACCGACGTTCGCCTCCACTCCTTGCAACCGCTCTTCATCACCCTCGTCGTCCTCGTCGACTACACCACCATCACTAAGTCCCTATTCTTCCTCCCCTCCTCTCACCATCGTCAACCTCTGACTGCCTTCCCCCTGTACTTCACCCTGCTCATCAAGCTCACCTCCGAGGCACATCGTCTTCTTCCTCTGTGTTGGTGCCAACCCATCGAGCACGCTCCCCTTCAGTTTCCACTGCTCGCTCCTGCCTCCTGCCACCTCCGTCGACCTCCAGTCTCCATCCTCCGCCTTCAGTCTCCTCCACCACGACCTACTGTCGCTCATCTCCTTCCCAAGCACCTTTCGAAACCCTTGACGCTGATCACCCACCTACATCCTGTCGAGTCAACTGCCCTCGCCTCCCTGCCAACATCGCCAGTCATTCCGAGCGCCATCGTCGCCCTCATTGCTGCTGTCGCCAGTCATCGTCGTGGTCGCCGTTCCCTCTCCAGCCATTTCTCTCTCCCTCTGTCGTTGAGAATACGAAGCCACAGTTGGAGCTTTCGGTGTGTTGTTATGTGAAGGGGGATCCGATCCGGTGTTTGGTATTTTGTGTGAAAGATTGCTGTTTTTCCGTTTTGTAAAGTGGATCCGCTGTTGGGTTGCTGCTTGGTGTTTTGCTGTCTTGCTATTTGGCATTTTGCACGTAGATCGCACATGTTTGCATATTTCCGTGTTCGTGCTTCATTATCCGGGAATCTGATCCTGTTATTCTCTCGTTCACATTGGAATCGTATAATAAGGCAAGTATCCTCTTATACAATTCGTTTATTCTCATACAAGCTTCCGTTGAAAAATACCACAACTAAATTCATTGACTATCCGTTATAAATTCTAATTCGCATTCAGCGATCGAATTGAAATCTGTTGTTATACATAATCTGTCGATCCCGCATTCTAGCATGACCATGAATACTTTGTTTCCATATGCATTACATGAACACGATTGATACACACATATATACTCTTAGAATTATACATGATTATGTGCATGATTGTTTTACCCGTGATAGTGGTTTGAATGCTGTTATGATATCTTTTTATTCTTGATTAAATTTCGCATATGCTTTTGATCACAATCGAATGTATTATAAACCCTAAAATGCTCCAGACCCAGACTTGTAATAGAAATTCGACATAGTAAATGACATTAAAACTGTGTGTTTTTGCATCTCATGAGTTAGAACATGTTCCATGCATAATTCCTTGATATTTTCTTATCATATCTTGATATCGTTCTCGTTGCATCATGATCATGTTTGATTGTAATAAAAGTAACAAGCCGGGGTATAAAGAAAAATATTTAGTAATGGGCAATATAGAAAAGCGTACTCGGACAGGAGCTCGTGGTTTCCCGATGCAAGTTGCAAGTTACAAGTAGCAAGTTTGCAAATTACAGGTTTACATGTTCACATTACAAGTTCACACTCTACATGTTCCACATTGCACGTATCTCGATACAAGATATACTTTATATGATTTTTCGAGTACGTGACCTATAGAATCCACCACTAAGTCTAAATGTTCACTTGATTGTGTGTATCAAACATGTGGTATGGGATGCATGATTGCTGCACTAGTTAGGTTAATAAATGACATGAGATTAACACGTGCACTTGCATGATCCAATTACATGTTACATGTTCCTGTTGACTTGTTTACTTGTTTACATGCCACTTGTTTCATGATGTCTTGTTCATGATCCAATTTACATATTGTATTTCACCTATTACATGATTCTTGATTCCTTACTCTTTTTCCTACTTCTTGTTTCGTTTTTGTACTTATCCCCTTAGCTTGTACTACTTGCAGTCCGTGACTTGCATTAACGAGCATCTTCTTGTTTCTTCTTTTGTGATAATGTACTCGCAGGCCTGGATAGAGAGTTACCTGAAGGTGTTGCTGATCAAGTATTTTAGTCTTGTCAATTTTTATGTTACTTTAGTTCATGTTTTATTCATGCTACTTTTTATTGTAATCTGAGCATGTTTGACCCGTAACTACTTTTTATTCCCAGCTGTTGGTTATGTTATGGACTATGTCATAACTTTTGTTAGGGGTGGACAACTATTATCCGAACCGATCAATCCAAACCAATCCAACCCGAACCGACTGGTTTTTAACCGAACTAATTGGGGGTTTGGATTGGATCAGTTCTTGATCTTCAATAACCAATTGGACCGGTTCGGTTGTTGGATGAGGCTTTCAAATAACCGATGAAACCGAACCGACCATACCTCTATGCATAAGTCAATAAAAAATATAGTTCTTTAATTTCTTGAATATACAAATAGTCATTTCTCATTTTCCTTGAGATACAAACAGTCTTTTTTAATTTCTTTAATACAAACCGAGCAGTTGATTTACCTATGTTTTGGTTCTCCATAATCCTATGTGTTATGTTGTTGAGAAATGCTTGATTTACAGTGTGACCCAACTTAATAGAATCATAAAGTTGATGTAACATTTAGTAGTTACTTTAATCAAGTCAAGCAGAAATTATTTTCTAAATATTTTTTATTGCACCTGAAATTCAATTAGCTATGGTTATTGATGTTTCTTTTATGATAATAAACTAAGATTACAAAAGTATGTAAGTGAAATGCAGTTTGTCTCACTCATTTAAACGTCATCATCTCAAACAATTAGTGCAAAATTCATTAACAACTTGTGGTTTTATGAATCTTTATTTTAAATTCATTTCTAAATAACAAATAGCAGGTTGTTTCTTAAGTTTGATTGAATTGATCTTTTAAATTTCAACAAAATTATGAATGATGTTGAAGGTGAAAAGTAGCATGCCAAACCAACCATCCAATCCAATCCAAACCGAGCTTAATCGGCTTGGATAGAAACCGATCCAATTAAGGTTCGGATTGGTTGCGGATGAGAAAATTAAAAAACCAATCTTCTTTGGATCGGTGATGGATGGTCCATATTAGGTCGGATACCGACTGATGCCCACCCCTAACTTTTGTTATCATATTGTGATTTTACATGTCTGCGTGGTTTGTTTTTGTTATCTTGTTGTTGAGTTACCTGTACAGCTTATGAATGGTGTATTCGCATCATTCACTGGGCCTCAGTCACGTGCTTGTATTCCCATATTTTGGGAAGCAGGGCGTGATAGTATAAGATGGGTCAGTTGGAATAAGATCAAGAATAAGAAGAGTAAGAGTTGGAATATGAATATATTGAGTATTGTGTAGGTTGAGTATTATGTAAACTTGAGGTTCAGTACACATATATTTATCATGCCCCTGCAAAATGGATCACCATGAGGTGATTCCAATCTTGTATGCTAATTGTTGGAGGCAAGAACGGTGATGTAGGGAAGACTTGTTGGGATTGGGGCATCAAAAAACACCCGTTGTCGCATCGGAACTAAATATAGCAAAGAGGAAGTCGAAGTAAATGAGACGAACCAATTGAGCAAGCAAGTAGATCCACCAATCCAATACAAAGACAACGAAGATTTATCCCGGTTAGCTTTTGCTTAATTCGGGAGAAAATAGAAGGAGATCTGATATTCAACTAGAAGAGATTACAAGGAGTTACTGATTCACTCAGTACAAGGAATTAAACTCACTCACCAAGAACTATCTCTCTCAAGCCTATCTTTGCAATGGCGAAAATATCAATGAAGTAATTGTTGCCGCTGAATCTGGTGTGGGGGCAATAGACAGAATTTGTAGGTTCGTAGGAACTCGAACAAGCTGAATCCTACTTCTTCCCTTGTGAACAAGTTGACTCCTCGGTGCTCCCGTGGACCTGGACAAACGTTCGAAACACCGGGATGGATCCCGGCGACGAACCCTCCGACGCTCTTATCAATACCAGAAAAAGTAAAGAGAAAGAGCTTAAGTGGACAAAGAGTGATCATCTGTGACAGTAGGAAGTAGGGGGGTATTTATAGTCACCGTAGGGATCTGTTTTAGGATCAGAATGAATCCCTACTTCCCGGTGTGGCTGGATAGGGGTGGTTAGAACCACCTCCCTAGGATAAGGACGAGCCAGGATTTCCTCATATCCTGTTGAACTGGTCCCTAACGGGTTGAGACCTTTTCTCAGCTGAACAGATCCGTTCATGGGTTAGCGGGTCCATGAGGATAGACCTGGTTCCCAATTAGGACCCGTCTGTAGGTAAAATTACCATCTTGCCCCTGTGACTTTAAGATTCGTGTCCACTTTGAACAATTCCGATTTAACCCCATTTTTAGCCATATCACGAGCCCCCTACTTCCAAAGACTGTGAGTTACAGCCTTTGGGGAGTAGTTATGTTGTTTGAATGGCGTATAGGGCTTTATCGGAGTTTCCAAAGTGTGTTCGAATCCGGTTTAAGGGGTGACAGTGCTTTTCTGAGCTAGTAATGTACCCAAGTTTGCTTTTAGGCCCTTCTGGATTTTTGATGATTTTTCCCCATTTTAAAATTATTTTTTCGAATTAGTTATTTAATTTTGCGAAGCAACAATCTAATTTCAAGAAGCATCAATTAATTATTCTAAAAAATAATTATTTACCCTGGAGCTTCAAAATATTTTTTCCGAATTTATAATTATTTTTTAGAATTTATAATTAATTTTTCTGAATTTTTAATTATTTTCTCGCAATTTTTAAATAGTTAATTCTAATTTTAATTAAAATAAAAGGATTTATCACCGGATTTATAATGTGGCGCAATCTGAACCATCCATCGTGCGTCGGCATGAAGTTCTGAACGATCAGATGGTGGGGCGGCGTTGAGCGACGTGGACGAATCTGCGGCCTTGATCGGGTCGTGATGCGAGTTTTGAAGTGATCTGACGGCTCGTGTTGCTTGGTAGAATTTTCTTCATATGGGCAGCTCGAAATGCCAGTCACTCGGATTGGGATTCCGAGCAACGTGGCGCAATCTGGGGCGTCCATCTGGCATCGGTGCGAATATCTTAACGATCCGACGGTGGATCTGTATTCGGCCACGTGGCTGAATCAGGGACGTTCATCAGGTTGTGGCACGAATTTTGAGATGATCGGACGATTCTGATTATAACATCCCGTATAATTTCTAAATAATATATGTATAAATATACTTTGAAAGTAATATGGATATATGTAAAAATTTGGAAATGTAAATGGAATAGGTGGGGGGGCACCGGTTTGGAGATATAAACAGCATTGAAGTGCTGTTTGTGTGCATAGTTGATAACGACAACCTTTGGTGGGGGCCCACTTGCCTTGATTTCGGGAAAAGACAAGAGGTTGTCTTGGTTTGTGATGACGTGGCATACAAGAGTTGGTATGTGCACGGGATTCTAGAGATAAGAGGGTATGGGATTAGTCCCATATCGGAAAGGACACTAAATTAAAATAATAATAAATAACTAAAGCCTATGATCAAGAGTCGCCTGATCGGTTAACCACATTTTGAGAGACAGCCTGTGGTGGGCAGCTGTACTACATAGTATCTAATTTGTCTTATAAATTGTATAGGAGCTAGCAGATGTACGGGTATGCCTGAGAGGGAGCGAGGTTCGTGCTCAGCGAGAATGTTGATTTTTGTAGGGGTGTGTGTGTAACATCCCGTATAATTTCTAAATAATATATGTATAAATATACTTTGAAAGTAATATGGATGTATGTAAATATTTGGAAATGTAAATGGAATAGGTGGGGGGGGGGGGGGGGGGCACCGGTTTGGAGATATAAATAACACTGAAGTGCTGTTTGTGTGTATGGTTGATAACGACAACCTTTGGTGGGGGCCTACCTGTCTTGATTTCGGGAAAAGATAAGAGGTTGTCTTGGTTTGTGATGACGTGGCATACAAGAGTTGGTATGTGCATGGGATTTTAGAGATAAGAGGGTATGGGATTAGTCCCATTTTGGAAATGACACTAGAATAAAATAATAATAAATAACTAAAGCCTATGATCAAGAGTCACCTAATCGGTTAACCACCTTTAGAGAGGCAACCTGTGGTGGGCAGTTGTACTACATAGTATCTAATTTGTCTTATAAATTATATAAATTGTCTGAGCTAGGGGCAGGGGCATTACACATGGCTCGGTAGCATTTTCTCTGTATGAGCAGCTCGGTATGCCAGTTGCTCGAATTGGGATTCCGAGCAACGTGGCGTAATCTGGAGCGTCCATCTGGCATCGGCACGAATATCTTGACGATCCGACGGTGGATCTGTATTCGGCCACGTGGCTAAGTCAGGGATGCTCATTAGGTTGTGGCATGAAGTTTGAGATGATCGGACGGTTCTCATGGTTCGACAGCATTTTCTCCGTATGAGCAGCTCAGTGTGCTAGTCGCTCGGATTGGGATTCCGAGCGACTAGCACACTGAGCCGTCTAATGAAGATCAGGTGCGAATCACGAGGCAAGAGGCGTGGATCACGAGAAAACGTGATTTCTATTGACGTGGCAAGATCTGAGCCGTCTGATTGAGATCAAGCGCGAATCACGAGGAGAAAGTCGTTTTCTCCAATATGCAGCTCGGTGTCATAGTTGCTCGGATTTGGGTTTCGAGCGTCGTGGCACGATCTGGGCCATCTAATGAAGATCAGGTGCGAATCACGAGGCACGAAGGAGTGGATCACGAGAAAACATGATTTCTGTCGACGCGGCGAGATCTGAGCCGTCTGATTGAGATCAGGCATGAATCACAAGGAGAAAGTTATTTTTCTCCAATACACAGCTCGGTGTCACAGTTGCTCGGATTTAGGTTCCGAGCGACGTGGCACGATCTGGGCCGTCTGATGAAGATCAGATGCGAATCAAGAGGCACGAAGGCATGGATCACGAGAAAATGTGATTTCTGTCAACGCGGCAAAATCTGTGACGTTTGATTGGGATCAGGCACGAATCACAAGGAAAAAGCATTTTCTCCAATACGCAGCTCGGTGTCACAGTTGCTCAAATTTGGGTTCCGAACGACATGGCACGATCTGGGCCGTCTGATGAAGATCAGGTTCGAATCACAAGGCACGAAGGCGTGGATCACGAGAAAACGTGATTTCTGTCGACGCAGCAAAATCTGTGCCGTCTGATTAGGATCGGGCGCGAATCACGAGGAGAAAGTTGTTTTTCTCCAATACACAGTTCGGTGTCACAGTTGCTCGGATTTGGGTTCCGAGCGATGTGGCACGATCTGGACCGTCTGACGAAGATCTGGTGCGAATCCTGAGGCAAGAGGTGGGGATCACGAGGATTTTGGCATTTAGGCTTCTGGTGGACCGTTGTGGGGCCCAAAGCATTCGAAAGCCCACCCAAATCTGCCTTAACGCTATAAGTTTTCACCGCCTCCCCATCTCCTCATTTCTTACTTCTCACTTTCACTTTTACTTTCACTTTTCACTTAAGCCATTTTTGCTTTCGAGCAGCGCTGCTAGCGTTTGTGGCCAAGCGATTAACTTTCCGGTGAGCTGTTCCGACCGTAGATGTCACTTCAAGGTAAATTATCTTAACCCTAACTTGAGATGTCTAGATTGTCGTCGGGGAATGAGACCTTCACCTTGGACCAAGAGACCGACCGAGCTTTAGTGGTCCCCCCGAGCAAGGGGAAGGAGGTGGCAAAGTCGGCCATCGTCGAGATTATTGTGGAGAACGTGAGGGGGGCTGGTGCGCTGGGTTGGCTATCGTCGACACTGTCGAGCCTCGGAATGGTCAGGAGCTACTATGGAGATATTTTTTCGAAGGCGGTGCAAGGGAGGTCGGCTGCCTACGAGGGGAACAGTCCGAGGGACCCTTCCGAGGTAGAAGAGATCCCCTCGGTTATGACCGAGGCGGATCTTCATCGAATTAGGAAAGGGTTCCGAACCCCGAAGGAGTACGCCCTGCTCCTCCCCTGTCCAGGCTTCCGAGCATGCACGGGAATGTAGCCAGACACCCGCGTCTTCCCATACGATGCACTTAATGCCGACCTTCGGCTACCCCTGCCACCATTCGTAGTTGAGGTGCTACGATGGTACGGCTTGAGTCCGGTGCAGTTCATGCCGAACATGTGGCGGCACGTCATCGCCTTCATCCTCCAGATTCTGGCGGTGGGCATCCAGCCTCAGCTCGTCATTCTTCACAGCCTCTATCGGATCTGCCGAATGAGCAAGATGGAGTATCGGTACTACTTGTCGCCGAGGAGGGGGTTAAACTGATCGAGAACCTGGACGCCATCAAGCATTGGAAGGAGAAGTATTTTTTGATCTGTGGCCCCGAGCCGTGGAGCTTTCCGATGGCGTGGAAGGAAGACGTTCCGAAGTGGGTGAAGGCCGAGCCGGTGCTGACTAAGGAAGAAGAAGAGGTTGTTTCGAAGATCCTTGGTCTTCCGACCCTTTGTTGGAAAGACATCACTGAGGAGGTCCTTTTCGGTGGGGGTCTCAGTCCAATCGACCTTAGTACGCTCTGTCTATTTTTGCTTATTTTTCCTCAGCTTATATATGTTTCTTTTTATATCGCTAACTCTTTCTCCGATTTTTCTTCTTCAGAAGCCCCCGACATGGATTTCAACACTCAGGTGGTACATGAGGAGTTCTTCGGAGATTCCCGGCATGTCAGTCGCGATCCAAGCGAATAGATCTCGATTACCCCTTAAGCACTGGATAATGTCGTCTTTGATTGGAGGGGGAAGGACCTTACTGATTTGGAATGTCCAGGCCGAATCTCCTTCTGAGAATGCTACTTCTTCCAACTCATTGACCGGCTCTGAGATGTTCTGGCTGCTCCCCTGTGGGAGTTCGAGGGCTTCTAGGGAGAGGACCGACCCTCCTACAGATGTCCTGTAGCATTTGCAAGCCACCTCCTAGCTCCCCCTGACTTCTCCCATGCCTGCTGCGGTAGGGAATTTCATCTTCATGTGATAAGTTGAGGGTATGGTTTGGATAGCAGCTATGCCGGGTTAGCCCAGTATGATGTTGTAAGCAGCCTTCACATCTACCACCATAAAGTTCATTGACTCGATTCGGGTGATTAGGGTTTTGTCAGAGGTTACGTCGAGAGTTATGACACTCTCGATCGTCACTGGCACCCCTGTGAACCCATGGATAGTGTAGCTGGCGGGCTTAAGTCGATCCCTGGACAGCTTAAGACCCTGAAAGGCCTCTTAGAAAAAGAATGTTGACCGAGCTGCCGTTGTCAACCAGGACTCGGCACACATCGAAATTGGCCATATGGAGGTTTATTACCAGTGCGTCACAATGAGGCATTCGGACACCCTCCAAATCTCTATCTGAAAAAGTGACGGGGACCCCGAGACCCTTGGGGGATGGTTCTGCACAGAATTTACTTCCCGGGCGAAGGCTTTTCGGGAGGAGTTCTAATCTCCCCTCATTGGGCCTCCGTGTATGAGATGTAGAATGGCTTCTGCTTCAGTGTCTGGGGTCTCGGCATGGCGCTCGGTTCACTTATTAGCCCCCTTGGGGGGCAGAGGAGGATCTGCCCTGTCTTTTCTTACGAACCTGGAAAGTTTGCCTCTCTGAATGAGGGCCTCGATCTCGTCTTTTAGGGCCCAACAGTCATCTGTGTCGTAGTCGTGGTCCTTGTGGAAGCGGCACCACTTGTCCCTGTTCCTCTTCTTAGCCGAAGTGTTCATCTTCAGAGGTGACTGGAGAAGACTCTCTTTCCCGACCTCCATCAGGATGGTTGAGACACTCGCGTTGAGCGGTGTGAACTTCTCGAAGCAGGAAGGAGGGCGGTGCTGGCCTCCATTATCTTTTTGGAGCTTCTTAGCTCCCTCTTCTTCGACGCCTTTTCATTTGTTTCCGGAGGACGATCCCTCAAGGGCGGGGCGGTTGAGAGCCTCTTCCACTTGGATGTACTTCTCGCTCCTAAGCAGGAGTTTAGAGAAATCACGAGGGGGCTTCTTAGCAAGGGATGCCCTGAGGTTGTCATTAGTGACATTGGTTTGGAAGGCCGCAGAGGCCACGGACTGGTATAGGGTGGCAATGGATCGGGCTTCAGTGGTGAAACGTTTAACATAGTCTCTCAGCCACTCGCTATTCCTTTGATGGAGAAATAGCAAAGAGGTGCTTGTCTTTTCAGCACAACGGCTACGCACGAAATGAGTAAGGAAGAGTCATTCGAACTGATCGAAGGAGAAGATGGAGATCGAGACGATTCGTGAGTACCATTCTCTTGATGGTCCCTTCAGTGTGGCGGGAAAAGTCTTGCAGAGGAGCGCATCCGACGTATGGCGGATTATCATGAGAGTTTTAAAATTCTCGATGTGGTTAGCAGGGTCTGACTCCCCGTTGTAGGACTCGAAATTAGGGGGTTTGAAGTTCTCTGGAACTTGTACTTTAATGGTTTGAGAGAAGGGAGGCCTACTCGGGCGGAAATTCCTCGCCCGCTGTTTCTTTTCTCTGTCAAGCTAGCCAAGATGCCTCTCCATCTCGTGGAGATGGCAGTAGACCGATTCCTTTCTTTGGTCATATCTTTATGAGCCCAGGGACTCGTTCTCATGCGGAAGAGGACTAAGAGTGCAACGGAGATAGCTCAGGGCAGGTTGAGGATTGGGAGTTCCACGATGATAGCTTAGGGCAAACTGAGAACTGGGAGCCCGCTGATCGTGGTTAGGGGCAACATTGAGGGCTCTCAGAACTGCCTCTTGAAACTGTTGGAACTCCGCCCTTGTAACAGACGCTTCCCGACCTTGGTGCTCCCCTAGGGCGGGTCGACCGGTCGGAGTGTGGCTCCTCATCTGAAGACGCCGGGGTGAATCCCTCTGCCTCCTGGGAGAGTTAGATCTTCTGCGGTTGGTCTAAGGGGGATCGGGCTCTAAATGACCGAACTGCTGGACCCCTTTGATGTTCTCGGCGGGGAATTCCGTCATGGGTCTGCCTCTCATCCAAGCGGGTCCAAAGATCTATTCCATGCTGCTGGTTGATAATAATGTGTCGTAGGTCTTTTGGCGTTGGAGGATTGTGAGAGGCCATAGAGTCGGATGAGGGGTTATGTATTAAGACATGGTCATGATAAGGGGGTTGCCTTTGGTGACTTCGGCGGGAGGGCCCCACGGTAGCTCCTTGAGGCTCTTGAGGAACCTGCTGGGGCATAGATTGCTGAGGAATAGGTTGTCCAGGCTGCGGCTGTTGGACGGGCTGAAGCAGAGGCTGTCTAGGCTGCGGTTACTGGACTTGCTGCATGGGTTGAGGGCGGACCTCATGAAGTGAAGGAGGAGAAGGAGCGGGAGTGGCTATGTGGTTGGAGACCGTCACCTTCCCCTTCTTTAGAGGCATAGCTTGAAACTACTTTCGCTGATGAGAAAAGGTTGGGTTGATTTTCGACGTTTCCTACAGACGGTGCCAATCTGTTGCTGCTAATTTTGGTGTGGGAGCAAACAGACAAATTTGTAGATTCTTTTTGGAAACAATAAAGCAAACCTGTTAACCTTCACCAGCGTTTGACTGGTTTCTAGCTGCTGTCGTTAACCTGCAGAAAGTTCAATACACCGGGATGGATCTAGGCAACGAACCTTCCGACGCTCTTGTCAGTAATCAGGAAGATTATGAAAGAGCTTTATATAGAAAAAGATTGATTACCTTGTCATAATGGGGGGAAAGGGGTATTTATAGTCGCCTTAGGAACCAGTTTCGAGATAAGGATAAATCTCTACTTCCAGATGTTTATGGATAAGATGGAGAGTTTAGACTCGTTTCATGATAAGAGGTGGTTAAAACCGCTGCTTAGAGAAAATCACGAATTTGAATCACTCTTTATCCATCTGGGTTGGTTTGTAACGGGTTGCTACCTACACCCAGTAGGATAGATCTGTTTTTGGGCTATTGGGTTTTGAAGAAATACCCAGTTCCCAATTCGAACCTGTTTGTAGGTGAAATTACCTACCCCTGAGACCTTTAAGATTCGTGCCCGACTTGAACCCTCCCGATTTAATACTATTTTTAGCCATATTAGTACCTGCAGCTCCGTGCATCAAGAGTTTCTAAGAAAATCAGATTCTGTTTCAGCAGAGGAATGTGCAAACCATCTCTTAAAGTGAACATGTTTAGACCTGGCATCTTCAACTCAACTGTCCCATCACCTACTACTTCACAAATCTCTCTCCAGTTTCCGTTCTCACACAATTCCATGTAGTAGACTTATAAGTAGAAAATAACTCTCTCTCAGAGCAAATATAAGAAGAACTCCCTGAGTTAAGAAACCAATTAGAATCTACTTCTAAAGAATTTGAAACAAGAAGACACGAATCACCTGAATCAAAGGCACTAACCACATTAGTGGCTAAATTCCCATTTTTTGCCCTCTCCTAATTCTGCAATTTTCAATAGTCTTTCTTGATATGCCCTGACCTCTTACAATATCGGTAACGGATTGAATCCTCTTGCATTGCACTTTGTTTCCCCCCTGAAGGACCATCCACTGCTAGACAACTTATGGGAATAGACGATGATTTCTGAGTCTCCTTCCTAAGTTGATTTTCCTTCACTTCTTTGATTACACCATCTACCGAAATACTCTCCTCGGCAGATCTACCGTGTGGCATGGTAGTGATCAAAAGCTCGTACGAATCCGGCAATAAATATATCAGGTTGAAAGCTTTATCTTCCTCACACACATTCGCATTGATCATCTGAAGTTCAGATAATACCTTACTGAACTCTGTATTGTGGTCTTGGAGATCAGTACCTTCCTTTATTAGCAAACAGAATAACTTCCTCTTTCAATGCAACCGATCTAATAACGAAGAACCAGAGTATTTAGCTATGAGTTTTTTTTCACAAACTTGCCGCATCAGATTCTTCAAGAAATCTGCACTTGACCTCTTCCATCAATGATAGTCAGATCACTTATGGATCTTTCATGAATATCTTTCCAAACATCCTTCATTATATCAGATGACTTTTCTTTCTTCTTAATGGCTAACTACAAACGTTCTTGAGCAATGACATCATATATGTCAACCTTCCAAAGATTGAAATTGATCTTTTCATCAAACTGCTTGATCTTCAAAAGTCTGTGAACAATCATCTTAACCAAGGGACTCGGCAACCTGATGCTCGGATACCAGTTGTTGGGATTGGGGCGTCAACAAACACTCATTGTTGCAACGGAACTAAATATAGCAATGAGGAAGTCGAAGTAGATGAGACGAACTCCATATCCTTTTGAACAGGCTCGTAACGGGTTGGGACCTGTACCTCATTGGTCATTGGGCTCCGGAGAAGAGACCCAGTTTCCATTTCGGACCCATTTGTAGGTGAAATGACCGTTTTGCCCCTGTGAACTTTAAGATCTGTGCCCGATTCGAACGGTCCCGATTTAATCCCATTTTTAGCCATATCACGAGCCCCCCACTCCTAAAGACTGTTAGCTACAGCCTTTGGAGAGTAGTTTTGCTGTTTCAATGGCACATAGGATTTTATCGGAGTTCTTAAAGGAAGTCCGAATCTTGTTCGAGAAGTATTGGTGTTTTTCTGAGCTGGCAACACACCCAAGATTGTACCAAGGCTCTTCTAGATTTTTGGTGATTTTTCTCAATTTTTAAATTATTTTTAGAATCATTTATTCAATTTTGCAAATATCTAACTAATAATTATTTACCCACGGGCTCAAAAATATTTCCCCAAATTTATAATTTTTTAAATAATTTTTAATCAATTTTTTTGCATTTTTAAATATATAATTCAAATTAATAAATAAATAAAAAAATTTTAATCACGGTATTATCGACGTGGACGAATCTGGGACGTCCATCGCTCGCTAGCGCGAATATCTGAAGGATCAGAGAGTTGAACTGTGCTTTGGTGACATGGCTGAATCTGGGGTGCTCATCAGATTTAGGCGAGAACTTCTGAGTGATCGGACAGTTCCCATGATTCAAAGGAGTTTTTTTCCATGTTTAGGGGTCGGTGGCAAGAACGCTCGGCTCCAGTCGCCGACCCCCTTTAGCCACTTCGTTAGGTTGACACGTGTCTGGGTGGAGATTGAGGTCGAGGGGTTCGGCGTATGTTGCCAAAGTTGAGAGGGACCTAGAGAGGATGACACGTTTCTGGGTGGAGGCCGAGGTCGAGGGGGTTCGGCGTATGTTGCTGAAGTCGAGAGGGACCTTGAGAGGATGACACGTGTTAAGTTGACTGTTGACCATTGACCGTTGACTGGTCAGTGCGTTTTCTCATGTGTGGAGATCGGCGGCACGAATGCTCGGCACACGTTGCCGAAGTCCAGGGGAGATGTTATCTCACATTTGGACGACGGTGGCAAAAGTGCTCGGCACGCGTCGCCGAGGTCCAAGAGAGATTTTTCTCACGTTTGGAGGTCGGTGGCAAGAGTGCTCGGCACACGTTGCCGAGGTCCAAGAGAGATTTTTTCTCACATTTGGATGTCGGTGGCAAGAGTGCTCGGCACACATTGCCGAGGTCCAAGAGAGATTTTTTCTCACATTTGGACGTCAGTGGCAAGAGTGCTCGGCACATGTTGCCGAGGTCTAAGAGAAATTTTTTTTCTCACATTTGGACGTCGGTGGCAAGAGTGCTCGGCACAGGTTGTCGAAGTCCAAGAGATTGATTTTCTCGCATTTGGATATTGGTGGCAAGAGTGTTCGACACAGGTTGTCGAAGTCCAAGAGATTGATTTTTCTCGCATTTGGATGTCGGTGGCAAGAGTGCTCGGCACAGGTTGTCGAAGTCCAAGAGATTGATTTTTCTCGCATTTGGACATCGGTGGCAAGAGTGCTCGGTACAGGTTGCCGAAGTCCAAGAGATTGATTTTTCTTGCACTTGGACGTCGGTGGCAAGAGTGCTCGGCACAGGTTGCTGAAGTCCAAGAGATTGATTTTTCTCACATTTGGACGTCGGTGGCAAGAGTGCTCGGCACGGGTTGCCGAAGTCCAAGAGATTGGCACGTGGCGCGCTGACCTTTTGATCGTTGACCAGTCAAAGACCTGTTGAGCTTCTTGTCATCTCGTGGTAAATGGGCCGGGCTTTTGAATTTTTGAAGCCCGTTAGTCTCGATTTGTGTGCAACCTCTATAAAACTTCACCCCCACTCACTTGTTCATTTCTCTTGTTTTTACTTAGGCGACTAGTTTTCACTAGTGGGAGTTTCAGGAGAGAATTTACTGAATTCGGGTGATCTTTCTGACCGTTGCTGTCACTTCAAGATAACTTAATACTTAGCTTATTTTTTTAAAAAATGTCTAGCTTCCCCTCGAGGCCAGAGACCTCCCCCCTCTCGCTGATGAGCCGACCTCGAGCCAAGTTCCTTCAGTCGACAAAGGCAAAGCCGTAGAAGGGCCTTCTTCGGTCGTAGTAGAGACTGTAGTTGAGAACCTACAGTGGATGGGAGAGTTCGGCAGGATGCCCGGGGTTCTGACCAGACTTCAGAGGGTTCGGGAACTGCCGGAGGAGCATGCTGAACGTATCATGTACGGCATGCGGCGGGGCTTCGAAGAGAATGCCGCAAGGGAGACTTCGGAGGTTAACGATACCATCTCTATACTCAACGAGGTTGACCTGGCATCAGTTCGGGAGTGCTTTCAAATCCCTGAAGAGTTGAGATGATGCTGCCTGGGCCTGGAGTGAGGGCCAATTCACCGATGCCGGTGAATATGTGTGTAACATCTGTATTTTCATTATTATTATTTCCTTAATTATTTGATTTAAATTATGTGTAAATATATTTCTGGGTATATTTGCCCCTATTAATTTATTTTATTAGTACTAGAAGGATTAAATTGACATTTGGGGGTAAATGGGAAAAATTTGGAAATATATGAGTTTTGGGATGAGTTTTCTCGGTAAAGACGAATTCGTTTTGACCCAAATTATTTTGGGGCGTTTTTACACTATAGGGGATTGATAAAATGCTAAAGTAGTAGAGTTTTTAGGTTGTGGCATTTAGTTGCAAAAATTTGATTGAAATAACCCCTTTTAAGGTATTTTCTTTAGTAAATGGGCTTAAGGCCCATAACCCTAAAACTAATTTTAATTATAACCCTAAACCTATTTACTAAGTGGTCATTTTCCCCCCATCTTCTTTTCTTCCCCAATCTGGCCGAAAGTTTCCTTCTTCCCCTTCTTAGAACCCAACTAGGGTTTTGAACCCTATCTAAATCTCCACCTCCAAAAATCAAATCTTTTAGGGTTTTGGTAGAGTGTTGAGTTCTCTTCCACGTGGTGATGTTCGTTTTTCCCGAGGTTTCCGAAAAGGTATAAGAAATTGTATGTGAGTTTAGCAAATTTTATGCTTTTCATTTCTTTCTCTAGAAATTGATGTAGGGAGGTGTAGAGAGTATATAGAACATGTTAGAAGTTAGGATTGGTGCATCCCATAGTGAAATCGTGAAGTTCTAATTTTGGCATATAGCCAAATTTTCGAGTTTGTGAAGTGGAGTAGGAAACTTGCTTCTAGAAAGTTTAGAAATTTCATGGGAGGTTGTAGAGTAGTGTGAGAGTGTTAATATGAATTTAGAATGAGTTTTGTAGCCTTAGAACTTAATAAAAATGATTCAAAAATAAAAAGGGTTATTTTTGCACGCCGGGTGTTCGGAGAAACGCCCGAGCGAGAGTGAAGTGAGTATTTGGTACATCCGGCGGTATAATTAAGTTTTATTATTTTTATTAATCCTAATTTGAGATATTAGGAATAAGAGAGTAAGGAAATTAGGAGAATGAGAATTTTCTTAGTGCTAAGTTTCCGATTAATCAATGAATTTTTGTATGGGGTTCCGAATTCGAAATCCATCGATGTAGCTCACCTACATATGTCATTTGTGACACGTGGGTGAATACGGATTCGAATTTGAAGGTTCGTAGGCCGAGTTTTGAGTTTTGAGCTAATCGGTCCTATAATTTTCTATTTAGGTTGAAAATTTTGAATTTTGATTGGCTACCGGGCGGACGCGGGACCTCGTCTACTTGATCCGTCAGGTGAGTATGTTGTGTTTATGTATATTCTATGTTGTGGCCGAATTTTGTGGCATTTCAATATAATTTGTAGAAGTTATGCAAAAAATTCATTTTTCAGAAAAATACGGATTTTTAAGGGCCAAAAACGGGTTTTTGTAAGAATTGACTATATTCACTATTTTAAACACATCAAATCTACCCTAGAGGTTAGTGTGACGTGTTTAAGCAATAAAAATTTATAACTCACATGGCTTATGTCGTTTTCTACTCCATGCATGTTTCGTGCATGTTTTTGGCCATATAGGCCCTTATAGGTGGTCTGGCTCACGTGGAACGTGGTATATGGGCCAACTTGTTATATTAGGATGTTATTAGATATAATTAGACGGAATAAGTGATTTTGATGTATTTTTGTGGTATATACATATTGTTGGTAATACGTAATGATGTGTTAAGTGATGAAATTAAGGATATGGCTTATGTATGTTTATCTTTGTGTTTGTAGTGAACCAATGCGTGATGATATGATAGAATCTTCTATTTAAATCATTATATGCTTAAGTTGTGTTAGTGTGGTGAATTACCTACCTTGATCTTCTTATGATACAATACATTTTCTAGTAATAAGCTTATAAATGCAACTACTGGATATATATATATATAAGTAGTACAGTGAGATAATGACACGCATGATTAAAGTCAAGAATGTGGCAAATGTTTAATTAAAAGTTGTGATGCTTTGTGTTAATGTAATAAGAGGAACATATGAGATAACAAATGGTTTTGTTGACCAGTACCTACAGCAATCTTGGGGGTTTGGGCTAGACCTCCTAACACCCAAGGACCGGCTTGGGAATAGTGGACCCAAACTATGTTTGGGGTAAGTGGTTTTATCGCCCAAGCTATCGGCTTGAGGCCCGATTTTTCCTCGATGACAGCTGTCGCGAGGAAGCACCCTAGTGGGACTAGTGGTGAGTGTTTGTCTCGCTGGCTTCGGCTGGAAGGAAGTACCCAGTTTATCTGGGATTAGTGGTTTTTCCCTCGATGACAGCCGTCGCGATGAAGCACCCTAGTGGGACTAGTGGTGAGTGTTTGCCTCGCTGGTTTCGGCTGGGAGGAAGTACCCTAGTGGGACTAGGGGTTAGTGTTTTTTTTTTCCTTTGATGACAGACGTCACGAGGAGGCACCCTAGTGGGACTAGGAGTGCTGTGTTCCCTCGCTAGTTCGGCAAGGAGGAAGACGTAGCCTCGGACGAGTAAGACTCTGGGAGAGCATCGGACCGCGTGTTTACTGGGCTGTCGGCTTTCAGTATGTTGGGATACTGTGGCTCACTGGTCGACAAACTAATAAAATAACTAAGTGTAAATAAATGTGATAGTAAAGAAAGTGGAACATGAACTGTTAATGAGAACAGAAGTGATTATGAATGAGATTGAGTATGAAAAGAAATGGTAATTGAAGTGCGTGGCTAATTTTAAAGTGAATAATATGGTGAATGTGTTATTTGAAAAAAAGTAATGTGGTGAGGGTGATATTTATGAAATGAAACTTAAAGAAGTGTTTATGTGATGTTTACTTAGTGTTATTTATTGAATAGCAAGTAAATGAGTTGTTTATGAATTATTGGGATACCTTATGAGTTATTATGAAGTGTTATTTTTTTTGGATTGCAATAATTCATGATAAGGAAAATGTGTGGAGGTTATGAATATGTGTGGAGGTTATTGTGCTAAGAGTGAATGGATAAAGTGATATGTGTGAAATAAGTGTGATTTATAAAGTGGAGTGTATTATGGGATGGGTATGGAGTTATTTCTATAAATATAGAATGTGATGTAATTGTTGGTTCTTGGAGGTGTGCCAAGGAACTACCTGCCCGCCATTTTCCTGGAAATGGTGGGAACTAATTGCCAAGGCACAGCTCCAAGGGAATGAGATTAAATATGGTATTAAACGAAGGAAATTTTAAAAAGCACCGAGTGATAAATTTGTTTGGTTGTTAACCAATATTTACCCTAGAATAAATTTAATGATTCCAAGATTGGTAAGTTTTACTCTTCCATTTTTACTATATTTAATTTAATGGTGAGTTTTACTCTTTTTCCTCGTTTATATTTTATTTATTAGTTAATTAGTAAATCATACTCACACCAGTTATGGCTAACCCCTGTTGTTTTCTGGGGGTTAGGGGAGTCCCTCCCTGAGGGTGGACGACCCTAGCTCTCTTGCAGGTTTGCTCCCAGTATGGTGGCATAGTATAGTGTGTGGTGGTTAGAATTTTTGGAGTTGATATATATTACCTATGTACTTAGTATATGAAGATAGGTGGACGGTTGGAGTATTATTTTGTATTATGCTGTAAATTAATTATATGTATATATATATAGTGCAGTGATGATGAAGGAAAGCCCGTATCCACCTTGTTGTGGGGTATTGGGTTCTGTGGTGGATTTTGAAAAAGGTTTTCTTGAAGTATTACAAAAATCTTCTCGGTTTTCAAAAGAATTTATAGTTTTTATTATATATTTTTTATTCTATTGTGAGTTTGGCCCCCAGTGCGTTATATTATATTGCCTGTGTGATACTGCTCATTTTGGCCTGGGGAGCCCGTGATAATATTGTCTGTGTTGTGAGCTACGAAATTTTGAACAGGATTCCGTAAGCTTTCTGTGTTTTGGGGCAGAAATTACAGGGGAAACTCTGCCCAAATTTTTATTGAAATATAACTATCTTAGCATATGTTTAAAGTGATATAGAAATTGAAGAAATTGGATTTCGAGGTTTAGTTTTCAAAAAAAAAATTTGGGGCATTTCAATGTGCTTCTGGTCGGTCGACGCTTTCATAGTCGGGGCGCGGCTGCCTCTCCACCCCTTTGCTGTCGAGGTACTGTGGTGGTTCCGGATCAGCCCAATTCAGCTTATGCCAAACGGGTGGAGGGTGATCAACGGGTTCATCCTCCACTATCAGGCAGTGGAGATCGAGCCGGATGAAAGAGTGCTCCGGACCCTATACCGGCTTCACCAGCAACAGAAGTCGGAGTTCAGGTTCTACCTAGCTCTGAGGCATGGTGCCCGGTTCGTTAGCTGCTCGGACTCGATAAAGCAATGGAGGGACAAGTACGTTCTCATCCGGAGTCGAGAGCCGTGGAGCATCTCGATGACCTGGGTCGACGAGAGTGAAGGAGGGTCCGGTGCTTTACCCCGACGAAGAAGACAAGGTTCGGATTCTTCTCGACAGACCGAAGTTCGACTAGAGGGACCTGACCGAGGAGGTGATCTTCAGGGAGGGGGGGGGCTCAGCCGAATAAACCCCAGTATGCTGTCTACTTTCTTTTCTCTTTTTTTAAAAAAATTTTTGAGTTCGGTTTACTAGCACATAAACATCCCTTCTTTTTATGCAGAAACTATGGACTTCGACTCCATGCTGGCGCAACGCGGGGTTCTGAGCAGCAAGGCCCGAGGAAGAGGAAGAGGGTCGCCACGAAGGTGTCCTCTCCGAGGCCGAAGACGGTTGCTACAGCTGTAGAGTAGGCGGCGACGTTGGCTACTGTGGTCCAGAGGCCACCGACTCCAGCAACAACTTTGGCCTCGATAGAGGCATGGTCCTTTCCCTTAGTAGGCGCTTTGGGTATGGAGGCCGCACCTCTGACGGCCGAGGCCGAGGTGTTCCTGACCGAGGAACACAAAAAGATCTTCATCCCGGATTGGCAGGTCCGGAAGCTCGATAGGTTCCTCGGTGACTCGATGTCGAGTATGCAGGCGGTTCGACATCTCGTGATGCCGAAGGACATGGCCACCATGGACGCCGGCGGAGTAGGAGACGACGATCTCGAGATCGTTCGAGCTGCAGTATCGGTAAGCATTGCAGACTGGCTAGTTCTATACTTGTAATTTTTCTTAGTTCTCAATGCTACTTTGTTTTTTTTTGCAGATAACTTGCCACTTTGGTCATCTAATGGAAAAGATAATTGAACTAGAGAAAGAGTTGAAGCAGGAGACGGATAGGGCTTGGGCAGAGAAGGCTCAGATCGCCAAGGAGCTCGAGCAGCTGAAGGTCAAAGCAGAGGGAAGACGATGAGGATGGAGTACCTCGACGGTCTCGTGGCAAAAATTGAGGCCGACATCTCCGTTCTGCTCCAACAGAAGGAGTCGGTAGCGAAGGAGAGGGAGGAGGCCGTCGAGGCTGCTAAGATCGTCACCGCCAAGGAGGCCGAGGCCGAGGCGATGGAGATGGCGCAGGGGTTCCTCGCAGTCAACATGGCGAAGGCCTATGCCCGAACCCTTGAGCAAGTGAAGGAGAGCCACCCCGAGGTGGACTGCTCCGGATGGCGCCTCTTCCTCGACCACGTCCTGGGATTCGACGATGCCTCCAAGGAAGGTGAAGAAGAGGACGACGACATGGAGGTTGAGGTCGTTGAGGCCAAAGTGGAGACCAGCTCGGATGCCATACCCTTGGCGATCATTGCTGCCACGCATGGGTCGGAGCCTGCAATGACCTGCAGCCACGACAAAGAGGTCCGGCCTTGACTTGTAATTCATAGTTTTGATAAGAAATGTATTGCCTAATTGTGGACTGGCCACCGCTTGTAACTGGAATTTCAATGAAATGAAAACATAACTTTTTAAAATCTTTTTGGCTAAGTGTTCATTGTAATTTGTGTCTGATTTGCTTCCGAGTTGTCTTGTGGTGGCTTCGTTTGAACTTAGTATCTTGGCTTTTTCAGATCACCGAAGTATGTCAGTTGGTCGAAGTATCCAAGATTTCTGAAGTGTCTTGACTCCGGACTGGTCTTGGGGTCACAAAGCTGGGCCTTGCTCGAACTCGAGAGAGGTTGTTTAAAGCCGAGTCGGAGTTGAGCTACCTCAAGTTGACGTTGGAGCGCCGAGACTCTGAACTAAAATGGCTAAAGGAGAAGGCTCGCGTGGTGTCCCTTGTGGGGGAGGAGACGTGTCCCTCGATGGCTGTTAGCCAGGGCTTAAGATTGAAATTCCTTCGTCAGTCTCTGTTCGATGTCAGGGCTGAAGAACGTAGTACTCGAGAAGAGCTTAGAGGCAGCGCAACTTCAGAGGATTATCACCGAGGCTTCTCGTGCGGGTAGCTCGAGTCAGATGCCGTGCCTGAAGATCAGAGTGATGGACAAGTCGCTGAAGGAACATGTCGTATAGCTAGAGGCAGTGAACAATTGTCTTCGACAGCTTTCTGTGGGGAGTAACGTCAGGAGCACTTCCTGCCCCCGAGGTGAGTATGCACAAGGGAGTTCATTCCACGAGTTGGCTCTACACTCGCCTCCTGTCTTGAGGCGCCTGGCGATGCACGGAGCAGAGTGGCTGGCTCGTCAAGCGGAGCATCTGTTGGGGCAACACTTAGGCTCTCAGGTGCCGACGATGCAACTCGGCTCGCCGGTTTGGAGACCTCTGCAGAAGTAAGGCCACAGCAACACGTTGCTCGCCGGCCTCGTTTGTCACTTAAGAGAAGCATCCCTCTCCCTATGAGGGGTTAGGGAAGATCTTTGTAATTTTGTGATCTTTGTTTCGTATGAGTCTTGTACCTCGATGTAAAGATGAGTTGTTGGTCTATAGTTAGACTTGTACCGCAAATTTTAATGAAAAAGTGAACTCATTTCTCGAACTTGTGTGTTTCGCTATCGTTTGCAAGTGTATCAACGGTTGGGGAGAATCACAAGTTGGCGAGGTCCAAGGGAGATTTTTCTCGCATTTGGATGTTGGTGGCAAGAGTGTTCGGCACACGTTGCCGAAGTCCAAGATATTGATTTTTCTCGTATTTGGATGTTGGTGGCAAGAGTGCTCGACACAGGTTACCGAAGTCCAAGAGATTGATTTTTCTTGCCTTTGGACGTCGGTGGAAAGAATGCTCGGCACAGGTTGCCGAAGTCCAAGAGATTGATTCTTCTCGTACTTGGATGTCTGTGGTAAGAGTGCTCGGTAAATGTTACCAAAATCCAGGAGTGATCTTTCTCATATTTGGATGTCTTCCGAATTTGTCGTTTAGAGAATATCAATAGCTGTGGGAGCAATTCTGAATGGTGAACCACTTCGTACTTACTTCTGATCAAGTAGTTTAAAGCGGAATCGAACCAAGTGTTGGACTCTGAGCATGTTGTTTAGAAAATATCAACAGCTGTAGGAGCAATTCCGAATGGTGAACCGCTTCGTACTCGCTTATAAGCAAGTAGTTAAAGCGGAATCGAACCGAATGTTGGACTCCGAGCTTATCGTTTAGAGAATATCAACAGTTGTGGGAGCAATTCCGAATGGTGAACCACTTCGTACTCGCTTAAAAGCAAGTAGTTGAAGCGGAATCGAACCAAGTGTTGGACTCCGAGCGTGTTGTTTTTAGAGAGTTTCGCGCATCTCAAAGCAAACCAACTAGATTATTATAGACAAAGAATTCCCTGGAAGTAACTTGCCTTTATTGAAGATGACTTTGAGTGGCTGCTTTTGAGTTGCAAGCCACTCTTACATTTTGAAAAGAAAAACAATAAGGTAGATAAAAATACCAAATAGAAACTGCTCGACTCAGGAGTTGCTTAAAGTTGCTTGGTGCGGTGTTACAACACCCTGTTGGTACTTCATTAAGTGGTCAGCATTCCAAGTCATCAGTATTCTCCTACCCCCCGGGTCTTCGAGTTGATACGCGCCTGAGCGAATTACTCTGGAGACCCTATATGGACCTTCCCAACTTGGTGCTATGTAACCCCTGTTTTTCCGAAAATGTATTTTCTATGTATTTTCTGTATTTAAAATTTTTGTAAATTAGTTTTCCGTTTTCAAATCTATTTTCGACCGATAATTTTATTTGTAAATCTTATTATTGATATTATTACTTTGATTTCTATTATTGTTACTATTACTGTTATTATTATTACTATTATTATCTTTTATCATTTTTTTTCTTCTTATTATTATTGTTATCAGTATTATTATTATTACAGTTATTTTTATACTATTATAATTATTATTGTTATTGTTATTGTTTTATTATTATTATTATTAATATTTTTATAAAGTCCTAATTGTATATTTTATTATTTGGTTTTTTTTACCTTATATTCTATTAAAACCCTATAACCCAAATACCCATTAACCCATTATCCTAATACTCCTTATACCCTGCATACCAAAACCCCTACCATTTTATTAACATCCCATAAAACCCATTTAAACCCAACCCGAAACCCGTTTTGCCAACACCCGTTTCAACCCCTATAATCTAACCCTAATCTTCCCTACCTATTTATACCCCCTGAACGCTGTTCATCATCCAACCCAACAGCCGCTCCCCTATTTTTCCCTTCGTCTTCCTCCTCTCTCCTGTGTGCACCTCCAACCCATTCACCTCTCTCTCCCCTCCCTCCAGCCTCGCACCCATGCCCTTTCTGATCTTCCTATCTGCCCTGCCCACCCTTGCTCCTTCGCCCTACTCCACTGCACCCCCTCTCCATCCCTGTCTCTCTTCGTCCCTGACTCCCGCTCCGTCTTTGTCTCTGTCGTGCGCCAGCCACAGCCAGTCAGCCCTCCCGCTCTGTCTTTATCTCTGTCGGTGTCAGGCAGCGGAGCAGTGGTAGCCTCTCTCAGCCACTGTCGTTCCCTCGTGCTCTCTCATGTGCACTTTTGTGTTCATCAAGGTTGTGTGTACTCGCTTTGTGTTTTGGGTTCTTGCTTCGCTCGTGGTTCGTGGGTATTGCTCGTTTTTGGCTCATGTGATCGTTGAGTTCGTTGGCCGGGAATCTGTTCTCGTTATTCTTTCTTGTATTAAATTCCTTCGTAAATACAAGTACTAAATACCGCTTGTAATGTAGTGGACTAGTGGATTGGATGAGTTCTATGTGAACTAGTGGATTTTGTGCATATGAGATAATTTCAGTTTTGCTGGCTTTTCTGTTTTGATCAGTATATTAGACCCTACTAAGGTCAGTATTTCAAAATATTTTGTGAACATGATTTGTAGAGAATTCTGTCTATTGTCCAACCCTTTTAATGGATCTTAGTTTCGTTTTACGGTTTGTGAGTTATTCTTATTTTACTACAATAGTGTCGAAAGATTTCCAGATTTCCAGATTTCCAGATTTCCAGATTTTGTTTTCCATAAATTCAGAAGAGTAAACTATTTTTATTATGGTATTAAAATTATTGTTTTGATCTGAAAATTTTCTCACTAATTCTTGACTTGATTGGGGTTTACCCAGAATATTGGTGGATTTATTTGAAGAGTTTTATAAACCTTTTAATGCTTGCAAATAAAGAGTTTATATGTAGAGTTTTACTACTGTTCAGTAACGAACTTGATTTTCGACCTATTTCTACTTGCTCTTTCTAAATTGTTTCTAAATATGAAAGTTATCCTACTGTATCTATATTTTTTTACCTTTTTGGAGGATTTGGATTTCGATTTATGGTTTGCGAGATATTGCTGTTTTCGTACTGCAGTGTTTGTGATTTCAGAATTGCAAAACTGTCGTATCTTGATGTTTTATGATTTTACTTGACTACTCTATTTTTGTTGGAAAATTATGAAACTTGTTTTTATGTTACTATACATATAGGGGAATACTCCAGATTTTTCGTGGATTTATTTATTGAGTTTTCATACCGTTTTCCTGTTCTTCAATACAATCTTCTGATTTCTAGCTGAACATATTTTCTGGATTCAAACCTATTTTGGGTTATTTTTTTTGAAATACTATATGACTTATATATGCTCTCTAGATTCGGTTGGGAGTCTATTTTCTAGAACTTTCGACGGATTCAGATTTTCTTGTTTGTAACACCGGAAATCTCAGTTTTACTACATTATGGTCTTGCTGTCCTGAACTAGAAATTTAGTTATTTTATCCTTTTATGTGTTATCTTGCACCCGTACAAGTTTATCTTGCAACTTGAACTTATTACATGATCATGCCATGTCATTCTTGCTATATTTTGTACACATACATGCTTGTTTGGCATTAATAAAAAATAATCAAGCCGGGGTTTAAGAGAAAGATCTAATAGTGGATAATTCAGAAACGTGTACTCGGAAGGGGATCCACTGATCCTATGTGATTACTTGATATATGATACTTGACACATGATCCCGGGGCAATGCTGAGGTGGTGCATCAAGAGCTCTTCTGAGATTCCAGGCATATCAACCGCGGTCCAGGCGAAAAGATCGCGGTTCTCCCTTATACCTTGGGAGATGTCTTTTTTTATGGAGGGGAAAAGGGCCTTGCTGATCTGAAATGTCTTGGTGGCATCTTCTTCTGAGAAGGCCACTTCTTCCAACTCGTCCACTGGCTCGGAGATGGTCTGGCTACTTTCTTGTGGGAGTTCGAGGGCATCAAGAGAGAGGACCGGGCCTCCCATCGAGGTCATGTAACACTTGCGAGCTGCCTCCTGGCTCCCTCTTACTTCTCCCACTCCTGCGGGGGTAAGGAACTTCATTTTCATATGATAGGCCGATGGGATGGCTCCCTCTTGCTTTATAAGCCTCTCTTTCGCCTGCCACACCATCTTTTTCTCGGCTAGCTCCTCCTTCTCCTTAGACAGCTCTTCCCAAGCCTTCCTCTCCTTCGCCAGATCTACCTTCAGCTCCCTCATTGTCTGCCGGATATCGTCATTCTGAGCCATGATAGGGGTGGCATTCGGGTTGGGCCGGGACCGCCCGATCCAACAAGGGTCGGGCTCCCCCAATATGCGGGCCGGGCCGGGCCTCTTTGAGATAATCTTGGCCCGAACCTGGCCCCCGGCCCCTAGGGTGGGGGCTGGGCCGGTTCGCGGGCCGAGCCGGTTTAATTAGTGTATTTTTTTAGGAACATGAAAGATAAAGTATTAAATGTTAATTTCAATCTTTCATAACAATTTCAAAGGACTAACAAATAAAAGAAATTAAAACAAAATTTTAATTGATTTGATAAATTACATGATGTTAAATAAAATTAAGTTCATGAATACAATTTCATACAAATTAGATAAAATTACAAAACAAGGGAATTATTTGAATTTAGAGATCGAGATGGCCTCTATTTAGATTTAAGAGAAGACATTGGACTATTGTCGTGCACTTCTACTTAACCTAAATATAGAATCACATCCCCCTAAATTTTTCCAATTATTTACAATACGTTATACAAATTAAATTCTACTATTTCTTCACTCGTTGCTACTTATTGATCCTTTTTTTATTCTTGTAAGTCTTGAGTCCTCTCTTCCACTTTCATCCAATCTTCGGTGCATACCAACATCTCTAAATTCTTTGTCGTCAAGCGATTCCTGTTCGGGCTCATAATCCTGCCACTAAGAGAAAAAACACTTTCCAATGCAACGGTTGACACTGGTACCGTTAGCAAATCTTTAGCCATGCGAGAAAGAATACTAAAAATATGTTCATTAGTTTTCCAAAAAGAAAACACATCTACTATATCATCAATGGGAGGTTGTGAATTATACCAATTCAACTCATTTGGTGAATTGGTTCTTAGTTTTTTTTATTTTAAGAGATTTAAAACACTACTAGTTTCAAGACACTTTCCCTTTGATAGCATAGAAGAAGAAGAAGAACTAGCATTTTGTGTTTGTGTAGTGTTAGATGAATAAATTCTATCGTAACTATCATATAAACTATTCAAAACATTTTCAAATTTTGTAATGCAAACAACATGGTCAAAATCATTTATTTCTTCATGTGGAGCATAAGTATAAAAATCTCAATTAGATTTTTGGTGCCATCTAACTTAATCATGAGATTCATTACACTGCTACACAATATAACATAGGAAGGGATGAAAATATTTTAAAATTTTAATATAAGCGGCATAAACCATTTCTCCAAAGCGCCATTTATCAAATCTTTAATTGTTGTCATCATAGCAACAATTGCAAGTAAAATACCACTAGATGTAGATGTATACATTTTTTAAAATTGTAAAGTAGCATAATTAAAAGGTTCTAAAAATTTGTACAAACTATCGGCAAAAAACCAAAAATCATCATCTAGCATACAATCTTGGATACCCATTGCAATACAAAATTCTCTAAGATTAAAACGATAGTGAAGAACAACACTTAATAAAGCAAAAGTTGAATTGCAACGGTGTCTAACATCTTTAGGAAAATGTTTAAATACAATTCTCCTAAGTTGACACCAATCATAAAAAGCTTGATATATTGGACCACTCAACGTAATAAAATAAACACAATTTCTCATTGTCTCAATTTTATCGTGTCCATATTTAAGTGCATCTTGTAGACAAAGATTTAAAATATGGCAAGCACACATAACATGAAAAATTTTCGGTTCTAAAGGATTAAGTGTAATTAGCAAACTAGCAATTGCCTTAGTATTATTAGAGGCATTATCAAAACCAATAGCAAAAACTTTATCAAAAATACCAAAATTGTTACATGCTTTCATGATGTGTGTGGCAATTATCTCACCCTTATGTGGATACCTAATAAATCCGAATGAAATTATCCTCTTTTGAAATAGCCATTCGGAATCTATCCAATGACATGTTACACACATCATTGGAACGCCGTTCACTCCTACCCACCCATCCGATGTCAAAGAAACTCTAGTGTTTAGTGACGTAAGTGTTGCTACTAAAAAATTCTTAGCCTCATTGTAAACTAATTTACAATCACTCTTTACTACATTCCTAAGAATTTTTTTATAATGGGGGTTTAATGCGGTTTGTACAAAGGTCTCTACATTCCTACTTTCACCAAATGAATAAGGTAATTCATTTCTAATTACTAACTTAGACATTTCTCTACGAACGAGATCGTGATCGTAGCTATGACTATCTATTTTGCCGGTCTTAGGGTGTATTTTTTGTTGTGTGAGAGTGTCTTTAGAAAATTTGGGTTGACATTTACTTAAGTGTCACTGAAGTGTACATGTTCCCGATCCTAGTTTAAACTTATACGGTGTTTGACACTTCATACAAATTTTTAATCCTACATTCTTATCATTTTGTGAAGGGACAAAGTCAAAAAATTTGTGCACTTCGGATTTGATCCCTCTTGTTTTACGGGATTGAGATGGGCCTTGTTCCGATGGTTGTGGTTCTATGTCTTTTACTTCTACTTCTACTTATTCCGTGTGTGTTTCATGAATATCGTGAATAGTATCATAATTGTAATGTGTTTCTTCACTGTCTACATATGAAAGAGGAATGGTTGGAATGCGACGACTACTAGTAGACTCTTGGCTACTATGTCTAACACGTGATCGGTTAGATGACATATAAACTAGTGTATGTTATGAAAATTAATTGTAGTGTATGTTATGAAAATTACTCTACAAAGCAAATACAAGAACAACTATAAAATTAATTGTAGTGTATGTTATAAAAATTATTCTATAAAGAAAAAAAATGAACAACTATAAAATTGTTATTCTAGTATATGTTTACCAATTTACCAAAAAAAATCTAAAAAGAAGAAGAAGAACATGAAAACCCAATCTAATTATGAGAAATAAATGATAACAAAAAAATTTAGAATTCTAAAAATTATAAAAATACGAAAATATCGTATAAGCGTAGAATGTTTGTTGAAGCATAAAGGTAGAGAGAGTTGAGAAACTTGTAGTGTTGATGCTTATGTTGTTGGTTGATGTTGATTGTTGAATCTTGAAAGAGAGTAGTTGAATGTTGTTTATGTTGAATCTTGAAGGAGAGTAGTTGAATGTTGTTGATTGTTGAATCTTGAAAGAGAGTAGTTGATTGTTGATGATTTTTGTTGAGAAAGTTGAGAGATAGTAGAAAGAGTTGAGTGAATTTGTGAAGAGAATTGAATGAAATGAGGTTGTATATATAGAAAATGTAAAATTTCAATTTCCCAAAAACTAGCTAGTATAAATCCGTTGGGGGGTATTTTGGTAATTTTACAAACCCTAATTATTAAATACAAATTCTGAAGAAAAAAAATCCCAACATTAATAGAAACGGTTGGCCCGCGGGACAGCCTGGACCGGTTCAACCCGGTCCCGTGCTGGTGCGGGCCTGTAACCCCCATTCCCGATAATTGGTATTTTTCGTGTATTTTCTATAATTTGATTTTTGTAAATTTATTTTGTGCTAAATTCTGTTCGGATCTTTTATTAAAATACTTTCTAATTAAAATTTTATTTATTTTGAATAATGGTTTATTTCGATCTCACTTTCTATTTCTTATTTATCGGATATTTATATTTGTGTCTAAAATAAATATATTATCATTCTTGGATTATTTTTATAAAAAAAATGTTAAACCCGAATATTATTTTATTGTATGATTTTACAACTTTTGTTATTATAATAATTAATTTTTATTTCTTGATTATTAATTAAAATTTATTTATCGAATTATTTTGTTTTCGTACTGGATCTGGCTTTACTGGCGAATTCCAAATTATTTTCAAGCCCCAAATTATATTTTAATGCATTTGTATTATTTTGGATTTAAATTTTTGTTCGTGAAATTTCTTCGTTCTTTTTGATCGAGCAATTCGTATTGATCGTGTTGCTCGCTTATTTATTGTGGATATTTTTATTTTGAACCCGACTGATTTTGATCTATCTCTGATTGAACCCTAAAACTCAATCTCAGTTGTTCTTGATCCAGATCCACTTTTATTGAACCCTAAACCATTAACCGAGTACCCTAATTGTATCCTATAAATGCAACTCTGCTATAAACCCTAATTTTTTGCACACAAACCGAAACCCTAGACGCCCTCTCTCTCTCTCCTCCGGCTCTATTTCCTGCCTGAATCCCCAAACCCATCTTCCGTTCTTCTTCTCCGGCCAAATCCCGGCCACCCACTCCCGTCAACCTCCATCCCGTCAGCGCCTGGCCACCTCAGCCACCAGCGCCACCACCAGATGCCTCCCCGACCTCCCCTTCTCCTTCCTCGACATTAAAAGAGAACCCAAAACCACTGTACTCCCCCTTGTTCCGATCAACGACCACCACCTTGGCGACGCCGCCAGCGCCGCCACCCTACCGCGACGCGTCGACGCCGACGAGCCCCCTTGGCCGTGCTCTCTCTCTCCCACTGGCATCGCTGCTGCCTCTTTGCCATTGTTGTTGTATCTTTTGTGTGCTGATTATTGCTTTTGAACTTGATTGCACGTATATTGCACCTGCTGCTTTGGGGATTTGCTAGTTCGCGAGTTCGTTGCTTCGGGGGTTCAATTCCCATTATTCTTAGTATTCGTTTTCACCGGTTAACTGGCAAGTCACTGTCCTCTTGAATTGCTAATTGTATCAAATTCAAGTGTTATTGAAATTCTTGCAAGTAGATCTCTTTGTTATCGTATTATCCTTTGTTATCTCTTTCGTTGAGTCTATTGAGGGTTTACACGAGCTAACTCCAATATTCTTGACATCGTGCCAATTTGACTCTAAAGTTTGGATCTTTCATGAATGCATATAGAATTGATAATAGGGTTATTCATACAAGTCACAACACAAATAAATTATTGTAGAGACAATCGTTAGGTTGTATGTCGTTTGATCGTTTGATGATTGATTGATGTTAGACTTGTATGTGTGTTGATCTAAATTTTATTTATCATGTTTGGACACCTATCATGCTAGATACACAATTTATTGACTATAGAATAGATACCCGACATGTTCAATTAATTTATTTACAAGAAAAATACCCTAAGAACTGTATGTGCTTGCTGACCTGAACTTTGATCGCTGTTTTCGAAGCAGTAAATGACCTTAAAATAAAATATTTTCTGAATATGAAATGTATCCCCGAATGTATAGTTTTCAATAACATCCGTAATTTTTGAATTCCGAATTTTGTAGCAAAACTTATGCCCGTTTTACTGCAGTTGTGTTTTTAAATTCCAGATTTTCAGATTCTCGTAACTTTCATGTTTAAACCGTAAAAATATTTGATCAAATGAAAACAAAATTGCTATGAAAATTCCTAGATTGATGTTTAACATGTTTGGGAGTCTAGATTATATTTTTACTTATTTTAATGTTGATTTTTTTATGATTCAAAAATTAAAACGATAAGATGTCGAATTTCTGCCTGAACATAAAACCTAAAAAGAAACATGTGTTTGACCTAGCTACTGTTGTCGGAATTTGAACTTTAAGTATGCGTTGGAATCGTATGGAAGTCTAGTTTTCAGATTTTCTGACGGATTCAACTTTCGATTCTTGAGTCAGCGGGAAACTGCACTTTTGTACAGACTGCGCTTGCTGTCCAGAATTTTGGATACTACTTTTTAATGAGTTAATAATTCCTATGTTGTACTATTGCATGAATTAATGAATGTATGTTGCATTGCATATTTCCAATGAGTTATTGTCACTATTGTAACCGTCCTATCTATGTTATCAACCTATTGTTTCCTTATTGATACTATTGTTCACCCCTTGTTCCTTAATTGCATATTGTATTGTTGCATTGATAAATAATTAACAAGCCGGGATTTAAGGGTTGACTTTTCGTAGTGGACAATATAGGAAATCTACTCAGAGGAGGGACTCGTGTTTTCCTAAATAATATTCCGGCTATTGTATTATCGGTGATTGTGGTTATGGCCGAAACCCAATCTATCATGTATTGTATCGTTGTCGATGACCGTACCGTACACCGAAAGGTGAATAATGTTTAATGTTGAAGAGTACATGAACTATGGAGCCCACTACTAAGTCTAAAGCGAAATTGTTTGCATGTAGCAACCATGTGGCAAATAGATGGGACGCATGAAGTGCTACATTAGTTAGGATTAAAATGATTAATAGACTTAAGGATCACACTACATCGACACTGCATATTGTTCCTATTGATATCGAATATTGGCTAAGTGTTACCGTTATTGATCATTGATTATTGTTATTGATATTGCATCATTATTATAGCCATTTCATCGACTATCATGATTATTGTTCCATGTTATTAATTTCTATTGATTCGTTGATTCATTATTATACCGTTATTCCTTTGTTCCCTACTTTCTCTACTTGTTGTCCATGACTTGCTCTAAGGACAATTATTTTTCTCTTTTTAGATGAAGTATTTACAGGTAATGATGGAAATTTGCCTGCTGGAGTTGGAGAACAAACATTTTCAAGATTTTTGCTTTTAATTTGCTTATCGCTTTAAATGACTTAATGTATTGAGACTTGTATTTATTTTTTTTGGATTGGAATTATTATTGTTTTGGGCTTATGTCCCGAATTTTATTATTGTTTCCAGACGTTGGATTATTATTATTGTATTTGGATATTTATATTGCTTCATTCCAAGTATTATTTGTTCATGAGATTATTATTATTGCCTGCGCATTTGTTCTGTATTGATTATATTGTTGAGTTGATCGATTAAACAGCTTATTGGTAACGTTAGTCATTCGCTGGGCCACTGAAATGAAATAAAAGAAAATGGGAGGAGGTCACGAGGTGTCGACAATAAACAAACTCATTTACCAGAACGACAGCCTGCGCCCAGCGGGCGTAAACATCATCCTCTAACTTTTTCTTTAGAGCTGCTCAGGTAACACCCCGCAAAATAGTATATATCTGTTTTGCATTTTAATCCGTGCACAATTGAGAATTGCAGGCAATTTTGTATTTTCTTAATCATAATTTTTGTAAACATATATTTTTATAAATTCAAATTATCTTATTTTATGTAAATAAAATGGCTATATATATATATACTTGATTTGATCGTATCGGATCATATATGATATACGATATATAATTGCTTGAGTGTGAATACGATCGTGTATATTTTATAATTTAAATATTTAAATATATTTTGCTATAAGTATATATAGTAATTTGAATTATAAATAATCATACACTGTTTTCTATTTCGGGTTTGGGTTTACTTAACACTAGGGTTAGAGTTCTTTGACCTAAACCTAGGGTTAGAAAACCTAACCAAGGGTTAGGAACCCTACTTCTAATTGAGATGAGATGAGATTGGGTGAGATCTTGAAGAGATCCTAAGGCTCAAAAATTGCCAAGTTTGTGGTGGAGATGAGCTAGAGGAAATTGCGGGGAAACTTCATGGGAGTTGTGTTGGCTCTCATCCACACCATCCATCACACTCACCCCTCACCTCCAAATCTCCACCCTCCACCTACTCCCCATTTCCTATAAAACTCCAACACTTCACCCCTTTTCTCTATTTCCTTCTTCTCATATTTTCTTAGTTCAAAAGGAGAGAAGAGAGAAAGAGAAAGTTTCATTTGTATGCTTTAGAGCTCGGAGGAGAAGAAGCAAACCAGAGGAAGTTGCAAGATTTCATCTTTCTAAACTCAAAAGCTTGGGTGGGTGTTCTCAAACTCTAAACTAGTTATTTTTTTGTGTGTGATGTTGTGGTATAAGATTTCTACCATGCAAATGACTTAGAATTTGATCATGAAATTTTTGTGGAATGTTCTAGGATGAGTTTAGAGTATCCTCTAATTGTATCATATGTTTCTGGGTTTATTTAGTAGCTCAAACAATCACTTTAATTTCGTACAGAGAGCAAGCTGAAAACTGTTGTTTGTGTGAGAACTTAGTGTTTTTCCAAAAATCATAACTCAGAAATGGTAGGGTATTTTAAGTTATATTTTTTACTGGATACTCTTGTATGTGTCTACAACTATAGTTCCAAATTTTGCATTTTTTCTGAGATCATTTGATACCTCAAACAAATTATGAGGTTGAAACGTGTCCGAAATCAGAACTGAATCTGCCATGTGTTAGGATTGATGTTCATTAATTCATTACTACTTTTGGTGCATGATCTTGCAATGAAATTTTTACTGTAGCTTTTGGTATGAGTGTAGACCATGATTCTATAACCTTAGAATTATTATACAACATTTGATGGAGTTTTGAAAATAATTTGTATAGGGAGGTAGACGACACCCTGTCTGAAAAGAGAAGAGAATTTTGTGACAAGTTTGAAGAGCGTGTATTATGAATTTGAATGTAATTTTTTTGTATGTTAGACTTGTACATGTCTAGTTACTGAGTCTTAAATTTCATAAGTATTGAACTTGTGGTTAAATTTATTTTGAATTTTGATTGGACTATATTCAGTTAAGTTTAGCTTTTGAGTAGTCAGTGACATTGTAGAATTCTGGAATTGTACGAGTAGAATCTGAAGGAATGATCAATTAGAGATTTGTAGTAGAGAGTATTAGCTTTCCAAAATGTCTTGAATCATGAAATTTTAGTTTGTATATCAAAATTTATGATTTTCCTAAGTTGGAGCAGAATTAGTCTTAATTGAATGACTTGGTTTTTGTAGGGGAACTCATTTCCCTGTGTGTAACCTGATAGAAATTGGAGTTTTAGAGTGTTTTAATGGATGAATCTGAGGATGTGTTCAACTAGAAAGTTGTAATATACACTTCCAAATTTTCATAGAATCTAGAATCGAGTAATTCCGACAAGTGAACAAGTTTATATGTTGATGGCAAGATGCAGCAATTGCATTGGGGAATGCACAACTGAGAATATATAGGGTTTTTTTTTTCTTCCAGATGGCTTAATTTGAAGAAATAGTTAACTATAGACTTGTAGTATAGGGTCTTAGCTTTCTAGAATGGGCAATATCATGCAATTCCAAATTGTATTTTGAAAGTTATGGATATTACAAGTTTCAGCAAACCTGCTGTCTTGTTCGATTTCAAGCATGTGTTTGAAATCAGGAAACTTAAGTTCTATAAAGAATTTGAGAAGGCTGTCAACTAGGAATTTGTAGTAGAGTTTCCCACCTTTCTAGAAAATCTAATTTTGTTGGATTTCGATAAGTGGAGCATAAATTATAAAAAATTTCTGCATACTACAGGATTTATGACAGTTAATTTGAGTTTTAAGATGTTGGATGATTGTCCCTATTTAAGCACTTCATTTGGGACTTATATGAGACTCTTGTACTTGGTACTCTTGGCGGACACATGAGTAAGTTGGGAGAATAGCTATATGGTCGATTGTTGTATGTGGTTTCGTAGCTAGTATAGCTTAGAGCTAGTCTAGGTTGTGATAACCTAGGACTATCAACCCAATTGGCAAATATTGTGATTAAATTATTTCCACCTCGAGAGATAGTGATCTTCCTGTGTGCCGTCGGATCGTTTACCGAAGGAAGGTGGACCGCGGGCCGAGATGCTGTATGAGACCTGAAACGGAGGTGGTAGCGACCGATGGAGATCGGATCGCCGATGTTTGGGGTTGCTACGCTAGGTTATCTACCTCGTCTAGAATGTTGATGCCTAAATGTCAATGACTAGATATTAGAAATTGTGTGTGTTTTACCTCTATTGCCGGGTATGAGGCACTCCCTTGGGCACCGTTGTACTGCTCGCTAAGGGTCGCAGGCCGGAGAAATTAGGTCGAAAACCTACAGAGGTTTTGGCAATCGATGAATATCGGTTCGTCGTGATTGGTTATTTTGAAAGAACCGTTTGGGCTCAATTATTCGTTAGACACTGTGCATGATTTGACAACTTCCATGTTTTAGCAACCAATGTTATTTCAGATTGTATTTCAATACTTTTCGCTTGAAGACCGAGTTGATGTTAGGGGTAATTCCCTATAATTTGGCTTGTTCTAAAGGCCATCACTAGGCTGTGATAACCAGAATTGTCTCTTCCTGTCATTAGGGATACGTGTTGCGGTGCGTATCTCGCACTGTTGATTCCTGAAGTGCCATGGTAAGAACGGGAGGGTTCTTGTCGGATAGGGGGATTAGACCCTCGAGGCCGTCATGTTCTTATGTTGAGTGGACACGAACGGACCATGGGGTTGCTGTCTTATGGATCTTCGGTGCCATAGATATGCGGTTATGTATTTGTAAGATCATCACGGCATTCGGTGTGATCCAGACCGGATTGGGGTACTAGTGGAAAACGGGGAAACCACTGTTTTTAGCAGTAATAACTGGTGGATTCACCAGCCACGAATGTATCTATCAGGAATATGTTGAGTACAATAGTAGAATGTATTGCATGGCGAGGGTTTAAAACCCTGAAACTGGAGAAAATGGCTTGATTTGGAGCGTATGTAGTATGGGATGCATGCGTGTCCAAAGTCTTGCTGACATTAAACTAAGTGCATCTGTTTTCCTGTACTTGTGTACCGTGCATTAGACTTCAGGTCATGGCATACACTGACATTAGAAAATTAGGATGCACATTTTTATTTTCATTAAAGGCCGGTTGTGGTTGCTAGTTGGAGATCACTATTTCTTATCAGCATTGCGTCAGTATATGTACTAACGTGCCCACTCAATTAGGTGCTAGAAACCAGATCGGGAATGCAAGCATCCAAGTGGAAGAGAAATGTACTTACCTACCATTCGAGCAGGTGCAGAAATATCAGAGTCGCGCAATGGAAGACTCAAGCCGAGGGGCACGTCCCAGGGAAGCAGATTGACCACTCAGCAAAGTTTTGGCAGTGATCAGTTGATTACCATTCTGGAAGACAGCTGACAGCTTTACAAGTGGAGTTTGTAAATATTTTATAATAAGTTGTAATGAGTTAATGTAATTTGTATTCCTTGTTCAAGAACAAGATAATGGTTGTAATTGATGATGTAATGTTTTTATTTGGCAATAATTTTTTTTTTAATTTCCGTGTTATTACTGTGTTGAGATGCATTTGAAGGCAAAGATTCTGGTTGTGTCACGGATGTTCGGTAATGGGGATCCGGGGCGCTACAGCTCGGTTACGGGGGAGTAGCGAGGTGATCGACCAAATGCAGAGCATTGAGATGCTCTGCCAACAAGTCTACCTCGGTTACGGGCCAAAAAGGCACCCACACCTTCGCCGACGAAGGTGGTTTCGAAAGAAATACATTTTTAGCCGACGAGGTGAGAGGCTTCAGAGCCTCCTGCTTCACCACTGGCTAGCCACCTTTGGCCTTCAAGGGCTCAGAATTGTTAGATTTCTTTCTCTTTGAGGGATCACTAGGCTCCGAGGGAGCAGGAAGCTTATCCGCCTTCGCCCTCAGGGCTACATACCTCTCCTTCAGCTTCTCGTCGGTTACCATGCTTGTTTACGGAGGTGAAGCAAGGAAGAGGAGAATATGGAGGAGAAGCAGAAGTAAAAATGAGGCAAGAAAATAGAAATGAGAGTAAGGGAAAGTATATATATGGGAAATGAGACGCATAGATTACTATGCCTAACATGTGACACTGCACGTAAACAAGCATGTGGGGCGCACATGCAGAATCCCTAAAAAATTAACATGCTCCCTGTGCCACGCCCCTCGGCGTGGTACTCCAGGTCACTCGTGAATGTCTTCGCAAAACTAGCTCACGCCTCACGCCTCATCCCTCGGTGTGGCACTCCGGGTCACTCGCGAATTTCTTCGCAATCTGGCTCGCATCTCGCCCCTCAGCATGGCACTCTAGGTCACTCGCAATTTTCTTTGCAGACTGGCTCGCACATCGTCCTTCATCCCTCGGCGTGGTATTCCGAGTCACTCGCAAATTTCCCCACAGATTGACTCGCACCTTGTGCCTCAACCCTTGGCACGATATTCCGAGTCCCTAGAGACTCCCTCACAAGTAGCCAGACGAATTTCATCACGCATTGGCTTGTACCTCGCCCTTCAGTTTATTGTGTCAAGTAGTTGTCACATACTCGTGAAAGGGCCGAAATATGCGCTAATTCTTTTATTATCAAGATATAAAAAGTTTACTTTGAGGTTACATTCACAAGATTACTTGGGATATTACAAAGTTCAAGGCGAGAAGGCCTTACCCCCAGGATCTCCCTCGGCAACTTCCTTCCTTGTGTTCATGACATCAATTTCCGATGGACGGATGCCTAAACCTGACGAACCATGACCCCTTCGAACACTAGCGACATTGGAAGACCTGGCCACTCCACTTTCAGCATCCTCAGGCACCCTCAATCCAGAACGGATCCTCGAGTAAGGGTCTCGCCTTGAGAATGGACTCCAAAAGGTAGACAGACATTGAGTCTGCCTCTCCAAGCTTAACCCTCGGCCGATATTTCCTTGTCCCTTTCCATGAGCATTCGCTTGAGGATAAAATCTGATGACCACTCCCCAATCAAGCCAGAGAGTGTATCCCCCTAGGTTCGAACAAGAGCTAGCTGATATTAGGAACATACTCCTTCAGGAGTGAAAGCTCATGCGCCACCTCTTGCAACCGTCGAATACGGTAGCCGAACGCCCTTTTCCGATCCTTCACTTCTTTCCGAAGACGGACGATGGTATCCTCCGCCTGACACAACTGGCCTCGAAGGATACAGACCTCTTCCTAAAACCCACTCCCCAGAGTCTCATACCTCACGATCAGATCAACAAAACAATTCAAGTCTTAAAGCTCGGACAAAAAAGCGAAAAGATTGACAAATATAAAAGATTTCGAAAATCGAAGCGTTCTCAGTAGACAAAAAAGATACGGTGGGACAGTGGTCATTCCGTGTTCGGCATCAATTAAAAAATGAGAAATTAACACAACCTTCTACTTGGTGAGAAGACACCTCTCGAAGATAAGATTGAGGAACATCGGTCCCGACCTCTTGAAACTCAGCTGGCGACGAAGGAATCTCCTTGTCACCCGAAGGCAACTCTGCATGAGTCGGCAGAGTGCTATTGATCTCCAGGTCGAAGGAAAGGCCAACAAGATCGAGGTCAAGGTACCTCTCGCTGACATGTTCGAGAGCTTGTTCATAGCCTTGATCCTTCCCTAAGATGACCCTGTCCATGGTACTCTCAAGGTCTGCCTTCAACTTCCTCCGCTCCACCTCCCAAGCTTCTTTGTCCATCCGCAGATGCTCATGGTCTAAGGTCATAAGCGTGAGTTCCTCCTCCAGGGCCTTCTCCCTCTTCTCAAGTGCCTCAGCACGGAGCTTCTCCTCCTTATACTCCTTTTCAACCCGGCTCCCTCCGGATGGCACACTTGAGCTCATGCTCATACTGCTTCTTCACATCCATCCCTTGGAGCATGGTCTGCAGGAAGAGAGTGAGACACATAGAAAAATACCAAAAGTTAAAATGTAAGGACACAACTTATCAAGAGAGAGCCCCTACCATGAAAGAGGCTTAAGAAACTTGAGATAGCTCAAATCATATGTCTCCTTGGCGAGAGCTACGTTGTTCATCACCTCAATAGCCACTGGGGACTCCATTACGGAGTCGGCTAGTTTCACGGCCCAATTGGGCCTAAAAGTCCCGTCGGCCTTGTCGCCAAGGATGGCCTTCACTACAAGATGGAATGGGGGAAGCAAGACTTAGCCAGTTCGGTAGCCTTGAGCGCACCTTCACTTGGCTGAGCCCTCGGAGACTCCTCCTGATCATGGATGACTTGAGCTTTCAATCTCTTCACCCTATCAGGTTGTCCCCTTGGAGATACGTCGGGGGTCGAGGTAGACACCATTTTTCTTCCCCTTGAATTCCTCGATAGCCTTCTTCTCTGCCAACTTGGTCCGCCGAGCACCGATAGCATCGTCCATTGTCATTGTTGCAAAGGAAAACAATAACATTAAAACGAGGCGAAAGAGTGTCACAAAAAGAAACTAAGAACATACGGGGAACGAAAGGACTCAGGCCACACGCCGCCAGCTTCGTCTCAGTCACCCTCACCAAGTATATATTGTTGCCCCCCCTCCCGGGAACAAACTCTTAAACTTTGCCACCTCAGCTGAAGAGAACTCCGAGGGCTTCGGTCCCTTCCTCTTCGGTATGTCATACAACCACCGGGTGGGGATATCCCACGGTTCGGGACTATAAACGATAAAATACTTTGTCTTCTAATCTTTGATAGAATTCGGGTGGTTATGCACCACACGATACTTATGGCGGGGGTGAGATTACATCGTCCCCGATATCCCTAAGAAGAGCTCAGTCCTAAGCACATGAGAAAATACTTGAGCTTCAAGAGCACGTCCTTCTTCTGACAGAGCATGATGAAGCTGGTCATCTTCAAAGAATTAGGCTTGTACTGCATAAGGCTTACACTAGCTCACTTCATGACCTCCTTGATGAATGGGTTCATGGGGAGACGTAACCCCAAAACGAACACATCCAAGGAAAACATACAAAACCACTTTGAGAAGTTGTGGATCAGACGAATCCCCGTATTCAGAATTAGCAGCTCGAACTCTCAAGGAATATGGAAAGTGTTCCGAATGGTGGAAAGATAGGTCACCACCATAGTGTTTTGCGTCGTATCGGCTTCTATCTTCGGCTTTCCCGGCAACGACAACCAAATCATCTGGATACATCCGGATGGGCCTTCCGATAGTCCTCCGAAACGTGCCCCCTTCATGCTCATAATCCATCGGTTCATACTTTATATCCAGGGGATAAACTATCTTCTTCTTCCTCGGAGGTCGACGGACACGAGGAGGGGGGTGCCAACCACGCTATCAGGGGATGATGTCTTAACTTCCTGGCGCTGGGGGCTCCCCTCTATCTCTTCTTCGACATCCTCCTCAAGAGCCTCTCTGGAGCTCTCCCCCTCCCCTTCTCCGATCTCATCCTCATGCACCACCTCAGAGTGATCACACACTTCTTCCTCAGAGCGTAAGCTCTCCACCTCCACTCTTCCCTCTTCCAATACCTCATCAGAAGAAGCACGCACGAAGCTCAATCTCTTAGACCTGTTCACTGATGAGGACTACTGAGACGAAGACTGGAGGATGACCCGCCATGGCCTGAGGACGAGACTGAATCACTCGATTGATCCCTAAACACAATAATAAAACTTTACATGTTACTGGTCTAAGAGAGAGTCGTTCTAGAGAGAAAAGCTCTGGTTGAAGAAAGAGAAATTAATCCTAGAAAGTGATAGGGGGAGGAGAACTTGTAAAGGGGAGCGTGACTTCCCGAATAACCTTGGTCACGTGACGTCTCCTCGATAACTAGAAATTTATGCATTGGCTCCTCGATAACTGTGCAGTCACATGAGAACTGGATCCAACGTCACTCACCTATCTCGTGGTGCCCAAATTTCATTGTAAATTGGCTCGCGTCTCGTTCCACGCCCCTCGGCGTGGTACTTCGGTTCACTCGTGAATTTCTTCGCAACTTGGCTCGCACCTTGCCCTTCGCCCCTCGGTATGGTATTCTAAGCCACTCGTAGATTTTTTCGCAACTTGGCACACGCCTCGTGCCTTGCCCCTCGGCAAGGTACTCCGAGCTACTCGTGGATTTCTTTAAAAACTTGGCTCGCACCTCGTGGCTCGCCCCTCGGCATGGTACTCCGAACCAATCACGATTTTCTTCGTAGGTTGGTTGGCGTCTCATGCCTCATCCCTTAGCATGGTACTCCGAACCACTCGCGAATTTCTTCGCTTCCCGTGCCTCGCGCCTCATGCCTCGACATGGTACTCCGAACAGCTCATGAATTTCTTTGCTCCCCGCGCCTCGCGCCTCGGCATGGTACTCCAAACCACTCGCAAATCTCTTCGGTCTTCGCACCACGGCGTGGCTCTCCAAGCCACTCACGGATTTCTTCGCAACTTGGCTCGCACCTAGTGCCTCGACACTCGGCATGGTACTCCAAACCACTTGCAAATTTCTTCGGTCCCTGTGCCTCGTCCCTCGGCATGGTACTCCGAGCCACTCATGGATTTCTTCGCAACTTGCCTCGCACCTCGTGCCTTGCCCCTCAGCATGGTACTCCGAACCACTAGAGAATTTCTTCACTCCCGGCGCTTCGCACCTCGGTCCCCGGCCGAACCTCTAGACCCTTAGGCAAATGGATCCATTATCACAAACCTTCATGCCGACATGATTTTCCCCGCGAGTTATCCACTCCTTGAAGGTTGCTAGAAGCTAAACTCTGAGAGTGGGGGGCTTATGATGGGGTGAAAATCGCAGCTAATCAACACCACACAATTCTTGCAAGAATCTCGAGGCTCATGAGGTCAAGACAGTGATCTCACAGCAGCTACAGGCCCAGGATCAGCTCACGAGCCAACCATAGCCCTACTACCATGAATTAGCGAACCAGGAAAATGTTGACCAACCATTTATTGTTAGTGACTAAATCTCTAAAATCAGGGGACTATATCCAATAAAATTCCTTAATTCATGGGGATTTGATTAGACAGCTAAGAAATCTTTTTCAAGCAATTCTCCACTGGTCTATAAATATAGGCTTCCCTAATCTTTTACCAGGTAATCAATCTTTTGCCTATTTAACCCAGTTCAAAACTTCTGGATACTGATTTGATCGTCGGAGGGCATATTGCCAGGAAAACTCCCGGTGTTTCAGGCTTTTTTGCAGATTTATGGCGACCAACAACCAGCAAGAGGCGCCCACCAGCTTACGAAGAAATTTGTGAGTGGTTCAGAGTACCATGTCAATAAATACTAGCCTTTCATCAAGATCGGATTGACGGCTGGGGTATGAGATTTTCACTAAATACACGAACTCATCATCTATTTCTTCCATACTAGAAATCAGCAGCATCAAAGATCAAAGAGCCTGTGTTTAGAAAATAACTGATATCTCTGTAAAATTACTCTTCACAGTAGAACCAGCAAAACTGAAGTTCATTTTGAAGGAAGATGCATTATCCATGAAGATATCGTGGGGATGAAAACAACATCCAATCTTCATGAGCATAAATCCCTAGCAAAAGTGAAAAGGTAAGCCGAAGGTAACCAAGTAATCAACAAAGAGAGATTTGAAAGAACCCGAACAATTAGCTTAAGATAAATGATAGTATGACCCCTAAAATACAACTTTATTTGTAACTATCTCATATGATTGGTCATATAAATCTGGAAAAAAAATCATTTGCCCTATTATAGACACCAAAAAAGTATCCCAGAATATCTGAGCTTCTAATTCCCTTTTTATTTTCTTCAAAGACCGTGCTCCCTACGGGCCTGTTTGGTTGGAGGGGAATGGAGGGGAGGGGAGGGATTTTTTTAAACATTTATTGTTTGGTTCATTTTTTAGGAGGGAAGGAGAGGGGAATGGAGGAGTGCAGCATCCCTCCTGAGTCAATTTTGGCTCCCCTCCAATATTAGGGAGATTTGGAGGGAAAAGAAATTGAGTAAAATTTTTGTATAGTGATTGGACTAAATTGCCCTTCAGATCTAAATCCATTTAATCACACCATTTAGATCTAAATCACAGATATTGGTTTTGTTTTCCATTTAGATTTAGTGTTATTAGAATTACTATCAATTATCAAATCAGATGCATATATTTTATATATATTGTAAATCAGATGCAGCCAAAATGCTTCAAAACATATATTGTAAATTAATTTATCAAATACAGACCTGCATCATCTTTATGAATCTCAGTTCCAAAAGCATGCAATCGCCTCTGCTCAAGGACATTCTGCAAACATTAATAGAAGAAAGTGAGATCAAAAAATAACTATGCATTATTACTGTATCGTGATTTATTTTCCCAGCTTAAAAGAAACCACTTCAGTTTCCATAAATAGGATTGAAGCTCATGACTTATGCATAAAGAGGTACATCCATTACAGATACATACACATAAGAACATAAGCACGACGTTCACACAAATGTATGTGTACCACATGGACACAACGTAAGCTACTTAACAACAACAACAACAAAATTACTTGCATACATTTATGTATGAGTAACCAGCCCAAATTAATACAAAATCGTGTTACACAAAGCCACAGTTGCAGCCTGGGATGTTTTTTTTTTGATAAAAGATGACGCCCGTCATCGTTTCATTAATCAGAAATAACGAAACACAACATTACAGCAAATAAGAAAGCAGGAAAGATAAACACGTGTGCAACAAGCAACACGTAACATCAAAAGTACTCGAATCTACTCGAGTTCAAAATAAAACCTAGAACAGAAAGTCTAAAGTATACAACATCAACGGTTACAGATCTGCAGCCACATCACAAATTGGACTCCTCTTTCTTTGATCGCCTCCATGGTGCCTGCTATTGTTGGCCTCCTCCAAAACTTGTTCCCCTATCCGTCTGTGCCTCTGCATTTCATTGCCGCCTCCTTTGCACCTGCCCATTCATGAATTAGAACAAAGATTTTGTACACAGAGGAAGAAAATCTATATTGATAGTTGCGAAAAATGAAATCATTTCTTTCTAGCCACAGATTCCACATAGTTGCTGCTACAGCTAAATCCCAGGCTTTAGTGTCTCCTGATCTAATGTATGTATCCCTAAAGGTCACCCAGGTATCAATGGTAGATTGTGGTAGGAGATTACAACCGAATCCCCTACAGATGACTTCCCAAGATAATCTAGCCTTATGGCACTGAAAAAGGATATGGTTAACATCTTCAACCGCCTCTGAGCACAACTCACAGGTAGTGTCAACAATCATATTTCGCCTGCGAAGATTAACTTTGGAGAGAATCGCGTTTTTGTGTGCTAACCAACAAAACATCCTGACTTTTAATGGGGCTACGGTCCCCCAGATGATCGATTGGACTTTACATCTCAACCCGCCGTCGTTGATCCAATAGTACATGGAGGATACCGTGAATTCTTTTGAGGCGTCTCTCTCCCACGTTCTTTCATCGTCTAAGTTGTTGGCTGTCCCTTATTCTTGAAGTACCTGTCTATTCAATGCCTCGAACTGTGCGATACTCTCGTCGCTGAGGTTTTGGTTAACGATGAACTTCAGCTTGCCGTTTTTCCTTATGTCTGCCACCATCAGGTCTAAATTATTTGCTACTTTGGCTGCTTCAGGAAATTGGGCAATAAGACTTGTCTGGCCACACCATCTGTCTTTCCAGAATCTTGTGTTTTTCCCGTTTCCCACCTTGCATCTCGTGTTCGCGAAGAAAATCTCTCCCTGCTTGGCTATACCTTTCCACAGCCCGGAAACTTTTGCTTTTGGGCTTTTCCCACCGAAGCGAAATTTTCTTCTCTTCCGACAGAGATCGAAGAAAAACTTCCACCACCCTTTACGATTATTGGAGATTTTCCACCACCATTTGGAAAGCAGCGCCCCATTCATATCGTGGAGATTAGTAATACCCAATCCCCCGAATTCCTTCTTTTTACAGACTCTTTCCCACTGGACTAAAGGAATCCCTCTATTACCCTCGTCGGTGCCCTTCCATAAAAATCTACGTCTTAATTTGTCTATGCTATTGATCACCCACTTTGGTAATTCATAGATAGACATAAGATACAGTGAAATGGCGCTAAGAACCGAGTTGAGCAGGATAATCCGACCTCCGAGAGAGAGGAATCTGTTCTGCCAGCCCCCTAGCTTTTTCTTAATTTTGTCGATTAGCGGAATCCAATCCTCCTTCAATAGGGCAGCCTGGGATGTTGCCAGTACACACAAGCCATTTATATAAAGAAAGCCAATGCACAATTGATCTTTACATGGGGTCTGTGGTCAATCATCCATTACAGATATTTTCTATACAAAGCTATACTAGCAAACTCAGATCTTCAAATATTAGAGACACTTAATGATGTTTTTTTGTGCTTGAGTTTTGTTATAAAATGTAAAAGAGTATAAAAGTAATTTTATTATAAAATTTCTTCCCTCTCATTGTGAACCAAACAAGAAGATTATTATTTTCCCTTACCTTCCCTCCTTTAAACCAAACAGTGTCTTGATTAAAGTCTCTCCCCTCCCTTTCCCTCCCCTCCCCTCCCCTCCTTTGAACCAAACAGGCCCTACAGAATTTCTGCAGATCCAAAAAGTTTTGTAGGAAGCACTTTTTTTTAAAGGTGAATTATTTCCTTTATTATTTTCTTTAAAGACCGTGCTCCCTATTATATATCAGAGAGGGAGAGACCATCATGTAACATCCGAGATGTTTTTTCATAAATTTTACATCAATTAAAATGGTCATTAGTGATTAAATGGTCGTTAGTGTTTAAATTAGTAATTAAATTAGTCACTATTCCATTAACTTAATCTAAATAGGTGATTAAATTAGTCTAATTAGGATTAAATGGTTTTTGTGTAGGACGGGACATGTTGTCCCGTCCAAACAAAAAAAATGGTATCGGAAGAGACAACATGTACCGTCCGATGTCTTTCTTAAAATAAAATTTTAAAAAAATCTAAGGACGAAACATCATGTTCCATTCGATTTTTTTTTTAATCTTAGAAAATTATTGGACGAAACATGAGTCCTCCGACTCCTGTAAAAAAATAAAAAAATTAACCCCTATATTTTGGCAATTGCCAAATCGTTTCTTAAATATGAGAAGCGACTATTCACCAATTCTCAAAATATGGCAAAATAAGAAACGACTGCAACTTTCTAATTTCCAAATATGAGAAATATAGCAATTTGAGAAACGGGTGTGGATGCTCTAAGAGAATCTGTAGTCGTTTGCTATATTTCCAAATTTTGAAAATTTTGGCAAAAAATTTGCCGCAGTCGTTAGCTAAATACTCAAATTTTGAGTTTGAGGAAAACAATACTCTTCTATATTTCGTTTGTTCACAATTTTAACTGTAAATATTATCCTACGAAATATGAACTCTCATCCCACAATTTATTTATTTTTAATTTATTTATTTTTTAAATATATCGGACGAGATTTGCTCTATCATCCCAAATTTTGTTTTTTATAAATATATTGATCTCCCATCGGTGCATTTTTCAATTAAAAATAAATAAAATCGGACGGGATCTGATTTCCCGTCTGAGAGCATTTTTGGCCAAAAGTTTTTTTTTCGGAAAGCTTTTTTGGCCAAAAGTTGAAGGTGTGTTCTATAGAATTAGGCTTATATAAATTATTATGCGTACATTTTAGCTTTGAGATTTGTGTGAATTTTTGGTTCAAGGGCTGAGATGGAATAAGACCTATAGGAATTGCCATGCTTACATTTTATTATTTCTTTCAAAAATGTGTCGGCGCCTAATACATATTTAGCCCAATTTTCGGCCAATACAAAATCATTCTCAGTCCGAGAGCATATTAAATTAAAGAAAATGAAAAATAAACGAGATAAAACTATATCTATCGTCCGTCTTTTTTTTTAAAAAAAAACCTAAATTTTGGGTTCAAAGGAAGCTAGAACCCAAAATTTTAATTTCTAAATATCTAAATATATAAAATTTGGGGTTCGAACGGTGAGGCCCCCTAACTCTCGAATGATGCACAATAATCACACATCACATAATAGAAAGCTCACATAGTTATGGCACACCAGTCACTTTCATTTCCTGTCTCTAAAAAAGGACAAGCACACCCAACTACAGCCACATGTATGATTTTTTGAACTACTTTAATGGAGGGGAACGAGTCATCTGATAATGACTCATCTGATTATGACTTTTGGAAGGAGAGTGATTGTATTGTATTTTTGTGAGGGAATTGTTTTCATGTGTTCATTGTCAAAACAACTGTCAGGGACGCCGATAGTTCCACCGTCACCGGAGTCTACAGCCTTCTTCTCTACTGGTGTCTGTGTGTTGTTGTCTGTTTGTTTGTTGTTTTGTTTGTGTCTGTTTGTTTGTTTTACGTGCAGTGTGCACTTTGTTGAATTTGTAGTCATAGTGTGCTTTGCACGTGTCTTGTAATTGGGATATTCTATAAATCCCCACCAGCAATACGTTGTTGGTATGATGAATAAAAATTGTCCTAATCTTCTTCCCAGATCCGCTTCTCCTCAAAATCTTCTTCTTCTTCTTCCCCCAATCTCAGATTTCTTCCCCAAATCTCTCAATCCCTAACCCCTATCTTCTCAATCCTCAACCTCTTCCTTCTCCATTAAGTTCTAACCCATTGTAGCTGGCCGGAATCTTGCAGTCGGAGCCGTCGATCCTGACATTTGGTATCAGAGCATCGATCCTCCAGCACTTCCTTCACTTCCCCCCATTCCGCAACCAGATCCCTTACCGGAACCCTCTTTCACAAATCCGACCCGTTCCAGTTCCGCAATCCTCCAGCAATCCACCAACGGACCTCCAGCAATCCTCGTCCTCCTCGCATTCTCGTCCTCTTGATGTCGATCAACATGGAAGGAAAGTTTGAGGCAGCTTTGGCAAGAATAGATGCGGCAATATGGAAGCTACGGCAGCCCTATTCCCCACCACTCGATGCTCCTTGGTTCCAGACTTGTCATCCTCAAATCCCAATCAAGGAGGTAACTAATCCTCATCTCATTTCTACTAGTTTGAAGGGAGCTCCAATTAAGATGAAGTTTCCGAATTTTAAAGAGGTGAAGTTACCAAATTTTAAAGGAGGAGATCCAACAAATTGGATACTTGGAGTAGAACATTTCTTTGAATTTTACGGAATTTCTGATGCAAAGAAGCTGAATTATGCTTGGTTGGGTTTAAGTGGGAATGCAACTTTGTGGTATTATAAGCATATTAAACCACGAATCCATGAGATTTCTTGGTCCCTGTTCTTAGAGAAATTGATAGATCAATTTGACTCTACTGAGTTGGAAGATTCTAACAAATCGATGGTTGTAGATGAAGAAAATGTGATTGATGATGTTTCTTGTGAAAAGAATAGGGATGGAGTAGTTTTTGATAGTTTGGAGAGTCTTGAAATGGAGAATTATAGAAGTGATAAGTCATCGAAAGTGTTTGAGGAATTGGAAAATCAAGGAAAGGAGAAATTGATTGATCAATTTGGCATTCTTGAAATTGAAGTTGATGATGCTGATCTTGGAAGAAAAATTCAAGAAGATGTTGTAGTAGAAGATTGTGATGTTGTTGAAGGTGAAAATCAAAAAGATGATAAAGCAGCAGTAGCTTTAGATAAGAAGAATGTGACATGGGAAACAAATTTGACGGATGATTATGAAGAGAAGTTTAGAACATTCTCCATTGTAATTGAAGAAATTGAGGAGAAGCTCATGTTTGCTAAGAAAATCTCAAAGATGAGTTCATCAAGAGAGTCAAAGGTTAGTGGAGGGAAATTGTTGCTCGATGGTTGGCCTCCACCTGTGCACTCAAAAGTTTCTTTACATCCTCAACCGGCCAAACAAGACAGTGATGAGGAACTCGAGTACGCTGATTTCAACAGTGGGGTATTTGAAAGTCCAACTATAACAAGCATGGTGAAGAATGGAAATGCAGAATTAACTCCATATGCACTGGAGCTGGGAATATCTGAGGATGGAATTTCTGGAGTTGGTTATATATGGGCAGCATGTGAAACAGGGCTTATCATTAATATCATGATACCAACAGTAGCAGAAATGGGAGGTGCATCCCAAGTCTGGCTTGGGTCTGGAAGATTTGTTGTCATTGATCTTTCAGCAGGTCCTTGTACATATGGAAAAATAGAAACTGAAGAAGGAAGCGTAAGTTACAGAACCTTACCCCGGTTGCCAAGTATAATCTTTTCAGGAGGTTCAGATTCTGCTAGTGTTAGTTCGACAAATGATCTTTTTATGGGACAATTTGGAGCTCTGATTTCAACTACCATCGAACATGTTATAGCCCCAGATATAAGGTTTGAAACTGTGGACCTGACAAGGAGGTTGTGGGTACCTATAATTGTGTTGCAAAATCATAACAGATACAACATCCTTGATGCTGGTCATAACTATAGCATAGACGTCCAAGCAACTGAGAGAGAGGTAAATAAGATGGTTCATGCTGGGCAAGAGGTAGTTCTAATTGGTGGTTCACATGCATTGCATAGGCACGAAAAGTTAGCAATTGCTGTGTCAAAAGCTATGCGAAGTCACTCTCTTCAAGAAACGAACAAGGATGGGCGATTTCATGTCCATACCAGAACTTATTTGGATGGAGCTATCCTCAAAGAGGAAATGGAGCGCTCTGCTGATGTTCTTGCAGCTGGCTTGCTTGAAGTTGCCGACCACCACGCTACTGATTACAGTATTCTTGGAGACGCTTTTACAGCAAATGATACATACAGTTCTTGCATGGATGGTACTAGAAGTTCCCATCTTATAAAAAGCAAAGCTTCTACATTGCAGGAGAAAGTTATGCAGTGGCTTCACAGCAGAGTTGAAATAAACGGTTATGAAGAATACAGTGGAGTTGAATTTTTTATCTCTTTTTCAGTGCTTATACGGATGAAGTGGCCTCATTGGCTCAACTCCCAGTTAAACAGGTTTGGTAAGGTTGAGGATGGTGAGTGTTCGATTGCCGAGATGGTTGAACACAGTTTAGTTCCTGATGCTCTTATTTGTGCTGACTTGGTTGGAGCTTATTGCAAGAAGAGGAAACGTTGGATGAAATTGAAGGATCAAAGAAGAAGGAATTGAAAAATAGCACAAAGAAGCTGAATAATTGCTCATGATGACTATGAAGGCACTAGTGAAGAAGAAAATGTGGGAAAATTTCTGAGTATGAGCTTGGGGACAAGCTCATTTTTAAGGGGGGTGGAGTTGTCAGGGACGCCGATAGTTCCACCGTCGCCGGAGTCTACAGCCTTCTTCTCTACTGGTGTCTGTGTGTTGTTGTCTGTTTGTTTGTTGTTTTGTTTGTGTCTGTTTGTTTGTTTTACGTGCAGTGTGCACTTTGTTGAATTTGTAGTCATAGTGTGCTTTGCACGTGTCTTGTAATTGGGATATTCTATAAATCCCCACCAGCAATACGTTGTTGGTATGATGAATAAAAATTGTCCTAATCTTCTTCCCAGATCCGCTTCTCCTCAAAATCTTCTTCTTCTTCTTCCCCCAATCTCAGATTTCTTCCCCAAATCTCTCAATCCCTAACCCCTATCTTCTCAATCCTCAACCTTTTCCTTCTCCATTAAGTTCTAACCCATTGTAGCTGGCCGGAATCTTGCAGTCGGAGCCATCGATCCTGACAACAACTGAGTAAGAGCATCTGTAGTCGTTGAATGGTAAAATATGGATATATGGATAAATAGATATAGATATCCTAGTTTTGCTGCAGTCGTTTAAAGCTAAATTTTAGCTTTCTATTAATATTAAAATACGCGACGGCACATCAAGGCACATGATGTGCCGTCTGACGATAAAAAATACCAAAAAAATTAAAAATTAGGTGGGACGGCACATAATCTGCCGTCCGATCGCTAAAATAATTTTTTTTTTTTTTTTTATATGAGAGACGGCACATAATGTGCCGTCTGACCAGAAAAAATCCAAAAAAAACCAAAATCATGTTAATACTATCTGAAGTTTGAACTTTAATGTGACATAGTCACATAATTAATGTGACTTAATTATGACTTAGTCACTTTGGTCACTTTAATTAATGTGACTTAGTCACTTTAATTAATGTGATCCCCGGTTTCAAAATTTAAAAAAAACCAAAACCAAAATTAATGTGACTTAGTCACTTTAATTTTTTTTTTTTAAAAAAAATACAATGGGACGGCACATAATGTGCCGTCCGGGGTGGGGGGGCTTTTTTGGATTTTTTTGGGATTTATAATTAAATAAAATATATTATTTACGAATGAGACGGCACATTATGTGCCGTTCGACGAAAAAAAAAAATTTTTTTTTTTGGGACGGCACATGATGTGCCGTTAGCCAAATATGCATATATAGCAATCTACTGTAGCGATTTATCCAAAATATGGATAAATAGCTAACGACTGCAGCGACTTTTTATGGGTAATATGCATATTATCCATAAATAGCAAACGACTACAGATGCTCTAAGAAGCTAAAATTAGTAATGTTAGGGACATTGCAATTGTCACACTACAAATAGGTTGATGGTGATGGAATATCAATTAGAGGTGGACTGATGTGGTATAGATAACGTGGTCCAATCAGGGCCGTTGGATCTTCTCAGATTTCGTTCATCCCAGATCAGGTCAACAGGTCCAACAGACCTTCTACAACTTCAGGACTACAGACAAACGGATCTGACCCGACCCATCCAGGTCAAGTACCCGTTTGTCCTTGCCTATAAATACCAAGTCTCCTCCTCACTTTGAAAGGCAATCAATATTTCTCCACTTGAAACCTACCTGCTCAGTCTCTTTTCCAGTGACTGACTAGATCATCGGAGGATCTGTCACCGAATTTTCTCCCAGTGTTTTTAGGCCTTTTGCAGGTACTCCGGCCGTTCGAACTCTAGCAGCTCTTCCGAGCCGACCTCCAGGAACCGTGGTTGAGATCCGTCCCTTCCACTTCACAAATTACAAAAACCCACACCTGTTCACAAATTACAAAAACCTACACCTGTTGCTCCCGTCCCGCACCAAAAACAAGCAGCCTCATCGACCAAAACAAATATAATATCAAAAACTCACATAAAGCAGAAGGTTTTACAAATAACCTAAAAAAAACTTTCCGACAAAGGAAAACGGGATGCAACCCAGTCTCTGATGATCAGTCTTAAGTTTTACATACAACAGTTCACAGACATCAAAATTCAAGCTATCTCAACCTGAAATCCATTGAGTTTCACTTTCACAAACATACCTGCTAGATAGAAGCAAAAATTATCATTTGTTCAGAAAGAACACAAATGTCATTAAATTGACATGCCAGAGAATAACATCGTAACATAGATCAAAAGATAATTGTCTCAGACGAATCTCTACCAATACCACTAGAGGGCAAACTGAGTTAATGGTAAAAATTATGATTCCAAATGGATCATAACATAGTGAACAAGCCTGAAGAAGAGTTGAATCAATAGCATTAGCAAAAATTGGGTCAGCAATCAACGCTCAAAACAAGAGATAACCAACAGGAGAAACTATATGATTGAACACTCGAACAAAAAGTACAAATCAGGATCTCACTGGAAGCAGTTGTATTATGAAAAGAAGGCGGACTTCCGTGCCAACTGGACCCTGGATATGCAAGTATTGACAACACTTAATATCTACACAAGAAAACTTCTTTGCATGATTCACCTCCACACTTACAAGAGTAACATGAAAACTTTTAGAGGGGAGCATAATCATATCTCATCATTTACAAGAATTACAGTAAAGGAATTTCCTTGAGTTCCACATCACCCACAAGGCAAAAAACCACGAAGAACGCCAACTTTTTCTGTATAACTTATGGGACATCATATGCACGATAGAAGTGACTACTCCCAACTACCTGCAAGAAAGAATATTTTTTTAAAACACAATAAATATTAAATTAATAAATATGCATCATCGGGCTACATACAACCTCATTAATATTTTCTGGACACTAGATCCTTTTAGAAAGTGAAATGTTCATGTTCACTTTTAAGAACTTTACCTGTTCCCTACACAATAATTATCAACTATCAAATTGGCAAAAAATACACGAAAATCACATGCACAATCTCTCTCTCTCTCTCTCTCTCTCTCTCTCTCTCTCTCTCTCTCTCTCTCTCTCTCTCTCTCTCTCTCTCTCTAGCTAAATAGTAACCATAAGAAGTTAACTCACCAGACACGGATCATAGAAGAAATGCACCAGCATCATTCAGTTATCATCTTCCTACTGCCATGAGGGTTGCTTGTAAAGTCTCTCGTCCCATGAATCACCGCCTTCTCGTTCTTTCCTCTTCACGCCACCACCACCACCACCACCTGATACCGGATACATCCTCGCTTGCTCCTCTCCAAACATCTGGGTACTAGGAAGAGGGAGCTGTCTTGATGCCGAAAGTAACCTATCATCTTTTACATCTGCTACATCCACACTACCTGGACCTGCATTCAGATCGAGACCTTGCCTACCCCACTTCCGACTGCTTTCAGACCCAGCATTCATACTTCCCTCTGGAAGACTAAGAATATACGGTCTCACATAATGAGAAGAAACAGCATTTCCAGGTTGTACAAGCTGAGAAGAGTCAACATAGGTTGTAGGCCCGCCTGAGTAAGAGCCCGAGGGGAGAGGGAAATTAGACCCGAAAGGGAAGCCAGCATAAGGAAATGGTGCAGCCAGGGAAAATCCCATAGCTGGAGCGGATGAAAGAACAGGGCCTCTGTAAACATCGCCACTAATAGATCCACTTACTGAACCCAAAATTCTCTGGGCTCCTGGAACAGCCACAATTGGATAAGGGTGCTGTGCTCCTCTTTCAGGCAAAAAAGAAGGCATTGAAACAGTTGGATAGGAATTACCATGAGGAAACCACGACGAAATGTTTCCCATTTCAGCATTATTTCCCATTCTCAGACCAGCAACGGGAGGTAGGAATGGTATGCTACTATTAAAGTTCTTCAAATGTTGGTTTTTTGGGAGAGGCTCCACGCTGCTGACGATTTCATCAACACCAGGTCCATTGTTAAGGTCAAAACCCCTAAACAAATTAGCATCCCCATTATGCAGTCCTTCAGACAGTGGTTTTTTACTAATTGTGCTACCCAAGAAATGTCCGGTATCTGTACCTTCATCGACTTTATTCAAGTCAAGGTCTAACCCTCCAGCACTTCGTGCTGGTACATCATGGTTGGTGACAACCCCCGATACAGATCCAGAGGTATGAGGAGAACTCGGAGAGGAAGCCATGTTTTCGAGAACCGACTCATCTGCCACATTTAGATCAATTCCCAATGGAGGGCGACCCTGCTTTGTAGCGGTAGTATCAGATGAGTGAACATCAGAAGTATTAAGTGGTGGCATTTCCATAACTTTCCGGGGTTCTGCCGGGCGAAATGCACTGGTAGCAGCTGATCCTTTCCACCCAAAAGGCTCCACTTTAGTCTTCAATAAGTTTTCAGGCGGCACAAAAGGCCCTTTGTTAGGAGCAGCAATAGTGATAGGGGCAGGTGAGCCATTTGAAGTAAGACCGGATACAAAGGAAGGCAAAGTGGGTAAATGAATTGGAGGTGAACAAAGGGGAGCAACTGAGGAAAATGTTGGCTCGATTTCGTTCTGGTTCCCATCATCGCCAGAAAAGCCCTCATTTAGATCAAAATCAAGCTTAGACCCCAAAAGACCATGCTTAGAAGTTGTGAAATCCTCTCTTCTATCAATATCAGATGTTGAACATTTCCCAGCTTCTTGGACTGAGGATACAAGATGATTCTCGAGACGCTCGTTTCTTTGCAAAATCTTCTCAACCTTGTTACCGATTGATGCAGACTGCTGATCATTGCTAGTAGGAGCAGAAGCAGCCAGTTTTTCTAGTTCACTTTCACAAGGATCCAGGTGATTTTCCTCTGATTTATTAGACCTTGTGCTCTTGGATATATCATCAGTTTCTAAATAGGGAACTTTATTAGAAGTGGAAGGAGTCGAATCACCTCGGCAAATTCCCTCAGCAGCCCCTGCATTATTTTCTTCGACAGAAGGTTTATGCTCTTCATTGATTGTAGGGGTGGACGATGACGCAGTCTCGAGGACCACATTCTGAGGATTAGTTTTGCACTTGTCACCCATTAAGTTGCCAACTAAGTCAGATGATTTTGACGTGCCTTCCGTAATCTTCTCAAGAGTACGATCAGAGGGCTTCGTCTCCTCCACTGCCAACCGATGGGCTAAATCACTCTCCAATTCTTCCCCCTTCATGTCTTCAGATTTCACCTTTATCTTGCTTATCTCATTTAATTTTTCAATAACAGCCAATGGCTTCTCAGAATCGGAATCTGCATCATCAACAGATCGGCCACGACTCTGAGCCATACGAACTTCACAAGACAATCTAGGCTTGGCCACGTCATTAGCAGCACAAGGGTTTTCTTCTTTAGGAGAGCTTCCTGGAGGTGCAGATGGGGAAACCGAATCAGATTTAGACATCTCTCCAGCAGCAACACTGGCAAGTAAATTCATCCCATTATCGTCCCCAGATGATAAAGGAGCAGTAGGTTCAGAATCTTTGGAACAGCTATCCATCAAAGCAAACAGAGAATTCCTCAATTTGATTTTAACTATAGAAGAAACTCCCTTCCCATTAACCTGTGACGAATCCATTGCTTTACCTGATTCTTCATCAAGATCAACTGGTGGCGATCCATTGCCTTCATCAGATACAACTATCCCTTCTTTGACAACATTGCTTTGCCGAGATTCTGCATTCACATTGGTGGAAATATGAGAGCGACAAGCATCGTCTTTTAGTTTTTCTTTCCGATCATTATGGAGATCATATCGATCAGGAACACAAGGTGATGATGCTCTGCTACCTGTTGTCGAAGGATCCTCAAGGGAACCACCACTTGTGGTTCGTGCAGGGCTGCGACCAGGAATTCTAACAATCAACCTGTGGTTGTTTCCCTCATCTGAACCATATGTATCATGTGCGCTTTCAGATGACAATCCAGACTGATTAGTTCCTTTAACGGTCTTGCCCAGATTGGAATCTTTCTGAACTCCAGTTATACTGTTCTCTACATGCCTGTTACTTGACCTGCGATGGCGAGATGAACTTCCAGAGGTTTTACTAGCACTCAATGATCCAGCAGTCGAGCTTCTAGCATCTTCTTTCAACGGAGAACCTAAGGTTTTTCCATGATCACTAGAACAAGACTGGCTATTGTTCTGAGACTGGCTGGAATTGCTGCTCTTCTCCTCTTTGACAGTCGCAAGATGCAACTCCGAGTAATTCCCACTGCCACCAACTCCTCCTTTACCCGGTGAATCTTTAAAGCTAACTGCCACTGAAGAATGCACGGGAGATGATGGAGGTAATTTCAACGGGCCAGATGTCACTGGTGTTGACTTCACGATAGCCTCGACCTGGCCCAACTTATTATTAACTAGAGGTTTATTAGATACAGACGACTGAGAAATGACGATTTTCATAGTTGCCTGGTTAGTGGGCCCACCGGACTTTGCATCGTTAAACTTTGCCATTTCAACATCAACACGTTTCTTCCACGTGTCAACAAGGCTCCTAGCTTTCTTCTGGATCTCAAGGTTTTTATGGCCCCGTAAATGATTCACAGATTTACCAATATTACAAGTTTGTAAGGCATTAAGATTTACAGGCAATTTGTCAAGTGCTCGCAGCAGAGCAAAGACTAGATCCTCAGAGCCTTTGTCATTTTCCTTGGGACTACTGCCGTCCCCTGTCTTCCCTTTACGAGCCCCCTGAAGCCAATCGTCCAAAATGGGTATGCATCTTAACTGAACAATCCTACTCAAGCATTCAATTTTATCAGTACCTGCAATCACATCAGCTAGCAATATCCGAGTAGCCAAATCTACCTTCTTCTCATTCCTGTCAAGCTGCATTAACTGAACCAGCTTCTCGCATCCTTCTGTAGCTATTAGAGCTCCCTTTTCTGTAATTTTTGCAAGCTCGGACTTTATCTTCTTGTCAAGTCTAGAGCTTGCAGATTCAACATCCTCTGCCTTACTGGAAGAACGTTCTCTCTTAGTAGGCTCTGTTCCTCGGTCACTGCTCCTCTCCCTCCTCTTCCCCTTACTAGCCTGTGAAGAGGAGGTGCCACTGTTCTGAACACTATCAGAACTGGATTTTAACTGCTGACTTGATGTTGGGCCATTCAATGGTTTCGGTGAACGGCCTCCTGATTGCACTGCTGCATGCATTTCTAGTCGCGTCTTGTCTAGTAATTTATCTACTTCTTCTTGTCGTTCCTGCATAATTAATGATGAATATTAAACTCATACAGAAATTACATCAATAACACTCAAGACACCTGCACTCTATTTGGTAGTTTGAAATTCGAGTGATTGTGAACAGAAAGTAATGTGGCTGAAAAGTGCAGGCAAAAGTTTTTCGAAGGGGCACTTCAACATACAACTAAACTCACCTCTGGAGATATTTTAGGGAAAAGGACAACTTCATTTTGGTAAGTGACCAAAACACTTTTACTTGGTTTTACAAAGGCCTATCTCAAGCTTAATGTGATTTTTAGTATGAGAGTGCTATTGGGCTCTTCCCAAAGAATAGGAAATATAGTCTCAGAAGCACCACAAAACTTACATTGATATAATCCTGATCCGTTAGCCACCATAAACACTTGTTTTCAGTGTCGTATACTCGCCTGCAAATGAAAGATGCTATCCCTGATGGAAGTTCAACGCCCTTACGAAGAAATGCAACTTTACAAGGATGAAGCAATGAAGCAGCAGCTATCACGTCCTTGTGGAATGAGTAGAATACTTCGTTCAGTGTTGCTTCCAGTAATATGCCTTTTGCAAGCTTAATGTCAGCAGGTCGATAAAGCCAATTTACACACAATTTAAGACAATCCTCCTTGCATGTTGAAAACCACCTTATAATCCCAATAAATGGTGGTGCATCACCAGCCTGAAAAAGAGCACAATCACCTACTCGAATCTTGCGTCCATCCTTTTAAACAACAAAAGACAATGAGAAATTGGTTGAACAACAAAAATGAGAATAATAAGTATTTTTGTAAATATAGGAATAGATGTCTTCAACAGTAAACATTAAAATAAATAAAAAATACTCCTCCTAGGACACTTGCGCAGAAAAAACAATTGAAAGGTGTGCGAGTTATTGAAGGAGTGTGCTTGATTGTGGACACAGGGATGAGTGATGTGGGAACTAGACAACAATGCTCCACAATACTAGGTAACAACGGTGAAAATCTTCAAATAGGCAATAACAAAATCGGAAAGTACCACATGTAAACAGATGATAATTTAAACTGTAATGATTTAGTATTTCAAACTTTAGGCATCTTACCTCAGAGGAACATATACAACTCTAAATCAAGGAGGTAAATAAGTATATCATTTTGGGAAAATGAAAAGAAATTTGATGATCATGAGTACTTCCATAGATGAATTGAGCCACTCTAATGTAGTGAGTGACAAATTCCCTCGTGTGACTAATTGCAGAGACAACAGATCTTTTGTTTAGGAGTCGTCATAAACCTTATTTTCCCCATTAGGGTTTGTTACGGGGAAATTCCCATGTGAAATTGACAATTGCAGTTGTCCTTTCAATTGCCTTTATCCAAGTCAGTTTGAGTCTGCCCATAGTCCTCTTTGGTGAATTAACTAAGATTCTAAGACTATTCCAACCTCTGCCAAACTCGTAATTGATTTGCTCTCCACAAGCCTAAACCATTTCAAAAGTTTTCCCTCAGTTTATTGTTAAACTGGAGCTATCTAAATCTATAGCCATTTAGTATTATTTTCTGACGTAATTGCCTAAACCAACAATCTGACAAGTGTTGTCATATAGCTACCTTATATTATTTTCTCAACGATACCTTGATGGTACCGTAATTATACACGTATTCTAGAAGTAAACAATTCTCCATTTTAGCCACCCATCTTTCTTTGATTCCATGAACAACATCCTCGATCTTTGTCTCATGACAAATGTACTAATCCTATCAATCTTTGTCTCATGACAAACGTACTAATCCTATTTAGTTAAAATATGGACATAAACAAGTTCGACTTCAATTTAGTGTCGAATTGGAGACCTAGTTTTTTATGCATCTGATCATTTGATACCCTCGTGCTTTGGTTTAATGAACCACATCCTTAATCTCCCTGACAAGACAAATGACTACTGGAGGAGGAAATTTCCGTCATATATAGTAGTTGTACACACACCGTGGAACTCTATAGACAATATGCACCGTTCATCGTGTTGCTTATGTTGTAAGACGTGTGTATAAAAAGTGGAACTCGTTTGGAGGCTTCTAACCATGCATCGCACAGTGCCAATTGTTATGTCATTGAAAACCGTTCATTTTACGACTACTTGAAGCATGATTAAAAAGAGTCCAAACAAGTTCATTTTTCATAGACACCGATTTTATGAAATGCAAAATCAATGTGAACAGTGCCAATCACCCATTACAGGTCTTATCATGTGTCAACAACTACTCTATATGTGGAAATCACCTCATGTAAGTATGAGGCCCCGAACCTCTCTTATCATATTTTGCTTAAGTTGCATTTCATGTATCTATTTTCAACCATACTGATCTCTAGTCATCTGATATATCCAATTTCAACCCTATCTAGATTTTGGCACTTCTTCAACCAAGCTATGTTCTTCAAACCTCATTAACTCGCACAAAACCATAAGTTGATGACACATACCATGGGATCTCATCTTGAATATGTTGACTTTCTTCCATAACTAAAGCAAAGCAAGGACCTTTGTTGATCCTTCGTGAAGGATTATGGTGCTAGGATCTAACTTTACATCTAGTAGACTAAACTGTATATTATTCATATCCTCAATCTCATTTAATATGACTATTTACTCACACGAATTCTATTTCTAGAAAACCCCCAATAGTTTCTGTATGAACCGACCCATACACCTCTTTAAAATGAACGAAAACCAACTCTTTTTACTATATTTTACAACCAAATGTCTTAGCAAATAAATAGCTTCCTTAGTTGACCTTAGATACATAGAAGGTAAAACTTAATTCATTCTGTAGGAGGGAAAAAAAACCTTTCACTCGAGAGAAATGGAAGGCCAACTAATACAAGCTACTGAACGAAGCTTTCTGTTGCAGGATAATATAGTCAACTAGAAAAGGACATGCAGTGCACTTAGAGTGTACAAACAGGTCATGCCTGACAATTACAATTGTAACTGTAATCAATAGGGTAGAATGAACAACAATTCGGAAAATAGATTGGCTCTAAGTGAAAACAAAGAAAAAACAAACAAACAAAAAAATGAATAAAAGAGACTGTAAGCACTACATAACTGTTGTTTGCAATTAAAGTAGAAAACATATGGAAAATCTGTATAATATATATGAAGTGGGTGAACGGCTCTGAAGATTATAGTGGAAGAGCTGACAACTATCTAAGCTGTGAACGCAGTAGTCATATAGATTTCAGTGGTTGAAGAGAGACAATTTTCCAAATCATGAGCAAAACTCCAGCTTTCCTTCCATTGAGTGATCCACGTTCAGAAGCTGTGTTCATCTAAGATATTGATTTAAACTTTTTTAAAAAATTATTCCAGTTAAAAATTAGAACGGAATTTTCCATCAACAGACCAATATAGCCAATATAGCCAGTAAGGTTTCTCCCATCACTTGGGCAGACCATATGAACACATGACCTATTGACAGACGGGCTACATCCAGAAATTCATAGCAAGAAGTTAATTGTCAAAAAGAGGAAATCATAGTCAAATAAAATGTGCCCTATTATTGCCTATGCTAAATTAAGTAAATAGAATTTTCTAATACGAAGTGAACCATGAATGCTCCACATCGAACTGTTCATCTTGATTACATGACTACTAAGCAAAAGATATGAGTAAGTTTTAAATGCATTTGTCCATGCACCATGTCTTGCCAAACTCGATGTTAGCCTTGCAATTGTATAAACAATTTCGTACATGGGCAAATTAATCTTGAATACCATGTCTGCATACCATTAAACTAGTTTAGGCATGTTGATCAAGATGAATGGTTCAGATGCTTCACAGCGGAGTCTTTGCAAAGCTTTATACTGGAAATGCTTGGATGCCTCCCAACATAAATGGAGATTTCCATTGGGAAAAATCCTCGTGAGCACTCCACGAATCAAAACATCTCGTCTGATCCAAACCGTCCACCGTACTCTACATGCCTCAAAAAAACTATGGATGTAAAATCAAGTCATCCGATATTTGTCTGTCTTGCATCAGGTCATAGAAATTTGTAATGTTTCATGAATCATCAAACAAAATTTAAACTTTATCTCACAGCTTTAGATTAGTTTAAGGAAATCAAGCTGAACACTCAAATCATTCATGGGATGTCCGCATCATGGAGTGATTGTGAGCACTAGTGCTCAATTGAAGATCTCCTACATACTCTACAATTGAACACCATACACCGGCAATAGATAGGTGAGAGAATATAATTTATCTCCTGGCGACTCTCTTGGCTCCATTCCTAAGCCCAGATCCGGCGACTCCGATCCAAATCCTCCCCCACTCCCTTCATTAAATCTGCTCATCTCCTCAAGATCTACATACCCATTTCCGCTTCCACCTCCCCCCCTCCACCATTTTCGTTTCCCCTCTTTTATCTCTCTCCATCGCTCCTCCCCCTTTTTTGCGTGGGTGAGCTCGGCGCATCTCCATTCTTCGCTGCTGTTCTCCTCCAGGATTCCTCCGCGCCCAAGTCGCGCCTTTGTTTCCTCGAGGGCTATTGGCTGTCCCGGTCAGCCCTCCCGCCCCTAGCTGCCGTCCTTCTCCTGCTCGCCGCCCTGCTGTGTGTCGTTTCAAAGGTACTAGGTTTTGAAGCTAGTACTCTCCCACAACCCATCACTGTAAGTGTTTTTAGTGCTTTACTGTTTCATTTTCCTTCAGTGGTGGTGTGCTTCTCTGGTTCTCTAATGGTTCTAGTGGCCACTTTTGGTCTGTGAAACCTTTAGCGGTAGCTTCCTTCTATCAGCGCGTTTCTCTCCTTCCCAGCCATTTGGTTCTTGGGACTATCTCTTCCCCCTATTAACTATTTCTTCTTCCACGCTTCTCTTGCTTGGCATCTGGAGTTGAGATTTCTCATATTCCTCCTACTACTCCGGCCGCTCCCCTTCTCTTCTTTGCTCTGTGAGTGTATTCCCAGTGGTACAGAGTGTATTCCCGGTGGTGCCGCCTCATCCCCACTGTGAGTATTACTGCTTTATTTGGGTGTTGGGTGCTTGTTGGTCTTTGGTAGAGCTTCACTGTCTCTAGTGTGTGCGGTCTCGATTTTTCTGTGCCGTGGCACTGCTTGTGGATCTAGTATTTTTTATTACAACTTTTCTTCTCTTCCCTCGACGGCTCCGTTCCGTCAGTAGTTGGTTTTCAGTAATTTGCTGTGCCCTGAGCAACAGCTCGCTCAAGTACAGTTAGCCCTATTATTATTCCCTTATTGATTTCTTATCTCCTTCCTTTTCTCTCTATTTTGAGGGGGATTTTAGCCCCCCCTCGTGCTCCACTGTTTTCTTTCCTGGTGGTGGTAATTTGGTGCATTTGGAACTGTACTGTCTCTCTTTTATTGTGCAGTGTCCTTCTTTGGTGGTGAACTTGTTAGGCATTTTTGGTCTGGTTCCTACCATGCATCTCTTCGAGCTTGATGCTAAGTCTAAAAGTTTAGTGCCGGTTATAGTATCGTAGAGGGAGTTGTCTTCTCCTCGACTCTACATCTCCTTTCATTCTCAGTGCTCTCCAATCTTCACTAATTCCCCTTCCCCTTGTAGGTCCGACCCTCTTATGGTTTGTTTCAGATGCCTCCTTCTCGGGCATTTTAAACGTGAATGCGTGAATAAAATCAGGTGCATTTTCTGTGATAAGTTTGGTCATTCGCGCAGTAAATGCTTTTCTCTTCAAAAACTCCTTGGTTTCCCTAAAGGTCATTTCTTACCGGCCAAACTTCTCTCCTTTCTAAACTACCCCCTTTTAAAGCGCAAGTACCTTGCTAGCCTGGCTAGAAAGGTTAGTCTTGTACTTGGAAAGGATCTCAACTCCCTGGCAGTTGTCCCTATACCAGCTATGATCTCCACTATCTCTGCCACTACCTATTGTGATTCTATTGCCAATCTTCGACCGCCTAATATTGCTAACCTTTTTAGGGATCGTAAGGAGTTTTCGAAACTGGTCTCCTTCCCTCGGTTGGGTAATTACAAGTTTCATGCACATTGTTCTTCAGTGGCACCTTCACTAAGTTTGGATCTGTTTACTCTCGAAGGTTTATTTAAATCCTTTATCCCTTGTCGTTCTTGGTCTCGAAGTGTGGTTGGGCACGCTCTGCATCGCCGCACTTCAGGCCCTCAGATGCATACTGTCAAGGCGGATCCTTTTTCTAAGGCTCCTTTTTATTATAATTATCCTTGTTCTATGATGATTTCTTATCCCAAACTTTCGACATTCTCTTTTCATTTTCCGGGATGTATCTTTTCGTTGTATCAAGTTTTAGGGGATCAATCTTGGATCAATCACCTCCTAATGGAGGTATTGCCCAACCTGCACTCTTATTCCCCAAAGCTTTCGCCGTTTCTCGTTAACTTTTCATTCTCCCGCTCCCCCTACCCTTCTAACTCCATCCCCATAGCCTCTTCAGCTGATTCCAGTCTGCTCTTTCCATCTGATCGCATCATCAAAAATGTAGCTAGCAGGTCTGACCCTGCTGCAGTTTTGCCCCCATTGGCGATGGTCATCCCTCCCACCGTCAAGCGGAAATACAATAAGAAAATCTATTGTAATTTGCAGAACCGGGTGAGCGCTCGTATTCTGGCTAGAAAAGCAGCTTCTATGACCGATCATCGGCTTCTACTCAGTTGAGTCACAGTTGAGTTTCGACTGCTCTATGCCATCCGCGGTGTAGGCAGTTAGGCTTTTCTTTTTGTGATGCTAGAGTTTCCTTGAGCCTCTGTCTCCTTTTCAGCTCTATGAGTCCAGCCTTTCCCTACTTTGTGAGTGGTCGGTGCTCCGTGACTTCACTTCTTCCTAGTGACTGTTCCTTGTGCTTTGCGGTAGCGAGCCGTAGTGGGAGTTTGCAGTCTTCTTGGAAGCGACAGGACGCTCCGTTCCATTCCCAGTAATCCTGGCTTCTGGCTCAGTCCCCCATTTCGGAATTTGTTCGAATTTTGTATAGTTGTTCTATTTTTTGCGTATGGTCAGTCGCTTATTGTTTTCTTTGTTGTTTTCCTCCTTCAGTTTTACAGCTTGTAAAACCATTGTAACTTTATTTGTATTGTTACTGTTTTTATTGATTAATATTTTTTTTTTGATGGCTGGAGCCTTTTGGCTCTATCTGATATATCAAAAAAAAGAGGATCTCCTACATATTTGGTTGGATGTATTTAAACATTAACATACATATGTATCTAGCGTAAGGGCATATATTTATACAATGACTTATACATATAATGTAACATTAACTAGCTATATACACCAGTTAATGTTGATCCAATAGACAGGGTCACCAACCAATTGCTAAGCTAGATCATATAAGTTATTATCCACCGAACCATAATATAATGCTCTTGGTGGTGTGGATTTAATAGTCATCTTTAACCCTTTTTTAATCATAGTTACCCCCCTCACACTATGGATGATCCACTATTTTTCTCTTCTCTTACATGTTTCCAATAAAAGGTGAATTAGGAACATAGCAAACATGGATCAGATAAGCCACTCTGAATCAAAAGTTTGACGAGGACAGAGATTTGGTGTGTCCAAGGTTCTAACTTCTAAAGGTCAGATACTGATGGTGTGTCGGTAAAGAATTTTCATTTACGATTTCAAATTTCAAGGAAATTTCGAGATAGTTAATGAATATCAGGGTCCATGTTGGTTTGAAATATATCTCCTAAATATGATTTATATAACTTATACACACTCTGAAGCAATACCGATTATAATCCAGATATGTGACCACTAGCATGAAACACGAAAAAAAAACAGAACAGTGCAATATTCATATGCATATTATATCAATACAATCACAATTCAAACAACAAATTACTAGATTAACAATCATACCGGGTTGGATTTTGGAAGCTTTTAATGTCAAAACCGCTTCATCTTGCTAATTCAAAGACCAACCCATCACAGAAAATTTTCTGAACAGCCGAAAATTTTGGGAATTGCATCTAAAATGACATAACTGATATTTTATGTTGTTTCGGTGTCCCCCAAGTTCTAAACTCAGAAAATCAGGCATTTCGACGAAAATTTTGGGTGTTTTAAAACAAAATTTATAACAACTGTGACAGATGCAGGTCGGTAGGGTGTCCATGAGTGTGTCTGATACATGATACATCTGACACAAACACAAGATCCATTTTCTAACGTCCATGCAACCTCGCTTGGGTTCCAATATTTACCATCTTTAAAAGCTAATACCACCCAGCGAAGAAAACCCCGCATTTGAATATTCCTATAAGCATACTAGCATCCAACCATGCACGAACTCCCATAATCTAAGTCCAACCTATGTTTCAGATTAACCACGAGCATGCAAAGTCAATATCACGTAGAAAACCAAAAATTCTAAACATACACTGCAAAACAATTTCCTCCTTTCCCCACTAGTATTCAACAGAACTAAAATCCAAGGGAACAATTTATAGACTCCTTATCAAGAGAAGAACAATTTAATACAAAAATTCACTACTCAATTATGTCAACTAATCCAATTAAACCTTCGCCATTACAAAAGATTCTGTATTCTGTACATTTTTTCAATCTAAAAATTCAATCTAGAAAAGGGAAGTGGTAATCGTACTACACTTGGTGTACTTCTTTTCAAACTACTAAGGGTCTGTTTGGTTGGAGAGGAGGGGGGGGGGGGGGGGGGAGGAATTTTTTTAAACATTTCTTGTTTGGTTCATTTTTTAGGAGGGGGATGGGAGGGGTGCAAAATCCCTCCTGAGCCAATTTTGGCTCCCGTCCAATATTGGGGGGATTTGGAGGGAAGGAAAAGTTGGTCTATTTTTTTTTTGAAGTGATTGGACTAAATTGCTCTTTTTAGATCTAAATCCCTAATCTTTTTCCCCGACTCTCTCTATCCCACTCACCCTCTCTCTTTCTCCCCTATATCCTCTGTTTCTTCGTACTGGGCCTCAGCTAAAATGCAAATTTATTGATCAACTCACAATTGTTGACCTCGTATCTATATTACTGTTTGATGTTTGACAAACATTTTAACGACTTTATTAACAATATAGCTTTCATTACCAGTTTGTATGCTATTACTAATCGTATCCTCCGATGTACTTTATTTGGAATTATGCCTTGACCATGACATTTATATGAAAAAAAGAAACTATCACGGTGAGTGAAATTGGGGAATCAAGTTCAGAACAATGCAAGTAAAGGAAATTGCATGGAATTCCCAGAAGTACAGTGACTTGTGTACTTCATTTCAAGGTCCATGGGTGAAGAGAAAGCTTGTGTCTGCGCATCAAATTTGGAGCTAGATTCAGTCTTTGTTATCTTTTATAGAATAGCTATAGATTAGGTATACAGGTTGTATCATATTTTTCTTGCATTATATAATATAATTTTGAAAGTGGTAGTGTAAAACATTGTCTACCAACATTTTCGGAGTTTTGATCAAGTGGCAAAGCATTTCACATGGTGCTAGAGTATTTGCTACAATTCCTGCTTTTTAGATATATTAATATGTGGATTTGAAATTAGAAATACTGCCATGCACAACTCAGGTTTCGGCCCACAAAATGGATACCCTACAATCGTTCAGGGTTTGGTCTGAGGGTTTGGTCTGAGTAGCATTATCTTTCACAAACATTACACAGAAAATATGATTTTGAACATGTTTATAAGGTTATTATTAAAAAAAACACATGATTATAATCTTACAGGACAATTAAAGGTATCTGCTAATCCAATAACGGAATTTCTTGGAAAGGACTCCCTAAATCCTTCATGTTTTACTGTTTTAAAAACATTAATCACTTGTTGATGAGCATACATGATATGCCACTTAAGCACCAAATACAGAACCAGTAACTATTCTTATCCCAAGTGGTTGAAGTTAGTCCAATTTCTAGGTTTATATATTGGCCTTCATTATTTTGTTAAGCATTTTTATTGGGACTAATTGTATATGCCTTCATTATTTTGTTTATTGGTCTTCATTATTTTGTTTATATTACCAAGTCAGAATTAGAAACAATACTGCATAGGCTCTCCTAAAATGAAAAAGAGTATAAAAATAATCTAATTATAAAATCTCTTTCCTCCCCTTGTCAACCAAACAAGAAGATAATTATTTTTCCTCCCCTCCTCTCCCTTTCCCTCCCTTTCCCTCCCCTCCTTTGAACCAAACAGAGTCTTGATTAAAATCTCTCCCCTCCCTTCCTTTGAACCAAACAGTTAACAAAAGAGAGTATGGAATTTTCCAGAAAAAAGAGGGCTAAGCATGCAGATTGTTGGTTTGGCGGGGCCGAGTGGAAAAGCATTGATGAACAAAAAGATCTAATATGCCTATAGGCATATGATAGGCAGATAGTTTCTTTGCTTTATATTAAATGGGCTTCAGAAACAAGGTTTTGTGTCCCATATTCCCCTCGGGATGAGACTCTTAAGATTCTCTTGAATTCCAAAAGTCGGCCCTCCAATTCCATAGATCGATTGTTTGCCCGGGGCCTTTCGGGCTTCCCTTTTTTTGTTGAGGTTCCCATATTCCCCTCGGGATGAGACTCTTAAGATTCTCTGTCTTTCTTATCTTTTATCTTATAGTAGGCTATCCGGATTTTTGTCCAGCCTACTACGAGGATTCCGTATCCCGTGCATAGTTAGGCTTCTTAGTCTAAGGCAGGTACCCCACGGGGCATTAATTCCTTCCGTGAGGAGCTCGACTGTGAAAAAAAAGACATTGTGAAAAAATCTTCGTTGATACTCAATCCGGACGGGAGAGAAAGAACATACCTTGAGGGATTGGCCCTACTTCCTTCAGTAGCAAACATCTTAAGAGTAACCGAGCGGATTTCCATCGCCTCCACTTTTCCACCGGACCCCCCGTCCGAACACCTCCAGTCTCATCACAATATCGCCTTCGCGGCTTGCTTAGGGTTAAGTATTACAACCACTATGTAGAAGCTGTGGGCTGAATTAGACCAAGGGGGAATCCCCATAGGACCCCGTCTCCCCCTTGCTCTCACGTTCGAGTGTTTGCTCGAGGAACCCTATCTAGCCGAGCCTACTCTCGTCTGGCTTTTGGGGACTTTCACCCGACCAAGCAAAAGCCAGATTGTGACTTCTCTTTTCTCGCTGTATTCGCTACTTTCTTTCTTATCCGGACATGGGATCCGCACCAGCCAGGTCCGATCCTCACTGGATAGGTCCCTGTTTGGCATAATAATTTGGAGGAGGCAAGGGCTTTGATGTTTAGGTACAACTCGGTTAAGCAGGAATCGAGGAAAATGCATCCTGAAGTGTTACCTAAACTACAGCGCGCTATTCCTTGTTTTTGGCACGGGACCTCAATTTACTATTGCTTTGGCAAGCTAAATTTCATAGCTATCTAAGGTTTTTCCTGTGTAACTTCAACTCACTCTGAATGTCATGGCACTTCTCGATCGTGTCTCCGAGGGACAGTTGAACGAGCAGTCGTCGTTAGCCTGTCTAACCAATAAAAGGCCCTCAACCAAAGTCCCTCATTCTACTCGTCCAGCCCTCTTCGCTGCTCTTTCATAAGCTGTGATGGCTCTTTTGAAATCTTCCTAGGTGGCTTGCCCAATACTATAGATGATCACTGAACCCGCCAACTATAGATGATTGAACCCGAATACAGAGTGACTGCCGGAAAAGAATACTTGAATAGAACCCGAAGGTGCAGGGCAAGGAAGGTCTCTAATCGACAACAAAGAGATATGCTCTTTTGAAGTCCATTTATTCGGTGGTTGGAAAGCGAGTTCCCGTTTGATACCTGATAAAGCAAATCTTGGGTTTTTTAATTGCGTTGGGGGAAATCTACCAAAAGGGAGAGAATGTGGTAATTACCGAAAAAGTGTTTTACACTGGCTCCACTTTCTAGTGTCTAGTAAGTTGAAAACTAGGGCGCTAATTATTTTCTATCTTCAAAAAGCCGAATGTTCAAAATGTAATATCAACCTCTAAATACTGCACACAATCAGGTTTCCATCGACAAATCAAATTTCACTCCAATCCAAGTCAACCCAGTCAAATGAGCCCCCTTTAGCATTCAAGATCGAAATATTGGGGGGGGGGGGGGGGGGGGGGGGACAACTTTGTACAACAAAACATTTCAGTAAAATCTGTAATTCTCTATCCCATCGACCGCTATAAATCAAACATACAGTCCACAAAATAAAATCAATTTAGGGCTCCATCCTATGCTGTATTCAACCAAAGGAGCCGCCTATTTAGTTGAATTCAAAATTCCACCACAATTCAACCACCACCCAAACTAACAAAAAAAAACAACACAAAGGTAACGCCTTTTACCTTAAAAAACGAATCGGCTGAGCTCTGAACCACGGACGAATCAACAGGAGCCGACGACAACGAACGCACTAGAACAACGGGCGGTGCACGTGCTTCGGGAGAAGGCACAGACAACATATGCCGCCTCCGCCGCCGCCGTTGGTAGTCGAAAGCTCTCACCTTTCCTCCTCCTTCCGAACCATCAATTCAGAATCCCCAATTCCGATTCGAAACTCGAAATTCGAAACCCTAGATCGGACGCCGGAATCGAGGGGAGGCGAAACCCTAGCTTAGCAGGTGGCGGATCGGATCCGGGGAAGCCGACTTGGGGATCCGATAAGAGATTGGCTGCGGAATTTGGGGGATTTTAGAGAGATAAAGTGCGCGATCTGAGGAGAGAGAAAGAGGGGATTGAGAGATTGAAGACGGCAATTTGGGGAGGGGAAAAAGGAGGGGGTTGTTTTTGACAAATAACCTTAATTTAGATGACTATTTTTTACAGCCCCTTAATTTACTCTGGAGGCTGTAAATATAGTGAATTGTATTTTTAGGGTAAAAAGTAAAATTCCATACTGTTTTTTATAGCATTTAAAAATCTCCTAAGAGCATCCACAACGGGGTTTCTCATTTTTAAAAATGACAGCTACAGTGATAGAAAATAGGGTATTTGTCTACAGTGATTGTTTACTAAAATTTGAGAAAAACGAGACATGTTGTTTCACCCGGTTTTATTTTTTTAAAAAGTTATTTAATTAGTGATTAGATATTAAAATAGTTTAATTAAATAAATTAAATAATAAAATATTACCTAAACCTAATTAATGCCACACTAAACTAGTTTATCCACTAACCTAATTACACACTAAGTTTCCTGATTTCCCGTCCAAGCAAATTTTGCTTGAAACGGGACAACATGTCTCGTTTCATCATTTTTTTTATTTTTTATTTTTTTTCGGACGGTACATGCTGTACCTTCTGATCATTTTTTAAAAATAAAAATAAAAAAAAATTGGGACGGAACAAATTGTATCGTCCGACGATCTTAAAAACAAAAACAAAAAATAGGGACGAAACATGTTGTCTCGTCTCTTATAATATGAGAATCGCAATTTCGTTTCTCAAAAATGAGAAGCGACTGTAGCTATTTTGCCAAAATATGGCAAAACAGCAAACGACTGCAGTACCTTGTTTGCTAAAAAATAAAAATTTGGCAAATATAGCAAAAGATTGTGGGTGCTTAACATTTGTTGAAACAAAAAGAGCTAATGACAAAATTTTAAAGTATTTGCAAAAAGAAGACAAGACCAAATTATTTGTAACTAAGGGATAGTTTTTAAATAATATTCTATGCTTACTATTCTATAGATTTTTCTATAGGATATGTGATCTTTCTGCAAAATTAAAATTTGTTTTTGTAATATTTTATATTTATCTTATCTAATCAATTTTTTAACTGCTTAAATTGTACTAAATATCTTGAGAAAACCAGATGAGAATTACTTACTTAGACACAAGGCTCTGATACCAAGTGGTTTTGCGAAGCGTGAAAACACCAGTAAATAGAATAAAACAGAGTATCAAAAAACCTCAAAGATGATAGATTTCTGTAAAATAATATTCTTCGAAATAATGTGCATTGTCTATCTCAAAAAAATTAAAGTAATAAAGTGTTGCTGCTGATTTGGTGTGGGAGCAAACAGATGAATTTGTGGATTCTTGAGAAAACGAACAAGGCAAACCTGTTGACTTGTTGACCTTCACCAATCTGTTGACTTGGTCTCTTGCCACTGCCGCGAACCTGCAAAAAGTGCGAGACACCGGGATGGATCCCGGCGACGCACCCTCCGACGCTCTTGTCAGCAATCTGAATGATTAAGCAAGAACTTAAACTGGAAAAGTATTGATTACCTCTTAATGGTGGTGGATGGGGGGTATTTATAGCCGCCTTTGGGATCCGTTTCAATATATGAACATATCTCTACTTCCCGGTGTGAATGGATAGAAGCGGTTAAGAACACTTCTTAGGAATAATTATGAATCTGAATTCTTCTTTATCCTTCTGAACTGGTTTGTAATGGGTTGGGATCTGTACCCAGTAAGACAAATCCGTTTATGAGTTATTGGGCTTTGAATAAAGACCCAGTTCCCATTTCATGCCCGTTAGTAGGTGAAATTACCGTTTTACCCCTGAGCTTTAAGATTCGTGTCCGATTTGAATGGCCCCGATTTAATCACATTTTTAGCCATATCACGAGCCCCCCACTCCTGGAGACTGAGTTTTACAGTCTTCGATGAGTAGTTTTGTTGTTCTAATGGCGTACAGGATTTTATCGGTGTTCTTAAGGGAGTTTGGATCTTGCTCGGGGTGTAACGGTGTTATTCTTGGCTTGTAAAATGTCCAAAAATATCCTTAGAATTTTCTGAATTTTTCGTGATTTTTCCAGATTTTTCTGAATTTTTTCTCATTTTTTTGCGTTTTTTATTCATTTTCCGAATTAAATAATTAACTATCTAAAATATTAAGTAATTATTCTAATTAAATAATTATATTTTTCATAATTTTAAAATTATTTTTCTGAATTAATAATTATTTTTAGAATTTTTAATTAATTTTTTTCGATTTTTAAATATTTTTTCGGATTTTTTAAATAATTAATTCAAATAAATAAATTAATTAATTAATTAAATATTACCTGGAAACGTGGCGCATTTCTGGACGTCGATCGTGATCAGATGGCGCACATCGCAAAGTAGATCATACTGTGGACACGTGGCGCATTTCTGAGCGTCGATTGTACTGTGGACACGTGGCGCATTTCTGAGCGTCGATCATGATCAGATGGCATGCATCGCAAAGTGGATCATTTTTCTGGACACGTGTCACTTTTCTGAGCGTCGATCATAATCAGATGTGCGCACATCGCAAGGTAGATCACGTTCTGGACATGTGGCGCGTTTCTGAGCGTCGATCGTGTCGTGGTGCGATTTTTGAGAAGATCGGACGGCTTGTGTAGCTCGGTCGCGTTTTTCTCCACATTTGCAGTTCGGATCGCATGTTGCTCGGAATCCGAGCTACTTGGCGCAGCTTTCGCACAGCCACGTGGCTCGGTCAACGCTCACGCGTTGACTGCCGCGTGGCACAATTTTTATTTTTATTTTTTCCTTTTTCTTTCTCTTTCTCTGTCCACTTCCGCCTTCTTTCTCCCCCGTCTTCTCTGTTCTTCTTTCTTCTCCTGTTCTTTCACGCCCTATTTTTCTTCGACCATCGCCTCGCCCCTGACCTCGTCTCGTCGTGAAGCTCGGCAAAAGAGCCCGGCGATGAAGTCGAGAGGAGGCGTCGAGCTCGGTGAGGAGGAGAGTCCACTCGAGGTTGAAGGAGGAGACATTGGGTTCTTCGTCGGAGCTCGACGCGGGGGCGCTCAGAGATGGAGGAGCCAGGCGGAGTCGGAGCTCGGAGGCAGCTTGAGCTCGATGAGGGGGAGGCGAGCATGATGAAGAGCCCGACATCGAGGTGAGTTGGTGGTTGACGACGGTGACGCTTCGTGAAGGATGGAGCTCGGCTCGATGGGTTCGGCGAGGCCGAGCTTGGAGGAGTGGAGCGCGACGGAAGTGGTTCGAAGGTTCGAAGCTTTAGGAGGAGCTTGGCAATGTCGGGAGCTCGTGAAGGAGATGAGCTCAACAATGGGTTCCTCGGTGTTGCTTGAGCTCGGCAGGCCGAGCTTTGGTGAGGAAGAGCTCGATGACGGAGCTCGACGAGGGTGGAGTTGTGAGCGCTCGAGGTTGAAGGAGTTCGCTCGAGCTTTTGGCGAAGTCGACGATAATGGAACTAGCCGATGGAGGAGGAGCTCGGTGTTGAAGAAGAGTTTGGGTTTCTCTTCTTCTGGTTTCTTTGGTTTCTGTTTTGGCGGGAGAGTGGAGAAGAAGAACTGAAGAAGGTGACGTGGGAGGGTTGGTATGGAGTTCGGGTTGGGATCCCTAACGGGTCCGAACCCGACCCACCGAGCCCCTCGCTAATTCGAAGAAGAGGAGGAAGGGAGAGAGCTGTGGGTTGTAGAACGGGATCAGATTTATAAAGGGTTCGGATCCGACTCGTTAACCCATCCGCTTCCATTTTTGGATTGATTGAATCTGAGCCGCACATTGTGTTTGAGCACGAATTTCGAGGCGATTTTTTTTGCCATTTTGTAGCTCGGTAGGGCAGTAGCTCGGATTGTAGATCCGAGCTACGTAGCTCGATCTGGACGGTTGATCACGATCGTGGCGCGAATCACGAGACAAGAGGCTCAAATTTCGAGAAAACGTTATCTTGTCGTTTTGTGGTCGTGGCGCAATCTGAGCCGTTTGATCGAGATCTTGCATGAATTTTGGGGAGAAAGTTGTTTTTCTCCAATTCGCAGCTCGGATGGCTAGTTGCTCGGAATCCGAGCGATGAGAGAAACTTGTTCATGTGATTAGCTCGGATTGCTAGTCGCTTAGTGCAGTTGTATCGCGATCCACTTTCCTGGTGCTACGGAGGTCCGATCGGGGCGTGCGACCCCTCATTTTGAAGATAACTCGAAGATCTACAACTTCTCTTTAGAAGTGGGATGAAGATTCATCCTCCTTCATGGTCAAAATAGCCCCGCAACATCCTTGTCTTCATGAAGTTTAGGAGTGTTTTGGTCTTGGGGATTTTTGAAGAGGAGCTCCACTCCTAGGGGCGGAGAAGATGTGCTAGGAAGACCCTCGTAAGAGCCATGAGAAGACCCATTCTTTGAGGTGAGTGCAAGGAGCAACACTTGGGGGGAGTTCTAGCTCGGAGCCCATCGAGAGGAAGGGCACTCGTGAGGCAAACGGAGTGAAGAGCTTGGTTCTAGGAGAGAGCCATTTGGAAGGCGAGTGTGAGGAGGAATTCTAGGAGAGAGTTGTGAGCTCCGAACTCATGGAGAAGTGGTCTGCCATGGGGGTGAGCGGAGCGAAGCGCTTGACTCTAGGAGAGAGCCATTCGGAAGGTGAGTGTGAGAAGGAACTCTTTGAGAGAGTTGTGAGCTCCGAACTCGTTGAGAAGATGTCCGCTTTGGGGGTGAGCGGAGCGGAGAGCTTGGCTCTAGGAGTGAGCCATTTGGGAGACGAGTTTGAGGAACAACTCTATGAGAGAGTTGTAAGCTCCGAACTCGTTGAGAAGATGTCCGCCTTGGAGCTGAGCCGAGTAAATAGCTCGGCTTTAGGAGAGAGCCATTTGGGAGACGAGTTTGAGGAGCAACTCTAGGAGAGAGTTGTGAGCTCCAAACTCGTTGAGAATAGGTCCACCTTGGAGTTGAGCGGAGTGAATAGCTCGGCTTTAGGAGAGAGCCATTTGGGAGACGAGTTTGAGGAGCAACTCTAGGAGAGAGTTATGAGCTCCGAACTCGCTGTTTAAGTGAGAGAATCAACGATTGTGGGAGCAGTTCCGAATGGCGAACCACTTCTTACCCGCTTATGAGCAATTAATTTGAAGTAGAATCAAGTCAAGTATTGGACTCCGAACTCATCGTTTGAGAGAGTATCAACGGTTGTGGGAGCAAAACTCGGCGATACAAAAGTGTGCGATGAACCAGTGTCAAACAAAACCTTTGCTTTAATTCCATTTATTAAAACAACTCCTGTTACAACAAGATTGATACTCAATTCTTAAATTGTTTTCAAATAAAGGTTTTATTCATTACATTGATTCAAAAATAAAATTCAAAATTCTTGCATACCCTGTATTACATTTTCCGAGTTACCCGCATCCTCCTCGGTTAATGCAAATACTCGCCCTTGCCTCTTCTGGATCTTGCCCCCACCTGAACCATCCTTCTTCAGTTGTGGACAATGGGGCTTGGAATGTTCTGTCTGCCCACACTGAGAACAAATATGCTCTGCCAACTTCGGACATGCCGACCTGTAATGCCCTGCCTCCTTGCAGTAGTAACAGGTCACGCCCTGAGCTGCAGGTGCCTTCTGCACCGGTCCACTTAACTTGGCCTGCTTCGCAGGGAATCCCTTCCCACTCTGGCCTGATGCTGGCCTCTTGTTCCGGTTCCATGTATCTTGCTTCTTCTGAAGTTGGTCCATATCCTCCTCAGTCATTGCTGCTCTCCTGACCAGCTTCTCGAATCTTCTGATACCCAACGGAACCATCCTTGACCTCAAGTTTGGCCTCAAGCCCTGCTCAAACTTTTTGGCCTTCTTTGCCTCGTCAACCACTAGCTCTGGCGCATACCTCGAAAGTTGAGCAAATTTAGTCTCATACTCCCGCACGGTCATGCTGCCCTGCTGGAGGTTCATGAACTCGGTCGCCTTCTTCTCCTGAACATCTAGGGGAAAGAAGCGATCTCTGAACTCCTCCAGAAAAGCTTCCCATGTCAACTGTTGATCTCCCAGAGTCCTCTTCAGCGACTCCCACCAGACACCAGCGTCCTTCTCAAGCTGCATCGAAGCCAACTTCACTTTGCTGGCTGCTGGAGTCTCTGATACTTCGAAGATTGTCTCCATCTTCCGAATCCAATCATCTGCTGCTGTTGGATCAGCTTGCCCCTCAAAGACTGGCAGCCTCATCCTCTTAAAGGACTCAATCTGCTTAATTGGATCGGCGTTCACCAATCCATGTCCAGCTCCATGATTGGGCTGCGGATTCTGCTGCTGCGCCACATTGAGTGCCATCAGCGTATTCAACGTCTGATATACTTTGGCAAACTCAGCTTCAAGGTCGATCCCATTTCCTCGGGAACTACCAGACCCATCCTCATTATTGCCACCATTTCTGCCCCTGGGTGCAACCATTTTGAATACTGCAAAACGAGGGAAAAGTTAGAGCATCACACACACAATTCAAATTCACATCAATGTCCTTTGGCAAAATCTCAATCGAATCCCAAGGTAAAACATCATATTCAGTTCTATGTGATACTCACTCTTTAATGTCCACACCTAGGTACTCACACTCTAGTGTCCACACCTAGGTTATCTTTATGTCATGTTTAGTATTACTATTGAAGCGTTGCTCTGATACCAATCTCTGTAGCGCCCCGAATTTCTAGATGAATAACATAGAAAATACGTGGCACATTCCCAGCAATCCACTTCAATTGTAATAATAACACAATCAACACCACTAAAGTTTTCAACTTGTATTACAACAACAATTACAAATCACAGCGGAATTCAAAACAAACTCAACTCAATAATTTTCTTTATTTACAATACCAATTGGTCTCAACACTGCTAATACAAATTTACACAAATCTTTATGCGTCAAATATATCTCAAACCAACTAAAGCATTCCATCTCCACCTCTAGGCAATAACCTGCAACATATGAGGCTAGAGAGAATCCCTAACCCCCAAAACTAACGGGGTTAGCCATAAAATGGTGTGAGTGGCACAAAACAACGAACAACATGAATGAACATAAATCGTAATATTCTCAACAAAAGGTAATAAACCAATATACCAAAATAGGAAGTAACAAGAAGTGAAAACAGGTGATACGAAAACCAAATGTCAAGTGTGGAAATCAGCAAAACCAAATGCATGAAAATGAGTCAAGAAAACACAAATGCTATATGCAGACCACGATGATTACTAAGAGATAAAGATAAACTATGAGGATTAGCCCATGCCCGATAATTCCGTGATTTGATCCCACATCTCAAGTAACCACTTGGATAATTCCGGAGATCATCTCACATCTAGACATAAACACATCATCACATGAATACCCCACAAGCGTCGCCTCGACCTTGATCATTCCGGAGATCAATCCCACATCTCAAATAACTACCTGGATAATTCCGGAGAAATATCTCACATCTCAGGAAATCTACCTGGATAATTCCGGAGATAAGTCTCACATCTCAAGTAAATCACTTGGATAATTCAGAAGATTAAGTCTCGCATCTAAAGTCATACTAAGGTGCGTAACTCATGTTCCCATTCGTCATGACACTACTAATGCCTGTCCTTATTGTTTTGGGTTACAGAATTACTCAACAAAATCTCCTAGAGTCGGTGTACCCTACCGGGATAACTCAAAAACTGAATAACTGAATATGCCTCAACGGGCCTCAACAAATAGCTCAACAAATATCTCAACACCGGTATACTAGCGTCACCTACCTCTAGAGACTCAAAATCAAATGTCTGAACAAATTCCCACTCAGCAGGTGGCTCAACTGAACATCTCAAAAAGTCGTACTCGACTGAGTATCTCAAAATCAAAGACTGAACTAAATATCTCAAGATCAAACACTGAACTGAATATCTAAAAATCAAACACAAAGATCCTTCAGTACCAGTCGACTGCATAGTAGGCAAGTCAACTGTCCAGAGGACATAATCCAAAATTTCACCAAAAATAAACTAAGTCATAATCAGTCGTCTTGGAAAGTCATCAGTCGACTTAACCGAGACAAATTTCAATAATTCTCAAGAAATAATCTAAGTATATGAGTCGACTGAAAGGTTCATAGGTCGACTGTCCCGAAAGGACTAAACAAATTTCACAATCAGCGGACCAGTCGACTGACAGCAGTCTAGGTCGACTGTCCCGAACAAGTTTTTTACAAAAATATTTCTCAAAGGACCAGTCGACTGCTAAAAGCTAAGTCGACTGTCCTGAACAATTCTCAAAGGACTGAATAAATATAGCAGTAGGGACGTACCAGTCGACTGCTTAGTAGGCAAGTCGACTGTCGGCCTACAGTTCTCGAAATTAGGTCTGAACACAAAATCAAACTGGAGTTCTAAAGGTTCATTGTTCATGAAAAAATAGTTCACTCTCAGGCAAAATAATCAAACCTCAAATAATCTCCATAAAGAATACACTACTCATCACCCAAATGTTGAAATTCAATTCTCAAGATCCATAATCACTAATCTTTCCATTAGGGTTCTCAAAAACTAAGTTTCTTCCACAATTCTTAATCAAAATTTGGTTTATATCCACAAAATCCAGATGTTTAACATCCGATCACAAGCATAATCAATTCTTAACATGCTTTCAAGCAATACGATCTCATAAATCAAAAATCACTCAACAATCTTAAGTTTCTCATATAAGGTCTAAACAACAACAAATGTTCACATCATCCATATCATAATGCATACAACAAGTCAAACAAAATGGTTTCATATCATTCACAAATCAAACATACAAAACAAAACCACTCACATTGTTTTGAAAAAAATCCACGGAAAACTCTCCTCCTTGCTAGATCCAAAAATCCTCTTCTTGCTCCTCAAACAAATCTCAAAATCTGTATATTTTGTAAATGACGGCTGGGAAAGAAATCCCTTAAATATCCGGGATCAATATTAGGGTTTTACCCACATTTTGCAAAACAATCTTTTCCAAAAATACAACTTACATATATATACATTAGTCTTGTAAATTCAATAAAACTCCTTTAAATTAGGATCTAATAGAAAATATACTTCTAAACCTCAGCCAATATTGTTCAAAACGTCCAGAATGCCAATTTTGCATTTCAACCCTTGAAAATGTTAGTTTTGCAAATAAGTCCTTCTTTTCTCAAAATTTGCAAATAGTACTAATTAATTTCAGAAAAATCTGGAAAAATACTACATAAATTCTAAATAATAAATAATGATTTTTTATAAAGAAATCTTAATTTTTCAAACTTCTAAAAGTCATTTGCACGTATTTTGCATGTGTACAAAAGATAAATTCCTTAGAAAATGTCAATTAAATTCTCAAAAATCATTTAAATTCATTTTCAAATAATAAAAATAATATTTGAAAATACGGGGTTCTACAATTATTACATGCTATTGGCCGGGTTAAAAGCATCAGCCTTATTGAAAATCAAGATCAAACTTCTACGATAAGGTGGAGACCTCTTGGGAGGAGCTGAGTCTTGAAGCTCGGCGGGCCTTTCTGTTCGTTTGTCGGCTCCTTAGGGGAGAAGCTCGGCCCCCTCTTTTTGGACGAACTTGGTCAGGTGTCCCCGCTGTATGAGTTCTTCGTTCTTCTCCTTAAGAGCCTGACAATCATCCGTGTCGTGGCCATGGTCCCTGTGAAAGCGGCAGCACTTATCCTTGTTCCTCTTCTTGCTAGGGGTATTCATTCTAGGGGGAGCACGGAGTAGCCCTTCCTTATCCACTTCCATAAGAACTTCTGATATATTGGTAATGAGGGGGTGAACTTCTCAAAATGAGGAGTCGGGCAGCACTGGCCATTGTCATCCCTCTGAGATTTTTGGGACCCCTCTTCGCTCGTATTCTTCCGTTTGTTCCCGAAAAATGGTTCCTCAAGAGTAGGGGGTTGAGAGCCTCTTCCGCTCGTATGTACTTCTCCACCCTAAATAGGAGTTCTGAGAAGTCCTGAGGAGGCTTCTTGGCAAGGGATGCCCTAAGGCTGGCATTAGTGACGTTGCGCTCGAATGCGACTGAGGCTACTGATTGGTTAAGGGAGGGAATGGACCGGGCTTCGGCGGTAAAGCGCCGAATGTAATCCCTTAGGCGTTCACCCTTTTCTTGGTTGAGGGTCACCAGAGATACACTTGTTTTCTCAGCCCGACGGCTACTCACGAAATGAGTAAGGAAGAGCCCTTCGATCTGATCAAATGAGAAGATGGAAGCCGGGGCAAGGCGAGAGTGCCATTCTCTTGTAGACCCCTTCAGCGTGGCAGGAAAGATCTTGTAGAGGAGGGCGTCTGAAGCATGGTGGATCATCATGAGAGTTTTGAAACTCTCTATGTAATCCGCAGGGTCCGACCCCCTGTATACGACTCGAAGTGAGGCAGCTTGAAGTTCTCAGGGATGGGGCCTCCATGATGGTTCGGGAGAAGAGAGGTCTACTCGGGCGGAGGGTCCTTCCTCTTAGCTCTTCATCCTTGTCCATTCGGCCGAGGCGCCTCTCCATCTCGTGGAGACGGTGATAGAGAGCATCGTCCCTCCGACGGTAGTCAAATGAGCCTCTAGACTCATCTTCATAAGAAGGAGAGCGAGGACTACGACGGCAGTAGCTCCGGGAGTGGCGAGGGCTAGGAATGTGTCGTTGGTTGCTAGGAGCCAGGGGAGGAGTAAGGGACCAATGGCGAGGACTTTGGACTAGAGGAGGAGTGGGGACCCTTTGAGTATTGTTGTTGTTGGGTCGAAGATTGAGGGCTTGCAAAACAGTTGCTTGGAATTGCTGGAACTCGGTACGGGTGATGGGTGCCTCATCGTTCCTCGGAAGTTGCCTATCATTAGAAGAATGGGGTCTTCTCCTATGGTGCCAAGGGGACTCTCTCTGCCCTCTTCGAGAAGGGGACCTTCTGTAGTCTCGTCGATGAGGAGATTGCTCATTTGGACGTGGTTGGCGGGAGGCTCCCTCTCGGGCCCGCCTTTCATCCAAACGGCGGCGAAGATCCTCTTCCTTCTGCCGATTGAGGATGATATTGCAAAGGTCATCGGAAGCTCGGGGATTGTGGGATGCCATAGAATCGGAAGAGGGGTTGTGTATTGAGACGCGGTCCTGATGGAGAGGTTGCTTCTGAGGATTGACTCGGGAGCCCCCCTGGGCAGCCCCCCGAGACCCTAGAGGGGCCTGTTTGGGAGGAGCACCTTGAGATGGAGGAGGGGGGAGGGAGAGATGTGGTTTTTCGCCTGGAGACCACTGCCTTCCCCTTCTGTTTTGGATGCATGGCTTGAAGCTAGTCTCGCTAATGAAGTTAAGTCGAGTTGCTTTTTCGGTTCCCACAGACAGCGCCAATCTGTTGCTGCTGATTTCGGTGTGGGAGCAAACAGATAGAATTTGTGGATTCTTGAGAAAACGAACAAGGCAAACCTGTTGACCTTCACCAATCTGTTGACTTGGTCTCTTGCCGCTGCCGCGAACCTGCAAAAAGTGCGAGACACCGGGATGGATCCCGGCGACGCACCCTTTGACGCTCTTGTCAGTAATCTGAATGATTAAGCAAGAACTTAAACTGGAAAAGTATTGATTACCTCTTAATGGTGGTGGATGGGGGGTATTTATAGCTGCCTTTGGGATCCGTTTCAATATATGAACATATCTCTACTTCCCGGTGTGAATGGATAGATACGGTTAAGATCACTTCTTAGGGATAATTATGAATCTGAATTCTTCTTTATCCTTCTGAACTGGTTTGTAACGGGTTGGGACCCGTACCCAGTAAGACAGATCCATTTATGGGTTATTGGGCTTTGAATAAAGTCCCAGTTCCCATTTCAGACCCGTTAGTAGGTGAAATTACCGTTTTACCCCTGAGCTTTAAGATTCGTGTCCGATTTGAATGGCCCCGATTTAATCCCATTTTTAGCCATATCATAAAGCATAAGTTCAAGATCTCTCATAGATTCTGATTTTGTCTCAGATATTTCGCTACTACTATCATATGGGGGTTCTTCGAGTTCTTCCATATATCCATTTCCTTCTTCAATATGTTAATTTTCTTCAATAAATTGTCTATATGCTGTTGAAGGAATCCAGATATAACAACTAAATTCACCATTTTCATAAAATAATAAAGATCTTTCATAAAAAGTTAGATCATCAATTATTTGGACATTTATATTACTAGTTTCTCTAAGATTTATATAATTTATTGTTATAATTATTACTTGTACACTAAAAAAAAATAATTTGAACTCATAAAAATCATTCATGCTTGTTACTCTATGAGGATAATAAACGTCAAAAACTAGCATTGTATCACATCCTTGATAGTTAGTCATTAATTCATAAATTTCTGAGGCAAGACTGAAACTATTATTATCCATTATTTTTTTAGCGATTTTGTGATTTAAAACAACAAGTATAAAATTAGGAGTACAGAAAGATTTATAAGGATACCATAAGAATCTAAACAAAATGGCCCATCATGCTTCCGACCTAGTTAAACTTCTTTGAGCTGCTCTGTACCAGTTACTATCAGTGGATAAAATACCTCTGGTATGCACCCTGATTTCAGTGCTCATTTTACGTTTCTCCCATCTCAGGACTACTATGCTCTCCAAGAGAGCTTCATCCAAGAGATACGTCTGGAACAACTAGTAGCACTTCAGTACAGACAACCACAACCTAGCTCGTTTCCTACTACTAGGTGTACAACTTAACTACACAAGGTTACAAATGGTTCTTTTTGCAAGATCCTTCAGGTAGATCCTTACAAAACTCTCCCTGAGGGTAAGAGACTAATTATTCATACCTTATATTGTACAGGAGCTTGACAAGAAAGATAGTCTTTATTGATTCCAACTCTCTTATAGACTCTCCTTACAAGCTTATATGGAATTTTTTCTTTCCTAAAATTTTGTGCCTTTTCCCTTACCCAGCCTCCCCTTTTATAGCAGAAGGGATGACTTTACATCAGTTACAATTATTGTTCTCATTACATCACTGCTTACATCATAGATAAATAATTGAGCCTATTACGTCACTGCTTACGTTAAAGATTCTTTTCTGACCAACATCTTCACGTGCTTTACATCAAAAATAACTCTTCGCCAGCCTTCTCTTGTTCTTTTCCGCATTGCCCGCATTTATGTTGTGGTTCTATCCTCATCAGTCTACACTAGTGGACAGCTGTCTCTTCTCTCATTGTTATGGCTCCTTTATGTAGAATTTAGTACCAGCTGTCAAAGACTTATTTCTTTGACTGTGATTGTTTAATCTTTGCTATATTGTAAATCATTAATTTTTATGGGTTCGAATTATCATAGATCCATATGTTACTGTCTCTATTTTGTATGTCTTTTAGTTCACAATACATTGTTCTAAATTCCATAGCTCTTCTTTCTGGGATATGTTTTCAAATTCTTCATTTTTATATGGTATAATATTGGTTGCTCCAAACAGGATTTGTGTATTCATCCCTATATTTATAATATGCTTAGCGGATAGTTCTTCATCATCTTCAAGAAATTCTGGAATAGCTGAAAATACCCGGACATATATTTTAGAGGCATTTGAAAGGCCAAAATAACTCTTAGCAGATTTATATACTTCTCTTGGTAGCTGGCTAAGTTCTTCACATTCTCGGGATGGATATATGCAGTGGATAAGCCCTCTTTCGAATAATACTCTTGTCGTCTTTGGATTTGCTCCTAGTAGTATGATCGCTTTGTTCATATGTTGTTGAGAAATAGTTTTGATAAATTGATTGACCTGAGTGGTTTGGCATAATTTCTCAGTATATTGTAAAAATAAATCCTTCTTGGAATATTTTGGAGGAACTGAAAGTAAACTCTCTTTATAGGTAGTAGGTTGTATGGATGTGGAGTTTCCTTCTTGTGTGCCTATTTTTGTAATTTCACTTGTATTTTGTGGGTTAATAAGTTCACTCCCTTAGCTCATTTTTTCAATATATTCTGCATTTATATGTTGGTAAAATATACTTTGAAGACCACATATTTGCAATTGTAGTTGGTTAATGCTCCTTTTAATTGCTCCACGGTCTTTTTTAGGTAGACTATATCTTGTTCTATATATTGGACTCTATTTTCCATCTTGTAAAAATGAAATTGTTAGTTCCTTGATAAGAAATCTGCTAGGATGTTATCTTTTCCTTTTATATTTTCTATTGAGAAATCGTAATGTGCTAACTCCATTTGCCATCTTATCAATCTTTTATTTTCTATAGTTGGGTCTATTATTTTGTTAATCCAACTCTTTGCATGTGCATTATCTGTCCTTACTGTGAATTTCGTATGTATTATGAATAATTCAAACTTGTTTATAGCTTTTTAAGATTGCTAGTAGTTCTTTTTCATTTATGTGATAATTTTTTTGGGTCTGTGTGAATGATCCACTGGTATATCTGGCTAGTCTTTCCTTTTTTTCACCTATTTCAATGAATTTTAATACTGCTCCCCAATTTTTTTTACATGCATCTGTTTCTATTATCCATGAACATTCTTTAACAGGTAATCTTAGCTTATTTAATTTTGAAGTTTATTGTTTTAATATTTTAAGTTTTTCTTTATCCGCTGGGGTCTATTCCCATTTCTTAAATTTTTTTAGTTTTTGTTGTAACCATTTTTTTTTTGATAAATTCGGTATGTATCTTTTTTGATTTAGTAGTTCGATTATGGATTGTACTTCTTTTTTTTCTTTTAGGACATTAGGAAATGTCTTTAGTTTTTGTGTTATATGTGGTTGTAGTTCTATTTCTTCATGTGATAATTTTGTTCCTAAGAATTCTATCTCAGTTTTGAACAATTCCATTTTCTTTTTTGATAGTATAATACCTGTATTTTTTACTATTTCTATGAATTTTAGTAAATACTCTTTATGTTGTTCTTCGTTTTCGGATCCTATTAGAATATCATCTACATATACTAATATGAAATTGTTGTATTTCTCAAATATTTTATCTATATATTATTGAAATATTCCTAGACTGTTTTTGTATCCAAATGGTAATACATTTTATTCATAAAATCCTTGAGGTGTGTTAAATGTTGTTAACTGTTTTGAGTCCTCTGTTAGTTTTACGTGGTAAAATCCTGATTTACAATCAAATTTCGAATATATTTCTTGTTCTTACTGTGTTAAGTAGTATCTGCATATCTGGTAGTGGATATCCAAATCTCTTAGTATTTTTATTTAATTCTTTATAATTTACTACTATTCGAGATTTACCTTTTTTTTCTTCTGAATGTTTTCTTACTATAAATGCTGGTGATGAATGTGGACTTTATGATTTTCTTATGTAATTATTTTTCATTAGTTCTTTTATATGTATTTTGAACTCTTCTAAATCTGTGGGAGTGTGACTTATAGGTTTAATTTTTATTATTTTATTCTTATCTATTAACTCTATATGTGTTGTGGGTTTACTTAAGTCCCATTTTGCTAAAGGGTTCTCTCCGTACAAATTTTCTAATTCTTTTTGTAAAATTTCTTTTGTAGTTATTTCTTGGACTTGTTGTATCCTAGTTTTGTTTGATAAATATTGATATTCACCACGCTGGGTTGAAGAAACTCTGATATGCGACAGGTTGGTCCTAGAATAAGGTTGGGTTATTCTAATTGTTATTGCATGGTGTTGGCAAAGTGTTGTAAGTATAACAGATTTATGTGATATGGTTATAGGATAGTATTGTAGGAAAAAATCATTTCCTAATAGTACATCATTATTCATATCATCAAATTGGTATAGTATTGGTATTTTTAGTATGTAATTTTTTTTTGATATATATTAGTATGTAATTTTCTATTTGTACATTAACATTTTTGTTGATATCGATCAAGTATGATGGTTTGTCCAGTTAATCCAGTTATAGCCTTTTTCATTATATACAACTTATATATCTCCATCTTGGTAGTATATTTTCGTGGCACAAGCTAGTGCCTGCTCTGGTGTCTATTAGATTATGATAGTTTCTTGATTTGTATCCTTCGTAAACAAATTCTGTTAGTATGTATAACATATTTTTTTTGCTCTTAATGGATTCATTTAGTCAATATTCTATTTATTACTATATTTTCATTGTTTACTGTTATTATGAATTTTTTTCTTGAATTGAGTGAGGTTGTACTGATGTAAGGAAGTCAGTTCCTAATAGCATTTCATTAACATGTTTTTCTGGATCTACGTGTAAATGTAATAGCATTTCATTTCTACCATTTATCCTTAGTGGCAGTATTATTTTATGTACAATTGGATATCTATTATTGTAATAGTCTAGGTAGTAATATGGGTTTTCTAATGGTGTTAATTCTACTATTTTTATATTGGCAAAATTTTAAAAAATTACACAAAGTTTTGGGCCAGTTTAAAAAAAGTACACAAAAGTTTTTTTTTTAAAAATGACACAATGTTTAAATAAGGTCCACTGGGTTAGTTAGGGTTAGTTCGGGGGGGGGGGGGGGACATTGTGTCCTTTTTTTAAAAAAAAAAACTTTTGTGTACTTTTTTTAAACTGGCCCAAAACTTTGTGGACCTTATTTAAACATTGTGTCCTTTTTTTTAAAAAAAAAACTTTTGTGTACTTTTTTTAAACTGGCCCAAAACTTTGTGTACTTTTTTTATATTTAGCCTTTTATATTTTTTTGTTTAATATGTGAATTAGTAGCTCCGGAATCTACTAGGGCTACTTTTTCTTCCATTTTCCACCGTCATAATATTCTATTTCTATTTTAAATTGGTTATTGTTCTGATTGTCTAATGTATTAATATTGGTATTAATTCCAACGCTTGTTGTTTGTTTCTTATTGATAATGATCTCTTTCCGAACATTATTTGTGGCGCTTTTCCTTTTGCAATTTCTTTTTCTTTATTAAAGTCAAATTCTATATAATTTGGTATATTCATTTCAGGGTTTTCTCTAGCTGGTTAGTATCTTATAATTTCACTGAATAGTGTTTCTATTTTAAAATTATCTGTATTTCTATTTTTTACTTCATGCTTACTAGTGAAAGCATAAATATTTCTTATTTGTATACTCATAACTTTGCTTTTTCTATCATTTTTATTCCTTATAATCTGTGGTACACGACTAGACTTTTGTCCTTATTTTTCTCAGCCATACTTATAGAGAAATTAGGTTTTATTGTAAATTTTATCTTTTGATACATTAAGTTTTCTAGTATTATTCCTATTAAGGAATCTTGTGTACTTGATATTATTCTATCATCCATTAGGTATATTTCCAGGGGTGTATTTATTCCTTCCTTAAAATAAGATTTAATTATTATTTGTACAACTCCTAAATGTACGTGTCTTAATATTTTTCTGGTTTTCTCACTTATTTTTTCCATTTCTTGTCTTATTATTTTTTCGGTTATTAATGGGATTATGGTTTTTCCTTGTGCTTGTTCAATGTCTATAGGTTGTTCATTATTCCTGACTATTATGATGGTATTCTTTTTCCTTCCGAATATTGGTACTTTAAATATGTCTTTTGAGTTATCTAATTTGGTTGCTCTTATTTTATCGTAGTTTTGTATGTTAAAGCACATTCTTTCCCTTACTTCTTCATTGTTTTCTTCTCTTTCTAATTGTTCTCCTATTTCTGTTATTTCTGTCATCATGTTTTTTTTCACATTCTTCTGTTTCACCTTCACTACTTTCACTATCTTTTTTCAGTATCATTATTTCTTCATTTTCACTAATTTCTGCCAGTCTTCCTCATATTCTATGCGTTCATAATTTATGTTATTCATTTCTTCAATTTCTTCTACGTATTTCACATTTTCTTTTTTCATTCTCTTAGGGAAATTTGGTGATATATGTCCCACTTCTCCACATATATAAAAATTACATTTCTTTGGGTTTTTCGAATATTGTCTATTTTTATTTATTCTTCTGAAGTATCTTTTATAGGGTTTTTTATCTCTCTTAAATTTTTTTCTATAATTTAGTTTATATTTTTGGAATTTGTGTTTACTCTTCATTGTATAATTATAGTTATTATTACATCCTCAATGATTCGGTCTTGCATCTTCACAACAAATTCTTTGTTTATATGTTCTATAGTATTTCATTGTTGCACTAGCATATTAGCACACTTTATCCCTATAATCTTTTACAAATTGTGTTCTACACTTTAAAGTATCTACTTCTGATTTTACTTTCTCACCTATGTATGCACTATATATGTTTATACGCCATGGATCAGGTAGTTTTAGAAAGAATGAGTCCAAGATTAGACTCCGTTCTTATTTTGTATAATAACTATCTTGAAAATATTCTCGGAATTCACAAGCATAGCTGTCAAAATAACACATGTCGCATATTTCTAAATTACTTAGTCTCCATCTTGCTTGATTCTTTTTGTATATAGTGTGTTTTTATCCTTTATCGTAGCCACTGAATTCTGTTCTTATTGTTATTTCGTAATTTGTAATTATTTCTTTCACACCTAAGGTTTGTTGTGTTGAGCTTTCTTCCGTTCCTTTATCATCAATTGGTCTTGATTTTCTGATAGTATTTCTTTCTTCTTCCTTTAGTCCAATCCACCATTTTGGTACTACTCCTATAAAGGCTGCTTCTATAAATTTCTCAAATGAGTTTCCTAAAAGATTTTGCCTAAATCCTACTATTAGTGAGGCTTTTACTCATTCTTCTATTGTTCTATCTACATCTTTTAAGCAGTCTAGATCTAGCCATTCTCCATTTCCTGCAATTCTTTTTTCGTAGTGTTCTGTAAGTTCATATTTTGGAGTTTCTTTTTCTCTGTCTCTTTCTAACTTATTATTTTTTGTGTTTTGTCATTTCCATGGTAAGTGATAAGGTCTTTTGTTAGGTGGTGACCTTAAGATTTCATACATGTCAGTTTGAATTTCTGTAGGTTTTGCTATAATCTTTTCTTTATCTTGATCCATTTTTATTTCTTCATTCGTTATATCTAGATTTTTTAAGGCTTTTCCTACTTCCACTGCATTGGGATTTGCCATTAAATCTTTTATTTCTAAAATATTTATATTAAGCTTTGTTGTAGCTTCTAACTCCTTCATACCTTCTTCCGTTATGCCTAATTCTTCTTCTGTGTCTTCGGTTATATATCTACCTAGCTCTTTTATGTTTTTATTCATGATTTTTAAATCTTTTCTTATAGTTCCTACAAACTCTGGACCATTGTAATCTTCTTCCAACTCTTGTATGTTTATCATATAAATTTCTGAACCTATTTTTGAATTTAATATTACTATTTTATTAGCCACACTTAGCCTAATATTTTATATATTAGCAGGTGTTGGTAATACCAACTTGCTTGTTCGTTTCTATAATCTAATACCTTGTATGCTATCTCTTTTTTGTATTTCCTTAGGTAGTTTTTTTGGTTATTTTACTTGTTATTAACAAATATTCTGATATTTCCCTATTAGTTATATGCTTTCTTTGTGTTAATCTTTTATCAATGTATCTGATTTTAAATTTTAAGAGATTTTTTAATCTTAATTTCTTTATTTTCTGTGAAATATCCAACTTTTAAATAGGGTAGTGAGATATGTAAATTTTTAGTTTTAATGTTGTGTAAAATCTCTAAAGGTGGGGTCTTTCTTATAAAATTACTTCCAACTGTCCTATTTTCATAAATAGTTTGGAGGGTATCCTATATTTGTAAATATTTTCTAAAAATATCCTAGATGTGAAATTGAGTCAACAAAAGGGTCCCCCAACGTTAATGCACTGTTAAAATATGACTGTTTTACCCTTTCACTTTTACTAATTGGTGGCCGACTCAAAACGAAACGTTATGATGTTTTAAATTGTGTAAAAAATGCTGGGGGGTTTTGTTTTTTACCTAAAAGGGAAAATGGTGAAATTCTGTAAAAATGTCCGGGGAGGTTTTTTCATTTCACCATGTTTTAAGGGAGTTCGTTGTGTGGGTGAAGTATATTTTGGGTAATTTGGTTGGCATAAGATGATATTTTTGGTGGTAAGCTTAGAATATGCTTTTTTATGTTTTTCACTGGATTTTCTCGCTCAAATAATGGTTGTCGTGGCTGAGTTGACATGTGGCAATTTTTTTACAACAGGTAAAGGCGAAAGTGGGAGGGTTTCTTCGAGAACAAGGGAACTCCGTGATGGTCATATTGGCAGATGTAGACGACAGCTAAATAACATCCTATAAATGCACTGTAAAGATAAAGATGGTTGTACATAGAGTGAGATTTTGGGGGTTTTGTTATAGAATTAAATTATGAGGGTTTGTTATATATTACATATAGATAGAATGTTTTTTTTATTTTTATTAAAAAAAATAATGTCGTAGACACGCTTAACCACGTATATTTTATTTGGAAATTTGTTGGTGCAAATAGGATTTGAACTCTCGGCCGATTTACGCTTGACCAATCCCATCATAGATATTAGATTATTCTCTTGTCTCGATCCATAGACTATATAACTAGTGAGGCTACTGATTTTTTTGTGTGAGCGCAACATACGATGAGTTCTTGTATTTGGTGGAAATCTCATATCTCAGTAGTCAATTTGATCTCAATGAGAGGCTAGTATTTGATTAGAATTTGTTGATCTGGTGGTGGTTGTGTTGCTTGTTGGCCGCTGGAAATATGCAAAAAGCCTGAAACACCTGGAGTTTTTCCGGCGACATACCCTCCGACGATTAAGTCAACAACCAGAGATGTAAATTAGGGTTTAGTGGAAGAATCTTGATTACCTGGTAACTGAGGAGGGTGGTCTGTATTTATAGGCAGGGAGAAGGTTCTGTAATGGGCTGGAAAGACCCCCTTCCGTGGGATGACACGACGTATCACGTGCCTGTTTTTAGATATCTAGGGATTCGTAGCAATATATGGACTGGATTTTTACCTATACCATAGGCCCCCCATTTCTGGAGTTGGGTATAACAACCTTCGAAAAGTAGTTCACTCACGTGGGGAGAAAAACTAGACAAGAGCACAACTTTGGAGGAGATTCCTTGGTTTGTTAAGTGTTGTCTACTATAGGCTCGTCTCGGCGAGGCGGCAAGGTAGCGAGTCTAGCTTAGGTGTGGCTCGAAGTCCATTTCGAGTACCGAAGACGTGTACCTCGGTGAGGCGAGGCTGACTCATGCGTGGCTCGAAGTCCATTCCGAGTGCCGAAGACATGTGCCTCGACAAGGTGAGGCAACGAGGCCCACTCGTGTGCCGCTTGACGTCTATGCCGAGTGCCAAAGAGGCGTGCCTCGGCGAGACAAGGCAGAGAAGAGGTGAGATGGCGAAGCCCACCCACGTGTGGCTCGAAGTCCATGCTGAGCACCGAATAGGTGTGCCTCGGCGAGGAGGGGCATCGAGGTAGCGAGACTCACTCACGTGTGGTTCGAAGTCCATGTTGAGCATCGAATACGTGTGCCTCGGCGAGGTGAGGCATCAGTGCAGCGAGGCGGTGAGGCTCACTCGCATGAGGCTCGAAATCCACATTGAGCGCCGAAGATGTGTGCCTTGGCCAGGCGGGGTAGCGAGGCGGCGAGGCTCACTCGCGTGTGGCTTGAAGTCCATGCTGAGCGACGAGGCGGCAAGGCCAGGCAAAGTTGTAACATTTTTGTGTGTGGCTCGAAGTCCATGCCCAGCGCCAAGGTGGTAAGCAGAGGCGTAGCTGCCCTATGCCCAGGGGGTGCAGCTGCGCCCCTGGGATTTTAAAAAAATTTCAAAAAAAAATATATTTAGTAAAAAGAAATTTAATAAGGGTTTATATGTAAAATTTCCAACTCATTTAGTCTTTAACCGATTTACTTTACTCTTTCTTCTTCCACTCTTTTGTTTCCACTCTACTGAATCCAAACCCAATTCATAATGAATTTGTAAGAGGGATTAAAATCTACAAGTGATTAGTTGGGTTTGTAGAGGAGGTCAGAACAGAGAGAGAGCGAGGAGTTGATTGATTCCAAACCCTATTGTAAGTAAAAAAATTTATACATTTTGATAATTAGAGCATCCACAATAGTGTTTCTCATTTTGTAAAAAATGGCAGCTACAGTAGTTGCAAATAGCAATAGTTGCTGTAGTGGTCGTTTGCTATATGTTTCTCATTTTAAAAATTTTTTGCGTGGGACGGTAAAACATTTACCTTCGCGCATTTTTTTTTTGAAAAAAGCGAGCGACGGTACATGTTGTACCGTCTCATTCGTTTAAAAAAAATTAATTACTTATTAACTATTAAATTATGTTAATTAAATAAATTAAATAATATAATAATAACTAAACCTAATTAAAAACTAACTAAACCTAATTAACTACACCTAACCTACCACTAATAAAGCCTAAATTCAAGGACGGTACATGTTGTACCATCCGAGAATTCAGGGATTTGAGTTTTTTTTTTAATCAAAATCTGGCCGTTGGTGGCTGTTGGATTAAAATAAAATAAAAAAATGGGACGGTATATGTTATATCGTCCGACCCCTATTTTTTTAAAAAAAAATTTAAATAATTTTTGGGACGGTATATGTTATACCGTCCGATTCGATTAAAAAAATTTAAATAAGAGGGACGGTATATGTTATACTGTCCTCTATAATTTGAGAATCGCTATTTTGTTTCTCATTTTTAAGAAACGACTGTAACCTATTTGCCAAAATATGGCAAAATAGAAAACGATTGCAGCAATCCATTTGCTAAAAAATGGCAAATTGGCAAATATGCAAAACGATTGTGGATGCTCTTAGGGTTCATATTCTGAAATTTCGTGAATTCATATATGATAGGATAATTAGATTGCTAATTTCTATTTCAGTGTTACTGATTTGTTTGAGAATGGACTGAATTAGTATGATATGTAATCAAATTAGAACCCAAATGAGTACAGATTATAGTGTTAATTTCTGTCCCAATTTTGAGCTAATTTTCGAAATTTTTTATATTTAAACACATGGAGTTTAGAGTTGAATTTTTTATATGCGTATCTTATATATGTGAGCAACATTTCCACAAATTTTCATGATATTTGGAGAAAACCCAGGTTCAAGGCGCTATATTAAATTTGTACTTCACATTGTTCAATGCCCAATATGGTTATTTGTACAAACATATACTATTATGATTCACCTTCATTCTCTTTCTCTTTTCCTCTTTTGAATTCAACTTACAAATCTCATTGCAAATTCAAAGGAGACCTGAGAGGAGTTCGAGAGGAGTAAGAAATAGATCAAACAACAAACACAAAGTGGGTAACTAATTCTAACCATTAGTTTTTACTCATTCTATGCATATACTTATGAGATGAACATCTAATGCTTGATGCACTTAATTACTTTGAGGTAGACTGATGATTGAAGTTGGAAATAGAGAAGGTTTAACTACTAATTTATTTTAATGGCATTGCTATTACCCGTTGCAACCGCAACAGTAGAGAGAGTATTTTCTGCAATGAAAATCATCAAGACTTCATTACGAAACCGATTGGGAGATGAGATGATGAATGATTGTTTGGTTGCATATATTGAAAGAGATGTATTGGATGCCATTGACAATGAAAATATCATTCAATATTTTCAGAATATGAAATCTCGAAGGGTTTTATTGCTAAAGAAAAATGCTATTTGGTGATTGTAATAGTTTGTGACATTTGATAGTAATATATGATATTTTGAGACTTGCAAATGTGTTTATTATAAAATTTTTTAATAGTAAGTGTCGTGCCCCCTAGATGGAAATCCTGGCTACGCCACTGGTGGTAAGGTCAATTGAAGTTGCGAACATTTCGCGTGCGGCTCGAAGTCCATGCGAGGGGGTCAAGGCGATGAGGCCAAGTGAAGTTGTGAACCTTTCGCGTGTGCCTCGAAGTCCATTCCGAGTGCCGAGGAGACGAAGCCAAGTGAAGTTGTGAATATTTTGCGTGTGGCTCGAAGTCCATGTGGAGCGCCTTGGCGACGAGGCCAAGCGAAGGTGTGAATATTTCATGATGGCTCGAAATCAAGGCAAAGTGTCGTGGCGACAAGGTCAAGGGAAGTTATGGAATTTTTTGCATGTGGCTCGAAGTACACTTCGAGCGACGAGGCCAAGTGAAGTTGTGGAAATTGTCACGTGTGGCTCGAAGTCCACGCCGAGGAACGAGGCCAAGCGAGTTTGTGGAATTTATTGGCTTAAAGTCCACGTTGTGGGACGAGGCCAAGCAAAGTTGTGGAATTTTTCGTGTGTGGCTCGATGTCCATGCCGAGCGACAAGGCTAAGCGACGTTGTGGAATTTTCCGAAGGCAGAATAATTGGAAGATTCCGATGGGTACTTTGTTTGGGAATGTATGTGTGCTGCACACGAGTTAGCTGACATCGTAGCCACTATATAAGCTACGCACAAACGTGAATGGACTGACGTCAGCTGACGTCATAACCACTGTATAAGCATGTGCACGACACGTGAGTGGACTGACATCACTGCATCAAGGCGTTCTTCTCTTATCAGTCGTTGGATTCAATCGTAGGGTCTGGATTGATTGTAGATATCGAAGAGTTTCTAGTCCCGCTTATATATTCTCCCCTACCCCCTGATGTCATTCTTTACATTCTCTCTCTTGTTGCAGAGCTTCACTCTCTAGAATTCTCTCAGGCAACTAACGACGTACTTTCTGATTACATTTTCCGCAACAGAACTAGGTAAAGTATTTTAAATTATGTCAAAGGTTCAGTCCAGTTCTTCAGCCTCTACTTCTGGTCCAGACGAGCGGACTTCCTTGTCATCATCATCTTCGGAGGAGGTTCAAAATGTTTCATCCGAGTTTACTTCTTCAGAGGAAGTCCAAGAAATTGAACAATTTAAAGTTATGTCTCATGTTAAACTAGATCAGGAGGAGGAAGAGAACACTAATGATGAGGAGGTGGGAGAAGAGGATGAGGAAGTTAAGGGAAAGGAAGAAGGGGATGATGAAGACGAGGAGGTCGAGGGTGAGGAAGTCGATGGTGGCCCTTCTGGCGAGTGAGTCGCTTGGAACATCTGGCCTTGCCTTCTCCTCCTAGGGCCCCCGACCCCCCGAGGAGGAGGATCAGGTTCGTTGTGCCAACGAGCCTGAAAGCAGAGCCCATCGAATATATGCCAGCGTGTGGCTTCGATACCCCGTATTATTAGGACCTCGTGTCTATACGGATGTAACCGGACAACCACTTGGACCTAATTTAGTTCGATATATAGCCCTCTTCGCCGAGCTAGCAAAAGATCGAAACCAACAAAATCAGGAATACATTGGTGAAGACTGACCTCCCTCAGATTCGGGGTGCTATTATATTCCCCGAAAGTTCGAACTGATGATTTCGAACCCCAAACTCAGGCCTATGGATAATCTAGCTCCTTGGTTCTGAATGTTTCCCTTGGATGCCTTTGCCTCAGATCTTAGGCTACTTATGCACCCGTTCGTCAAAGCGGTGCTGCATTGGGTCAGGGTGAGTCCATGCAGTATGGGTCAAACTCTTGGAAACAGCTCGTCAGCTTCATGCACCTTTACGAAGAAAATGGGGTGCCTTTAAGGCTTAAGTATTTTTGGGCATGCCTTGGACTCCATACTGCCAGGGCGTATGAGGGGCATTATTACTTTTCCCCTCAACCCGGGAGGCGAGTGGTCCATGGTCATCTGGACTCGATCAAAGAATGGAAAACAAATTACTTCGTGATCCGAAGCCCCGAACATTGGGACATTCCTACGATATGGTATTTCTTCATACATAAGCATAAGGCTTCAAGGTCATGGGACTTTACGAAAAAGGAGGAGGACCAACTGGATCGGATCTTCGTTGGGGGGAGTGTAAGCTGGCCAAAGGTGTCAGAGAGGCACATGGCGAGGATTGGACAGCCATGCCGATTCTTGTATGTTTTTCGTTTCTTTTTCACATCAAACTTTTTTCCTTCATCCTCACAACTCAGTTTTTCTTTTGCAGCCATGATCGACGATAAGGAAATCAAGCTAGAAGGGTTGTCTTGGCTATGAAGAAGGGTGCGGAGCAGTCGAAGCATAGGAAGAAGGCCACAGCCCCTGCTTCAAAGTGGACTTTCGAGGGAACGTCTAAAAAGTCGAAGGTGCTGACAGTGGCTAGCACTCCTAGCTTGACCAAGGCTTGCCACCATAAAGAGGCGAAAGACAGGGAGTCGGCATTTTTGTACTACATCAAAAGATGGCATCGAGTGATTTTGGAACTTGCTAATCTAAAAAAGGCGATGGTCGACAGGGATTTGAGCCGTGCCGAGGCTCAAATTTCCGTCCCTAGCGGTTCATCCCAACTCCCATCCTCGGAGGGTGACATGCATTTGGCCAACTGGAGATATACCGGTTAAAGGTGGCATTTGGAGTAGCGGGGTCTCGAGCGACCTCTCTTCACAGTGGTTGAACATCTGTAGAGGTCCTTCTCCGACGCTTAAATTAGAGCCGACGAACCCCTGTGATGCTCAAAGTTCGGTGGGGGCGATCTAGCTTGGCCAGCCCTAGGAAGGAATGTAGAACCCCGTATTTTCAAATATTATTTTTATATTTGAAAATGAATTTCAATTTATTTTGGAGATTTAATGAGTATTTTCAGAAAATTTATCTTTGGTACACGTGCAAATGCTTTTATGAGAAGTGTGAAAATTTAGTTTTCTTTATGAAATATCTTTATTTAATATTTGAGATTTAATTAGTATTTTTCCAGATTTTTCTGAAATTTATTGGAGCTATTTGCAATTTTTGAGAAAAAAAGGATCTTTTTGCAAATTTGACATTTTTAGGGGTTAAAGTGCAAAATACAATTTCTGGACGTTTTGAACAGTATGGATTTAGATTTAGAATGTATATTTTCTTATAAATCCTAATTTAAATGAGTTTTGATGGAATTTCCAAAGAATGATCTATATATGAAATTTGAGTTTTGAGAAGGGTTGTTTTGCAAAGTGTGGGTAAAACCCTAATTATCAATCCGGCATATTTAAGAGAATTTCTTTCCCAGCCGTCATTTCTGATAAAGTATTGTATTTTGGAGATTTATTTTGTGGAGCAAAGAGCTTTGGATCTAGCAAAAAGGAGGATTCATTTCGTGGACTTTTCTCTATTCTAAGGTGAGAAATATAGAAATTGTTTGTGGTTTGTTTCATTGCGTGTGACTTGTTTTGTTTATTTGATTTTGTAAGAATTATGATTCGTCTTGTTGATTGATCTATGTTTACAAATATCATGATGTAATGATTGGATGATGTGAACAATTTAGATCTCGTAATGTGGTATGAATCATGTGAAAATGGTAGATGAAATAGTAGATCTTTATAATTAAAAATTGTTTGCTAAGAGCATGTTGAGATTTATGTATGAACACCTGGACATTTGATTCATAAATCAGATTTCATTTAGTTTGGTGAAAGAAACTTAGATCTTGTAAAACCCTAATGAAAGAATTTTGATTTAGAATATGAGAGTTTAGATCTTGACACATTAATGTTTTGGGTGAAATATACATATACCTGATGAGATTCGTTGAGAATCATTATTTTTCCCTGATCAAGAACTATTTACATGATCATTAGTTCATTAGAAACTCCAAATTCGATTTTATAATCAGACCTAATTTTGAAATTCTGTAGGCCGACAGTCGACTGGCCTACTGTGCAGTCGACTGGTACGATCCTGATCCTTTGTTTTAGATTTGTTGAAAAAGTTACTCTGGACAGTCGACCTAGCCCCTAGGCAGTCGACTGGTCCACTGAGAAAAATTATTTTTGTAAGAATTAATTGTCCTTCTGGACAGTCGACCTATTAACCATCAAGTCAACTTATACACTTAGAATATTTTTGAGAAGATTATTGGAAATTACCTCGGGTAAGTCGACTGATACGAGACTTAGTCTATTTTTGTAAAATCTTGAATTTGGTCCTCTGGACAGTCGACTTATCTCAGTACGAGATGACTGGTACTGAAGGACATTTGTAAACTTCAGTGTTAATTCGAATGATTAGTTTTTATATACTTGTTATTTCCGTTCAGTTTAAGATTAAGTTATTGACCTTGAGATGTTCAGTTGAGTATGTCATTGAGACATTTAGTTGAGCCACTTTGTTAGTGGGATTTAGTTTAGACTTTTGAGTTTGAGTCTCTAGAGGCGTATGACCCTAGTATACCGGTGTTAAGTATTTGGTTGAGGCCCATTGAGGCATTTCAGTTATTTGAATTTGAATTTAGGCCGGTAGGGTGCATCACTCTAGGAGATTCGTTAAGTAATCAATTAACCAAAATTTTAAGGACAGGCACTAGTGGTGATATGATGAACGGGAACATGAGTCACGAACCTCAGTATGGCTTTCGGTGTGGGATTTAATCTCCGGAATTATCACGGTAACTATTGTGGTGTGGGATTGATCTTCGGAATTATCGGAGTCGAGGTGAAGCACATGTGGTATATTGTGGTGACGTGTCAATGTTCGGTGTGGGATGATCTCCGGAATTATTCAAGTGAAATACCTTGGGTGTGGGATCCATCTCCGGAATTATCGGGCATGGGATACTATCCATGGTTTATCTTTATCTCGTAGTAGTCATTGTGTTAAGATTAGTTCATAACGCGGGGATCGAACCCTATGAAGTGAAGTCGTTAAGGGCTTGCACCGAACCTATGTAGAATGGGATGCATAGACTTCGACAAGTACGCATTAGAGAGTCTGCATATAGACTTGTGTTTTCTTGGTTTTGTTTTATGCATGTGGTTTTCGTGTTTTCTACACATGACACTTAGCTTAGTATCACTTGATGTTTTATGTTACTTTCATTTCGTACTTCCATATTCTTTTAGTACTTGTTGTTTAAGAATTCATGAGTTATGACCTTTTGTTGTTGTTGTTTATTTTTATATTTCTCACACCATTTATGGCTGACCCCTTTAGTTTGGGGGTTAGGGATCAACTCTAGCCTCACATGTTGCAGGTTGTTGCTTAGAGTTGGAGATGGAATGCTTAAATTGGTTTGAGAATTAATTGACATATAAGAGATTGTGTAAATTTGTAATATCAGTTTTTGAGATAAACTAGTGTTGTAAATAAAGAGAATATTGAGTTGAGTTTGTTTTGAGTTCCGCTGTGCATTGTAAATGATTTGTTGTAATAAAAGTTGAAAATTTTAGTGGTGTTGTTGGTGTTTAATATTATGTTGAAGTGGATAATTGGGAATGTGCCACGTAATTTCTATGTTATTAATCTGGAAATTCGGGGCGCTACAAGGAACCAGATCGACCCATCGAGGCGCAGACCTGATCCGTTGGACTCGAACCGGTTTGTACCAGAGCCGCCCGAGGAATAGGCTCCATAGGCAACCATCATGGCTTGTTGTAATTTATGGTATGTTGTTGTAATTCTTCGGACTAGCCGATTGTATCAGTATGTACCTATCCCTCGGTTGACTGAGTGTGGAATAGTTTATTAATGAAGAACTTTTATTTGAATCTCTTCCGAGCTTCATTTTGAAGAAGTAGACTTGTTGATTTTGTGAGTGTGTCACCCTGCTTCCCGAAAATACGGGCATGCAACTAAGGCCCAGCGAATGATATAAGTTTTCAAACTCACATCATCCATAAGCTTTATAATACTAGTAAGCTCAACAATACATAATAATCACATGAACAAGAATAAAATACAATAAAAAATATCTGAGATACAAGAACTTACAAAATGCCAGAGAATATACAATACTGTAAACAGTTCGCTATGATAAAGTAGCGACAGGAAAGTAGAGAAATAGCACTAGCAAATCCATCACGACCGTCTATAAAGTCTATTCGCCAAGTTCCTTCTGTATCTCATCATCTGTACATGTATAAACATTAACTACAAAGAAGAGGGGAGTGTCCTTTAGAACAAGCTTCGGCTGCAAGTACCAACTAGCAGTGAAACAATAAAGTGTGATATAGAAACAAACGATGAGCTGGAATAAGATCAGAGGTCAATAAACGATGGTTGATAAAAAGATAAACAATCAATAATCAATGGTGCAATGGTCGATAAATAACATAGTCGATAATCAATGGTGCAAGAGTTGGTAAACAGTAGTCTCTAATCATTGACTGATAAAAAATAAACAATAACCAGTAATAGGGTCAATAATCGATAACCAATGGTTGATAAACAATTGTCAATAATCAATGGTCAGTAAACAATTGTCAATAATCAATGGTTCAATAAACAACATTCGATGATCAATGATCGATATTCAATAATGTCAATCTTAGTCTATCACTCTTTTATTAACCTATCTAATGCACGCAATCCTGCATCTCATACTACAGGTTCAGGTGCATACAATCATGTGAATGTTTAGACTATAATGGTAGATTATACAGAGTCATGTACTCGGATCAAGCAATAACAATAACCAATGATCAATAAACAATACACGATAAATTGGGATATTGTAGTCAGTAATCCGCAATCAATCGATAAAATACTAACATGTCAATACGGGAAACGCGGGCCCCCTTCCGAATACACTCTTCTATATTATCCTACTAAGTCGTTCCCTTATTACCCCGGCTTGTCAATATTTTATTATAATTAAACATGAATATGCAATCAATATAAATGGGTGTCAAGAACGATATCAAGGAGGAGGGCTATGCAATGCATGGTATAGAGTTCAATTCATTAATTGCGAAGAATAAACATTAAAAAATACAAATTATGCACTACAATACGTTGATCTACAAAAACTGACTTCTCGCTGCTGTGGGAAAGAGAATCAGGTTCCGTCAGGGGTTCCAGAAAATAGACCCCTGTTGGTTCCAACTCATATTCACCCGACACATTTCAATTAGAGAAACTATGTCTACCAGTCATTTCTTTATGGGTCTAGTGTTTAGGCAGCAACTCAAGGTCACATTCTTGTATATATAAATTGACTGTAAATTCATTTAAAAATCTTATAAAAATCATAAAATGACTCCTAACAATTCTTAGTAACATACTAGTAAATCTCAGGTCTTGATTCTACTAATAACTTATTATTTTAATCAATTAGTTATAACAGTACAATTACAAACGGTATTCTGGAATTTTAAACATCACAGTGCTAAAATCATGATATCTTACAATCTGTCAGTTGTTCTGGATTCTAGACACAGCGGGCTACAACTCTCATGTACAGGGTTCTAGATTATAATTAAATTAACTAGTTCAAATAATGGTAACAAGTCAGGGGAGATAACAAGAAAAAAAATTGAATATTAGATAACATGATAAAATAACGGTTCCAAATTTGAATCAAAGACAAGGCAAGATAAAGAAAACTATTATTCCAATTCAACGATGAATCAATAATAGATTTTCCTTGAAATACGATAATTCGATGAAATATGATAATCAATGTAAAGAACTACTTGCGGAGATCAATAAACGTTTCTTGAACATGAACAATAAAAATAAGTTCAAAAGATGCTTTCCTTTGTTCGATGAGTACGAAAGTGGTGAGCACCACAGGGACGGAGCGACAGTAAGTGCGACAATGGCCGCAATGGCAAGAGGACAGCGACACAACAGCAAGAGGACATCAACAAAAGGTAACGACAGCGAGAGAGTTGTTCAGTTGCTGTTTTGGAGGAGTGAAGGTTGGGACAACAAGGAAGGAACAGCAGGTGGCCTTGGGTGCAGGTGCTGTCTGTGGTGAAGAGTTCGGTTGTGGTGCAGTAAGCGGGCTTGAGTCGGGTGGTGCTGTTGGTGGGTTGCAGCACAACAGCTAGAGGATGAAGGAACTTTCGGTGTTGCTGCAGCTGACGAGGCTTGGGTGTACAGGCAATGGGTTCGGAGGGTAGTGGAGGGGCGATGGAATGAGTTGGAATTGAAGTGGGTTGCCTTGGAGAGGTGCACGGGATGAAGAAGATGAAGGATGGGGAAAAAGAAGGAGGACGATGGGTTTCGGAATGAATGGAAGTTGAAGACGAAAGGCTTGGAGTGGTGCACCAATGGCGAAGAGAAGGAGAGGGTGGACAGCGGGTTGGTGGTGGCGATGATGAGGAAGAAAAGCTCGGTAATAGGTTTAAAATTTTATTTTTGTTTTGAAAATGGCGGCTATATGAGGTAAAGAAGAAGGGAGATTAGGGTTTAATTGATATAATTAGATGATTATATAGGGGATTAAGTTAGGCAGCATGTGGCTAGGTGGGGTTTCCGGTTAAATTTGGTTTGGACTTGCATTGGGCTTAATAATCAATTAATAAGATGTTATGATTTGGGCTTTGACAAATTAATAAATAATCAAGAGAAAATGAATAAGATTGTAGAATAAAAAAGGATTTGAGATCTAACAAAATTATCGAATATCCAAATGAATGCAAATGGGTTCAAAAGAATAGAATGATTTATTGAAAATTAAAATACAAGAATACGCAGCAAAGATTCGTACAATTGGAAATGGGGGTTACAGAGTGTCCACGCTAGGTTTACTGAAGTCGAAGTGTCTCGCCTTGGGAGTCGAAACATTTCTATTTTGAAAGTTGAAACGTTTCGTCTTGGAAGTTGGCATGTTTGTCTTGGATATTGTAGCGACACCCTATAACAGCCGTTAGATGGGAGTGGATGGTTCAGATCTGCCAATGTCAGCATTGTGGGGATCGAGGACCTCCTCCTATCAGAGCCTATATAATCCCCCGTTCTCTTTTAGTTTTTAGAGCATTTCATCGTTCATGTAATTCTTCTACTACTCACTGACAATTAGGGGTAGCGGCGAAGCGTGGCTGCTCTACCCTGGACTATCAGCGGGTGAAAGAATGATCGCTTCCACCTACTCCCTTTGTCTTTCGTCAAGGGAAACTGTGGAAACAAGACGGGTTATCCTGACTATCAGCGCGTGATAGAACAATAAGCATGACAGATTATATTGGTAGTATATGAGATTTCGGATCATGAGTCTCATTCGCGCAGGTAGCAACAGGTTTCTCAAACCATTGTTTCATGCTATGGTTAGACGTCCTTATTGAGGGACGAGGCCTTGCTAAGAAGGACACTTCTTCGCATGTGGCTAGAAGACCAAGCCGAGGGAAGATGCTAAGAGAGTTATGAAATTTTGCAAGTGGAGTCCATGCTGAGGGACGAGGTTAAGAGAAGTTGTGAACTTTTCGCGAGTAGCTCGAATGCCAAGGGACGAGGCTAAGAGAAGTTGTGAACTTTTCGCGAGTAGCTCGAATGCCGAGGGACGAGACCAAGTGAAGTTATGAAGTATTCGCTGGCGGCTTGAAGTCTATGACAAGAGGAGAGCGACCCGAATTTGACAAAGTTTAAAAGCTTGTTGAATTGAAATGAAATTTTATTCATTGGCTGGCAACAGACGAGCGCTTATTACATTTGCTGGCTTTTTAGGGCCTTATTACAAGCATAAAGCGTTAGGAGTTTTCATGAAACTTCATTAAGTGTTCTGCATTCCAAGTTCTTTTGATCACCCTGCCCCTCGGGTCTTCAAGTCAGTAAGTCCCGAGATAAACCACTTTGGAGACCCCGTATGGGTTTTTCTAGTTGGGAGCTAGTTTTCCCTTCTTGCTTGGTTCGAAAATTTCAAGTCTTCTTAGTACCAGATTGTCCTCCATAATGTTAGTCGGCCGAACCTTCTTGTTATGGAACCGCTCTTCTCTTTATTGGTAGATGCTTCTCCTGATGGTTGACCTCTCTCGCATCTCATCAAGGAGATCCAGATGGCCCTGAGGCTATCCGAGTTCAATTCCTCATTGAAGCTCATTATCCGAGGTGACGACAGTTCAACCTCCAGGGGATGACAACCTCATATCCGAACGTGAGGTTAAAAGGTGATTCATCCGTTGGAATTCTCTTGGTCATCCAATATGACCAAAGTACGCTAGGTAGCTTGTCGACCCACAATCCCAAGGGGAATTTGTCTAATCTCTTTTTAAGTCCTTACAGGATCTGGCGATTGGCATTCTCATCCTGCTCGTTGGAGTAGGGGTGCGAGATAGAAGAGAACCTCTGTTGGATCCCCGATCGGTGCAGAACTTGCGGAACCCTTTGTACGAGAACTGAGTATCATTGTCAGTGATTAGAATCAGGGGGATCTCAAACCGGCAAACAATACTCTTCCAAAAGAACTGTTGGGCTTGATGCTCGGTGATGGAGGCTAAAGGCTCTGCTTCGACCCACTTCGTGAAGTAGTCAATGACAACAATTAGGAAGCGTTATAGACCCATCGCTTTAAGGAAGGGCCTGACTAGATCCATTCCTCACAAGGCAAAGAGAGCTGGGGGACGTGCCTGATCGAGGCGAATTGAGTTTTGCCTAGGGGACGTGCCTGATGGAGGAGAACCTCTGACATGAAATGCATTTTTGCACGAGGTCCTGAGCATCCTGTAACAGAGTTGGCCAGTAATATCCATGGTTGAGGACCTTCCCTACAAGCGACCTGCCGTCCATGTGGCAACTATCGACTCCCCCGTGCATTTCTTCGAGTGCATATCGAGATTCCTTGGGACTCAAGCATCGGGGGTAAGGTCATTCGTCAGCCTTTGTATACAATTGCTTGAACAATATCCTTTCGATGAGCACAAATCTCTCAGACCTGACTCGGATCTTCTACGCTTCAGATGGTTCCTGTGGCAGTTCACCATTTTTCAGAAAATTTAGGATTGGTTCCATCCATGTCACTGACTGCATAAGGGATTCGATGCAAATGATTTTGGGGTTCTCCCTGTCGAGGTTGGGTTGGACGAGGACTTTACCAGCACTGTGCGATCAAGACTCTCAAAAGAGGAGGAGGCCAGCTTGGACAATGTGTCGTCCTGGCTGTTCTGTTCTCTAGGGATCCAGACAACTGAAGCCACCTTGAAGTCTGCCAAGAGTAGCCTAATGTGGGCCAGGTACTGAATCATACGGGTGTCATGGGTCTTTATTCCGGACAGACCTAGTAGACTACAAGCTGAGAATCACTGAAGACCTTAACCCATTTTACCCCGACATTGCAAGCTAAGAGGAGTCCGACAATTACTGCCTTATAATCGGCCTCGTTGTTAAAGGCCCTGAAGTTAAGGAGAAAGGAGTACTGAAGGGCAAAGCTATCCGGACCATTCAATATCATGCTTGCTTCGCTTCCTTCTTCTCAGGAGGAACCGTCCACATAAGGCTCCCATAATGGAAGTTCCACCTGAACCTCGGACGACTCAGGGATAGTGCACTCGGTGATGAACTAGGCGAGTGTCTGACACTTGATAGCTGTTCTAGGCTTATAACTGATATCGTGCTGACTGAGCTCGATGGACCATTTGATCAATTGTTCGGAGTTTTCCGGCTTGTTAAGAAACTGCTTTAGAGGCTGGTCGATGAGGGCTTTGATGGAATGAGTCTGGAAGTAGGGGCAAAGCTTCCGTGCTGCCAAAACCAGGGCATATGTTACATTCTCCATTTTGGCATAACGAAGATCAACATCATGGACCACTTTGCTCAAATATATGGGTGTTTACACACCATCATCTTCTCAGACCAGGACTGCGTTGAGGGCATGCTCGGATGCCGCCAATTCGATATCAAGGACCTCACCCGGCTCGGGTTCGCTGAGCAAATGGGGGTTGGCGAGATACTCCTTAAGTTGGACTAATGCCTGTTGTTGGGACTCTCCCCACTCGAAGTTCTTTGCCCCCCAGAGGGCCTTGAAGAAAGGAAAGAATTTCAAGAGAAAATGCCCAATTGTTGCAAGTCGGCCTGTAAGCTTCTGAACTTCTTTGATGTTCATAGGAGGGGCCATGTCCAGGATAGCTTGAATCTTTTCTTAATTCGCCTCTATCCTTCGTTGGCTGATCATAAAGCCTAGGAACCTTCCCGGGGTCACGCCGAAGGCGCACTTAGATGGTTTAAGCCTCATGTTATTCTTCTTTAAGATGCCAAAGGCTTCCCCAAGGTCCTTCACATGGTCTCCACCTTTGAGGCTCTTGACGAGCATGTCGTCTATGTACACCTCTATATTCCTGTTGGTGTATGCCCTAGAGACCAGTTGTGTATTGACATTACTAGTTTACATTGCATTATGATATTTATTTCATATATGAGGTATTTTATTTTTTGTGTTTTTTTATTGTGATTAAATGAGCACAATAAAATTCTTTGAATAATAGGTTCAATACCATGGGATATCAAGAGCATGACTTGATTGTGAAATCTTATTTGTTGTAATCAGAACACTATTCTTAAATATCCCTAGTTAAGTATTATTGTGAATTAGGACAACAATAATACATAGAGACTAGTATGTGCATAGACTGATGACCATATCTCATGGATCATGGATATGAGATATCAAGTCTTCTGTATGAATTGTTATGTAAGTGTCATAAGCGGTTCTCACAGTGATCATGGTGTACACAGTCCTTTGACTTGAAGTCACTACAATTCCCTACAGGAGAAGTTGTATGTTTTAATGTCGTCAAACATTGTTTGTAATAAGGTGATTATAAAGATGATGATTGGATAGACTACAAATCATGCGAAGGAATGTGACCGACTTAGATATGGGTTTTCAGTACTTCATTACATTTACTGATAATTTTAATAGATATGGGTTTGTGTATCTGATGAAACACAAATCAGAGTTATTTGAAAAGTTCAAAGAATTCAAGAATGAGGTACAAAACCAACTTGGTAAAAGTATTAAAGCTCTACAATCAGATCGAGGTGGTGAGTACTTAAGCTAAGATTTTTATGACCATCTGAAAGAGTGCGGGATAATATCTCAATTCACTTCCCCTATAACACCGCAATGGAATGGTGTCTCTGAGAGGAGGAACCGGACCATGTTAGACATGGTCTGATCCATGATGAGTCATGCAGATCTTCCAAGCTCCTTCTGGGGACATGCTCTATTAACAGCTGCTTTCACACTTAACCGTGTTCCGTCTAAAATGGTTCAAGAGACATCGAATGAGATATGGGCTAGAAGGCATCCTAGTATGTCTTTTATGAAGATTTAGGATTGTGAAGCCTATAAAAGGCACCAAGTATCTGATAAACTTGGTCCCAAATCTGATAAGTGTTTCTTTGTAGGATATCCCAAGGAGCACAAGGGATACTATTTCTATAATCCCACTAAAGGCAAAGTGTTTGTCGCACGGACTGTTGTACTCCTAGAGAGAGAATTCGTCTCCAAGAGAACCAGTGGGAGAACGATAGAACTTGAAGACTTCGCAAAGTAGTAGTGAACCAATGGTGAAAATGGAGCAGGCTCCACAAATTGTTGTGGAACAACAACCTGCTCAAGTAGCACAAGTGTTGGTGTATGCCCTAGAAGCCAGTTGTGTATTGACATTATTAGTTTACATTGTATCATGATATTTATTTCATATATGATGCATTTCATTTATTGTGTTGTTCATTCTGATTAAATGAACATAATAAATTCCGTAGAATAGTAGGTTCAATACAATGGGATATCAAGTGCATGACTTGATTGTGAGATCCTATGGTTGTAATCAGAATAATATTCTTAAATGTCCTTAGTCAAGTATTATTGTGAATTAGGACAACAATAATACATAGAGACTAGTATGTGCGTAGACTGATGACCATATCTCACGGATCATGGATATGAGATATCAAGTCTTCACATGTGTACATATTAGAGTAATAATGTACTGGACTGACCCACCATGAGAACGCTGCATGGATTGTTACATGAGTGTCATAAGCGGTTCTGACAGTGACCATGGTGTATGTAGTCCTTTGACTTGAAGTCACTACGGTTCTCTACATGAGAAGTTATATGTTTGAATGTTGTCAAACATTGCATATAATAAGCTGATTATAAAGTCGATTATTGGATATACTACAAAGTATGCGAATGGATGTGAGTGACTTAGATAGGATTTATCCCTATTACATAACAGGAGCGATATTTATGGGCCCATTGATTGAGTGAGACTACAAAATGCATGGTCATGCTCAAATGAGTCAATATCAGATATTGAGCTCATTTATTTTAGTAAGTCTACTCGAATATCAAGAAACCAAATATTGAACTATATAAGGGTGACACGTTGTATGCCTTGTGATAAATTAAGATATATGGATAAAAGGAGTCTAGTACATGGTAACATTGCTCACGAATAGGTTATGTCTAATCACTGACATTCTCGTTACATAAGTAGCAGTGATGTATTGATAGATACTGCTCACTGTTTGTAATACTAGAATATGATTTTAGTATTACTATTAACGTAACGAGAACCTACAGGGTCACACACTTAGAATGGACTGAAATTGCGATTTAAATTCATAAGATGAATTTGATTGGGGATCCAAGTAAGACATGGATTTCAGACTTTGGTTGGACATTTAATTAGATTAAATGGGCTGACTAAAGTTCAAAGGCCCACACACGAATCTGCACCAGATCAGATTGTAAGTCCAACAGCCTCATTACTCTCTTAGAGTTGATTTTCTACAGCTATATATAAGATACGCACCCGTGGAAAAATGTCACATGAGAAAACCCTAGCCGTCACAGAATTTGTGAGAGAGAGATCGTGAGGAACATCCCCTTCCTGCAGCTAGCACCGCGGCGTGAGGAAAAGCTTGATTTAATCCGTTCGCGTGGATACCGTAGAGGCACAACAATATTGCAGTGCTGTTGTAACGCCCCTGTCCCGAGCTCGGACAATTTATACAATTTAGAAGACAAATTAGATACTATGTATTACAACTGCCCACCATAGGCTGCCTCTCAAAAGGTGGTTAACCGAATTGGTGACTCTTGATCATAGGCAATAGTATTTATATATTATTTTATTTTTGTTCAAATCCGATATGGGACAATTTTCCCCCACTACTCTTCCGTTCTCTCTCTCACTGAGAGAAAGACAGAGGCAATAGCGGCGGGCCCCAGTACCATGTGGCACTCATAGAGACATCCCCTGTCTCACTTCCAACTGGGTGGGCCCCATGAGCCTGCTGACGTCATCAGAGAACCAACACAGAACTCATCTGCTGTGCTTCAATGCAGTGCCCCCGCCCCCCTATACACAATATTTACAAGATTGCCACCAAGCCATTTTTAATACATATATATATATACTCTTTATATGTTTAGAAATTAAGGGATGTTACAGTTGTAATCGACATTAATTGGAGACAGCGGATTCATCTGCAAGATATAACTCCTAAACACGATTTATGTTTTTCGCATGGATCCATGACTAGGTTTCAATATTTCTTTTGTAATTTTTCCGCTGTGTATTTGATCTGAGACTACCATCGAAACCTAACAACAAGGTCTACGTAAGTCTAGTAGGATACCCCATCAACCCGAGAGATATGGATTTCTCGTGACTCAACATGGTGATGTATTGTTCATGGATAAAGATGAGCCGACGACTTATGAGAAAGTTGTAAAATGTCCATACTCTGAGAAATGGCTTGAGGCCATGAGATCTGAGATGGAATCCATGTATGCCAACTAAGTATGGACCTAGGTAGACCCATCTGAAGGGGTAAAACCTATTGGGTGCAAATGAGTTTTCAAAAAGAAAACTGACATGGATGGTAACGTGCATACCTTTAAGGAGCGTTTGGTGGCTAAAGGTTTCAAGCAAGTTCATGGTGTAAACTATGATGAGACTTTTTCCCCAGTTGCCAAGCTTAAATCCATTCGGATCTTGCTTGCTATTACAGCATATCACGATTATGAAATATGGCAGATGGATGTCAAAACTGCTTTCCTAAATAGAAATCTTCTCGAGGAAGTGTACATGACACAACCTGAGGGTTTTGTTACTCCAAAGAATGCTGAAAAGGTGTGTAAGCTGTAACAATCCGTTTATGGATTAAAGCAAACTTCTAAAAGCTGGAATCTTCGTTTCGATGATGCAATCAAAGAATTTGGTTTTATCAAGAACGAAGATGAACCTTGTGTCTACAAGAAGGTGAGTGGGAGCATAGTTGAGTTTCTGGTATTGTATGTAGATGACACATTACTCATTGAGAATGACATCCCTACCTTACAATCTGTAAAGACTTGGCTAGAAAAATATTTTTTCATGAAGGACTTGGGTGAAGCTACCTATGTATTAGGTATCAAGATCAATAGAGATAGATCAAGGATACTACTTTGCCTGAGTCAGAGTACAGACTCGACCCTGTCTTTCATAGCATGCATTCCCATCCGTGTCGCAACTGATTTGGTAAGCTTATTGAAACGCTTTAATATGCAAGAGTCCAAGAAAGGATTTCTCCCTATGTCGCATGGTGTAAGCCTGTGTAAGACTTAATGTCCTTCCACTCAAGATGAGAGAGGCCGCATGACTAAGATTCCATATACATCTGCAATTGGATCTGTCATGTATGCTATGTTATGTACTCGTCCAGATGTCTCATATGCTTTGAGCATAAAGAGCATGTATCAGTCAGATCCCGATGAGAGTCACTAGACTGCTGTCAAGAACAATCTTAATTACTTAAGAAGGACTAAGGATTCATTCTTGGTATATGGAGCCGAGAAAGAGCTTGTTGTAAAGAGTTACACTGATGCTAGCTTCCAGTCCGATAAGGATGACTCCAAATCGCAATCAGATTTTGTGTTTTGCCTAAATGGTGGAGCTGTGAGTTGGAAGAGTTCGAAACAAGAAACAGTAGCCGGTTCCACCATAGAGGCTGAGTATATTGCTACTTCCAATACAGCAAAGGAGATCGTTTGGATCAGAAAGTTCATCACTGAACTTGGCATGGTTCCTAGCATTGTGGACCCAGTGGACCTCTATTGTGATAAAAATGGGGTCATTGGACAAGCTAAGGATCCTAGATATCACCAGCGATCCAAACATATACGCGCTTTCATTTCATTTAAGAGATCATCGATAGAGGAGATGTGAAGATATGCAAAGTATCGATAGATGATAACATCGCTGACCCACTGACAAAGCCTCTTGCACAGCGAAAGCATGAGGCTCCCACTAGGTCTATAAGCATTAGATGTATGTCTGATTAGCTCTAGTGCAAGTGGGAGACTATTGGTGTATGCCGTAAAGGCCAATTGTGTATTGACATTACTAATTTACATTGCATTATGACATTTATTTTATATATGGGGTATTTTATTTATTGGGTTTTTTTATTGTGATTAAATAAACATAATAAAATCCTTAGAATAGTAGGTTCAATACCATGGAATATCAAGTGCATGACTTGATGGTGAGATTCTATTGGTTGTAATCAGAACACTATTTTAAATGTCCCTAGTCAAGTATTATTGTGAATTAGGACAATAATAATACATAGAGACTAGTATGTGCGGAGACTAATGATCATATCTCACAGGTCATGTATATGAGATATCAAGTCCTCACATTGGTACATATTAGAATAATAATATACTGGACTGACCCACCATGAGAATGTTGTATGGATTGTTACGTGAGTGTCATAAGCGGTTCTCACAGTGATCATGGTCTACGTAGTCTTTTGACTTGAAGTCGCTACGGTTCCCTACATGAGAAGTTGTATGTTTTAATGTCGCCAAACGTTGTATGTAATAAGATGATTATAAAGTCGACCATTGGATATACTACAAATCATACGGAGAGATGTAAGTGACTTAGATATGATTTGTCCCTCTTTCATAATAGAAGCGATATTTATTGGCCCTTTGATTGAGTGAGACTTCAAAATACATGACCGTGCTCAAATGAGTCTATATGAGATGCATGGTCGTGCTCAAATAAGTCAATATGAGATATTGAGCTCATTTGTTTTAGTAGGTCTACTCGGACATCAAGTAACCAAAGATTGAACTATAAAAGGGTGACACGCTCTATGCCTTGTGGTCAATTAATATATCTGGACAAATGGACTAAACTACATGGTAACATTGATCACGGATAATTTCTGTCAAATCACTAACATTCCTGTTACTTGCTAGATACCGCTCACTGTTTGTAATATTAAAATATGATTTTAGTATTACTGTCAATGTAATGGGAACCTATAGGGTCACACACTTAGAATGGATCGCAAATTAGATTTAAATTCATACGATGAATTTAATTGGGGATCCAAGTAAGACTTGGACTCCTGACATTGGTTGAACATTTAATTACATTAAATGGGCTGACTAAAGTTCAAAGACCCACACATGAATCTGACTCAGGTCAGATTGTGAGCCTAACAGCCTCATTACTCTCTTAGGGCTTATTTTTTGCACTTATATATATGATACATATTTGTGGAAAAGACACACATGAGAAAACCCGAGTGTAACCCAAGTTCCCTCGAATATGCCTTCTAATTATCTTAAACTTGTTCCCTATTCTTGGCCATGTATACTTCTCCTATTTCGCATACTTTCATTCTTGGTTGATAATAATAATAAATAACAAGTCGGGGTTAAGGGAAAGACCATAGTAGTGGACAATATAGGTAAGTGTACTCAGAAGGGGGCCTGTATTTCCTATTACTTGGTTCATGAACTTGTTGTATATTGAGCGTATTCAAGAACCCATTACTTGGCTCATGAACTTGTTGTATCTTTAGTGCATTCATGAACCCACTGTGTGGTTCTTTAACTTGTCAGTGCATTCACGAACTTGTACTTGGTTCGTGAACTTGTTACATTATTTTTGTATTCGTGAACCTTTCTTACTTGATACTTGATGTCTGAGTACACCGCCCTATAAAATCCACCACTAGGCCAAAAATTAACTTGTTTGTAAGTAGCAACCATGTGGTAAATAGTTGGGACGCATGAAGTGCTACCTAAATAGAATTAAACATTAGACTTAAGAATAACTTGTCACTTGTACACACTTGACACCTACCTTGCTTGATACTTGTTACTTGATACTTGTTACTTGTTACTTGATACATGTTACATGCTTACTTGTTACTTGTTCCTGCCACTAGTATTTGTTACCCAATCCTGTTACTTGAGTTATCTTACTTGCTAGCTAGTCTCTTGAACTTATTGCATCCTTGTCAAATCATGTTGTATATTCTTGATTCCAAATCTTGTTTCATATTTTCTTTCTCTTATTTTCATACCCTTACTTGTACTACTTGCAGCCCTAACTTGCACTAAGAGCGTTTGTCTTTATTTCTCAACTTTTCCTTTATATATATATATATATATATATATATATATATATATACACACACACACACACACACACACACAGACTTTAGAGACGAGTTGCCTGCTGGAGTTGGTGAGAAAACCTTCTAGGTTTCGCTTGGGAAAGCTTGCTTCAATTATTTTGTATTTGAGTTTGTCACTTGTTACTTGATACATGTTACATGCTCACTTGTTACTTGTTCCTGCCACTAGTATTTGTTACCCAATCCTGTTACTTGAGTTATCTTACTTGCTAGCTAGTCTCTTGAACTTATTGCATCCTTGTCAAATCATGTTGTATATTCTTGATTCCAAATCTTATTTCATATTCTCTTGCACTTATTTTCATAGCCTTACTTGTACTACTTGCGGCCCTAACTTGCACTAAGGGCGTTTGTCTTTATTTCTCAACTTTATATATATATATATATATATATATATATATATATATATATATATATATATATATATATATATATATATATATATATATATATATATATACTTTAGAGACGAGTTGCCTGCTGGAGTTGGTGAGAAAACCTTCTAGGCTTCGCTTGGGAAAGCTTGCTTCAATTATTTTGTATTTGAGTTTATTTAATTCTGTTGCTACTAGAAACTTGTAACGGGCTTGTGGTCCCAAAGTTTTTACTTTTGATCCAAATCTTAAATTTATTTGGGATATTTATATTTGTTTCAAGTGTTTCCTGTTGATTAATAAATTATTTATGCATGCGTGGTTGAATAAATTTTGCTATATTTCTTGTTATGATGCTGAGTCGATCCTATAGCTTATTAATGATGAAAATCATTCACTGGGCTTTGTCACGTACTCGTATTCCGTATTCCTTTTGGGAAGCGTGGCGTGACACCTAGCCATCACAGAAATTGTGTGAGAGAGAGAGAGATTGTGAGGAACATCCTCTTCCCGTAGCTAGCACTACGGCATGAGGGAAAGCTTGATTTGATCCGTTCGTGTGGACAGCGTACAGGCACCACAATATTGTAGTGTTGTGATCGGCATACTGTGAAGACAGCATATCCATTTGCAAGGTATAACTCCTAAACACGATTTATGGTTTTTGCATGGATCCATGGCTAGGTTTCGATATTTTTTTGTAATTTTTTCTCTGTGTATTTAATTTGTGATTGCCTTCGAAACCTAAAAATTCCGGCCGATTTGTTCCTTGAAGATGCTCTCGTGTTCTTAAGGCCGAATGGCATAACCTGGTAGCAGTAGAGTCCATGATCCGTGACAAAAGATATTTTTGGGATATCTGGAGGAAACATCCCGATTTGGTTATACTCGGAGAAGACATCCATGAAGCTTAGGACTTCGTGTCCTGATGTTGCATCGACCAGGGTGTCGATACTTGGAAAAAAAAGGGTATTTCGGACACGCCTTATTGAGATCCGTGAAGTTGATACAGATCCTCCATTTCTTGCTAGCCTTTTTCACCATTACAACATTTGCCAACCACTCCAGGTTGGTGGAGAGGAGCTTCTCGACTTCTTCCTTTACTTATTGTTGTCTCTCTGGCAAGATCTTTCGGTGTCTCTGCTATTCCAGTTTAGAATCCGTATTAACACTCATCTTGTGCATAATCAGTTCCTCTGAGACACCCGACATGTCTAAGGGAGTCCAGGCAACCAAATTCTGGTTCCGTCGGATGCAACTGATGAACTCCTCTTTGAGACCGGAGGGCAGGGCCTTCCTTACTTGAAACCACTTGGTTTTGTCTGCTTCGGAGAAAGGGGTCTCTTCCAGTTCATTGACTGGCTCGGAGCTAACCGAACTTCTATCGCTGGAAAGTTTGAGCGCGTCGAGAGGAAGGACCGAACCCCCCCCCCCCCCCACTGTAGCAGTATAGCATGCTCGAACGGCCTCCTGATTTCCCTTCACGACCCCGACCCCGACCCCGACCCCACTATAGCAGTATATCACGCTCGAACAAACTTTATAAGGGTGACACGCTCTATGACTTGTGGTCAATTAAGATATCTGGACAAAGTGACTAGACTACATGGTAACCTTGGTCACGGATAGGTTATGTCAAATCACTTACATTCCTGTTACTTGATTAGTAGTGATGTATTGCTGGATACCGCTCACTGTTTGTATTACTAAAATATGATTTTAGTATTACTGTCAACGTAATAGGAACCTACAGGGTCACACACTTGGAATGGACGAAATTGGGATTTAAATTCATAAGATGAATTTAATTGGGGATCCAAGTAAGACTTGGACTCCTGACATTAATTAGACATTTAATTAGATTAAATGGGCTGACTAAAGTTCAAAACCCCACACACGAATCTGACGCGGGTTAGAATGTGAGCCCAACAGCCTCATTACTCTTTTAGGGTTGATTTTCTGCACCTATATATATGATACTGATGCGGTTTGTTTTTGGGGGTGGCTGCACCAGGTGTGAGTTCTCTCAATTTATAAAGTGGAAGCTTCGGTACTAGCTATACGCTTGACCCTCAGCTAAGGGAACGACTCGGGAGTAGGCAGGAGTGAGGTGGAGGTCGGATGCTCGGCTCGGATCTTGAGGCTCGGCTCGGATCCAAAAGTCTCGTGTACCTGCACTCGGCCTAGGAACACTGGGGTTGATCCCAGTGGCAGGCCCTCCGACGGTCTAGTTAGTCACTGAAGAGTAACAGTAGCTAGGGTTTTTAGAGGGAAAGATTCATTACCTGGTAAAGGGGGGAGAGAGCTTGGTATTTATAGGCATGCCAAATGGACCTGCTTGCCCGTGGGCCTGGCGTGGCAGAAGCCCATGGGGCTTAAAGCTGATCTGATGATCAGGGGTGAATGGTTTTAGAGGGGATCTGGTGGCCTAGGAGAGGCCACGTCATCTGACCCATATCAGGAGTCCCCCATTCCTGGAGGGCTGGGTAATCCAACCGTGTGGGAGTGGTTTTGCCTTTATAGGAAGAGCGAAGGGGGTGTGTACGGTGAAGAACGGGATCCGTGTCTTCCTAGAAAGGCTAGCGGGGTAGAATGAAGGGGATCCCCTCTTGGAGTCACGAGGGGTGCCGAGGGTTGAGGAGTAGGAGCTCGGTCTGCCGAGCGTCGAGGGTCGGAACACGAGCCCTCCATGTTGGTTGGAAAAGCAAGGGGATGTCGAGATCTAAGGAGTTAGAGCTTGTTTGGTCGTGCGTCGAGGGTCGGAAGACGAGCCCCCTCCCTTGTTAGGAAAGTAAGGGGACGTCGATATCTGAGGAGTTGGGGCTCGTTTGGCCGAGTGTCGAGGGTCGGAAGACGAGCCCCCTCCCTTGTTGGGAAAGCAAGGGGACGTCTAGATCTGAGTAGTTTGAAGGTCGTTTAGCCGAGCGTCGAGGGTCGGAAGATGAGCCCCCCTCACTGGTTGGAAAAGCAAGGGGACGTCGAGATCTGAGGAGTCTGAAGCTCGTTTAGCCTTGCGTCGAGGGTCGGAAGACGAGCCCCCCTCACTGGTTGGAAAAGCAAGGAGACGTCGAGATCTGAGGAGTATGAAGCTCGTTTAGCTGAGCATCGAGGGTCAAAAGACGAGCCCTAAAGCTGATTAAAGGAGGAAATTGTGGCTCGCGGAGACATCCAAGTGCCGAGCCTCGAGCTAATTAAAGAAGGAAATTGTGGCTCGCGGTGCCATTCGAGCGCCGAGCCTCAAGCCGAATAATGAAGGAAATTATGGCTGGCGATGACATCCGAACGCCGAGCCTCAAGCTAATTAAAGAAGAAAATTGTGGCTCGCGGTGCCATCCGAGCGCCGAGCCTCAAGTCGATTAAAGGAGGAAATTGTGGCTCGCGGTGACATCCAAGTGCCGAACCTCGAGCTAATTAAAGAAGGAAATTGTGGCTCGCGGTGCCATCCGAGCGCCGAGCCTCAAGCCGACTAAAGAAGGAAATTATGGCTGGCGGTGACATCCGAGCACCGAGCCTCAAGCTGATTAAAGAAGGAAATTGTGGCTCGCGGTGCCATCCGAGCGCCGAGCCTCAAGCCGATTAAAGGAGGAATTGTGGCTCGCGGTGACATCCAAGTGCCGAACCTCAAGCTGATTACTGGAGGAAATTGTGGCTCGTGGTGACATCCGAGCGCCAAACCTCAAGCTGATTAAGGGAGGAAATTGTGGCTTGCGGTGACATCCGAGCACCAAGCCTCATGCTGTTTAGAGGAGGAAATTGTGGCTCGCGGTGACATCCGAGCACCGAGTTTCAAGCTGATTTAAAGGAGAGAATTTTTGCTTGCGGTGCCATCTGAGTGTCAAGCCTCATGCTGATTATTGGAGAAAATTGTGGCTCGCGGTGACATTCGAGCACCGAGCCTCATGCTGATTTAAAGGAGGGAATTGTGGCTCGCGGTGCCATCCGAGCGCCGAGCCTCATGCTGATTATTGGAGGAAATTGTGGCTCGTGGTGACATCCGAGCACCGAGCCTCGTGCTGATTTAAAAGGAGGAAATTGTGGCTCACGGTGACATCCAAGCGTCGAGCCTCAAGCTGATTTAAAGGAGAGAATTGTGGCTCGCGGTGCTATCCGAGTGCCGAGCCTCATGCTGATTATTGGAGGAAATTGTGGCTCGCGGTGACATCCGAGCGCCGAACCTCAAGCTGATTAAAGGATGAAATTGTGGCTCGCGGTGACATCCGAGCGTCGAGCCTCATGCTATTTAGAGGAAGAAATTATGGCTCGTGGTGACATCCGAGTGCCGAGCCTCATGCTGTTTAAAGAAGGAAATTGTGGCTCGCGGTGACATCCGAGCGCCGAACCACTAAAACTTGTTTGAAAAAGCTTTGGTGGCTTGTAGTGCTTTGGTTGTTGACAACGCGTTCCGAGCTGCTGTATCGGTCGATAGGGCTGAGGGTAGATGGGCAATTTCATGCCCTAGGATGACGTCACAGGCGTGAGAATCGAAGTACCCTAGACTTTGGTAGCCGTTGGATCATGATGATCAAGATCCAATGTTTAGATCCCTTTGCGAAAATCGAGGAGTCCCTTCCTCTATTATAAATCTCCCCCCTCCTCCCCCATTCCTCCACTTTGCGTTCTCTCTCTCAGCTAACCGAAAACTCATTCTTTGCCAACCGTTTCTTTCGGCGACGTCCCCATTATTCAGCACACTAGGTTAGTAATTTTGTGTTCCAATGTCACGCTCTCAGTCCAGCTTCAAGGCAAGCACTTCAGGTCGTGCTGAGGAGGTCCAATCGGCATCGACATCTTGGTCTCTAGGTGATTATGGAATCAAGGAGGGCATCCTGTCGGAGGGTGAGTTCACTGCAGTGTATGACGTACAACCTTTATAATCCCAGAGGCCGGGTAAGGAGCCTATGGAGGAGGGAGAGCATGAGGGAGTAGACTCCGATGGAGAGGGTTTCGTTGAGGAGGAAGAGCACGAAGAAGGAGACCCCGAGGGAGAGGGGCTTGTTGAGGAGGAGTATGAAGAAGGAGACCCCGAGGGAGAGAGGTTTGCTGAGGAAGAGGAGTATGAAGAGGAAGATCTCGAGGGAGAGGGGTTTGCTTGGGGGGCAACCAGGAGGAGTATGAAGAAGGAGATCCCGAGGGAGAGGGTTTTGCTGAGGGAAACCAGGAGGAGCCCGTCCGGGGAGGCGAGGGAGGCGACGTTCAGGGAGAAGAGGGAGGAGGACTCGTAGGGGAGGCAGTCGAGGAAGAGGAAGGTCTTCCGCCTCTGTCTCCATTAACGACCCCATCTCTGGAGAGAAAACCTCGCCCCCATAGGCAAAAAGGGAGGTAACTCGCCCCGATACCTCGGGCTCTCCAGATAAATACGCACCCGAGCTGGGGTTCGTGTTTGGCCCTGTGACGGCAAGAAACTCGGGATTGATCAGGATGTATCCTGACGACGTGGAGGGGCTTCTTGCGTTCACTTCACTACTGCGGGACACGGGTCGGCATATGATCAAGATGGATAGCATCTAATGTGTTTTGAGGACGGATTACTTGCACATCTTAAGGGCAACTTACTTCATTCCGAAGGAATTTGAGCTCTTGATGCTGAACCCCGGAATCCGTCCGACTACAGCGCTGGAATCCCATATCTGCATGTTTCCCGAGGATGCCTTCATCTCGGGGTTGAGGCTGTCGCTGCATCCGTTCATCGTGAGGGTACTGAAGTGGGGGGTCTGAGCCCGATGCAGTATGGCCCAACTCATGGAAGCACCACGTTTTCTTCGTCCTGAAGTGCCAGGAGAAGGGTGTTAAGCCGAGGCTCACGTATTTTCGTGCCATCTTGGTGATAAGCTCGCTCGGCGACCGGGAGGGGATTTTCTACCTCTCGTCGTGCCCACATAAGAAGGTGATGCATGGTCACCAGGACTCCATCAAAGGATGGAAGGAAAAATACTTCGTTGTCCGGAGTGAGAGGACTTGGAAGATCCCAACGGTTTGGAATTTTATTCGGCCGAACCACAAGCCCCCGTAGCGGAGTGAGTTGTCTAAGAAAGAGTGGGCAATGGTGGAGAAGATTGGGGGGGGGGCATAGCATAGCTTGGCCGCGCGTCACGAAGTTGCACTTGGCCCGAGCCGGACTGAGCCCCGCCGACCCTAGTATGTTTTTGTTCCGAATTTGTTCATCTTTCTGCCTTCGTGTTAACATTAATTTCTATCTCTCTTTTTTTGCAGAGTTAATTGCCAAACAGCTCGACAACCGACAGGCCCTACTGGCCGTGGCCGCTAAGAGGAGGGCCGATCAGGAGGAGAAGGCCAAACAGAAGAAGAGGGGCGCATCGGCCGCGGGGTCCAGTAAGGTGCCGATGCAGGTGCCTGTGTAGCCATCCCCGAAGAGGGTGAAGAGGCATCACCATTCGTTGAGGTTGGAGAAGGAACCGGGGGCGAGCTCCGGGAGTAAGAAGGTGGCCGAGGTTCAGGAGCAAAGGCTCCCGCCCCTTCGCCCTGATGCCGCGGAGATGGTGGGCAAGCAGGGCTTGCTGACGCAGGTCCCGGACTGGGGGGTCAAGGTAGGGGACACCCTGCTCGAGGGCCCGGTGGCGATGGAAGCGGTGGAGCATCTCGCCACGGAGCGAGATCGGATGAATCTGGCGACGCAGACGTCTGGAACAGCCTACATGAGGTGGGCTCAGGCGCAGCTCTCGGTAAGCGTTTGGTGTTCTCCATGTGCGTAGGATTTTAGATTTTAGAATTTTTCCGACTTCTTCATCCTCGGTCAGGCGTTGCTCCATGGGCAGCACTACCACAAGTGCATGGAGAAGGAGGTCCTCATCGAGAGGAAGAATACAGGGAAGTACTTTTGTGAGGTCACCAAACTCACAGGCGAGCTGAAGGAGGCCCGAAATAACGAGGCGGTCCATGAGGCTCAGATGGCCTTGCTTACCGACCATCATAAGGCCGAGCTGGCGCACTTCAAGCCGAAGGCTGAGAAGGCGCAAAAGGCCATGAAGGAGGCGAAGATCACCATGGCAGATATTCTGATCCTGGCCCAGGATGAGGCCTATGCCAAGGCGAAGGAGCACTTCAAGCTGATCTACCCGGATAAACGGGTCGACCACCTACACTTCAACTGGCAACCAGAGCATCCGCCTACGCCCGACGGCGAGGAGGAGCTGGGGGACCCTCACTAAGAGGAGGTCGGGGGCGACCCAGTTGACGAAGAGGTGTCGTCCCCCCCCCCAAAGCATAGTTTAGGTTTTTCTCTTTTGATTTTGTATTTGTCCTACGCGGACTGGCCACCGCCTTTTGTAATACAAAATTATTAAATTTATCAACGAATTTTTGGCCGATGCTCTATAACTTGTGCTTTTTCACCTTTTTTGTTACCTGTTGTTTTTCCCGTTTTTTTGATAGACGCATGAGGTCCTCGGCACCGACCTTGGTGTGGCCGGGGTCTCCTGGGTCCGTGCTTGGCTGAGGGCCACTGAGAGTGTTCTGGCTCGCCACCGTAAGCAGGCTCAGGATCAAGAGGCCGCAGTGAATTATTTTATGAACAAGTCTAAGGAGCTCAGCCTAGAGGTCACTCGTATGAAGAAGGCCATAGCCGACCGGAACTGGTGGATGGTTGAGACGAACTGGTCAATCTCGAAGGCCTCGAGCGGGCGACCGGCTTCGAAGTCTTTTCTTCGTGAGGCGGTTGTGGAGAAGGAGTTGGAGCTTCGGAGGCTGAAACTCATGCTAGGTGTCGGCCCGCTTGAGGAGGTGAGCAACTCTGTGTTGGGACCTTCTCCGACTTTTTACTTGGAGACGGCCCGGCCTGCCAACGCGCAGAGCTCCGTTGCTGGTGTGCCCTTGCTGGCCAGACTGGCAGAGCACACGGAGGATCCCGTGGGAAGCACCGAGTTTGAGTTTTAAGTCGAGAGATGAGTGATTTCTAATATCTTCATTGTATTGTGTGACCGTTTCTGGCGCTCTATGAGTAATAAAACTTCGATATCTTTACTTCGATAGTTTGCTAAGTGAGAATGGTAGGGTCGTAGCTAGAGACTCTTGTCAAGCAGAGCTTTGCTTGAGGTCGCCGCCAAGGTGGCGGCTGTGCTCGGGGGCCGAACCGCTACGCTTCGCAGGTAGTCTTTAATAAGAGGCATTTCGTCTTTTGATAAAAATTAATGGTAATGCTTCACCTTCCGCTATTTGGACTTCTCGATGCCATTAATGAGCCGCTCAGGGGGGCTATATAACCTCCACCCCCACATCATTTTTTCACCAGCAATTGGCGGTGACTTATCTGCCATCCGCTGACAATTTGGGGTTTCGGCTCCGAGGGTCGTTTACCTCGACCTTTCAGTGGTTGAGAAGCGGGTCGACCCCAGAGGTGAAATTCGGGTGCCTGCCGAAGGCGGGCGCCCACAAGTGGAATTTTTTGCAGAGAGTTTCGGGCCGGTGGCTCCCCTGCCATCCTCAAACAATTCGGGGTTTTGGCTCTGAGGGTCGTAAACCCCGAGTTGTTCGCGGGTGAGCGGTGGGTCAACCAACGGTCTGGAGGCACGGCGAGAGTCCTGGGTCGATGGCTCCCCTGCCGCCCTCAGACAATTCAGGGTTTTGGCTCTGAAGACCGTAAACCCCGAGTTGTTCGCGGGTGAGAGGTGGGTTAACCAACAGTCCGGGGCTCAGTGCATTTGCCGAAGGCAAGCGCCCTAAATCTTTAACGAAAAACTTTTGGGTTGAAGGTCGTCGCTGAACGTAAAGGTCGCATGGCTTGAAAGAGCCAAGGCCTTACTCAAGGTCGACGCCGAGCTCCCACACCTTAGAGAAGCTTTTATGAGTGTGGCTGGAGGTCAACGCCGAGCGTAAAGGTCGTATGGCTTGAAGAAGCCAAGGCCTTGATCGAGGTCGATGCTGAGCCCCCATACATGTTCTCGGGTAGATAGTACGAGTGTAGCTGGAGGTCATCGCCGAGCGCATAGGTCAAGGCTTGAAAAAGCCCAGGCCATGCTCGAGGTCAATGCTGAGCCCCCATACCTTAGAGAAGCTTTTGTGAGTGTGGCTGGAGGTCATCGTCGAGCGTAAAGGTTTAATGGGTTGAATAAGCCAAGGCCTTGCTCGAGGTCGATGCCGAGCCCCCATACATGTTCTCGGCTAGATAGTACGAGTGTAGCTGGAGGTCATCGCTGAGCGCATAGGTCGCAGGGCTCGAAAAAGTCCAGGCCATGCTCGAGGTCGATGCCAAGCCCCCATACCTTAGAGAAGCTTTTATGAGTGTGGCTAGAGGTCATCGCCGAGCGTAAAGATCGCATAACTTGAAGAAGCCAAGGCCTTGTTCGAGGTCGATGCCGAGCCCCCATACATGTTCTCGGGTAGATAGTACAAGTGTAGCTGGAGGTCATCGCCGAGCGCATAGGTCGTAGGGCTCGAAAAAGTCCAGGCCATGCTCGAGGTCGATGCCGAGCCCCCATACCTTAGAGAAGCTTTTATGAGTGTGGCTGGAGGTCATCACCGAGCGTAAAGCTCGCATGGCTTGAAGAAGCCAAGTCCTTGCTCGAGGTCGATGCTGAGCCCCGATACATGTTCTCGGGTAGATAGTACGAGTGTAGCTGGAGGTCATCGCTGAGCGCATAGGTCACAGGGCTCGAAAAAGTCCAGGCCATGCTCGAGGTCGATGCTGAGCCCCCATACCTTATAGAGTGAATTTTTGCGACTCGTGGTGACATCCGAGTGCCGAGCCCCAAGCTTGTAAGAGAAGCTTTTTGTGGTTCGCGGTTCCCTCCGAAGGCCGAGCCCCAAGCTTGTAAAAGAAGCTTTTTGTGGCTCGCAGTTCCATCCGAAGGCCGAGCCAAAGCCTGTAAGAGAAGCTTTTTGTTGTAAGAGAATGTTGGTACAAAGCCGAAGCTTGTTTTAAGAAATCTGGCATAATTACATCATATTGACTTTACAAAACAAGGCACAGCGTGCCGATTATATTTGATGATTCACATGGGAGTGTCTGTAGCGGCTAACCCTCCCCTTCGAGTAATTTGATGAGGTGCTCTGCGTTCCAGGATCTCTTAACAGGCTTGCCCTCCGGGTCGGTGAGGCGGTACAGGCCTTCCCAGTTTGGGGCCAGCTTCCTCTTTTGGCCGGGGTTAGACACCGCCAGCTTTCGGAGGACGAGGTCCCCTAGCTTGATGTCGGTGGGGCGCACCCTTTTGTTGTAGAACCTCTCGATCCTCTGCTGGTATGTATTCCTTCTGATGGCGGATTTCTCCCTGACCTCGTCTATGAGGTCCAGGTCGGCAAGTAGCTATGCCGAGTTGCTTGCTTCGTCGAAGGCCATGATCCGGGGCGAAGGAAGCCCGATCTCGAGGGGAATTACTACCTCCGTGCCGTAAGTCAGATTGAATGGCAACTCTTTCGTGGGGATTCTCTTCGTCATTAGATGGGCCCAGAGAACGCTCGGCAGCTCGTCGACCCATAACTCCTTGGAAGAGTTATCAAGTCGTTTCTTGAGACCATCAAGGATCTGGCGGTTCGCGTTCTCGGCCTGGCCGTTCGACTACGGGTGGCATACCGAAGAAAAGCACTGCTAGATCCCGAGATCCTCGCAGAACTTTTGGAAATTCTTACCCACGAATTGAGTCCCATTATCTGTAATGAGTATGTGTAGGATCCCGAATCGGCAGACGATGTGCTTCCAGAAGAATTGCTAGGTCTGCTGCTCGGTGATCGTGGCCAGGGGCTCGGCCTCGATCCACTTTGTGAAGTAGTCGATTGCTACTATCAGAAACATCCTTTGTCCCGTTGCCTTCGAAAATGGGCCTACCAGATCCATCCCCCACATAGCAAAGGGGGTCGAACTGGCAAGGGAGTGGAGGTTTGCTTGCAGAGCCCTTCTCACCGAGGAGAACCTTTGACAATGGCCACACTTTTTGACCAGGGCCAGAGCATCTTGTAACATCGTGGGCCAGTAATACCCGTGGTTCAGTGCCTTTCGTGCAAGCGATCGGCTTCCCATATGGAACCCGCCGATTCCTTCGTGGAGCTCCTTGAGAGCGTACTTTCCTTCGTCGAGGGTTAAGCAGTGGAGGTAGGGCCTTCCGTCCGTTGTGGTGTATGATTGTTTGAAGAGGGTTTTGCTGATCATGGCGAACCTCTCTGAGCGGACCCTGATCCACCTTGCCTTAGCCCGGTCTTCAGGGAGATCTCCTTTGATTAGAAACTTTCTAATGGGAGTGGTCCAATCGTCAGGCTGAGCTCCGTCTTCTATGCAGAGGGTCTCGGGGAGGTCGATACTCGGCTTCAAGAGTACTTCGATCAGGACGGTGAGGTCGAGACCTTCGAAGGACGAGGAGGCTAACTTTGACAGGACATCGGCTTGGGCGTTCCGCTCTCTTGGGATCCTTAAGACTGCAGACTTGTCAAAGGACGCCAAGAGCCGTTGGACCACGGCCAAGTACCGGATCATCTGATCGTTACGGGCCTCGTACTCTTCGGTGATCTGATTGACCACGAGCTGAGATTCGCTGAAAGCCCTAATCTATCTGGCGCCTGCCTGATGTGCCAGGGTGATCCCGGCAATCATGGCCTCATATTCGGCCTCGTTGTTGGAGGCTGGAAAGTTAAGGCAGAGGCAATATTGGAGAAGGAACTCGTCAGGTCCTCGTAAAATGATGCCCGCACCACTCCCCGCTTCGCAGGAAGAACCGTCGACATAAACTTCCCATGTCTGGTCGGCCTCCCCACTTTCGGGTTGCTCGGAGACGGTGCATTCCGTGATGAACTCGGCGAGTGCCTGTCCCATATGGTCGTTCTTGGTTGATAGACGATGTCGTATTGACTGAGCTCGATCGACCACTTGACCAGTCGGTCGGAGCTTTCGGGCTTGTGGAGTACGGCCTTCAGAGGCTGTTCCGTGACCCAAATTGAGTGTGCCTGGAAATAGGGGCGGAGCTTCCGCGCGGCCATTACCAGGGCGTATGCCACCTTTTCCATCTTCGCATACCTTGTCTCGGACGAGAGCAAGACTTTGTTTACATAGTACAGCAGTTTTTTGACTTTGTCCTCTTCTTGAACGAGAACAACACTGAGCACGTTTTCTGAGGCCGAGAGATAAAGCCAGAGTGGCTCGCCCGGTTCGGGTTTGCTAAGGAAAGGAGGATTGGCGAGGTACTCTTTCAATTGGGCGAACGCCTCCTGCTGCTGGGTACCCCACTCGAAGCCTCTGGTTCCGCGCAAAGCTCTAAAGAACGAGATGGACTTCTCTCCGGACTTGGAGAGGAAACAACCGATGGCCGCCAACCTTTCCATGAGCCGCTGGACCTTCTTGATGTTTCTAGGAGGGGCCATGTCTATTATAGCCTGGATCTTCTCGGGGTTCGCCTCGATGCCGCGCTGGCTGATGACGAACCCAAGGAATTTTCTCGAGGAGACGCCAAACGCACACTTCGCCGGATTGAGCCTCATTTTGTGGGTCCGAAGGACCCCAAAGGCTTCTTCCAGGTTAGCGACGTGGTCCTCTCCCCACTGGCTTTTGACGAGCATGTCGTCGACGTACACCTCCATGTTGCGACTGTTCTGATCCTTGAAGTCTTTTGACGAGTCTCTGCTAAGTGGCACCGGCATTCTTCAGCCCGAAGGGCATAACCCGGTAGCAATAAAGACCATGGTTGGTGACGAAGGACGTCTTGGCTATATCACGGGGGAACATTCGGATCTGGTTGTTGCCTGAGAAGACGTCTATGAAGGAAAGATCTCGTGACCGGCATTGCATCGATCAGAGCGTCGATGCTGGGTAAGGGAATGGATCTTTGGGGAATGCCTTATAGAGGTCAGTAAAGTCTATACAGATCCTCCAGCTCCCGCTCGCCTTCTTGACCATCACAACGTTCGCCAGCCACTCAGAGTAGCTAACCTCCTGGATGAACCGGGCAGATAAGAGCTTGTCTACCTCCGCTTTTACAGCCTGCTGCCTCTCCGGGGCGAACTTATGCCACTTCTGGACAATCGGCTTCGAGCTGGGAATCACGCTTAGTCTGTGCATGATCAGATCTTCGGAGATCCCGGGCATGTCGGAGGGCTTCAAGGCGAAGAGGTCGATGTTGCGGTGAACGCAATTGATCAGGTCGGACTTGAGGTTGGGTGTGAGGGAGTAGCTCACGCAGAACCACTTTGACATGTCCCTTATCTTGAATGAGACTTCTTCTAGTTCGTCCGCCGGTTCGGGCTCGGGCTGGCTCCTTTTGGGCAGCAGCTCCACGGCATCCAGGGGGAACACACCGCCCCCGACCGCCATCATATAGCATGATCGTGCTGCTTCTTGATTCCCTCAGACGACCCCGACACCTGACTCGGTGGGGAACTTCAACTTTAGGTGGTAGGCTGAGGGAACAGCCTAGAGGGAGCAGAGCCTCGGTCGACTGAGGATGGCATTGTAAGCTGCCTTGACGTTCACAACCATGAATTCCATCGACTCGGTTCTTCTATGAGGGGTCATACCGGCGGTGACGTCCAAGGTCACGATCCCCTCTATTGGTACCGGGATGTCGGAGAACCTGTGAAGGGTGTACCCGGCTGGCTTCAGCTTATCTTGGGGGAGCTTGAGGTTCTCAAATGCTTCCAGGAAGAGAATGTTCACCGAGCTCCCGTTGTCTATGAGGATCCGACGGACCTCATAATTCACCATGACGAGGCTGATGACGAGGGCATCGTAGTGCGGGAGCCAGACCCCCTTCAGGTCTTCCCCTGAGAAGGAGACAGGGAGCTGTAGAACCTGGGCAGAAGGGAGACCCTGGACGGCATTTACCTCTCGGACGAATGCCTTGCGGGAAGTACTGGACTCCCCTCCCATCGCCCCCCCCATGGACGCAGTGTAGGATGGCTTGACCTCCTGTTTCTTCAGGCTCGGGGTCCCGCTCGGGACGCTGTTTGGGGGTGCGAGGGAGAGGAGAAGGCCTCTGGTTCCTCGCGTCTCTTCGACCCTGGGCGTCTTCCCGGGTGAATTCTCGGAGATACCCTCATTGGATGAGGGCTTCGATTTCGTCCTTCAGGGCCCGGCAATAGTCGGTGTCGGGCCCGTTGTTCCGGTTGAAGCGGTAGTAGAACCGATGGTCCCTTTTCATATTGCTGTTCGGTCGAGGGGGCATCTGGACAAGGTCCCTGTCCTCGATTGCTAAGAGGATAGCCGATACATTTTGTATCAGTGGTGTGTACCTCTCGAAGCGCGGAATCGGGGGGACCCTCTTCATGCCAGTCCCATCTTTGGGGACTTTCTTGGCTGGCTCTGCCTCCTCGACCTTGCATTTTCCATTTCCCGGGACCTCTTTGGCGTCCTCGGGATTTAGGACCTCCTCGGTTCTGATGTACTTTTTGACCCCGATTGAGCAGGTCAAGGAAATTGGGGGGAGGTTTCTTGGCCAAGGACGCCTTCAGCTGGCCATGCCGGACGTTATGCCAGAATGCCACCAAGGCGACCCCAGCGTCGAAGAAGGATACTGACCTCGCCTCTATGGTGAATGTAACACCTCGAATTTTTAAAAATATCGGAAACGCTTGTTTTATATATTGGAGTGGTGAATAATTATTTTGATATATTTTATTTTTAAATATGGATATTGGTGTGAGTATTTATTGGACCGGTGTAAATGGTATATTGAAGCATGAGTCGAGTTTTATATGGAAAACTATTGTTTATTTTGTTTTATGATTTTGGAGGATTATTATGGGATGTTTTAATATATTTGGTGTTGTTAAAAATAGAGTTGAGGGTTTATTTGAAATATTTTGGAGGTCTAGGGGTCTATTTGTAAATATCCATTTATAAAAATATTATTATTATTATTATTTTATCTCTACTACTATAATGGGAGAACACCTTAGTGTAATTTGTCCTCAACCCAAATATTTTCAAAAATGGACCAGTTATGGCCTAACTTTGGTAAATATTTTCGAAAGTGGACCAGTTTGGTAAATATTTTCCACAGTGGATCAGTTTGGAAATTATTTTCTTATAACCCCTCCCCCCTTCCTTTCCCTCATCCTCCCCGTTTCTTTCTTATTCCCGATCACAGCCGAACCCATTCGGTTGGACATTCTCCCACCCAAATCTCCTCCACTTCTTCATGGTTTTTAAATTAAACTGAGGGGTATACTGATTGAAGGGTTCTCTACAACGTGGTAGCATCGGATTTTCGAAAGGATTCCGAAAAGGTATACCCTATTTTATTTATTCGTATAAAATTTAGTGTGGTTTGTTTTATATAGTAGGATTATGATGGTAGAGAGATTTAGAGGTGTTGGAAGTAGAAGATTTGGGAAATTAGTGGGTTGTTAGAGAAGTTGCAATTTGTTAGTAAATTAGGATTTTGGATTTGTACAATATAGATATATATATATTAGAAATATCCTTTAGATGGTGGTAAAAATTTTAGTGAGCCATTAGAATAAAATGGGAAGTAGTGATTTTGGCATAAACTCGAATTATGGAGTTTATGAAATCGGGTAGAAAACTCGATCCAAATAATTATAGAAAATGCATATGAGGGTGTAGAGTATTATGAAAGGATTAATATAAATTTAGGATGATTTTTATAGGCTTTCAGCTCAATTAAATTGAGTGAAATGGATTATAGGTAAAAAGTGCACGCCGGGTGTTTGGTGAAATGCCCGCGCGATATAGAGGTCAGAATTGGATGAATTCGGAGGTATAGATGAGTTCCATTATTGTTGTTAACCCTAGTTTGAGTTATTAGGACAAAGAGATTGAAGAAATTAGGAATTAGGAAATTTTCCTATTAGAAAGCCTCCGATCATTATGTGAGTTCTTGTAGCGGGGTTCAAATTTGAAATCCGTCGATGTAGCTCACCTACATATATCATTTGTGACGCGTGGGTGAAGATGGATTCAAATTTGGAGATCCGTAGGTTGAGTTTTGAGTTTTCAACTAATCGGTTCTATAATTTTTCAATTATGAGGAAAAAGTCAAACTTCGAATGGCTACAGGACGGACGTGGGACATCGTTTGCTCGATCCGTCAGGTGAGTATATTGTATTTATAAATATTTTATATTGTGGCCTAATTTCGTGGCTTTTTGATATGCCTTGTAAGAGTTATAGCAAAAATTGATTTTCAAGGAAAATACGGATTTTTAGGGGCCCGAAAATGGGTTTTTGAGAAATTTAGTGAAATTAATTATTTTAAGTATATAAAACCTATATTATGGGTTAATGTGATGTGTTGATGTATAAAAACTGAATATATTAAATTATTTATGCATATTTTTACCTCGTGCATGTTTTGTGCATGTTTTTGGGGTATATAGGCCGATATAGGCAATCGGGTATATGCGGAGCCTGGTGTATGGGCTAGCATGCCATGGATGGATGTTATAAGATGTAATTAGACGAAATTAGTGATTGTGATCATGTTTTGAAGATCTGTGTAATTATAGTGCCTGTTTTGTGCATGTTTTGGGGCATATAAGTCCTTATAGGTGATTTTACTTATATGAAACATGATGTATGAGCTAGTATGTTATAATTAGATATTATGAGATTTAATTAGAGGAAATAGATGATTTTGGCCTCTTTTCTTGGAAACCCGCATGTGTGGTGTATGTTTGTGTGTATATATATATAATGATATTGACTCGGGATGTGATAATTGATGAAATTAGTAAGTGGGTATATGTTTACATTAAAATTATGTTCGAAGTGAATTAATGGATAATAATTGATGTTATAATGTGATGAAGTATACATTTTGATACTTTTACGATATGGAATAATATATTGTAGTTCTTTTATTATTATTATAATCTTGGTGCATTAATAATATGCATGGATATGATATGATGGTTTTATATGTTGAATAACAGAATGTATGCATAATGTGGTATAATGATGTGATGCTTAATATTGTGGACACTGGATATGCATTAAATGGCAAGATAAAAGGTGAGATGGTAAGTGTTAATAAAATGTGTTATTATTTTTGTGAGTAAAGTCAAGGTGTGGCAATTATTGAATTCATAAGTGAAATGCGTGTTGATAAAGTAAGCTGAAAAGATGAAATGATTAATGTTAATAATAAATGGTTTTGTTGACCAGTACCTACAGCAATCCTGGGGGTTTGGGCTAGACCTCCTAACGCCCAAGGACCGGCTTGGGAATAGTGGACCCAAACTATGTTTGGGGTGCGTGGATTTTATCGCCCAAGCTATCGGCTTGAGGCCCGGTTTCCCTCGATGACAGCTGTCGCGAGGAAGTACCCAGTTTATCTGGGGCGTGGTTTTTCCCTCCTGGCTATCGGCTGGGAGGAAGTACCCAGTTTACCTGGGGCGTGGATTTTCCCTCGATGACAGACGTCGCGAGGAAGTACCCAGTTTACCTGGGGCGTGGATTTTCCCTCGATGACAGACGTCGCGAGGAAGTACCCAGTTTACCTGGGGCGTGGATTTTCCCTCGATGACAGACGTCGCGAGGAAGTACCCAGTTTATCTGGGGCGTGGTTTTTCCCTCGCTAGTTCGGCTAGGAGGAAGACGTAGCCTCGGACGAGTAAGACTCTGTGTGAGCATCGGACCGCGTGTTTACTGGGCTGTCGGCTTTCAGTATGTTGGGATACTGTGGCTCACTGGTCGACAAACTAATAAAATAACTTTGCGTGAATAAAAATGTGAATTGTGTGTGGAAAAGAAAGTGGATTGTAAAATGTGAATTGCGTGGGAAAAGAAAGTGGATAGTAAATTGTGAATTGTGCGTGGAAAAGAAAGTGGATAGTAAAATGTGAATCGCGTGTGGAAAAGAAAGTGGATAGTGAAATGTGAACTGTGTGTGGGAAAGAAAGTTGTTGTGAATGAAGTAAATGTGAAAGTGAACGTGTTATGAGTTAATATATGAAAAGAAGTGATAAATGCAGCTTGTGATTAATTTAAGATGAAAATAATAAAAGAGATGGGTTATCATGAATAATACGAAGTAATTGTATTATGTGTGTGATCATTAAAGTAAATACAGATTGAGATGAGTTGTACCTTGGAATTGTGTCAAGGAACTACCCGCCCGCAATTTGTGTGGAAATTGTGGGAACTACCTGCCTTGGCATAATTCGCAGGGTGAGTGGATATCATAGTGGTAATGATTAATAGAAATGAGAAATAAAGTGAAGTGAAGATGATAAGTGATTGAAGTGAAATTAATAATCAAGCTATCGGCTTGAGATGTGATGTGATATTACCCAAACTGTGTGTTTGAGGTACAGTGATTATTACCCAAGCTATCGGCTATGGGATGTGATGTGTGCTGGCTCCAGAGTGTGTTTGGGGATTAAGTGAAAATGATGATAAAATTTATTGTTATAAGAAAAAGTAATTACTAAAGTGATATAATAAGATATGAATGAGCTATAAACATGGTTTTGATGCAATGAGTATAAGTATTCTAATTAATGAGGTGTTAATGATGTGATGAAATGTGAGTAAATCGCATGGGCAATGAGATGTGGTAATTATGTCATAAGATATGAAGGAAGGTGGTAGTATGAGAATAGATGCATATATTTATGATGGGATACTTTTATAACATAATAAAATAAATACCTGTTTTATGAGATTGAGTATGACAATGGTTATTAAAGAAAGTATGTTGTGATATGAGTTTGTGTACCTTGGAAGTGTGTCGGGGAACTACTCACCTGCTATTTCCGTGGAAATGGTGGGAACTACCTGCCTCGGCACAACTTCCAGGATGAATGTGTGTGTTGATGACATAATATAAGTAAATGAAATGCATGGCTAAATAGAGTTGGAGAAATGATGTAATAACACCATGTAGTTATGTTAATATAAATAGTGAAATGCTGATATGATGATAAGTGTGGAAAGATGAATATTCGTATTATGCGAATGTAAGATAAGTATATTTATATATCTATACGAGGTTGATGTGAAGTGTATTATGAAATGTGGGAAGTATGGATAATTAAATAATTGAATGCAGGATTGGCAAAGTATGTGATTTATCACTGTATTGACGATGTTGTTGTGTTCAGGATTCAGGTGGCATTATTTTAATTTGGTATTTGTAAGTTTAAGTATTTTCTTTATACTATTTTAATTTGTTGTTAGATTAGTAATTATACTCACACCAGAAATGGCTAATTCCTTAGTGTTTTGGGGGGTTAGGGAAGTCTGAGGACTACCCTAGATCCCCCACTGTTGCAGGTTCTCATCAGTGCAGAGGTGAGGCGTGGAGTGGTAGTATACCTTTTTATTTTAAAAATTTGTATTATTTAGTTATAGGAATAGTGAAATTTATGATTTAAATTGTATTATGAGTGTATAAGCCTGTATATGACGATGATGAGTACAGTGTGAGGTGGTGTGGTATGTTGGTGACCCGTACCCATTTCGTCGTGGAGTACCAGGCTCTGTGGTAAGTTTTACAATGATTTTTCTAAGATTTTACCTCGTTTTTCAAAGAAATTCATAGTTTTTAATTGATATTTGATAATCCGTTATGAGTTTGGCCCCCAGAGCATTATATTATATTGCCTGTATGTTTCTGCTCATTTTGGCCTGGGGAGCCCATGAAAATATTATGTGGTTTGTGAGCTACGGAATTTTGAGCAGAATTCCGTAAGCTTTTTGTGTTTCGGGGCAAAATTTACAGGGAAGATTCTGCCAAAATTTTCCCTGAAATATAACTTTCTTAGTTTATAATTAAAGTGATATAGAAATTGAAAGAATTGAATTTGGAGACTTAGTTTTGAAAAAAAAAAAAAAAAAAAAAAAAAAAAAATTTGGGGTGTTACAGTGAACCTCCGGACGAACGGCCAGAGTGACTTCCCTTTCTTCTGTCGGATGTCCAGTAGAGACGCGCTCGTCGGCTTTCCGGTTGGTCACGAAGTAGGCCAGAAAATTGGCCTCTAGCTGGTCGAACGAGAAGATTGAGCTGGGGACGAGCTTAGAGAACCACTCCCGAGCCGGACCCTTTAGGGTGGCAAGGAAGGCTCGGCATAGGAGGGGATCCGAAGCGCTGTGAATCATCATGAGGGTCTCGAAACCCTCCATGTGATCAGCAGGATCACCCTCGCCGTCATAGGTCTCGAACTGGGGAGGTCGGAAATTCTGCAGTATTTCTGCTTGTAGGATTGCAGTGGAGAAAGGAGGTTGGGTCGGCCTATGACCCTGAGCCGGTCTCGGGCCTCCGTCGCCGAAGTGGTCGAGGCGGTTCTCCATTTCTTGTAGGCATCTTAGGACGTCCTCGTCATACTCCGGCGGGCAGGTTTGGCTGCGAGGCTCACTGGCTCCGCATCCGTCCGCGAGTGAGAGCGGTGGAGTGTCTCATTGACGGGGCTCCCTAAGATGGCCTGCAGGATCACGTTCCGGAAGGTTTGGAACTCACGGTGGGTGACTAGAGCTCGTCCGGCTGGGTCGCGTTGGGGTGGCGACCTCCGACCGGCGCGACTGAGCTCTGGCTCCCGCTCTCGGGATGGATGCCTGGGATGGTTTGGGGCCGAGTTGGAAGCGGCCCTTCCCCTGGTTCGGCCGGCCTGTCGGTTCTGGATGACCCGACCAAGGTCGGTTGCAATCGTACGAGAAGGGCCCAGTCCGTGTTTGAGATTGACCCTCGGGTAGTTGGATCCATGGGTGTCGGCGGGGACATCCTGAGGAGGAGCATCCTGACGTCGTGCAGAGGTGACAACTCTTCTGGGCTTGGGCACCATATGAGCTCGGACTGAAGGGATGCCGTTAATGACTGGATTCGGACTGAGGTCCGTACTGAGGGTTCCTACAGACGGTGCCAACCTGATGCGGTTTATTTTTAGGGGTGGCTGCACCATGTGTGAGTTCTCTCAATTTATAAAGTGGAAGCTTCGGTACTGGCTATACGCCCGACCTTCAGCTGAGGGAACTGCACGGGATTAGGCGGGAGTGAGGTGGAGGTCGGATGCTCAGCTCGGATCTGGAGGCTTGGCTCGGATCTGGAGGCTCGGATCCTGAAGTCTCGTGTACCTGCACTCAGCCTAGGAACACCGGGGTTGATCCCGGTGGCAGACCCTCCGACGGTCTAGTTAGTCACTGAAGAGTAACAGTAGCTAGGGTTTTTAGAGGGAAAGATTCAATACCTGGTAAAGGGAGGAGAAGGCCTGGTATTTATAGACATGCCAAATGGGTCTGGATCCGTTTGGGCCGGGTCTGGACCCGCTTGTCCGTGGGCCTGGCGTGGCAGAAGCCCATGGGGCTTAAAGCTGATCAGATGATCAGGAGTGAACAGTTTTAGAGGGAATCTGGTTGCCTAGGAGAGGCCACATCATCTGACCCATACCAGATACGTAAATGTGGAAAAGACACACATGAGAAAATCCTAGTCGTCACAAAAATTGTGAGAGAGAGAGAGATTGTGAGGAATATCCCATTCCCGCAGCTAGCACCGCAACATGAGGGAAAGCTTGATTTGGTCCATTTGTGTGGATACCGTAGAGGTACCGCAATATTGTAGTGTTGTGATCGGCATACTGTGAAGACAGCATATCCATTTTCAAGGTATAACTCCTAAACAAGATTTATGGTTTTCGCATGGATCCCTGGCTAGGTTTCGATATTATTTTGTAATTTTTTCGCTGTGTATTTAATCTGTGATTGCCTTCGGAACCTAACAATTCCGGCCGATTTGTTCCTTGAAGACCATGTTCACCAACCTTTGATAAGTTGCTCCCATTTTCTTTAGGCCGAATGGCATAACCCGGTAGCAGTAGAGTCCATGATCTGTGACAAAAGATATTTTTGGGATATCTGGAGGAAACATTCGGATTTGGTTATACTCGGAGTAGACATTCATGAACCTTAGGAGTTCGTGCCCTGATGTCACATCGACCATGGTGTCGATACTTGGAAAAGGGAAGGGGTTGTTCGGACATGCCTTATTGAGATCTATGAAGTTGATACATATCCTCCATTTCTCGCTAGCCTTTTTCACCATCACAACATTTGCCAACCACTCCGGGTAGGCGGAGAAGAGCTTCTCAACTTCTTCCTTTACTGCATGTTGTCTCTCTGGCATGATCTTTCAGCGTCTATGCTATGCCAGTTGAGAATCTGGATTAACACTCAACTTGTGCATAATCAGTTCCTCCGAGATGCCCGACATGTCCGAGGGAGTTCATGCAAAAAAATTCTGTTTCCGTCGGATGCAAATGATGATCTCCTCCTTTATACCAGAGGGCAAGGCCTTGCTTACTTGAAACCACTTGGTTTCGTCTGCTTCGGAGAAAGGGGTCTCTTCCAGTTCATCGACTGGCTCGGAGTTAATCGAATTTCTACCGCTGGGAAGTTTGAATGCATCGAGAGGAAGGACCGAGCCCCATACTGTAGCAGTATATCACGCTCGAACGGCCTCCTGATTGCCCTTCACGACCCCGACCCCGACCCTCATTGGGAAATTCATTCTAATATGATAGGTCGAGGCTACGGCTTAGAGAGACGCAAGGCTAGGACTCCTGAGAATGGCGTTAGAGGTTGCTTTGACGTCGACCACCATGAAGTCCATGAGCTCGGTTCAAGTGGTCGGGAATTTTTTCACAGTAATGTCCAGAGTGATGATCCCCTGATTTGGACCGGAGCACTAGAGAAACCATGGAGGGTGTATCCCGCATGCTTTGGACTTTCTCGTGAAAGCTTTAGCCCCTCGAAGGCGGCGAGGAACAAGATGTTGACAGAGCTACCACTATCCACGAGGATGCGTCGAACTTCATGGTTTGCCAAACTGAGGTTGATTACTAGGGCGTCGCAGTGAGGGATTCAGACACCTTCAAGAACTTCATCTGAGAACAAAATAGAAAGTATGTGACCTTAGGGAGGAGGATAGTTGTGGACCAAGTTTACCTCCCGGACAAATGTCTTGCTGGAAGAATGGAATCTCATCTTAGTGATACTCCATGTATAAAGTGGAGGATGGTCATTCTTCTAGAGTCCTAGGGTTCGGAGTCAGTCTTCGGACACTTATTAGGCCCTCGAGGAGGGGCGAGGTTCTCTGGTATTTCCGAGTGAATTTATATAAGTAGCCCATACAGATAAGGGCTTCAATATCTTTTTCTCGGTGCCCAATAATTATCGGTCTCATGACCATGGTCTCGGTAAAATCGACAGTAGAACCTTTTGTCCCTCTTCTTATTCCAGGTGTTCAACCGAGGAGGGTGTCGGATCGGTCTATCTTCTTCCACTTCCATGAGGATAGCGAAGACACTCGTGTTGAGCAGAGTGAACTTCTCGAACCGGGGTGCTGAGGGGACGACGTCTCTATCCAGATGCATCTTTCTGGGATTTCTTCGGCGCTTCAGAGCTATCAATTTTTCTTTTTCCTTTAGCAGGGGATTCTTTCCGGCCTCCGGGATATAAAGCCTCCTCGGCTCACATGTATTTCTCACTTAGGATAGGAGGTCAGAAAAATCTGAGGGGGGGGTTAGCTAGCAAGATCTTTAAGAGGTCGTGTCGGAGATTGTGCCTAAAGGCAACTGTCACGACCCCAACGTCAAAGGAAGAGTTGGACATGGCCTCTGCAGTGAACCTTTGAACAAAGTTTAGGAGGGACTCCTCGTCCTTCTACTTTAAATCGAGTAGGGAGGCACTCATCTTTTCTGCCTTACAAATAGTCACAAAATGGGCGAAGGAGAAGATTGAGTTTGGGGCTAGTCGGTAATACCACTCTCTCGCAGAGCTCCATAGCGTGGCGGGGAATGCATGGCATAGCAAGGCATCTGAGGCGCTGAGAATCATCATTAGGGTCTTGAACCCCTCGATTGTGATCAGCTGAGTCTGACTCCCCATTGTATGTCTCGAACACGTGGGTCTTGAAGATCCACGAAACTGGGGATTCGAGGATGTAGGAGGAGAAGGGTGGTCAGACCAGGCAATATACCATGTTTGACTATTTCTCATCATCCCCTATTTGGGCGAGCCCGTCCTCCATTTCCTACAGTCATTTCAGGACTACATCTTCTCGTCCCTCGGATCGGGTCAACCAGTAGGACTCCTCGTTATCGGTTTTTCTGATGTGAGGATTTTCCGAGTAATGGTCATCTCTGGCTCCCCGTCGGAGAGCTTGGAGGACCTCATTCCGGAATTCCTGGACCTCAGCCTACGTTATGTGGCCTTCCTCTTCAGACCATGCGAGGCTCACCGATCTCTCGGAGGGAGACTTCGCTCCTTCTATCGTCCGTGGGAGGAGTGATGGTTGCGGCTTGGTGGGTAGTCCGAGGGTCCTTCGCCATTTGTGGAGCGATTAATGTGATGGTGATGGTCAATCTCATTGTGCCAATTGTTGATAAGATTTTGGAGGTCCAAATCTACTAGGTGTTCGGCCCTTCGGGCGACCAAATGAGAGGCGCTTGGACCTGGCCCATGTTGACGTTCGACTCACGTCTGTTGCGACCCTTGAGTGGCCGCTTGACTGCGGGACAAATGAACTGGAGGAGGAGGAGGAAGGGGATCCACCTGACACCATGCAGTATTTGGCTTCCTTGCCTTGGGGCTGTGGGAGAAGAAGGCAGATACGATATAGGATTTGTGTGAGAGGTTGGATCTGAAAATTCTCAGATGGCACTAATGATGCTGCTGATTTCTGGTGTGGGAGCTACAGATGATGAGTTCTTGTATTTAATGGAAATCTCAGATCTTAGCCGTCGATCTGATCTTGATGAGAAGCTAGTGTTTGATTGGAATTTGTGGATCTGGTGGTAGTTGTATTGGTTGTTGGCCGCCAGAAACTTGCAAAAAACCTAAAATACCGGGAGTTTTTTCGGCGACAGGCCCTCCGACGATTAAGTCAGCAACCTGAGATGTCAATAAGGGCTTAGTAGCAAAAATCATGATTACCTGGTAACTGATGAGTGGGGGTCTATATTTATAGGCAGGGAAAGAGTTCTGTAATATGCCGGAAAGACCCCCTTCCATGGGCTAACCCGAAACAGTGGACCTGTGAGCGGCCCACATGGATCACATACATGTTTCTAGAAATTTTGGAATTCGTGTCGATCAGACGGTTCATATGAACCAAGATTTTTACCCATTTCAACTAGTACGCATGCAGTCCGATCACAATCTGAATATTCTTTTCTCAACCATTATACCACCCAAAAAATCCATAGAAAATGTTGAAACTGTGACCTGTAAAAATTGCCCCCCTCCCCCAACCAACCAAAAAAAGAAAACCACATTGAAGTGAATTTAGAATAGCTGATATGTCATGACCCACTTCCAAAATACGGAAATACGAGCACGTGACCGAGGCCCAGCGAATGATGCGATTACACCATCCATAAGCTGTACAGGTAACTCAACAACAAGTTAACAAAAACAAACCATGCAGGCATGTATAATCACAGACTGAATAATAATAAACTATGAAACAGTTCATAACCAACAACTAGAAAGAAACATAGTTACGGGTCAAACATGCCCGGATTACAATAAAGAGTAGCATGAAAAAATATGAACTAAAGTAACATAATAATTAACAAGACTAAAACACTTGATCAGCAACACCTTCTGGTAACTCTCCATCTTGGCATGCAAGTACATTGTTACAAAAAGAAGAAATAAGAAGATACCCGTTAATGTAAGTCACGGGCCGTAAGTAGTACAAACTAAGGAGACAAGTACAAAAACAAAACAAGAAGCAGGAAAACGAGCAAGGAATCAAGAATCATGTAATAGGAGAAATGCAATACGTAAATAGGATCATGAACAAGACATCATGAAACAAGTGGCATGTAAACAAGTAAACAAGTAAACAAATCAACAGGAACATGTACATGTAATTGGATCGTGCAAGTGAACGTGATAATCTCGTGTCTTTTATTAACCTAACTAGTGCAGCAATCATGCATCCTATACCACATGTTTGATACACGCAATTAAGCGAACGTTTAGACTTAGTGATGGATTCTATAGGTCACGTACTTGGGAAAACATGTAAATTATATCTTGTATCGAGATACGTGCAATGTGGAACATGTAGAGTGTGAACTTCTAATGTAAACATGTAAACTTGTCATTTGCAAACTTGCAACTTGTAACTTGCAACTTGCATCGGTAAATCACGAGCTTCCGTCCGAGTACGCTCTTCTATATTGCCCACTACTAAATTTTTTCCCTTATACCCTGGCTTGTTATTTTTATTACAATTGATCTCGATGCAACGAGAACGATATCAATATATGATCAGGGAATATCAAGGAATTATGCATGGAACATGTTCTAACTCATGAGATGCAAAAAAACACAGTTTTAATGTCATTTACCGGGTCGAATTTCTATTACAAGTCTGGGTCAGGAGCATTTCGGGGTTTATAAAATAATGTTGTAACTACGATGTGATCAATGGCATAGCAAAATTTAATCAAGAATAAAAAGATATCATAACAACATTCAAACTACTATCATGGGTAAAACAATCATGCATATAATCATGTATAATCCTAAGAGTACATATGTGTGTATCGTGTTCATGCAATGCATATGGCAACAGAGTATTTGCGATCATGTACGAATACGGGATCAGCGGATTATGTATAGCAACAGTTTTCAATTCGATTGATGAATATGAAATTAGAATTTGTAATGGATAGACAATGAATTTATTTGCGGTATTTTTCAAAGGAAGCTTGTACGAGAACAAACGAATTGTACAAGAGGATACTTGCCTTATAACGACGACGATGATACCGAATACAAGAATAACGGAATTAGAATCCCGGGCAGCAAAGCACGTGCAAGATACGTGCACGGAGACTCGCACACAAAGAGACAGCAACACAGCTAGGAGCAAAACTGCAACCAGCAACAGCAACACTGGCCAACACCAACAGCAAACAGCGATACCAACCTCAGATCGGATCTCCTTCACAACACCAAACACCAATACAATCCAACCCTGTTCTTCTCCTTCTTCACTAACGCGACAACAAAGAGAATTGGCAGGAGAGGGGACGACTGTGGCGAAGGTGTCAGCCAATGGCGAGGAAGGCGACAGGCGGCGACTGGGGGGTGTTCGGGATCAAGGTAGCTGCAGTTGAGGAGGTCGCGGCATCGAGGAGGTGCACAGTTGCAGGGGGTCGAGGTGCAAGGTGCGTGCTCTGTTTCGGGGAGGAAACAGGGGAGAAGAGATAGGGCAACGGCCATGGCGAGCGGTCTCGATGGGTTACGGAGGTTGAAGGCGATGGAGATGGAAACGGGGTGAAGATGGCAAGGATCGGTAGCGGGGATGGAGAGCAGTGCTCGACTGAGGGATGGAGCAGGGGCTCGCGACGGGGGGAGGTGGTAGTCGGCAATGGCGGAAGGCCATGGCAAGGAGGTAGGGGCGAGCGAGGGCAGGAGCGAGCATCGGTGGAGACTGGGAGACAGCTAGCATGGCAGTGCTGGCGAGGTCGTCGAGAATAAGGAGGCAGCTACTGGTGACAATGGTGACTCGAGGATCGCTGCAAGGCATGAGGGAGGAAGAGGGACGGGGCGCTACGGCGGAGTGGCTGTTGGAGAGGGCGCAGTCGGAGGGAGAGGCACTCGATGGCAGTCGGTGAAGGGCTCGACGAAGAAGATGACGGGGATGGGTTCTCAGGATTGCGGTGGTCGCGACTGGAGGGGAGCAGCGAGGCGAGCGAAGTCGAAGAGGGTGGTGACTACCGGAGGAGGGACGAAGACAAGAGGATCTCGGGGTGGTGCGGAGTGGAGTCGGGAGGTCGATGGAGGTGGGCGCTCGTTGAGGAAGACCAAGTGGGAGGGGGTGAGAGCTCTCTGTTTTTGTCGGGAAACAGAGGAGAAAGAGAAGGAGAGTGAGAGAGAGAGCGGGAGGGGGGTAATTATATATATAAAAAAATATTAAAGTAATGAGGGTGAGAGCATGGGGTAGTTGAGGTAGTGGGGGGTTGGAGTACGGGAATGTGCAAAGTGGGGAAACGTGAAAGAATTTGTATACGGGTAAGAATATAGGATTGATCCTGAACAAATACATATGAGTAATGGGCTTTGGATTTGGGCTTGGTTCATGGGCTCAAAACATTTAATAAATCAATTATGGGATTCGCTTATAATGAATAATTGGACTTAAGCTTCAAATTAAATATTAAAACAATTGAATAATTGAATATTTAGCTTCATAAAAGTAGTTTGAATGATAATATTAATATTAGACTGGGCCCAAACTTCAAGCAATAATTAAATAAAAAGGACATATATAAAATTATAGAATGTAACAAGTAATCGGGTAAATAAATTGATTTAAATAATTAAAATAAAAGATTCAATATTTGGGTATCATATCAAAAATCATAGAATGAAATACAATTCAGGTTGAAAATCGATAATCATTTGAGAAGAATTAATTACAAAATACTAAGAATTTGAAATACGAAAAAATACATGAAAAATACATATTAACGAAAATAGGGGTTACATGATATGTGTTGGACAAAACAAAAGCCTATCAATAATGTAAGAAAAATATCAAAATAAGTCATAAAGAATAGACGTCAATCGAAAACTTTCCCAGTTTGAGTTATAAAACCCATTTAACGCAATCAACTCTTAAAAATTAATGACATAGAAACAATGCTCTCACCAACTCCGAGCCTTTCCATCACCCCCTCCGTCTCCCTCTCCGGCCCTACCTCTCCTCCTCCTTGCTCTTCCACTGCCACCACTCTAATCCTCTGAAGAAGAACCTTCACCCCTCTTTGTTCGTCTTCTGTTTCTTCTTCAGTTCAACCTTGCTTCTCTTCTGTTTCTTCTTCAGTTCAACCTTGCTTCTTGAACTCGTCATTACCAACGGCAACCCTCATCCCATTAACACTACCTTCTGATGCTCTCTGTGTTGGAACTGAGTGGCTGCGGACCCAATGAGAGGGTCTGCCATGCCACGCCAGTAACAACGACCCAACCTCCTCTAACAGACGCCACTGTGGTACCACAGTCCCTCAGTAAAGAATGTTCCATTGCTACCAACTTAGAGGTTTGCCCAGACCTTCGACCCAAGGATACGACGCCACTTGGCGGTGACGAGGGCAAGCCCTCAGGGCTCAGAGATGTCTCCCCCCATCGGCGGGCACATCGAAATGCGCGACCAAGGCCAGAGGAGGGAGACTCGATCCATCATCGCCCTCCGAGTGCTTGGCAATCTAGGGGGGCCCCAAAGAGGGGGTCCCCCTACTGGCCATCTCAGGCGTAAGAGAACCCCCTCTCCGGGCTGACACCACACCGTACATCCCCAGCATTACCATGAAATGCAACACAGTAAGTATCCCAGGGTGAATATCACAAGTGAAAGAGCTAGAAAACACAGAGATACAACACAGAAGCCTCTCAACCGCTATGAAGATAGACCTCACCATTTCGATTACCACCAGAAGCACCACAGCCTCAGGGATCCTCAACATGGGCAATCTCACAAACTCAAGGCTCAGGACCACCCTTTTACCCCACCGACCTCTAATGTGGCTTTGCAACGATAGTCTTCTACTGCGCCGCACCAACACCCTCTTACTGAACCCTACCGCAGTGTCATAGCAAGCGACGACCCCAAGCATCCACCATCTCCACCAGTGGTCCAGGATCCTAAAACCTACGCTGAACGAGCCCGTGGAGGGGCTGCGCGAAGCGGGTTTCCGGAGCAGGGCAGTACTGGGAAGGAGGCAGAGCAGGAGAGGCCATGGATTCAGGTGGGTAAACAAAATCACAAATCCCAAAGTTCTAGTGCGAACCTCAATCCTGTTTATAGTGACCGGAAGAAGAAGGGGAGGAAAGGCAAGAAGAAGCCGGCCCCGTGCTTCAACTGCGGGGATCTGGGGCACTTTCGGAGTGAATGCACCAAGGAAATTCAGTGTCTTAAGTGCATGAAGTGGGGACACATGTCCTATGTGTGTTCTAATGTGGTCGAGACCCACTGCGATGAGGAGCGACTGGTGAGTAGGGGTCGTTCACCAGACAGTCCCACCATTGTAAGACTTGCTAAGAGCCTGGAAGTGATCAAGCGTGAAGAGCATTGGCTCAGGCGATGGTGTGCGGTGGCTAAAATCAAAACTGGAAGACCATCGGAGAGGCGCCTTATGGATGCGCTCGCTCAGAAGTGGCCTTTGAAAGCGAATAAAGATTGGGTCGCAAAAAAACTATGCCATATGCAGTTCCTTGTTTCTTTCCCAACGCCGGAAAAAGTTAATGAGGTGGTTAGCATGGGAGTCATTGACTTCGGCCACTTCCAAGTAGAGTTTAGCGCGTGGACTCCTACTTTCGGGGCAGAACTCCCTCAAGGCGAGAGATTTTCAATTTGGATTCACAACCTCCTTTTACACTTTTGGAAACGAGAAGCCATTCAAGAAATTGTGGCGGATTTCGGGGTTGTAGAGGAGCTAGATGAGAAGACGATTCGCAGATCGGAGCTTATCTCGGCAAGAGTGATCATCAGGAGTTCTGACATCTCCTCAATGCCGAGATTCGCCAAGGTGTTCTCCTTCGAGGAGTCCTATCTTGTTAGATTCGTTCTTGACAAGAGAGAAGGCACACCAATACACTCCTCATCACTCAGGGATGACAGATCTTACAAAGAAGCACTCTCGCCCACCGATGGTCTTACTATTGATGGGTCTCATGAGGTGGAGAGAGCTCACCGTGAAATCATCAAGGTGGCGAGGCGATGGGAGGGTCGTCAAGACTCATCGGTGGTGCAGCTGCGGAAGGAGCATGACTCACAGAACGGAACTGGTCAAGTCAGGGGCCGTCACGTAAGATCCAACGGTCAAAAGTCTCTTGAGACCTCCGACGCGTCGAACCCTATGGTGGCCCTACTAGACTTTCCTTCTTCGGATGGGTGCACAGAGGTCCAGAGGGGGGGACAAGAATCTCAGATACCATTAATGGCATCGATGCAGACTGCAGTTACATGCAGACTTTGAGTCGTGGGTCGGGGGGGCAGTCCACCACTTTTGGGAAGGTGGCAGGCGAAAGAGGGCTGTCGACTATGGAGTGGGTCGTAAAGAGATGGTATGCTCCAGAAAAGGAAAAAGCGACGTCGGAGGAGCAGGTGAGTCAAAACCCAGAAATGGGTCTGAAGAAGGCGCTGCTTTTAGAAGAGGGCGGCTTTGGGTTAAAAGACAGCGATCTCGGAGTTTTGGAGGTGAGCCAAAAGGGGAAAGAAGCCAGAGTGGAAGAGCGAAAGGCGATGGTGGAGTTGAAATTGGTTGGAAAGGGGAGAGATGAGAGCGTTGAAGCCAGAGCGTCATTGGTTTCAAAGCTTTCTGAGCAAACCTTGAGCCCAGAGCCCACCGATCTACTACCCTATCCAAAGATGCCAGCTGTAGGGGGGGGTAAGCATACCGCCCCCTCTGAACAGCTAGCTTCCGCTACGTTCGAGGCTTGCGGTAACCTAGACCGCAGGATCACGTTAGCTAAGGGCAGTATTGGTGGGGAATTAAATGTCTATGCGGGAGAGGTTGGTGGAGATTTAAATTTCTATGCGGGAGAGGTTGGTGTGAGGCCGTTTCAAGTCTATGGGCCTATAGAGAGGTCCAAGATGTCTATCACAGCGCCGACCGTGGGTGTATCTTCTATTTTGCCAAAATTCTTGGAGGCTGGGCCCAGTGAGGGGTCCAACTTGGGAAAAAATGCTTATGAGGTGGGGCAGACGGTGATGGTTGGGCTCGTGGAGGAGCCCACATTGTTAGGGACCAATATACATACTATTAATCAGCTAGCAGATAGTGACGAAGATTCAGAAGAGCATCTGAACCTGGAGGTTGACTTCACTCTTACAGATGAGGACTCTGAGGATCTTGAATTCGTTGCAGACACCCAAAGGGGGCGTTCACCAGATTTGGTTTTGTCCACACTGCCAGATACAGCTCCCAGAGGAAGCTTAGGGTCGTCTCAGAGGACAGTTGGGTGCAGAGTTCTCCGCTCACCGAAGAGGGCTCATGCGGAGTCCTTGGATGACTTTCTGGAGAGAGCGACGACGGCCAAAGCGGCAAAACACGTCAATGGAGGTACAAAAACTTTTCTTGCTAATATTTTAAATTTCATGTCAGATTCTGAAGTCTTTATATTAGCTGCTAGTTGTGGTTTGGAAGTGTTTGATAAAGAACGCAACGCGTTTCTGCTGAACAAAATGAGGGGTTGGGAATCTGAAAGAGCGAAACCTAGTGTTTGTGAGGGGTTAGGTTCCTTAACTAGGGGGAGTACGATGTCTGAAAGTGATAATCGCACGAGTACCTCACCCACGATCATCTCGGACATGTTCCCCCAATGAATACACTATTCTGGAACGTCCGGGGTCTGGGGGACAAGGGTAAAAGGAGTATGGTTAGAGATGCTATCACGAAGTCCAAGGCAGAAGTGGTTGGGCTTCAGGAGACCAAACTTTCTCACGGGTTTAAACACGAGAGAATTGGGGGGAACAGGATCAAAGAATGGGTGGTACGCCCATCCGTGGGAGCTTCAGGGGGAATTGCCATTGGATTCAACTCGGACCTGCTCATCTGTTCAGAGGTCTATCATGGTACATTTTCCCTGACTGCTCGGTTGGAACGTAGGGCTGATAAGTATATGCAGACGGTCACGGTGGTCTATGGGCCGAACGTGGCTTCAGAACGTGACACATTTTGGCAAGAACTGATCAACATCCGTCATCGTTGGTCAGGGGACTGGATTGTCGGGGGGGACTTCAATATTACTCGATTTGCCTTCGAACACAAGGGTAGAGGTTCCAGTGACAGGCACAGGACAGAGTTCAATAGGGTGATCACGGAGCTTGAATTGATTGAGATTCCGATTAATGATAGACTGTTTACGTGGTCTAACATGCAGTCCACCCCGATTATGGCAAAACTGGACAGGATTCTGGTTTCGATGGATTGGGAGGCTAAGTTCCCCCTCGCGTCTGCTAGGACGATCCCTAAACCAACGTCAGATCATACGCCTATTCTTCTTGACGTTGGGCTCCAGGGAGTCAAAAAACATAGAAAGTTCCGATTTGAGAAGGTCTGGCTGGAGATTCAGGGATTTCACCATCTGGTAATGGAAAATTGGGCGCTCCCTGTGTCGGGCACAGATGCTGCTAGCCGTGTAACGCCCCGAATCCCAAATATACTGAATTCGAGATGTTCTACAGGATCTTTTCACTCTCTTTAGTACACTTTTACAGGGAAATAAAAACTTTTCATCATACATCAGAGTTTACATCATAATTACATCTTTCTTTTGCACAGCGGAAGTAAAATACAACAATTAAGTACAAGTACAACAGCTTGATAAAATCTTTAAGCATCCAAATCCTCTTTAATCTTTAGCATAACATTTACCTGCATGTTAGACTGTGGGTACGTCAGTTTATTCAACCGACGATCATTATACACGGCCGTCCTCGCTTTGCCGGAAATAGTATAACTTAACATTTCATATTTAGCATACACAAACTTGTCACATTTCAACTAAAGGGACTACCCTATTGATGTCGTGTTGTGATTGTGCACTTAGTCCTTAATGCAGTTAATTATGTTACATGACACTAATGCACACTTATTCGGATTCTATGCATCCCATACTACATAGGTCCGAGGGCAAGCCCTTATTCGTTCTTCATCTTGATAGGGTTCAATCCCCCGTTATGTCTTAAACTACTACTGTAACTACGGTAGTGTCTTAGATGTCCTATGATCTATGAGCCCATGTCCAGGCAGCCTGGAGGGGAATCCCACGCACTGTCACGACGCATCGAGCAGGCAACCTATGGACAATTCAGCCTCCGCCATGGAACAATGGCACCACCCATAGCCACTCGAACATCCCACGAGCGTCGCCACCGGGACGATAATTCCGGAGTAGCGCCCACGCACTGTCTTGACGCATCAACCAGGCAACCTGTGAATCGCTCTCACACCGCTATCCGTTGGCCCTCATACTCGTGTTTTTCTTCTACTTTCATCACGTCTCCACTATGTACTAGTCCTTAGTTTTATATAAAAATCATGAACAAAATAATCACTAGAGTTAGCCTCTCCATCATCCGGACTTATTCATTCGTTTCAACATGACCAACCTTGGTCTAATTTCAATTCAATTCTTGTTTCTCAATGCCGGGGAGACTTAGCTACTCTATTTCAAATTTCATTTCACAATCTTTAAGTCATAACCACTTTCATGTCACAATTTCATATTCTTTCTTATTCATGATTACTCTTTGTTCACAAGTCCATAGTGAAAACTTATAACTCATAAAAATCCATATTCATGGCCAACAATTTCATCAACATGATTTCTAAATTCCATAATCATACAATGGACTCATGCACTTTATAATTAACCACTCATGCTTCACATTTTGCACAATATCCTCAAGTGAAAATTGATAATATCATGTCACACCACAAAATTCTTTGTCAATTACTTTCTAATAAATTCATTTCAATATATCTTTATGAATTGAAAATTCCCATAAGTATGTGTCTTAGAACCATAGCTTTAATTATACTATTTGTTCACAAACTACATTATATTTTCTTCAAATAATACCCAACTCAATCCCATAAAATTCCTTGTATTTTTATGAAAATTACCATATTTTTCTCACATTTTTTGGACATCACAAACTCACAAAAAAAATATTTTTATAAAGTGCCAGGGGAAGGATTCGAACCCAGCACGGTAGAGAAGAAGGCCAGAGCACCCGCCAATAGGCCAACCGTGTGCTAGCGATTAGAAGAGGGTGAATTAGGTATAAGTGCTTTCGGTTCGCTGTCCATATACATATATATACAGCTAGGATAAAAAGATGGTGAGGCCGGGTTTCGAACCACGCCGCTCAGGGAAACCGAACACAGTCACCGACCGCCTGAGCCACTGGCTCAGGTTGTCACAGTATTGGGTTAAAACCTATTAGTTTCATATTCGCACTGTTTTAGAAACAACTCGACGTTCAAATCTATTTGGTTCATATTACCTCTATACAAACCACTGAAAAATTCCAGATTTAATCATCTTTATTTAATCTTCAAAACAGCAAGTATAAAATAAATTTTTGTACTAAAAACATAATTTTTCCACCCAAACTAATAATTTGTTTATTAAAACTAGCAAATCTTTTATTTTCGATATTGAAAAAAAAGGAAATCAATTGATCTTCTAATCTCTCTTTTATTCCCAAATTTTCCATGATAATTTACTGGTTATTAATCTATATTCACAACACATACAAATTTGGATTTTTCCCATACTCATATTAGCAAAAGAATTCATATAACACATGAATAGGTGAAACTCAACAATTACTAAGTTTGGTACATTTCTAATTTGATGACAACAAGCAATTCTTTGGTTCATTTATGCCACTTCATAACTCAAGCATTCAATATACTTTTCTATTCAAATTCCATAGTGTCAATATCTCAATCAATTGTCATGTTTCAACCACACAATTTACAAGCAATTAATGAAGATTTTCACACATCATACTAACCATTTTGCATCATTATTCAATTAACTAACAATCATAGAAAGTGCTTCATATAGTTTAATTTCATGCTAGCATTTCACATACACAATTAATCACATCATTCCAAACCATTCACATACTAACTTTTTAATTAGAGTGGACTCTTATTAGTATTTTCCATGTATAGTGTTGTCAATATAACTAGCATGAATCCTATATTAGAAACATGAAATGTTTTACCCACCTTAATGGAGAGAAACACAAAAGCACAAGTCCTAGTAGATGAGAACACCTCCTCCTAGCCAAAAGAGTGCACCACTCCAAGCTCCCAAATCCTAGCCGAATGCTTCCCAAGCCGAATGCTTCCCAAGCCGAATGCTACCCTCCTTGGCCGAAAGCTCCAAGCAACCAAAAGAACCACACACTCTCTTATCTTTTATAATTCTCACAATTATATTACTATAGCTTTAGAAATTATACTTTGCATATGAAAAATTTGCCATGAGAAGGGGGATATTTATACTAAAAAATGAGGGGAATGGAGGGCTAAGATCATCTTGGTGGTTGCAAAATGAAAGGCTTAGATCAAAGTAGGAGTTAGGAAACTACCCACCTCCTTGAAACTACCCCCATGTTCTCCACACCAAAAATTCAATTTTCCCTCCAAAGAATGCTACCCGGCCAAGAATAGTGAGTGTGCATTGCACGTGTACGTGTAGTGCACGTGCATGCAACTAGGCCAAATTTGTACATTCTAAAATTGTATAAAAAATAATTTTAAAAAAAGTCTTCTACATGACAAGTTTAATTAAAATTAATTAATTCATGGGCTTTCTTTTTGGGCCAAAAAATAATTTTATAAAAATAATTAAAATAAAAAAGCTTTTGGGCTTTTTAAGAAAAGGCTTTTTAATTAAATCAAAGAAGGCTTTTAAAGAAAGGCTTTTGTATTAAAATAATTTGAGAAGAATATATTAAATAATTATACACATTATGATAAAATAATCCAAACAGAATATTGCACGTGCACAACACGTGCAAAATAAATAATTTTTCATTAATTGAATAATCAGGGTATTACAAGCCGATGGTGTGAAAAAATCCGCAGACTTAGGAAGCGACTTCGTAAATGGAACCGATCTAGGTTCTCGTCCATCTGGCGCGCAAAAGATTGCTTGTTGGAAGGAATTGATGAACTTGAAAGAGTGGAGGAAGCGAGAGATTTGTCTCAGGAGGAAAGGAATAGACTTCTGGAGCTGTGACAGAATATTGCCGATCTCTATAAGATGGAAGAAATTAAGTGGCAACAAAGATCTAGAATTTCGTGTCTCAAAGAGGGAGACGCGAATACGGCTTTCTTCCACTGAGTGGCAAGTGCCAGACGCAGGTCCAATCTCATTTTATCCTTAGAAACAAGCGAAGGGACTATACAAGATGAACAAGAGATCTCCACAGCCTTCCAAGGATACTACAAGGGCCTCTTGGAGAAGAAAAATGACTTCCGGATTCCACTCAGGCATGATTTCTGGCAGGCTTACCAGACCGAGTCACCACCCTCGCTTTCCTGTCTGGAGTCTGCATTCACGGAGGAGGAAGTGAAAAAGGCCATCAGTAACATGGGGGCTGACAAGTCACCAGGGCCAGATGGTTTCCCAATGATGTTCTTCCAAATCTTTTGGGAAGAAATTAAAGGAGATTATATGGCGCTACTGGAGGACTTCTTTAATAACAAGCTCAGACTGGGAATGTTTAATTTTGCGGAGGTGGTACTGATTCCCAAACGGGAAGAGGCGTCGAAAGTAGAGGATTTTAGGCCGATCAGTCTCATTAATTGCTCAGCAAAGATCATCTCAAAAATCCTAGTGATCCGCTTGGGGAGTATGATGGACAGCCTTATCAACAAATCCCAATCAGGCTTCATTAAGGGCAGAAATATCCTAGATTGTGTCGCAACAGCGGAACAGGTTATCCACCGCTGTCATATCACCAACTCGAAGAGCTTTCTTCTTAAGTTGGACTTTGCGAAAGCCTATGATTCGGTCGATTGGGAATGCCTGCTGGAAGCTCTCAGGGGTAGGGGTTTCGGGAACAAATGGATTTGTTGGATCAGGCAGTGTTTGCAATCTAGCAAAACGGCCATATCAGTGAATGGTAGGTCGGGGCAGCCGTTCCCGTGCAAGAAGGGGCTCAGACAAGGGGACCCGCTATCTCCACTCCTGTTTACTATTATAGCGGATGTGCTGAGAGCTATGCTGAAGAACTGTCAGGAAAAAGGCTGGATCACGCCGGTGGCCAGCTCCAAGTCTTCTAAAGGGTGTACGATCCTACAATATGCGGATGACACCCTCCTCTTTGGTAATGGGTCTACTCAGGAAACTGTATGCTTCAAGGGGACCCTATACTGCTTTGAGGCCTGGTCAGGCCTTAGGATTAATTTTCACAAGAGTGCGCTGATTCCTATCTCCCTATCCGTGGATGAAGCAGGGGAACACGCCAATATATTGAACTGTTCGACGAGAAAATTCCCCATCAGATACCTAGGGCTTCCACTTAGGCCAGGGAGGTTATGTAAAGCAGACTGGTTACCTATCATTGATAGGGTGGAGGACAAACTGTCAGGTTGGAAAGGTAAATCGTTGTCCCTCGGGGGCAGAGTGATTCTCATCAACTCAGTCTTGTCCAACCTGCCAATTTACTACATGTCTTTCTTCGAGCTTCCTAGATGGGTTATCCAGAGGATTGATCGGATTCGAAAACGATTCCTGTGGAAGGGGGCAGATCCGGATAGAGGAGGGTACCACCTCATCAAATGGAATATAGCTTGCATGAAGAAGAGGCATGGAGGGCTAGGCATCATCGACCTCCGAGATATGAATCTGGCCCTGCTTGGGAAGTGGTGGTGGAAGGTTTTCCACAATAGCGGGGAAGGGTGGCAGGAGTTCATTCAACCTTACCTTAGGGGTAAGGGCACGAGAAACCTTGGCTTCCGAGTCGGGGCTAAAGTGTCACGACTCTGGAAAGGTATGGCAAAGGCTAGTGGCCCCTTCCAGTCGGCAGTCTCGTCGACTATCGGCAATAGACGGTCCACCAGATTCTGGTGGGATAGATGGTGTGGAGCCCACTCTCTGAAAGAAACATTCCCAGAGCTGTATGATAGGACAAGTCGACCGAACATGTCCGTTGCGGATGGTTGGAAAAGAGGAGTCTGGAGACCGGCGTTCCGTGGAACGCTCTCTCCACACCTTAATCAGCAATTACTGGACATGCAAGCACACATCGCGCGGGCTGACTCAAGGTGCACTCAAGGCCCAGATCAGAAGCGGTGGGATCTCGAGACCAAGGGAACTTTCTTGGTGAAATCTCTATATCATCGGATCCACTTTCGAGGATGCAGACCCAGCTGGGCTAAGGTGCTATGGAAGGCGAAAACGCCCCTTAAAGTCAGAGTATTCTTATGGCTAGTGCTCAATAATGCCATCCTCACTAGGCAAAACCTTGCCAAAAGACAACCACAGATTGCGACTAACTGTGGTTTCTGCGACGTTAGGTGGAAGATCTTAACCACCTCTTCATTCACTGCCCAAGGAGTAAGGCTACTATGGTCGAGGTACTCCGAGCCTTAGGAACAGCTGACTACCCCTACGTGTATGAGGATTTGTGGGTGGGTCCCAAATTTGCAACAAATCGGCGTGATATGAAGGATGCGTGGTATATCGCAATTGCAGCAACTACTTGGGTGTTATGGCTAGATAGAAATAACTTTTATTTTCGTGCTTCATGTAATAGTATTTCTGGTAACCTCACTCACATCATGCATCTTATCTCTTTTTGGGCTACAGCTGCGGCCACAGGGGCTAGAGGAAGGATAGCTAGAGTTTTCCAGGTTGAGGAGTTCGACGATGAGGAGATAGAGATCGGACCGGCACTGGACTGATGGAGTGGATCCACCAGTCAGGACAGGGGCTTTACCGGATGTTACTTCAACACTCGGTTGGTTCTGGTTGCTTAAGGATTCAGTTGTTTTACCCACCCCTCAGGGTTTGTTGGGGGAGTATGTATGTTTCTTTCTGTTTTGTTCATGCTTTGTAATCTTCTTTTGTTCTGTTGTTTTCGTCCGGTACGCCGGGATTGTTTTATTAACGACTTATTAATGAAACAGGGTGGCCTTATTCCACCTTTCACCTCAAAAAAAAAAAAACTCTTAAAAATTATCTAATTATATGCAAGAGTTGAGTAAATAAACACTATTTGCAATAAAACCATACTTGATAAAACATACGTACGTATCTCATTAGTCATTACACTTCTCATTGACAATAGTTAATCGTAGTCTGATGCTACCACAAACTGAGCTCCATACATTTTATCCACAAATAAGATAATTAACCATTGCACTGCACTACAATAGCATTGTGTCCTTAAAGGACTATCTCTAATCTCTAATATTAGAGCATCCACAGTCGTTCGATGTAAAAAATAGCAAAATGCATATTTTGCCCATCCAATTCGATGAGCATCCACAGTCGTCGAATGACAAAAAAATGCATAAAGTCGTTAAAAAAGAAACAGACGAAACATCATGTTTCGTCTGCAATTAAAAAAAATACGGGACGAAACATGATGTTTCGTCCCAAAAAGGGAAAAAAAGAAAGTTTTTTTTTTTGCAAAAAAAATTTGCAAAAACAAATTTTAAAAATAGTTTGTAAATAATATTTGCAAAAACAATTTAAAAATTTGCAAAATAAATTTAAAATTTTGCAAAAACAATTAAAAATATTACAAAAAGTTCCAAAAAAATCACTGTATCTGGACGAAGCATGGTGCTTCGTCCGGATTTTCCGGAAGTTTTTTTTGTAAAAAAAAATTTGCAAAAAGATTTTTTTAAAAAAATTGTAAATTTTTTTTGCAAAAACAATTTAAAAATTTGCAAAATCAATTTAGATAATTGCAAAAAAAAATTTAAATTTTACAAAATTAATTTTTAAAATTAATTTTAAAAAAAAAAAATTGGATTGGGACGAAGCATGATGTTTCGTCTCACATTGGGATGAAACATCATGTTCATTCCCACGCTTAAATTCGTTTAACGGTTATTTTAATTTATTTTTTTTTTTACTTCGGACGAAACATCATGTTTCGTTGATGTTTCGTCCGATCAATTAAAATCATAATTAAATAATCCAGACGAAACATGATGTTTCGTCTCACATTGGGACGAAGCATGATGTTTCGTCTGCTATAATATGCATTTTGCTATTTCGATTGCTATTTCTCCCTTTCTACTGTAGCGATTTTGCCAAAAAATGACAAAATAGCAGACGACTGTGTGAGCTACAGTAAAAAAAAATGGAAAAAATTGCAAATAAGCAAACGACTGTGGATGCTCTTATAATGGAAAAGTTGGGATTGTCATTTCTAGATAACCTGTAATTTGTAGACAATCAACCATCTAATCTTAGTCATTTATTTTTAAGTGAAAGTTATATTAACCATTTATTTACTCAAATGTTGTTAGTTACCATAATACCCTCAAATTTTTAATTTATTTACGACATACTTATTTACAAAAGTGTCACTCATATAAAATAAAAGTTGATGGCACTAGAAGTAAGTTCAAGAGTATGTGATGAATAAATGTAGGTCTCAGATTCGAGCCCAGATTATGTATTAGTATTTACTTTAAAAAGAAAGGAAAAAAATTATTAGGACGTGCGTAATAATAGCTGATTCATAAAACAGTTGGTATATTCCATCATTTAAACGAAAATTTCATGAATTAAAAATGTGAGAATTTTTTTTTTTTTAATATAGGTTGAATGGGCCTCAATTTTGTTACTATACTAGATTTGCCCGTAGGCACGTGCCTATGGCACGTCTTCGGAACGATACAACACACGAAAAGCCCTGTAAACAGTAAAACAACAATTATGTAGTTCAAGTTTGAATAATATGATAATAATTAGTTGTAAATAAAAGTCCGTGTTTCTATTAGTATATGTTGAAAAATAATTATAAATGAGGGTGTAAAATCCAACTTCTTAGAATTTTAAGTGTGGACAATGATGAAATTTAAATGTTGAAGAGATATTTGCTATTTTCAATATAACATGTGCAATCAAAAAAACATAAAAATTCTGAAAATTTTACAAACCTGAAATCTTAAAATCTAAATTTCTGAGAAAATAAAAAAAGAATGGGAGAGAGAGAGGGAGAGAGAGAAAGAGAGAAATATGAAAAGAGAAGAGAGAGCTAGTAATAAAGTAATGAGTTTTTTAGTTTTGAGGGGGAAATTTAATTTTGAGGTTTGAAATTTTAAGCGAAAAAATATGTTTTGTGAAAATCAATGTAAACCATTAATTTTAGAGGAGATTGAATAAGAGCCGCGTAATAGCTTTCTTTATAATTTATTATATAGATGGGCCGACATGGGCTCCAAATAAAACCATCTTAAAACCTAATCCTCAAAAGCTAGGCCCCTACCCTACAAAGTTATACACGTGTCACCCTCCCCTTACCCCTCTCCCACGTGTCACTACCCCACAAAATTCCGGGCCCTATTTAAGGCCCATTTCCCCCTCTTGACTCTTTCTCCCTCGCAAAAAATCTCAATGGCCTCCCAATCCCTCCGCCACCGTGCCAAAGATGGCCCAACAATCTCCACCATCACCACCTCCAAACGGGCCAAGAAGATGGCCATGGCCCGGAAGGGCCTCCGGTCCCTGGCCTTCGCAGTCATCACCCCCCTCACCCTAGCCGCCATCTCCGCGTACACCGCAGGCTCCTCCTCCTCGCCCGCTTTCATAATAAAAAAGCCCACTTGGCACCCTCCAATATGGGCCTTCCATCTAGCTTCCGTCTCCACCGCGAGCCTAATGGGCCTTTCGGGCTGGCTGGTTTGGGCCGAGGGGGCTTTCCACAAGGAGCCTGCTGTGTTGGTCATGTACCTGGTGCAGTTGGTTCTGGGCCTGGTTTGGGCCCCGGTTGTGTTTGGATTGCGGGCTCTACGGGCCGGGCTCGTGGTCTGCGTGATGCTGTTTGTGGTGATGTTTATGTGTGCTCAGTGTTTTGGGAAGGTGAACCCCATTGCCGGGGACTTGGTGAAGCCTTGTTTGGCTTGGGTGTCGTATCTCGCCGTCTTTAATTATAAGCTTGTTTGAGGGGCTGTCTGCAATTTGTGTATAACAAAACCATGGGTTTTGTATGACAGAAGAAGAGGAGGTTTTTCTTTTTTTTTTTTTTTTTTGGGAGTGATGAAAATTAAGTTTGTTTGATGTAATGGATGTGCTTGTTTGTAGATTGGCCTACGATCAGATATAGGATATGAGCTACATAAGTACCGAATAGGAAGCCACTTGTATGTCATAACCAAGAACCCATAGTATCAGGGCCGGCCCTAAGTTCCCGCCCGATGCGAACTCCCCGTACCGGAGAATTTTTTACCAAACTATCCCACTTTTTGTAAGTATGTACGAAACTGTCCCTGCTTGAAAATTTAATATCAAAAACTCCATGTCGCTAACTAGTTAACGCGTCTCGCTAACTAGTTAACGCGTCTAGTAATTTTCTTTGTGCTTTCTCAGTTAGCGTGTGTTAAGGGATAACACTTTTTCCCTCAGCAAACTGTTTGATGGAAATTTGAGATACTCACACACGTTAACTCAGTTAACGTGCATCTTTTTACCAAGGTCGTTAACTGAGTTAAGGACTGTTGACTTCTCAAATTTTTCAGAAAGTTGAAACTTTCTGGAAATTTGACATACTCACACACGTTAACTCAGTTAACGTGCATCTTTTTACCAAGGTCGTTAACTGAGTTAACGACTGTTGACTTCTCAAATTTTTCAGAAAGTTGAAACTTTCTGGAAATTTGACATACTCACATATGTTAACTCAGTTAACGTGCTCTTTTTACCATGGCCGTTAATTGAATTAACGACTGTTGACTTCTCAAATTTTCCGGAAAGTTGAAACTTTCCGGAAATTTGACATACTCACACACGTTAACTCAGTTAACGTGCTTCTTTTTACCAAGGCCGTTAACTGAGTTAACGATTGTTGACTTCTCAAATTTTTCGACGATATCTGCTTGTACTCGACATAACTCAACAATTTTACACGCGAATACCTTCAATGGTTCGGCTACATTACTTTTCAATACTTTCGCGCATTCTTTCACTTGAATCCATGTTTGGGCCATCTACACAAAAACGTAATAAACGTGATAATAAATTGAATAAGTAGACGTAATAATAAAATCAATGTAAATATGGACCGTAAACTTACAACACTCTGAAGCAATAGTGTCTTCGGTTGAAACATTGGCAGATTAACAGAGTAGGTGTCGGCTGGATCGGCGGCATGTCTACGTATCGGTACTTGGACCCCGGCTGGAAATTGGCATGTTGGGAAAATGTAAAGACGAGTCATTCTCCTATACCACGTCATGTAAGGGACATGGGACGATGCATCGAACGGTGGAATATTCGCAATTACGTGATCGAGACGATGATTCCAAATATCCATGTGTACGTGCTGTAGAACTCCGTATTTTTAAAATATTATTTTTAAAGGTTTATAAATGACTAAAATGATTTTTGGAGAATTTATGAACATTTTCAGAAAAATTTATCTTTTTACACGTGCAAAACACGTGCAAATGCTTTCTTGAGAAGTTTGAAAGTCAAATTTTCTTCATGAAAAATCATTATTTAATATTTGGGATTTATTTAGTATTTTTCCAGATTTTTCTGAAATTAATTGAAACTATTTGCAAATTTTGAGAAAGAATGACCTTTTTGCAAATTTGTCATTTTTAGGGGTTAAAATGCAAGTTTTACTTTCTGGACGTTTTGAACAGTACCGGTTAAGACTAATGGGTAAGTTTTACCTTTAAATCCTAATTTAAATCATTTTTTATTGAGTTTCCAAGAATAGAGCTATATATATAAAGTTGTATTTTGAAGGGATCATTTTGCAAAAGTGTTTGGAAAACCCTAAACTTCTTACCCCGGGTATTTAAAAGAAAATGCAACCGTCATTCGCTGCACAATATAGAATTTTGTGATTTTTCTTGGGAGGATCAAGAGGAGGTTTTGGATCTCGCAAAAGGAGAGGTTTTATTGTTGGATCTTGTCGTTTCTAAAGGTGAGTGATATAAATTTGTTTTGATATTTTGTTTTATGTATGTGAGTGACATGAACTTTGTTTTGTTGTTTGCTTTATGTGAGTGATGTAAAATTGTTTGTTGTTTGCTTTATGTGAATGTTGTAAATTTGGTTGTTGTTTAGACTTATGTGAATGATCATTCCGTAGTTTGTTTGGACATGTTTGTTTGAGCGATGCAATGATTGTTGTCGTATTATGTATGTGAAATCTATGAATGTTTAGTAGATCTTGGTTTATGAATTTGTATTGCTAGAAAGCATGTTTAAGATATGAGTATGGTTATGATAATAATGGATTGGATGGATGAACATCTCGATCTCGTGGATACAAATCAGATTTTGGTTTTGAGTTGTGAAAGAAATTCAGTATTGAGAAACCCTAATGGAAGAATTAGGAATTTAGAACAAGAGAACTTGAGTTTTGAGACGTGGGTTGATTTGATTAATGTTTCCAATCTGAGGATACTTTGAGATTGTCATTTTTACCTGAATACGAATTATTTTCACAAACAATGAATCTTTAGAAAAACTCAAATTTTGATTATTGTATACAGACCTAAATTATGCAAACTGTAGGCCGACAGTCGACTGGTACGACCCAGCTGCTGTGTCTTTAGCTATTTGAAAATCCGTTCTGGACAGTCGACTTAGACCCTTGTTCAGTCGACCGGTGTACTTAGAACTTATTTTGCAAAGTTATTGCAGTATCTTTTCTGGACAGTCGACCTATGACCCCTTAAGTCGACTTATAATACTTAGAATATTTCTTGAAGTTACTGGAATTTACCTCGGGTAAGCCGACTGATAGCTTTTAAGTCGACTTATGTTACTTAACTTATTTTCTTAGAATCATGGATATTTTTTCTCTGGACAGTCGACTTACTACAGTAATAAGTCGACTGGTACTGATGAGTTTTCATAAACTTGAATGTTTTTCGAATGATTGGTTTTCAGATTTTTTAGGCTATACTTTGTCTTCTGTTAAGCATATGATTTTAAGATATTCAGTTGAGCTATTTATGGTGGAAAGTTGGTTTAGACATTTGAGTTTGAGTCTCTAGAGGATGTGTGTGACCCTAGGATACCGGCGTTGAGTTATTTTTGTTGAAGCCTGTTGAGGCATTTCAGTTATTCAGTTTTGAGTTAAGTCCGGTAGGGTACACCAACTCTAGGAGATTCGTTAAGTAATTAAATAACCCAAAAATGATAAGGACGGGCACTAGTGGTGATATGATGAACGGGAATATGGGTCAAATACCTCAGTATGGCTTTCGGTGTGGGATTTAATCTCCGAAATTATCCAAGTATCTTACTTTGGGTGTGGGATTTATCTCCGGAATTATCCAGGTAAATTACTTGCGATGTGAGATATATCTCCGGAATTATCCAGGTAATTACTTGCAGTGTGGGATTGATCTCGGAAATTATCGGAGTCGAGGCGACGCACATATGGTATTCGTGTGATGATGTGTCAATGTTTCGGTGTGGGATGATCTCCGGAATTATCCAGGTAAAATACCTGTGGTGTGGGATTTATCTCCGGAATTATCGGGCATTGGCTAATGCTCACAGTTTATCTTTATCTCGTAATAGTCATCGTGATAGGATTAGTTGCATAGCGGGGGATTGAACCCTATGAAGTGAAGACGTTAAGGGCTTGCACCGAATCTATGTAGAGTGGGATGCATAGACTTCGACAAGTACGCATTAGAGAGTCCGCATATAGAAATTGTGTTTTCCTGACTTGGTTTTATGCATGTGGTTTCCTGTTTTCTACACTTGACACTTGGTTTAGTATCACTTGTTGTTTACATGTTTCCTTGCTACATCATATTTTATGTATTCTTGTTTATTACATGTTGTTTAAGAATCCATGCTTAATGTTCATTTATGTTGTTTACTTTTATGTCACTCACACCATTTATGGCTGACCCCTTTAGTTTTGGGGGTTAGGGATCATCTCTAGCCTCATGTGTTGCAGGTTGTTGCTTAGAGTTTGGAGGTTGGATGCTTGAGATAGTTTTGAGATAAATTAATTTGAAAAAGTTTTGTGTAAATTTGTAAGAACAGTGTTGTAAAAAGACTGTGTTGTGAATAAGAGAAAATTTTGATTTGAGATGTTTTAAATTCCGCTGTGCTATGTAAAAGATTATTGTAATAAAAGTTAAAAATTTCATTGGTGTTGGTTGTGTTTAAATGTTACATTGAAGTTGATGCTGGGATTGTGCCACGTATTTTCTAAGATATCATATTAGAAATTCGGGGCGCTACACGTGCAATGAAGCTGCTCAATCGTGAGCTGCTTGTCGACCCATACCGGTGACACTGTCTAATCGGCATTGTACAGTTGATGGACCGGTATATTCTGACGCAACCCAAACTGACAAAGTACTCTATCTGGAAAATAGGCCTCAACTGTACCAAAATGGATAAGCGGTGCTTTTGTCAACCACAGTTGAGGAGCAGAGGTAGAAACTGGAGGCAATCTCGCTAAACGTTCCTCCGTATATGGTTGCCACTTAACACATTCGTCTGCCAAGTGGTCAAGCTCGTCCCGGTAATATGAGAGGCATCTATTAGGGCTAGCCTTCCACGTCAATGAACCCATCCAATACACACCTTGGGGTGGCCTCATGTTCTCGTCCTCGGGAAGATTCGCCCACTTTGGTGATTGCTTTGCGACAACGGGTCGGCCAATGTGTAGTCATTCCCAACTCCAAACCTGTAGCATCAACATTGGTCCATTCATCTGCTTAACACCGGGAGAGCAATTGCACAAGGATCTATACAATTTGGCCAATGCAGCACTTCCCCAACTGTACCCCCCAACTCCACCAAGATCGGCGATTAGTGGCAGGTACATTAACGGAATGGAGTCTTCGGAGGAATTTGGGAACATCACACCTCCGAACAGTGTCATTATGTATGCCCGGCAGTAACAATGTTCTTGCAACTCCGTGGAGGTATTAGTCAACGTATCGGAGAATGTTTCCTTCAACCATTTCAGTCTCAACGATTTGCCTACAAGGGCCGATCGATCCACTTTCTACACCGAGATACTCGTGGATAATGAACTCTGGTTCAAAATCCATTCTGCCAATTACGGCCTCTCCATCAATTGGCAGACCTGTTCTTACAGCAACATCTAGCAGTGTCACTATCGTCTCACCGACAGGCAAGTGAAAACTATGCGTTTTAGGATGCCATCTCTCGAAAAGGACTGTTAATAAGGGTCGGTCCGCCTTATGGAGCTCATCAACCCTATGCCGTATAACCCACATTGCTGTAATATCTCATGTATACAGGGATGCATCTCTAACGTGCCGTGCCCCCTAAAATTACACTCCGAAAAAATTCCTTCCCAAACGTCTTTAGAGTGATGCTGACCTTGTAAAGTCAACAGCTTTGGGTCGATCAAACCGGAAACCACCGGAGGAACATACGAGGAAGAAGATGGGCCCGGCTGACTAGATGGAGAGGAAGGTCGATGTTGATTTGGAGGAGGAGGAGACGGGCCCATTTGAGTGGCTGGAGAAGAAGAAGGACCGGCCTCATCCTACACCCAAAAAAAAATTTTAATTCAACATACAAATTTATAATTTTATTAATGTTAAAATTGAACGTATTAAATTAATGTGAAATTAACTTACATTGGTACGTCTCTGTCCACCACGGTTCATTTTTTTGGGAGGTTGTCCATGACATGTCGGTAGACCTTTCCGGGTTGTTGGAAGTCTACTACTACTCCCTTCTTCGGGATTATCCATTATCCGTGTCATATGTTATATCAAATACAATCCTACATGTTTGATAATATATATTAACAAATTTACCTTAAAATCGATATAAATTAATTACACAATTAACAATGTCTAATTTCCAATATTTCAATGTCAAACAATATCACTCACAATATCCATTCCAATATTGGTATAATTATGATTAATTACACAATGCAAATTTATCACGTGCAATGGTAATTTTACTTGCCATGGTAATTGTATGTCTATCAATGCAAACAAAAACCTAAATCGCAATCTATCAATGTAAATTTATAAGTGCAAACAAAACCCTAAATCTACTAATGCAAATTTAACCCTAAATTTCATATATTTATAAAGTACAAAACAAAACGAACCCACAATTTCACCCAAATTGAATATATGTATAATGCAAATTTAAACCTAAACTGAACCCAAATTTTCAAATCCCTTCACCCAAAATCACTAAAAATTCAATACCATAAGTTAGGAACACTTGCAAACGAATATGGGGTTGAAGATCGAAGTCGACTAAGCCGCTGCAGATCCGATCCTCCACTTCAAAAATTTTGGGGAAAAGGATTTATTGGTTCACCAATAATTTGGGCAAGTTCTTGGTTGAGAAGAGATTTTAGTAATAATTTCGAGAGATATGGATGGGTAGAGGGCCAAATCGAAGACTAGGGTTTGGGGGTTTGGGTTTAAAATTGGCTGATTTGGGTTTTCGGAGAGAGTAGAAGTGAGATGAGAGTAAGATAGCGAGCTTTAATTAATAAAATCACAAACGACACACGCTAACCCGATTAACGCGTCTGGTATAAAGAGGCGCGCCCGTTAGCGCGACTATACTTGGGGTTTTTATCCCACACCCCTACTTGATGATAGGCTCCCCTAGTGTCCCATCTACGAACACTAACTCCATTAGCGCGATTGGTTTAAATACGCGCGCTAACGGGGTTAGCGTTCCTATATTGGGTGAGTTTTTTGTCACACCCCCACTTGAGGAAAAAAGTTGTATCCCCTGGAAACACGCTAACTGAGAAAGCGCGAAGAATAATACTACGCGCATTAACTCAGTTAACGACAGGGAGTTTTTGGTATTAAATTTTCAAACAGGGGCAGTTTCGTACATACTTACAAAAAGTGGGATAGTTTGGTAAAAAATTCCGAAATGGGCCCCCATACATTTTATTAAAAAGAACGTATACAAAAATTGCACATTGTTTAAGACAAAAAAGGCAAAAATATATCATCAAATAACAAGTTCACTCATAAGCATCAATCAGATATGCAAAATAGAGCAAAATAGAGTAATAATCATCAATCAGAAAGAGGGTAAGGATATAAGTGATTGGGTCGGATTTTAGATTGTTGAGTTTGAATGTGGATTTGAATGTGAGTTTTGAGTTTGGGTTTCTATTGATTTGAATGTAAATTTGTTTTAAATTATCCAAATTTAAAGTCTCAAATTCAATCAAAAGTCTAAACCCAAATAATATTTTTTAAAAAAAATTAATGGCCCAAATAATTATTTTTGGGAATCCCTTATAACAATATTTTTTACGCGCAAAATACTTACATATATTTACAAGGGGAATATAAATTTTGGGGACCCTAAAATGGGGGGGGGGGGGGGGGGGGAGGGCTTCATAGTATACATGTGATGGAAAGCTAGCCATGCTTCCTAGGCTAGCACAAGAACCCACGAGCGTGTTGGCTGGTTTCATATATATATAAATAAATCAAATTGGTCGATGCCAGAAGTACATTTCCGGCTCAATTTTAAGCATAAATAGACTACATAAAAACAAATTAGATTGAAGAACTTAAAAAGTCTCATAAATTCTTACAAGAACACGTGATTGGGTAAATTTTTTTTATTTTTTATAACGAGGATAGAGGATAGAATCATAGCCCAAATTTATTTTAAAAAAATATATGAACTAACAACATAAAATTTTACACGGTGTAAAACTGAAGGAAGAGAGAGTAGAATATACAACACAAAAACCATAAGAAGCAATGAAAATCATTCCCTGAAAAACAATAGCCATCGACGAAACTGGCAGACAAGCAGAAGGGAGGAGTGAGTGAGCCACGGACCGAGATAGTAGAATCAGCAAGATAAGTCGGTGACGAGAAGCAACAAACACTGACCCCGGCGCATCAGCCCAACAGCGGGATCATCATGGCCATGAGCAGTAGCATAGATGCAGCACAGCAAGATCCAAAACCAGAGATCGAAACAAAACAAATGAGACATTTGAGCCCCATGATTGAGTAAATTTGCTGATAAAGCTTAAGCTAACAAGAATACCTCATGTAAATGTAAAACCTTTACCACTGAACATTTCTCTCTCTTCTCAAATTCACGTCTACATCCCCTGCTTGTGCTTAAAAGTTAACTGAACAAAAAATTACATTGAAAGTGTAAACCATCGAGGATAGTTGTCACCGAAAAACCACAAGTTACTGCCCCATGTCCCACACCCCTAAAACGGGCGGTGCGAGCTAAGTGTGAGATGACTAACATATGAATCTCATTAGACCCAAGTCTCGCATTGTTTGTAATGTACATCTTTTTCCAATAGGTAGAAACCCATATTAAAAGGTTCCCTTCTTTTGCTCCTTGATCAAACTTGTTACGGGAAATTATCCTCGTTTTTAAAGTACCCTTCGGTGATGGGCAGAGTTTTCTTATCGTCACTTAGGTCCTCCCCTGTTGATGGATTTCCTTGCCTTCCCAAGTCTGGAACCCAGGCTTCCGATTTATCTCGTGCGTCTAGAGATGGCGAGCTTCACCCGACATTGGGATCGGAGATCCCAGGTTTAGGAAAACTGGGATATTTGTGTGGGAGCGAGCTCTCTTCGCCTGCTTGGACTTCAGAATCTGCACGAGAGAAATGCATAATGCACGGTGATTCCATGGAGATGAGGGCGATACCATCCTCAAACCGCATCAAGTCCACGTTAGCACAGATACCTACCCTGCAGAAAGGAAAGATTGGAAAAAGATGATTAAAGGAAGGAAAACATAAACTAATTGTAATAACAATAATAAGCCTGTATTCTGACTTTTGAGGATTGGAGCAACAAATCATATTCTTCTTATAGTCAGATTACAGTCTGTTCTAAGTTCATCCCTAATTTGCATTCTGGAGTTAGTTGCAATCCTACAATTCTTCCTAATTAGCGACAATATTTAATGATTAACATAGTTTGACTGCAAGCTGTTAGTGTTGGAGCATCCACAGTCAGTTTGCGCTGCAGTCGTTTGCTATTTATGCATTTTTGCATTTTTTGCTAGATCGCTATATATGAGAGTGGATTTGAGAGAAATACATATTATACCGGACGCAACTTCACTTTGCGTCCGATGATTTTTATTTTTTTTTAATTCCGTAATTAAAACCCAAAAAAGGCAAAACCCTCGAACGCAACTTCAAGTTGCGTCCAGTGGGTTTTGGCCTTTTAATTTATTTTTTTAAAATAAACTAAAAATAGTTTTAATTATTAAAAATTCGAAAGAAAAAAATCCCAAAAAACCGTGGAACGCAACTTCAACTTCCATCTGTCACTTTTTTATTTTTGATTTTTTTTAAAAAAATTTCCTTCCGACGCAACTTCAACTTCCGTCTAACAATAAAAAAATATTTCAATAATTCATTTCGCCCTCGGACGCAACTACAAAGTCCGTCTTGTTTTGTTTAATCTTAAATTGCTATAAAATAGCATTGTACGCACTGTAGCAAAAGCTAAAAAAGCTATATGTATATATGCATTTATCCATTTTTTGACATTCACGATTGTGGATGCTCTTACTTGATATTTCTTCTCCTTCCCATTTCAACGAATTTTGAAGTACGGACAGGGGCGGAGCCAGGAATAGACGCGCAGGGGGAAGGAAGGAATACACCAACTATTACAGGAGATCTAATTTACAAATTCTTTTAAAAAGGGTGAAGGTTAATACAAAGAAAATTTGATTTTTTTCATATAAAAGTGAAGCTTTCCATACCATGAAATCCTCAATAACATAACTATTATCGATTTTTTTTAAAGAATTCATTTTTATCTAATCCTAGACAATTAAATATTTGCAAGAAATTCATTATTCATCTTACCCCCAAAGTTAAACAATTATGAATTCTAAAAGGAAAAAAACACACATAAAAACTATTTCTTAGAAAACCTTCCAAGCAAATTTGTAACAATCAAAACATATTAAGGATGTTTTCTCTAATATATGTCTAAAATAACTTATTTCTCAATAAAAATTAATATAATAGTAAAAGATACATTGATTGATTTATTAGTATCACAAAAAGATATTTGACCTACAAAAATTTAATAATTTGAGAAAATATGTAAATTAATCAAGAAGTTAGTACTGAATATAGCTAATTTCTAAAACCAGTATGTAATTTGGATTTGATCTCCTCTTACCAAAAAAAAACGAGAGATATATAAGAATTTAAGTTTCTGAAAAATTATATAATGAGAAAAGGAAGCCTCATATTTGTAGGAGGTAATTTCCCCCTGTAGAGTGCTTGTAGCTATGTTGTGGGATCCCCTATGGACGATCGACACCATTCATTTTGTTATCCAAAATATGTATGCCTATAAAATATCAAGTGGTTTGGAGATCGTTTATCCATACTTCAATTGGTTACACAATGAAAGTTTTTTCCATAACATATCAAATTGGCATCGTGCAATGCATGGAAAGAAGCCTCCAAACGACTTGATTTTTTATATATACACATGTTATGACATTATAAATTTAATGAAGAGAATGGGTAGTCCATATAAAGTTATACCACATGAGTATAACGTCTATATGATTTCACCCAAAAATATGAGGCTCACTTTCCTCTTATATAATTAATCAATTTCTTCGTACCAAATATAACCAACTCATAAAGCAAGAAAATACCTAACCTGTTTAATTTTCTTTTTAAAAAAATTGTGTGCATTAAGTGAAATCACTTAGTCGTGTCAGATTCATCAAGTAATCCTGAGTGGCGTTCTGTTATTCTATACTTAAACATAGCCACTAATCCACCCCAACATTCTCATTTCACTGAATGCTATATTTTCTTCTGGATGAATGAACTTATCAAATTGGGTAAATAGTAAGATAGGTTTCTTTAATTTGTAAGTCACCTTCCAGGTTTTCTAGAAAAACCCCTTCTCTGACACCCCTAGTGAGGACTTTCAACTTTCAAGTTTGGTAACAAAATTAAGTATCAGGTTCGGTATTGGCAGCCATTTCTCGGTAATATCGAACATACTGGGAGTATCGGTAGGCAAATTCTCAATCCAACTCGGGCAATCATCCTAATGCACTTTCGGCTAATATTATTTAATTAGGAAGATTTTATGGCATTTTCTCCCTTGGAAATGCTAGTTATAAATAATTACTATGCTCACTGGAACTACTATATACATGGGATTGATCAAATATGGTTTTGTGACATACTGAACCTATAAATTGTCAAGCTCCCTAGCCAAAGAACAGCAGAGGTGGCCCTAAGATATTCCTATGTGGCATGACACTTAACTCTTACTTTTTCACTGCTACTGACTTTAAAAACATAAACATGTTAAAATCTGTATTGTTTTTATTAATGAGTGAAACATTTTCAATCTGTTATGACTTGATTTAAAAGATTAAGTTTACCAACACGTAATATAGATTAAGTCAGAAATTAAACTACTAATTGGTTTGATGAATTTTCGAGATATGGAATAGTTTAATAAGCCCAATTAAAGTTTCAAGTCTAACAATCAATAATTATACTTAGTGTTCTTAGCAAGTAAAATATTCGATAAAGATTCGTACGCTAATTGGCAGGTAGCAACACACACTCTCAATATTTGTGAACGACAGAAAATTCATATAATAATCTCGAGATAAAGCAGTATCACATAAATAATAGAGAACGGAAAGAGGTTACCGGTGCGAAGAAAGTGCCTTGGATCTGAGTTGAAGCACTGCGATCCACCAAAGTTGAGAAGTCGACTAGTGGTGGTGACTGACGGTCGCCGTCGGGATGCGACTGGAAAGAGGGGAAGCAGTGGTGGCGGCTGACAGCGGCAAGGGGATTTAGGCAACGAGGAAGGAGCAAGGGCGTCGGGTTGTTTGGTTCAAGAGGAGCGAGCGGGCTGGAGGAGGACGGTGGTGGTTCGAAAGGTAGAGGTGACGACAAGGTGAAGAAGGAGGTCGATGGTGTTGTCGATTTGAGAGGAGCATGGGTTTCGGTCGGGAACAAGGAGAGGAAGAAGAAGGCGAGGCCATCGGTGGGTTTCGGAAGTGGTCGAATCAAGGTGATGCTAAGGTGGCGTCGGGTTGGGTTTCAGAAACGACGAAGGAGAGGAAGAAGAGAAGGGGGTAGTGGCGGCTGTGATGATGAAGGGGATGAGAGGTGTATTGTAGGGTTTTGATTAATTTGGGATTTGGGGTATAATTAGAGCTTCTCGCAAACCCTAATACTTTCTTAGAACTTCTCACAAACTCTAATAATTTTATCTCAATGTCTCACACAAAAAGATGAATGAAGAGCAATAACTCAACACAGTATTTTTTTTTAATCAAAAATAGCATACCTTTTCATTATTCTGAAGGCCTATATATAGGCTCAAAACAAAATCTCAACACTAATCTCCAAAATATTATAATACAAAAATTAAATGGTGGAAATTGCAAAACTACTACATATGGCTAAATCTTAAAATAAAACAAAACAGAACTGATGTCATCATCACTTTATCACTTTTTTAAAGAACTGCAAGTTTAGAAGCCATTAGAAAACCAAACGGGAGGATAACATTAGTGGCTTCTAAAGTACCAAGTTTCTTGCTGCATTAAACTACAAACTAATCTGACTCTTGAACAATGAAACAATTGAACGAGCTATTATTCCAGCACAAAATAGCTATGTTTTATATGAATATTTGATTTTCTAAGCACATGAGGTTAAAATATATAACTTATTAAGTAAATATGACTGTGTGAAGGGTGCACTACAGTTGACTCACTGAATGCATGTAGGAATGACATGTGTGCTTCTGCTTCTCTAGTTATGATAGTAAAGAATTGTGAAAAGAGTTGTGATAGTAAAAATATATCATATATGCCTTTTTTTCCCCTATACTTTTCGTATGTGTGTGTTCATGTGTTGGATTTCATTTCATTAAAGGTTAAGTTTGTATCAAAAAGTCTAGAAGATTCTTTTAATTTCTTATCTTATTTTGATATTCTAAGATATTCTAATTATACTAGTATAATATTATAGTTTGTAATAATGATGTCTTCTATCATAAATTTAGGTTACGTTGTTAGAGGATCATTGGTTGTCATTCGGAACTTCTAATAGTGGTATTAATCAGCGATGATTGTCTGCAAATTTTGTGTGTGAAAAGCATAAAAACTAAAAAGGTTTTGCATGTCTGTAGAGTTCATCTCAAACATATAGTCGTTACCACATAGCAGAAACAGCAATACAAAAACAGAAATTACATAATCGAAACTTAATGAGACTCATAATGATAGGATTATTTCAAAAATTAATATAAGGCTATCTAATAAAAGAACAAAGTACTGAGCTTTAATAAACAAATAGCTTTATCATTCATTTCAAAACAATGAAATGATACTTCATCTTATATAGCTTTGAACAAAACCAAGTACTGAGCTTCAAAAAACATATTGATTGATCATTCATTTCAAAACAATGAGATGATACTTCTAATATGTCTATGCCTCTCATGGTTGATACTTAATTCCATTATGTTTCACATACACAAAAAAACTAATCATTGACATAATCTAGTCCAATTAAATCACAAATGCATTCCATAAGCAATTTTGTTCAAAAAGAACTTGTATGAACTTACCTCACCTGGTTTATATATGTTAGGATGAGCTGGTCAAAGAGTGGTTCCCTCCACAAGAGATCAAACGGCAACAGACAATGCTCTTCTTCTGTGCATGGACTTGAGAAATCAAATCCTGGCCTTCCTTGAATGGTAAGTCGCCGAAACACACAGCTTCATGAAGTAATCTTGATAGTTCAGTTGCCCACCCCGGAAGATCTCCCAATCTCATAGCCTAACTAATATAATTGAAGCAAACCATGTGAGCTTAAGCCTACAAAGGAACAATTAGCAACCAAAAACATTTGCACTTGGACTTGTAGTGCAGTTGCCTAGCACTTGTAGTGCAGTTTACAGGATTTCTCACTCTTAAGTAAGAAGTCACACTCTTAAGTAAGAAGCCACGGGTTCGATTCCGGCTTTAGATGGAATTAATTATGAATGCTGGAAAATCCCTCTCTCACCCGTGTGGGTAGCTACGGCCGATTGACGGGAGAAAAAAAATTGCAGTAGGAAGTGACTTAGGGTAGGTTAAGTATTGTGTATTTTTGGATGTAACAAAGAATAGAAATCTTATAATTACTGATTAGGATCAATGACATGTCCTAAGAGAGCTGTAGGCTAATGATCTTTCATGTGTATAACTCCCTTCAGTCACGTGGTTTGCGCAAACCTTATATAAGGCTGATCAGTGATCAGTAACTTACAACCAGTATTAATGTAACATTTGTTAAGATTGAAGAAAACAAGCTTTCGGATTTGGGTGGGTGGGTGGGTGGGGGGGGCTCTAGCCATCAAGATGAATACAAGGAATGTATAATATGCCAGAATGGATTTGGCATTGACCTGTAATTTTTTTTTTAAAAGCTGATTAAACATTCAGAAAGATAGAAAAACACAAGCTTTCAGAAACAAATTGACTATATGTATTACCAATCTGAAAGCAAATAAGAGGAAAATAAAGAGACCTGACTATGAAAATTTTCAGCAAACCATCCTTCTGCAACAAAAAGTTAAGGAATCTTAGAACTGATGGCAGAAGATGCAAAATGGGATTAGTAAAGTAAAATAAGAAAGAAAAATGTACACACGAAATTAAACCAGATAACAAAGGTAGGAGGAGTGTAAGAAGGCTGCAGAAGGTTAAACAAAGTGTAGGGTTTAATGCTCGAGTCCTATAGTATCACACCCTTTATTTTATTATATTTTTAATTTGTTTTCGCGAAGATCACCAATTCATGACATTTTAGTATAGCGATTCTCAAATAATTACAATTAATCTCTTAAATGCACATACAAGCACATATAAGTTCAACAGTGTGCCTAGCAAATGTTCATATCCACATGGAAATAATTTAATTGAATAAAACATAATAATAGTTGGAGTAAGCAAAGAGAAAGGAAAAAAGTGAAAAGGAAAGAGTAAGAAATACGAAAACTATTCATTGGGTACTCCCGGGTGTGTACCCAAGGAGTACCCAATTTTTAAATATATTTTTGCAACTTTTGGACACCATTATGTTTTGATAAATATTTAGGGGCCATAGTGCAATTTCAAAAACTTCTTGTTTCAAGCTATGCTCAAACACAAAACAAGTATACCCAAGTTTTGACAATTGGATTATCATTTTTTTCACTAGAAATGCTCATAATTATAATATATTCTTATAGTTCTATGAAATTGTTTTAAATGTTTGAAGTTTTAGTTTGTAAAATAACTTATCTGTGTATCTATATCATGTCTTACCTGCACCTTGTACCCGTATCCATGCTACATAGCTTGAGAGTGGATCTTTTTGGGGCAAGAAATTGGACTGAAAGATGGTTCGCTTCAACCCAGTTAAAGAGAAGTGGTTTTAGTGGATTGAGAAATCTTAAGGCAGCAGGCTTTTAAGTAGTGGATGTAGGGAAAGGGTGTTGAACCACTGTACCCCCCCCCCCCCCCCCCAAGTGTACCCACATATAGCATGGCCAGTGTAACACCCCAAATTTCATACACACAAAAAATCCGTGACACACCCAGAATATTTTACTTCAACTGAGTACATAAACACAATATAATACAGAAAAATGCAGAAATCTTACTACAAGTCCAAACCACTTGGATTGATAACATGACGGGCTCAGAATGTCACACTTCTAAACTAAGACCTCAGGCACCCTTACTTGCAAAACCAAATTCTATGCGTTCGCTAGCTTGTGAGGTCAACTGTAAAAATCCCAACAACTTTAACTAACTCTCAAAACACAGCATAATAGAAGAAAAACTTGAATCAATGTATATGTTAAATGTAAATGAAAAATAGTCAATTATACAATGTCGTATGAGTGAGTGTGAAACTAATTTACTAAAGTGTTAAACATATACTTACTAGGCTAACATGCATAATTCAAATATATTCTTTTAATGTACGCTTGTTTGAAACGATATGTCGCCCATACAACATAGTTTCTAAATACAAGCTACTAGCATTTATTCTCATTATAGGGTTCAATCTCTCGCTATGCAATGTCTAAATTCAATGATTTGTACTCCAACGCGTAATCACATGTAAGTTACACCATAGGATATTGGACCTGTTAGGCCTACCCCTAACTCACACATCGTGGATTTACCAGGCATATCTGACTTTTGTGCCGTACTAGGCCACTTTTTGAAAATATTTGTGATTATAGGACAGTTTCGAAACTATTAGCGCTCGTAGGCTACTTGGTGTCACATCAGCAGCGACCGCTATTCTCATTAGTGGCCTCTTCACTTTAAAAGTCGCTAATGAGAATAGCGGCTATGTTTTAAAATATTTGAAATTTTTTGTTTGTTGTCGCTATTCCCACTACGACCGAAGTATATATGAGGTCGCTAATGGGATTAGCGACCTCAAATGAATGTATTGAGACACTTTGCGATTTTTAGAGAACTTTTGCTCTCTTGGGAAAAAAACTGAGATCGCTAGTCCGATTAGCGACCTCAGTATCTGCTCTCTGTAAGATTTGCAAAATAATCATTCAACTAAGGTCTTAGGTCGCTATTGGGAATAGCGACCTTAGTAGACTTTGGTCGCTATTCACAATAACGACCTCGGTAGGAAACTCAATCTCCTTGTTCTTTGTAAAATTTACAAAATAGTCAAACAATTAAGGCTTTTATTCAGAATAGCGACCTTAGTACAATAAAGACCTCTATTTGGAATAGCGACCTTAGTACACTAAGACCTCTATTCCGAATAGCGACCTTTGTAAAACTAAGTCGCTATTCGGAATAGCACCTCAGTTTCAAAAATAAATTGATTGTTATTTTTTCAGAGAACAAAAGCTCTCTAGATTTTACTAAGTGTTGGAATACAGTTCATTGAAGGTCGTTAATCCCATAAGCGACTTCATATATGCTTTGGACGATAATAGGAATAGTGACAGTCACAACAATTTTTTAAAAAATTCAAATTGAGGCCGTGATTCCCATTAGCGACCTCTAAATAGAACAGGCAGCTAATGAGAATAGCGGTCACTGCAGACGTGGCACCAAGTAGCCTACGAGCGCTAATAGTTTCGAAACTGACCCATAATCGCAAATATTTTCAAAAAGTGGCCTAATACAGAAAAAAATCGGCATATCCTCAATCACGAACCCCAGCAAGCCGATCTCCCGTAACTACGGACCTAACAAGCCTACCCCTAGTCCACACACCGTGAATTTTCCAGGCGTATCATCAGTCCCGAACATTCCTTGAAACCGCAGCTCTCTACCGGACATGTTCGTCATTATTCCTGTCGTATCTTCTTCTAATGCAAAATATTAATTTAACTAATGCAAGATCTTAGTTTAAATGATGCAAAATATAATATGAACTTAACAATCCCTATACGGGACTTACTTTTTACACAAACTGAATTCTTGGTCATACCGATCCTATTCCACTCCTCCCTCGGAGTTCTCTAACTCTTGCCGAACTCGAACATCGCCTAAGTCACAATCATTCCATTGGATTTGATCAAGTCACTCTCTCAGATTAATGGACCTTACCGGCCAACCCCTAGCCCACACACGTGGATTTAAATGACGTATCCTCAGTCCCATACATAGGATCCATTGTTTTAATATTCAACTCTGTCTTTGGACATCAACATAGTAGCTTTGCAAAAATCATATAAATTCAAATACTTATCAGAGAAAATAGATTTCTTAGTTTCATATGAAACATAAATGAATCTACTACAACATTGTAGTTAAGAAGATCTAAATTTAACCATAATTAATTTGTCTAAATCCATATGCAAAACAGTAGGTTCAGATTCCAGAAAAACTACAGCTCTTGCTACTTATAAAATCACCAAAAATCTCACATTTCATGAAAATTTGATTACTTAGACTCGAAAGAAAGATTAATGAATCTACTTCAAATTCTTAGTTTTGGCTTTCCTCAAAATACTGCATATAATAGATTAAAATGGTCAAAAATTGGAAGGTATACAAATTTCCAAAATCAGGGCAAACTGTCAACTGGTCATAAGTTCGAATTAATTTAAAATACTAAACAATATCCAAACCTCAAGAAATTTTGTAAGCATATTATAGACATATACTAGATTCACATATAAAAAGTTCAGCTTCAAATTTCATATAATTAGAGAGAAATGATTTTTAAAAGTAAGCATGATATTCATGACAGAATTATAGAATATGTCATGTTTCAGTTCTTAACCAGGAATGAGTTCAAATTTATTTAAAATACCAAATGACATTCAAAAATCATAAAATTTTGAAGATATGTTATAGACTACACATAAAAAATTTAGCTCTAGATTCTATTTAGTTAAAGAGAAATAATTTTTGGAAGTAATCATGATATTCATGATAGAATTATGGAATGTCATATTTCATTCTTAACCAGAAATGAGTTCGGATTTATTTAAAATACCAAATGACATCTAAAAATCGTAAAATTTTGAAGATATGTTATAGACATATATGAGATACACATAAAAAGTTTCAGCATCAAATTCCATCTAGTTAAAGAGAAAAGATTTTCGGAATTAAGTCTAAAACTTAGTACACAAACTACACAAATTTCCAGAACTAACGCAAAATTATCAACCAATCATAAGTTCAAATTTATTTAAAATACTAAACGATATCCAAAACTCATGAAATTTTGTGAACATATTATAGACATATACTATATTCACATATAAAAAGTTTAGCTTCAAATTCCATATATTTGGAGAGAGATAATTTTTTGAAGCATAATATTCAGGACATAATTATATAATATGTCTTGTTTTCGTCCTTAATAATGAATGAGTTTGGATTTATTTAAAATACCAAATGACATCCAAAAATCATGAATTTTGAGGAGATGTTATAGACATATATGGGATACACATAAAAATTTTAGCTTCAAATTCCATCTAGTTAAAGAGAAATGATTGTCGAAAGTAAGTCCAAAATTCATGACAGAAACTGTAAAACGTTTCCAAGTTAATCTTACCAAAATTTCACACAATTTATTAACAATTAACACATAATCTAAGCATGAATAGTCATCCAATACAACATATATAGCTTCTCTAACATGCGTACACCCTAGAATATAGTTAAAATTAAAGTAGTAAAGATGTTACTCACCTATAGCTTCTGAATTAGATTGCATCTAAGGTCCACGAAGCATTCCATTCGATAAACTTCAACCTCATGACCACACCAAAAAATACACTATTACTATCATCTCTTATGTTAATAATCTACAACTCAAGAAATAAAAAAGAGTTTCTGAGTTTACCTTATGAAAACTTCAACTCCAAAGATTTTGTTTCTCATCTCTTGAAAGCTAGGCTTACGTGGGTATTTATAGGCCTAATTATGCATTATACCATCCAACTCATTAATCCACCTCCCCTAACTCTATATTCTAATTAATTCTACCTCTGCTAAACCTCCCCTATGACACTAACTAGCAAGAATCATGCACAATAAAAATTGGATAATTTCATTTGCATAATTTCATTAAGGCCATTTTTCATGATAATCATTCCCTATAGGTCCCTAACACAATTGCGCTTAAGTCCTTAAGTTCAAAAAATAGAATATTAAATATGCATATGGGTCATTCCCAAATATTTATATTCCACAACATCTAAAAATATTCAGGGCATTACATAAGATATTATACGCAATTATACAAAATACCCGTGCATAACACATGCGAGAGCAAAATTATCATAACTCAATTTTGCAGGGTGTTACTGCTAGACATAAGACAAAAATAACATGGTCCAAACTATTCTAACCCAACTCATCCCATGTGGTCTTAAACAGAAAACCCAAATCAAACTAGACACGTGAAAGTAAGTGAAGGTACCAATATACTCCGTTAAAATGAGAATCTTTTGAATATCCCTCCGTCGGACTACTTGATCATCTGAAGATTGACGTATCTCCATTATCCTACTTATCATACGTTTGGACACTTTTTTGGAGGTAGGATATCCACAATGGAAAAAAAACATTTGTCTAAAGGGCAGAAAAACAAAAAAGGTACGCCTTAAGATCTACGCCGCTGATTCAACTTTTAAACCCATGTCCCCTTACAAAAACACCTCGGGATCCAAGGAAATCCTTTAGAGAGCATGTTCTTTGAGGAGAATCAGTGGCTCAGATGTTGCAAGCTTTCTGTGTCGCGAAAGGTAAGGCCTCTACCTACCCGGGAAAAAAAAGTTGGGGTAAGTGGTTTATGTTGGAAATCAGTTCCGGTTTATTCTACTCATCAAGATGAATAAAATGGTGTATTCACATATCCAAAACGGATTTTAAATGAATGAAATATTCGACTTCGAAGTTAGCATGTTGAAATGAAGAACTGGATTATTTGCTTGGTATGTGGCATTAAATGTTAGTCTCATATCGTTAAAGAGTAAAGATGCAAGCAAATTAATAAGTTACAAATTAGCCAAAGAGTTGTACACTTGTACCCTTGGGGGGTACGAAGATTTTCTTGAAGGGAGAACACACCCAGAATTGGGCTTCGGTTTGAAACACACTTGCGCCCGCCCGCCCACCCACCCACCCACCGGGCTGGGCTAGGTTGTGTTAGGTTTTAATGGCAAACACAGATTGAATACACAGCGAAAAAATTACAAAATATTGAAACCTAGCCATGGATCCATGGAAAACCATAAAACGTGTTTAAAAGTTATACCTTAAGAATAGATCTACTGTCTCCAAGATATGTCGATCACAGCACTGCAATGTTGCGATGCCTCTACGGTATCCACACGAACGGATCAAAACTAAGCTTTTCTCATGTCGCGGTGCTAGTTGCGGGATGGGGTTATTCCTCACGATCTCTTTCTCAATTTCTGTGACGGCTAGGATTTTCTCATGTCATTTTTCCATATATATGTATCATATATATAGCTGTAGTAAATCAACCCTAAGAGAGTAACGAGCTTGTTGGGCTCATAATCCGACATGGGTCAGATTCGTGTATGGGTCTCTGAACTTTAGTCAGCCCATTTAATTTAATTAAATATCCAGCCAATGTCAGGAGTCAAAGTCTTACTTGGATTCCTAATTAAATTCACCTTATGAATTTAAATCCCAATTTCAATCCATTCTAAGTGTGTGATCCTGTAGGTTCCCATTACGTTGACAGTGATACTAAAATCATATTCTAGTATTACAAACGGTAAGCAGTATCTAGTAATACATCACTATTACTTTAGTAGGAATGTCAGTGACTTGACATAACCTATCAATGACCAATGTTACCATGTAGTTTAGTTCCTTTATCCAGATATCTTAGGCTCTGCTTGGTTCAAAGGAGGGGAGGGGAGGGGAGGGGAGGGATTTTAATGGAGGGGAGGGGAGGGAAGGGAAAGGGAGGGGATGGATTTAATGAAGATTCTGTTTGGTTCAAAGGAGGGGAGGGGAGAAAAAATAATTATCTTCTTGTTTGGTTCACAAGGGGAGGGAATGGATTTTATAATAAAATTACTTTTATACCCTTAGCCACATACTAGTAGAAACTTTATGATTTAAAATTTAGAATCAATAGTTAGATGTTTCGGACATTAGTCTTTAAATATAAAGATGAAAGATAAACAATTTCCGTATCTCAAATAAATATCTTGAATCGATTATTAACTAGATTCAAATATGTGAACAGTAGTCCATAGTATACATCAACAGAAAAATTATACACTCATCATTGACTTCTCAATCAACTCATGATGTGAGACGGGAGACTGAGGACCACTGTTCTGAAAAGGTTCATCAACGGAGGAAGAGGCTAAGAGGGTCGACACAGTACAACTAGAGGAATTCGGAAATAGTAGCAGCATTCTTACGGTCTAGTATATATGGTTTTTAACTAAAGGTGTGTTCAACCGTTAATTTTTATAATTTTTCTTCTAAAATAAATTAATATCAATTAGGTCTAGTATATATGGTTTTTGTAAGTTTTACTGTAACAAATTTCTTTTTCAACCAACTTCCTCATTCAAGAATTTGGTTTTTGTTAAATTTGATTAATCTTTCCAAAACTTTTCCCCAAATGATGAGGAAACTATATGAAATGTTCGATTTTATGTTTATAATGACATATACAACAACAAAGATGATGTGGAGATTGAAGAGGGAAAATATGAAAGAGAACTAACTAAAAGGGCAATTTAGTCCATTCACATTAAAAAATTAGACATAATTTCTCTTCCCTCTAAATCCCCCCAATATTGGAGGGGAGCCAAAATTGGCTTAGGAGGGGTGTTGCACCCCCCCCCCCCATTTCCCTCCCCTCTCCTTCTAAAAAATGAACCAAACATGAAAAGTTTTAAAAAACCCCTCCCCTCCCCTCCCTTCCATTCTCCTCCAACCAAACACTCCCTAATTGACCACAAGGCATAAAGTGTGTCACCCTTATACAGTTCAATCTTTGGTTTCTTGATGTCTGCGTAGACTACTTAAACAAATAGACTCAATATCTCATATTGACTTATTTGAGTACGGTCATGCATTTTGCAGTCTCACTCAATCAAGAGGCCCGTAGATATCGCTCTTGTTATGTAAAAGGACAAATCCTATCTAAGTCACTCACATTCCTCCGCATGATTTGTAGTATATCCAATAGTCGACTTTATAATCACCTTATTACAGGTAATATTTGACAATATTAACACATAGTAACTTCAAGTCAAAGAACTACATACACTATAGTCACTGTGAGAACCGCTTATGACACTCACGTAACGATCCATGCAGCGTTCTCATGGTGGGTCAGTTCGGTACATTATTACTCTAATATGTACCCATGTGAAGACTTGATATCTCATATCCATGACCCGTGAGATACGGTCATCAGTCTACACACATACTAGTCTTTATATATTATTGTTGTCCTAATTCACAATAATACTTGACTAAGAACATTTAAGAATAGTGTTCTGATTACAACGAATAGGATTTCACAATCAAGTTATACACTTGATATCCCATGGTATTGAACCTACTATTCTAAGGACTTTATTATACTCATTTAATCACAATAAACAACACAATAAATGAAATGCCTCATATATGATATAAATGTCACAATGCCTCAATACACAATTGGTCTCTAGGGCATACACCAACAGGTTGGGCCTGAGCTTGGGCTTTGGTGTAAAAACCGCCATTCCATTTTCTAACACCTTTACCACTGCTAAGCACTTAATCAGACAATGCTATCATATCTATCTCGCCAAAGCCATTGTTATTCCAGTGCCAATTAACGGAGTCCAGACTGTTGTATCTTGGAAGACGACCACTATTCAACTGTATGCACCCTAGCAGTGGCGGAAATAACGTCTTAAGGACATTGTTTTTCAGTAACAAGCCTCAGTTTATCTGTTCACAATCTTCAAGGTCAGAATCGAAGATAAAATTATCTTTTCTTCGTTCTTCGTTCTTCGTTCTTCGTTCTTCGTTCTTAGTGAATTTCACTGTTTGCAAAACAGTATAATTGCGGTTAAATTCGAGAAGGAATTTAATTCGCTTTTATTAATTTTCAGAACAAAATTAAGTTTGTCTACTTAAGCCATAATAGTTTATTGTTGTTGTGCCAACTACCTATAGATATCTAAACTTTGCTTCCAGGGCATAGACAAGCAATTAGGTAGTTTATTGTTGTTGTGCCAACTACCTATATATACTAGTAATTTACACGTGCAATGCACGTCTTAATAAATATAGTTTTTTAAAATAAAAATTTAGACATGATCTGAATTTGAACTTAGAACCTCCTTTATGATAGTTATGCACGTGTATTGCACGGATTGGTAGATTGACAAAACATGTACAAATGACACTAAGGCCTTCTCCCATTATAATATTAGAGATTGGGGAATTTCTTAGTTTTTAAAAATAGTGGGGGTTTATGCTAGTTTTCACATTTTAAATGAGGGCATTTGCTAAAATATTCCTTTTTTAGGGGCTGCACGTGCATCACACGGATATGTTTGGTGGATTTAGTTTGGCCATATATTGCACGGGTTTGCTCAGTTACAAAATTAGGGTTTGTTTGTTTACAACCCCAACTCTCCCATTAAAATAGTAGAGAAGAGATAAACTTTGCTTCCAGGGCATAGACAAGCAATTAGGTTGACATCCTACCTCATCACAGTCACAATGTGGGAAAATGCACATTATACAACAAACTTGATACTCCCATAAACAAGTACAAATGCAGTAAGTAGCACCAAACTCCAAGTACAGTTGGCATCAAATCACCCAAAAAAAAAACCCTTTCCCCTTCAATTCCAACACTTTCAAATTCATCCAAAAAAAAGCACACGACTTTGACAAAGAAGCCAACTTTACCTCGTTGGGTAGCCGATAGAAGCGAAGACTGGTGGGTTTCGGTGAGGAATTCGAGCAAACCCACAATCCATTGATCCCCTCCACTGCCTCCCACTTCGCCCTCTTCTTCCATTCTTCTTCAACCTCTTGTTTTATTCAGGGTTTTAAAATTACAAAAAAAAAACAATATAAGTAAAAATGGGAATTAGAGAGGGATTTGAAGTGAAAGAGAAGGGACCGACGAAGAAGAATACATGGTGCCGTCATCGTCGTCTTCGTTGTCGGGGAGATCGCCAAATGCGCGCTTCTACATGTCCGCTTCGGTCTCAATTTTTGGAATTTTTTGCCGTACTAGGCCACTTTTTGAAACTATTTGCAATTTTAGGTCCCTCCCAAACTATTAGCATTTTTGGCTAGCTAGTGCCACGTCAGCAGCAGCCGCTATTGAGAATAGCGGCATCTTCATAGCTACTGACACATTGTACTCCCGCGCTTGGCAGATTATATAGGATATTGTATAATTGCAAACTACTTGGTGTAACTGAGGTCATTATTGTTAATAGCGACCTCGTCTAACTAAGGTCGCTATTCCCAATAGCAACCTCAGGTGGGCCTAAAAGCGATTGGGCCAATCTGCGGTCGCTATTGGGAATAGCGACCTTGGTTATACGAGGCCGCTATTGACAATAGTGACCTCAGTTACACCAAGTCGTGTTCATTATACAATATCTTCTCTATAATCTGACAAGTGTGGGAGGTCGCTATGAAAAGGCCGCTATTCTCAATAGCGGCCGCTGCTGACGTGGCACTGGCTAGCCAAAAATGCTAATAGTTTGTGAACTGGCCTAAAATCACAAATAGTTTCAAAAAACGGCCTAGTACGGCAAAAAATTCCAACTTTTTGGGGGGATTGGGAAGAAATTGGAGGGTGGGTTTTGGGTTAAAAGATAAGTTATCTTTTAAGGGATAAATAGTCCAGAGATCCTGAGGAGAAGCATAAATTGTTTTGAGGGGCTTTTACTTTTTTGGAAGTCCCTTGTCAAAAAGTCATGTAAATGTCATTCTTTTCCTTTTTACTCTCTTCGATAGCAAAATACCGCACAACCCGTAAAGTCTCTCAGTTCTTTGTAAGTATCCATTATGTACCTTCAGTATAGGTTATCATAACCTGCTGAGCAAAGATTGACTCGAGAGAGAGATGTTACACTATCATAACTTTTTGAACAGATACTTCCACATGTGGAACATAGGTTCTATATAAGGCACTTGTTCAAGAAGATATTTACTACATGACTTGGCCTAAGTTGTAAAAGAAAGTGCACGCAACACCAAAAACATGCACTAAGCATAAATTCTTGGAGTTGATGCAAGAAATCAAGTCTATAATTTTTTTAGCATGGGAGTATTTAGATACCACAGCCAACAGAGATCATTGGTGCTGACATAGATTTCCACTTTGGAGTAAAAGTTATATGGTTTCAAACGACATCTGTGAGTCCTTCAATAGCTGGATCTTAAAGGCTAGAGATAAAACTATAATCAATTTGATGAATATTATTAGAAGACTAATCACTATGAGGCTGTCTTCTAAGAAAGCAATTTTTTTTAGGTAGAAGCAATAAGTATGCCCAACAATTTTTTTAAAATTTGCTCAGAGTAGGAAAAGAGCTTCTAGTTTCTGTGTCTTACATTGTATGGATGAAAAGTATGAGGTTACTATGGAAATGAGGGTATGGTTGTGGATATCGAAGCTAGAACATTTAGTTGTTACTTATGGCAACTCTCAAGTATCCCTTGCAAACATGGTATAGCAGGCATATTGAGAAATGATGCAAAGATAGAAGATTATGTTGATAACATGTTCAAGAAGGGGGCATATAAGAGGGCATATAAAGAAATTCTTTATTCAATTAGAGATGCAATATTTTGGCCAAAGAGTCAGGTGCAAGGCTATTTGTTAGAACCGCCAATATGGATAAGGAAATCTGTTCGGCCGTGAAAGAAGAGAAAGAGAGGTGAATATGAGAAACTTGAAATATTGTAACCAAATATTGTAAAGAGAGGTGATAAAGAGGTGATGACAATCAAAGGCAAACCTCAAATATAACACAAGTGTTGGGAGTTCAATCATAATACGAGGAGCTGCAAGAACCCCATCATTGACAAGCCTGGAGAACAATTATAAGGCCTCCAAAACCACATTCTTCTCAACAACTCAAAACAAGGGGAAGATGCAGGGGAGTGGGTAGACGGAACAAAGGAGTTAGTGGTGGAGTTGGATGAGCGAGTGGAAGATTAAAATAAAGTAAAAGCATCGTACAGCTCAATTATTTTTTATGGATCCAATATCTTTATTCAAACTTTGCTAACATGCATTCTTATGTTTTCTCAATGGTGTAGGTGCTTTGGAGGACAAGACATGTGAAGCTATCGTGGAGTGTAGCATTGTTATCATTAGTACACCTTTTTTTTGTAATAGCTATAGACTTGTGAGCTATGCTAGCCATTAATTATGTGTAATTTTGTTTAAAGATGGCTAATCACTTCAAAAACTACTTCGATCTTGGTTACTCATTTCAAACATCTGTTAATTCCCTTAAACATTGGTCTTTTGATGCAGTTGTAATGTTGGTTATACTGAGATTTACTTTTGATGTAGTTGTGATGTTTAAATGTAGTTGTGATGTTGGTTGAATTGAGATTTACTTTTGATTATTTTTAGATCATTACATCTGAATGTTCTTCAAAAGCAGTTTGTTTATTGCTTTCTTGAGTGACATCGGGAATAACTTTTCGAGTGGGAGTTTGTTCAGCAATTGTGCATGTTTCCTGTGCTTTTAGATGTTGTTTTGACTTGTTGAGGAATCAGTAGTTGGTTGAGTGGAAGAATGAGTATCGGATGGTCGTCGAATATTTTTTTCTTTACTTTCTTCTCTCAATGGTTGTTGAACATTTTCTTCTGGCGAGCTAGAGCGGGGGGGTGAGAGACCAATTTATGCAGACCGGGAGTATGTCTCACCCACCGCTTCCCCCCCCTATCAATGCGTGACAGCTGGCAATGGAGGCACTGAGTCTGATACGCTGCACCCTTCGAGGAACGCGGTATTCGATACCCGCGGTAAGATGAACCGCGGTGTTGCTTTGGATTACTCTACACCGGATGGCTCTTCTGATGGGCCAACCAATGGGCCTTTTATTGGCAATAATGGGCACAAAGAGGTGTCCAAATTGCCTGTTTCTGCGATTGGGCTTTGTACTTCTGTTGAGTCGAGCGGGCCCAAAGAGGGGTCCGCCAGAATCAAGTCTAGTATTGTTATCGAGTCTAAAAGCGACGGGCCCAATGAGGGGTCCGTGGGGAAAATTGACAGTCCTAGTGGTGAGCCTCTACACACTGACAGTGATGAGGATCCAGCAGGACGACTCAATCTCGATGATGAATTCTCTTACTCTGAGGAGGAATCTGAGGATGCGGAGTTCATTGCTAACACTCAGAGGGAGATTTCGCCGAAGCTTGTACTGTCCACAATTCCAGACTCAGCTCTGGGATTTAGCTCGAGACAGCCCCGAGGAGCGGTTGGTTTCAGAGTTCAGCAACCCGCCAAGAGGGCTCATGTGGAGTCCTTGGATGACTATCTTGAGGTTGCCGCTGCGGCAAAAGCCGCTAAGTTCGACAATGGAGGTACGACAAGTTTTTTAGCGTCCATTTTAAATTGCATGTCAGATTCTGATGTTATTTGCCTGGCTATTACATGTGGATTAGAAGTTTGGGACACTGAACGTATCGCACTACTCCTCAATAAAATCCGGGGTTGGGAAACACAAAGGGTTAGGACAGCTGAAGATAACGCTTCTGGAGATGGCACAGTGCCGACTATCATTCTCGAGGATGTAGCCGGCCCTACGCCCTCCACTACGATCCCCCAAGACAAGTCCCCCCAATGAATACACTATTTTGGAATGTTAGGGGGTTGGGGGATAGGGGTAAGAGGGGTATGGTAAGGGATGTCATTAGCAACTCCAAGGCAGACGTGGTAGGACTGCAGGAGACCAAACTCCAGCATGGGCTCAAACTCAAAAGAGTGGGTGGTAACAGAATCAAGGAGTGGGTGTTACGCCCCTCTGCCGGTGCCTCAGGGGGGATTGCTATAGGATTTAACTCTGATCTTCTTTCCTGTGAAGAGGAGCACTGTGGAACGTTCTCTTTGACTGCCCGACTTAAGCGACGTTCCGATGATTGGATGCAGATGGTGACTGTGGTCTACGGGCCGAATGTGGCCACAGACAGGGAGGCTTTCTGGCAAGAACTGGCCGACATCCGTCAGCGCTGGTCGGGACCTTGGATTGTGGGTGGGGATTTCAACATTACTAGATTTGCTTTTGAGCACAAGGGAAGAGGTGCTAGCGACAGGCACCGAGAGGAATTCAATAGAGTTATCACGGAACTAGATCTGATTGATATCCCGATCAATGATAGACTCTTTACTTGGTCTAATCTGCAAGCGGTTCCGGTTATGGCCAAGCTGGACAGGATCCTAGTCTCTATGGATTGGGAAGCCTTGTTTCCTCTCGCATCGGCCAAAACAATTCCTAGACCAACTTCAGATCACACCCCGATCCTACTCGACGTGGGGATTCGGGGAGCCCGCAAGCCTAGGAAATTCAGATTTGAGAAGGCCTGGCTGGAAATCCAGGGTTTCCACCATATGGTTATGGAGAACTGGGCACTCCCATTGACTGGCCGGGACGCAGCATCTCGATGGTGTGGGAAAATACGAAGACTTAGAAGGAGGCTCGGTAGATGGAATCGGTCTAGATTCTCCAACATCTGGCGTGATAAAGAGTCCTTTCTGGAAGAAATTGATGAGCTTGAGAGGGTGGAAGAGACGAGAGTCCTTTTGCAGGAAGAGCGAAACAGGCTTTTAGCACTCCGTGATAACATTGCCAATCTGTACAAACTTGAAGAAATCAAATGGCAACAGAGATCCAGGATTTCGTGGCTCAAAGAGGGAGACGCGAATACGGCCTACTTCCATCAGGTTGCAAGTGCTAGAAGGAGATCCAATCTGATCCTATCTATTCAGACAGATACTGGAACTTCACAGGATGAGAAGGTGATTTCCTCTACCTTCCAGTCCTTTTATAAGGGTCTCTTTGGGAAGAAGAATGGCTTTAGGACCCCCATGGGTGAGGACTTCTGGCTAGAGTACCAAATGGATCCAGGGCAAATTGCTTCCTCCTTGGAGGAACCTTTCACGGAGGCAGAGGTCAAAACGGCCATTGACCAGATGGGAGCGGACAAGTCGCCTGGGCCAGATGGTTTTCCTATGTTGTTCTTCCAAGTATTCTGGGAAGAAATTAAGGGAGAATTTATGGATGTTATGACGGAATTTTTTCACAATACCCTGAGGTTGGGGATGTTCAACTTTGCAGAAGTTGTGTTGATCCCCAAACGGGAGGATTCCAAGGGCGTTGGGGATTTTAGACCAATTAGCCTGATAAACTGCTCGGCTAAGATCATCACTAAGGTCCTAGCTATCCGATTGGGTGGCATTATGGACAGCCTTATCAGTAAGACACAGTCGGGATTCATTAAGGGCAGATGTATCCTAGACTGCGTGGCTACTGCTGAGCAAGTTATACACCAATGCCACAAGAGCAATTCCAAGAACTTCCTCCTCAAGCTGGATTTTGAGAAGGCATACGACTCGGTGGACTGGGACTGTCTGCTAGAGGCTCTCAAGGGGAGAGGCTTTGGGGATAAATGGATTAGATGGATAAAACAATGTTTATACTCTAGCAAAACGGCAATCTCAGTGAATGGGAGACCCGGTCCTTCGTTCCCGTGTAAGAAGGGACTCCGTCAGGGGGATCCGCTATCCCCACTTCTATTCACTATTGTTGCGGATGTGCTCAGAGGGATGCTAGTTAATTGTCAAAGAAAAGGGTGGATATCTCCTGTGGCCAGTAGCACTGCTAATCAGGGATGCACGATCCTTCAATATGCTGACGACACCCTAATCTTTGGAAATGGATCTAGAACGGAAACTATTTGCTTCAAAGGGGCCCTTTACTGCTTTGAGGCCTGGTCGGGCCTTAGAATTAATTTCCACAAGAGTGCGTTGATTCCTATTTCACTTTCAGAAGCTGAAACTCGGGAGCATGCCACCATTCTCAACTGTGCGATAGAAGAATTCCCGATCAAATATCTCGGGCTTCCGCTACGTCCAGGGAGGCTTTCTAAAGCTGACTGGTTGCCTATTATTGACAGGGTGGAGGACAGACTGTCTGGTTGGAAAGGCAAATCACTCTCCCTTGGGGGCAGAGTGGTTCTCATCAACTCTGTGTTATCCAATCTGCCCATTTACTACATGTCCTTTTTTGAACTCCCAATGTGGGTGATACAAAGGATTGACCGTATCAGGAAAATATTCCTTTGGAAAGGTGCAGATTCAAATAAGGGAGGCTACCACCTTATTAAGTGGAATATCGCTTGCATGAAAAAGAGGCACGGAGGGCTAGGAATCATTGACCTCAGAGATATGAACTTGGCACTCCTGAGAAAGTGGTGGTGGAAAGTGTTTCATCACGGCGGGGAAGGATGGCAGGACTTTATCCAACCTTACCTCCGAGGGAAAGGGACTAGAAGCTTAGGCTTTCGCGTAGGACCAAAAGCCCCCCACTTCTGGAAAGGAGTTGCTAAAGCCAGCGGTGCTTTCAACTCAGCCACCTCATCCGTGATCGGCAATGGTCGATCCACCAGGTTTTGGTGGGACAAGTGGTGCGGTCCCCATTCTCTTAAGGAAGACTTCCCAGAGTTGTTTGCTGCAACGAAACGGCCGAATATCTCGGTGGCGGAAACATGGAAAAGAGGGACGTGGAAACCGTCGTTCCAAGGAACTCTTTCTCCAAGATTGCTTCAGAAACTGCATGAACTACAATTGCGCATAGTCCAATCTGGGGTGATATGTGCCCAAGGCCCAGATCACATGCATTGGGGCCTCGAGAACAAAGGAGTGTTCTCGGTTAGATCTCTTTACCACTGGATTCACTACCGAGGATGCAGGCCCAGCTGGGCAGCAGTTCTTTGGAAGACCAAAACACCTCTGAAAATTAGAGTCTTCCTCTGGCTTGTGCTCAACAATGCCGTACTCACTAGAGAGAACCTGGCCAAGAGGCAACCTCACATTGCGACCAATTGCGGGTTCTGCAACGTTAACGTGGAAGATTTGAACCATCTGTTTCTTCACTGCACCAGAAGTAAGGCCATCATGATAGAGGTGCTGAGAGCACTAGGAACAAGTGACTACCCAAGAAACTATGAGGAACTGTGGGTCGGCTCAAGATTTGCCTCATCCCGTCACGATATGAAAGATGCATGGTTCATTGCCATTGCGGCAACCACATGGGTGTTATGGCTAGATAGGAACAATTTTTATTTCCGTGCTTCATGTAATTCAACTTCTAGTAATCTTACTCATATCATGCATCTAATTTCTTTTTGGGCTACAGCTGCTGCCTCAGGAGCAAGAGGGAGAATTGCAAGGGTTTTCCAGGTGGATGACTACGACGACGAGGAGATAGAAATCGGGCCAACCCTGGATTGATGAGTGGACATCCGCTGCACCTTTACTTACTTTGTATCAGGCCTTAGTATTTTGTATTTGTGTTCGGTTGCCTTTAGACTGGATGATGTAACCCATCCCCCAGAGTTTTGTTGGGGGCTATGTTTTATTTCCTGTACCGCACTTTTATTTTCCCGAGACTTCGGGGTTGTTTATTAATCACTTATTAATGAAACAGGGTGGCGTTATTCCACCTTTTCTTCAAAAAAAAAAAAAAAAAACATTTTCTTCTTCATTTTCACCTTATGCTTGTTTTGGGTTTGGTGCAGCATCACGACTTTTCTTGCTGGAAAATTGAACATCCGAAACTTGTTTAGGTTGATCAGCAGATTTTTCTTCTCTTTGCAAGTTTTTTTGAATATTTTCTTCATGGTTTTGGTTTGGTACGGTACTAAAGCTAGTTAGTAGAGTAGAAAGGTTTGGTTTTTTTTTCTTTTTTTTGAGGGAAAAGGTGTAGTATGGCCACCATATTTCATTAATAATAAATTAATAATACAAACCCAGAGAACTGGGCCAGATTAAAACCTACTAACAGAAAATAAAAACATATATGAAGCAACATGACCCGTACAAACAACAAATCTCCCCAACAACCCTAGAGGGTGGGTCGACAAATAGCCCGGTCCAGCAAAATTGTGAGTAGAAATGTTTTGTTGGGGAGTTGCTTTTTCAGTTGGCTTCACACCTTGCTCACCTTGCTCTTGCTCTTGGTTTGACTTGGCATCAGCAGAACCTCCATGAGCTAAAAATATCCTGGCATAAGCCAAAACTGTGGGTGTTTCCGATGCTTTTAGATGTTGTTCTTGGCTTGCCGAAGAATCAGGAGTAGTTGGTTAAGTGGAAGACTGATTATCAGAGGGTTTCTTTGACCAATTAAATCATCTTGACGAGTTTGCTTGATTGCTTGAAGAGTTTGCATGATCAATTAAATCATCAGAGGGTTTCCTTCGATCTATTTAATGCAAACTAGTACCCAAATATAGTCATGTGTTAGCAGTATGATTTAATTATGAAAGGATAAGGATACAAATGTAATTTAATAACTCTAACTTAATAGATGGGGATAAGCTAACAGAGGAATGAATATAATGTACTTTTCAAAAGATATATGGACATATTGTATTCACGTTCAACATTGGGGGTACTTTGGTTTTTGGCCTAATTTGAGGTAGGCTTTGCCTCTCCAATACCTAATTTCCTAAAAACAGAATATGGCATAAGATGAATACTTGCTCCTAAATCACATAGTGCTTTATGAAAAGAAATTTTTTTAATAGTGCAAGGAATTGTAAAACTCCCTAGATCTTTAAGTTTATGTGGCAGCTTCTGTCACGCTCCGCTTCCCAAAAAGAATACGGAATACGGATATGCAACAAAAGCCCAGCGAATGATTTTCATCATCCATAAGCTGTTCGGAAATCTTTACAGTATCTCACAAAATAATCAGAGTCGGAAGCGAAATAGTCAACCACACATGCATAACTGAATCAATAAACCAATAGAATTTACTTGAAACAAAATATAATATTCTCAAATAAATCAGAATCTGGACAAGTCAAATATCCTGTGTCACATCGCCCAAATACAAAATAAATATTCAAGTACTCAAAATACATTGTTCCAAAGTAACAATAATAATAATACTAATTAAACAAGAAATCCAGCACTAATATCTCATTTCGCCAATACCGTCGGGCGGCTGACCATCCTGATCTGCAATTAATGATTGCAGGAGAAGGAAAGAAAAAACAAGTACTCGTCAATTGCACGTTACGGGCCACTTATAATGTAGGATACAAGCACATGGAAAACTAACAAATAGCATGGAATATTGCATCAACAGTGATAACTAGCATGAATCAGTAAAATAAAGTCAACTAGCATGGTATACTAACAGTACAAATGGATGTGTCAAATATAATGTCATATGGCAACTAATTATAGTGTCTAGTAACAATAAGCTCAGTATATCAGTGATTCAGGATAACAGTATAACAGTATCAGTCTTATGTTCTTACAGTCTTGTGTGTATTACTAGCTAGGTAGAACTTCATGCATCCCGGTTTTTACTACATAGTTGCTACATCAAACAGTTTCGCTTTTAGATTTCATAGTGGACCATAATGGGGTAGTGTACTCAGGTATCAGTAACAGTAACAGTAGCAGTAACAGTAACAGTATCAGAAAAATAACAGTAACAGTAGCAGTATGCAACACTAGGCCCTTCCAAGTACATGTTTCCATATTTTTCACTACTAGATCTTCCCTTAAGAAATCCCGGCTTGGTTACTTTCATTATGGTCATCAAACAGGCATGAATGTGTACGAAATAGTATCAAACTAACATGATATAATCAGTATTAGGTTCAGGGAAACAAATAAACATGCACAGGTGAGATACAGTCACATAAACGAGCAAAACAGTGTATGTTCATATTCAGGACAGCAAGACCGTACAGTACTAAAACAGTGAATCTCGGCGCTACAGAAATGTAAATCTGGATCCGTCGAAGAATCTGGAAAATAGACTTCCACACGAATCCAGAGATTATAAATAAGCCATATAGTATTTCACAAAATCATAACTCAAAACTGATTTGAATCCAGAAAACACGTTCAGTCAGAAATCAGTAAAACGAATTCTCAGTCAGAAAAACGGCATCAAAATCTCTCAAATAAATCCAGTAAAAATCTGGGGTATTCCCCTATACGTCTAGAATCAAAATATAAAGTTTCATAATATTCCAGTAAAATTTGTTCAGTCATCAAAAATAAGAAAACATCAAAAACGATAGTTTGGTAAATCTGGAATTCCCAACACTGCTGTACGAAAACTATGATATCTCGCAACCAGTAAAACCAAATCCAATTCCGCCAAAGGTATATGAAAATAGATAAAATATAATAACTTTCATATTTCACAATAATTTTTCATACAGTAAAAAGAATCAGGGTGAAAATAAGGTTTTTTATAAAACAGCGAGCAAAATACAGCAAGTATGGCTTTTGTAAACATGCATGAACGACATATAAAACGCATCAATAAAATTCACCAAAATTTTGGTTAATACCTAACTAGATAAAGAAATATGTACCAAAGTTTTGGATCAAAATAATATACGTAGCATAGTTCTTTAAAATGATTTGTCATCAAAATTACCAAAAAACAGAATCTGGAAAAGATCGACACCTCTGTAGTAAAACAGTAATACCTCACTCGTACGAAAACAAAATCAAGCAAGGTCAGAGGGGTTTGAAAATAGACGAAATTCTCTAAAATTCATGTTTTATACCGAAATTAAGATACTGACTTAAAATAGTCCAAAACAGCAAACAAAACAAATCAGCGACAAAATACAGATTTTTCCCTTTAACAACAACTCAAACATATATCATAAAAAACTTGTTCAAAACACAACTAAATATGAAACTGAGTCTACCAGGTGTCTAAAAATCATAAATTAGGGTATCTAGCATGTCCACACCAAATATATCACATGGATCTCAACCAAATCACGAATTCTCACAAAAGTCTCACATACATGATCAAAATCAAGAACGGGTAAAACCTAAGTTAATTCATGTCCATATTGTGTTGTGAGTCATCTATGGTCAAATTTTCACAATAGAGACAAAACCCATCAAACATAACACAAACAAGAGTCGTCTCTAGATCCAACTACACTATAGGTGGTATTTTTGACTTGTATCAAACAAATAAATTGGAGTACAAGTTACTTACCTTAACCGAAGATAAAGAACGATGCAAATCACGAGTAAAGAGCAAAACCCACGAACGAAAATCTACCAATCAACGAATCCAAGCAACTAGAGCGAAAATCTCCACACGAACAAAACTCCAAAAGCAAGATGATCCAAGAGGGATGAACGGCGATAGTGGCTTGCGGCCACAAGAGAACACCAAGAGAGAAGGACGAGGGATTTGTGTGGTGTGAGGTGGTCAGGATATGCAATAAGGGGATCGGGAGTAGGAGCTTGGGTTTGGGTGTTGCCGGGGTGTGCACAGGCCGGGAAAGGGGCTCAGCGGCCTGGAGGGGGTGGCATCGGGATCAGGTCGGGAGGGGGTCGGCCTGGGGCTGTGTGCGGGTCGGGGTGCAAACAAGGAGGGGAGAGAAAGAGAGGGAGTGGCTGGGATTGTGAAGTAGGGGATTTAGGGTTAGGGTTTAGTGGGGAGGGGTTTATATATAGGTTTAGTTGTGGGTTAATGGGTTAATGGGTATTAGGAGTAGTAGTAGGTTTACCAATGGGTTTTGAGTCAAACAAATAGGAATAAAAATAGGATTTGGATTCAATTTGGCTTTGGTAAATCTTATTAGGGATCAAATAATAGGATGGAGAAATAGGACAACCAAATCACCACCACCACAAACACCTAAAAATAAAATAAAATAAAGACAACGAGACCAAAAAGAAGAAAGGACAAAATAATGAAGAATGAAACCGAAAAGACAACCAATCAAATACAAAGAGTTCAAAATGAAATAAAACAAATATATATTGAAAACAATTCCAATATACGTGTCACGCCCCACTTCCCAGAATACAGGAACACAGGCACGTAACTGAGGCCCAACGAATGATATAAGTATGCCAACCCATATCATCCATAAGCTGTACCAGTCTTAACTCAACAATATAAGAAAAATGAATCACAACCACGCAGAAAAAATAATCACATAAACGGGAATGAAATTCAATAACCAAATCTGGAATATAAGAACTTACCAAATAGTTCGAGAGGCTCCTGCTCCAATCGTAGAAGAACTGCTCACCAATGCCTTCTGGTAATTCTCCTTGTGCACCTGTGCTTGTTCATCTAAAAAGAAGGAACAATTTGTCCTTAGAGCAAGTACGGACAACAAGTAGTGAAAAGCAGAGAGTAAAGGACAAGGTACGTGAAGGAATATGAATCAAAATTAAATTGCAAAGACAATAATGGTACTAATAACAATGGTCATAATCAAGTATATACATGTCAACTTATGTCTATTAGCATGTTGTTTCTCCTATCTAGTGAACTTACTACTGTGTCCCATACCACAGGTTCGGTACACGCACAACAGTGTTCGTTTTAGACTTCGTGGTGGGAACTACAGAGCGTGTACTCGGTGTCAATAACAATCATTTACCATTTACAATCAATCAATTTACAATTTACAATCAATCATTCACAATCAATACTTCTCTTTTCATGTCAATACGATATCACGATAAGGCCTTACAGAGTAAATTTTCTGAGACTGTCCACTACTAAGTCAATCCTTAAACCCCGGCTTGTTTAGTATTTTATTAAGTCATACATGTACATGCAAGTGGTTATAAGAATGTCAAGGAGTGATAAGAATGCAGCAACATGATGCATTGCACAATAATAGCATGAAGCAGTAAATCTGAAACAACAATTCTCTTTATATTAGTTTAACCAATTCCTAATATAACTGGGTCGAAACCTTAGTACAAGACAGACATGGCAGCAGAAATTCACAAAAGCCATCACATATATGTTCATTCAAGTCGATAATCAACATGTTATTGTATCAGGAAATGCATTACACTAATGTACAACAATTAGAATGTTCATTACCGTGTACAATTCAATTTATGAAGTCATCAATCAAGTCACAATATCTCATTCAATCAATATATTCAATCACCATTCATTTCCCTTATATACAATTCTGGTCATTTTATTCATGTCATGTGTGTACATAGGCTTGGGTTGGAGTCAATGGATAGTAATAAGATGTCAAGAGTAGCGAAAGCAGTGAACACCACTTCGGGATCTGCTACACCAAAACACGGAACGACAAAACCCACCAATAGAATTTCGTCTTCTTCCTTAGGCAAGAGAGAGAGAGAGCGACGGCGCAGGGCTAGCCCGACGACTGTGAGGCAGGGCTCGCGACGACTGAGGTGGCGGCTGCGGCAGCGTTGGTCGGGAAGCGACGCAACGGGGGGGCTCAATGACGTGGTGCTCTGTTTCCGCACTCAAAACAGAGGACGACAGAGCGAGGTGTGCTCGGCCTTGGATGGCGGCGATGAGGTCGGGGATGGTGATGGAGTGGACGATGGTGACAGTAATGAAGGTGGCGGTCGGAGCAGGTGGTGCGAGGGTGGTTCTCGGCATTGGGGAATTGGGTTCGACTTGGGTGAGAACGAAGCGGAGGATGATGGAGATGGGGATGGGGCTAGGTTGGCGAGGGTGAGGAGTCGAGGACGACGACGGAAGTGGACGGGGTTGGCAATTGGGTTTGGTTCGGTTGGTGAAGACGAAGTGGAGAAGGGGGGCAGGTTTGGTTCTGTGATGGGAGCGCTCAGTTGGGGGAGAGGACGAGATGAGCAGCGATTCGAGCGATGGCTGGACGGAGAGGTGAAGACAAGGCGGTTCTCTGCGGTGAGGCTCACGATGAGGGGGAGTAGAGTCGAGCGGGAGAAGGAAGATGGCGATCTTGGGTTCTGTTTGGTTTGGGTTTGTTGGTTTTGGAGACGGGGGAAGGGAGAGAGAAGATAACAGGAGAGAGGGTAAGGGAATGGATTTAATAAAATAATAATTAAAGTAGTGGGTAGTTAGAGATAGTGGGGTTGTAGTTACGGGGATGTGGGAAGAGTGGGGAAAAGTGGAGGAATTGTATACGGGTGAGTGTATGGGTTTGTGGATTTGGGTTTAGGGTTAGAGTCCAATAGGAGATGAGATTGGGTTTGGGCTAAAATCCAACAAGATATGGGCTACTCTTTGGGCTTCAAATGAATATAATAAATTCAATAATAATTGTTGGGCTTCAAACCAAAAGGAGGAGAGACAAGATTTTTAGTTTGGAATATAAATTTGGGTTTCAATGGGAGATTCAAAAGGATTTAAATGCATTGGAAAGAATCTATACGGAAATTTGAAATACAACAATACATGAAGAAAGAAAAGAAATTGAAATCCGTATAATTGGAAACAGGGGTTACAATACGGTTCAGGAAAATACAAGAAAGAAAAATACACCAACACGAAAAATACACCTAAAAATATACAAAATGAAGAACAGGGGTTACAGCTTCTTTTGTAAAATTGCACTACTTTCTTCTGTTAACATCACCATCTCATGCTCTTCCAGCTTCCTCTTGTTTGATAAAATATCCTTTAAAAAAATTAGTATATTTAAGCATTTGTTCTAAAGCTTCAATAAAAGGAATATTAATATGCAATTGCTTGAAAATATTTAAAAATTTTGAAAACTGATTATCGAGCTAATTCTTTTTAAGCCTTTGTGAAAAAGGAATGGGTGGATCATAAGGAGAATTTGGATAAGTGTTAGAATTAAACTCCCCTGAAATTAGGGGTGGACAACTATTATCCGAACCGACCAATCCGAACCAATCCAACCCGAACCGACTGGTTTTTAACCGAACCAATTGGGGGTTTGGATTGGATCGGTTCTTGATCTTCAATAACCAATTGGATCGGTTCGGTTGTTGGATGAGGCTTTCAAATAACCGATAAAACCGAACCGACCACACATTTATGCATAAGTCCATAAAAAATATAGTTCTCCTGTAATTTCTTGAATATACAAATAGTCATTTCTCATTTTCCTTGAGATACAAACAGTCTTTTTTAATTTCTTTAATACATTCCGAGCAGTTGTTCTACCTATATTTTGGTTCTCCATAATCCTATGTGTTATGTTGTTGGAAAATGCTTGATTTACAGTGTGACCCAACTTAATAGAGTCATAAAGTTGATGTAACATTTAGTAGTTACTTTAATCAAGTCAAGCAGAAATTATTTTCTAAATCTTTTTTTATTGCACCTGAAATTCAATTAGATATGGTTATTGATGTTTCTTTTATGATAATAAACTAAGATTACAGAAGTATGAAAGTGAAAAAGTAGTTTATCTCACTCATTTAAACGTCATCATCTCAAACAATTAGTGCAAAATTCATTAACAACTTGTGGTTTTATGAATCTTCATTTTAAATTCATTTCTGAATAACAAGTAGCAGGTTGTTTCTTAAATTTGATTGAAGTTGATCCTTTAAATTTCAACAAAATTATGAATGATGTTGAAGGTGAAAAGTAGCACGCCAAACCGACCATCCAATCCAATCCAAACCGAGCTTAATCGGCTTGGATGGAAACCGATCCAATAAGGTTCGGATTGGTTGCGGATGAGAAAATTAAAAAACTGATCTTCTTTGGATCGGTGGTGGATGGTCCATATTAGGTCGGATACCGACCGATGCCCACCCCTACCTGAAATTGTTTGTCTTGAACCTCCTTTATCATTCTTAGAATGGTGATTGTCTACCTGCTGCGTTTGTTCCTCCAAAATTTGCTCTCTCACTTTGTTTTTCAACCATATTTTGTTCGGCATTTTTTGTTTGTGGCTGCTCAATTATTGTCCCACTTCTAAGTGTTATTGTTTTGACATGCTCCTTGGGATTGACCACTGTGTCACTAGGTAATGTTCCTGCCGTTCATTCGTTAAGAATATTTGAAATTTGACCAATTTAAACCTCAAGATTGTGAATTGAAGCTGAAGTTGAAGTTGCAACATTTTGGATTGTCAAATCTGTCTTCTGCATGTATTGCATGAACATCTCTTCAAATGTTGGCTTCTTTTCTTGTTGTTGAAAATTTTGTTGCGGTCTAGCTCCTCCTTGATTAATGTTCCAAGAAAAATTGGGGTGGTTTCTCCATCCTGGATTGTATGTGTTTGCATAAAAGTTGTTTTGCCTTTGAAAGGTTGGCACAATATTTGCTTGTTCGGCATTTAATAGAGCAAAAGGGCTCCCCACTTGGCAATCTACACTTGAATGATTTCCTGCACAAAGATCACATATCATATTAGTTTGAATAGTATTAACATTCGTATTACCTATTTGTTTAGATAAAATATCAAATTTTGCAGATAAAGTAGTAACAGGATCAAGTTAAAAAACTCCCGCCACTTTTCTTGACATTGTTCTTTCTGAAGACTATTGATAATTATTAGATGTCATCTCCTCTAAAAGTTCATAGGCTGCTTCGTGAGTTTTGCTCATAAGTGCACATCCAGCTGCTGCATCTACTATGGATCGATTTGTAGCTCCCAAACCGTTATAGAATGTTTGTACTTGTAGCCACTTCGGAGTTCACGATGAGGACACTTTCTCAATAGCTCTTTGTACCTCTCCCATGCATCATATAATGACTCGGTCTCGAATTAAGTGAATGTGGTGATGTCATTCCTTAACTTTGTTGTTTTTGCTGGGGGGGAAATACTTTGCCATAAATTTTTGTGCTAAGCCTTCCCAAGCTGTAATGACTCCCGACGGTAAAGAATTCAACCAAGCCGTTGCCTTATCTCTGAGTGAAAAAGGAAAGAGTATCAGTCGGATAGCATCATTGGAAACTCCATTGTGTTTGAAGGTATCACATATTTCGAGAAAGTTTGCAATGCGAACATTTGGATCATCATGTGCTAGTCCTCCAAATTGAACTGTCTGTTGAATCATCTGAATAATTGCTGGTTTAATTTCAAAATTGTTTGCTTCAATTGCAGGCCTTTTGATGCTTGATGTGTAGAACCCCGTATTTTCAAATATTATTTTTATATTTGAAAATGAAATTAAATTTATTTTTGGAGATTTAATGAATATTTTCAGAAAAAAAAAAAAATATCCTCTGAACACGTGCAAAACACATGCAAATGACTTTTGAGAAGTTGGAAAATTAAGTTTTCATCATGAAAAATCATTATTTAATATTTGTGATTTATTTAGTATTTTTCCAGACTTTTCTGAAATTTATTGGAGCTATTTGCAATTTTTGAGAAAAGAAGGACATTTTTGCAAATTTGACATTTTTAAGGGTTAAAGTGCAAAATGTATATTCTGGACGTTTTGAACAGTACTAATTGAGATTTAGAATGTATATTTTCTTATAGAACCTAATTTAAATGAGTTTTGATGGAATTTCCAAAGAACGATCTATATATGTAAATTTGTATTTTGGAAATGGTTGTTTTGAAAAAGTAGGGTAAAACCCTAATTATCAATCCGGCATATATGAGGGATTTTTCTCCCGGCCGTCATTGCTGATAAAATACCGAAATTTTGGAGATCTATTTTGGTGGAGAAAGGAGACTTTGGATCTAGCAAGAGAAGGATTATTTTCGTGGACTTTCTCAAATCTAAAGGTGAGAGATATAGAAATTGTTTTGTTGTTTGTTTCATGCGTGTGACTTTATTTTTGTTGGTTTGATTTTGTGAGTGTTATAATTCGTCTTGTTGATCTATGTGTACAAATATCATGATGTAATGGTTGGACGTTGTGAACAATATAGATATTGCGATGTGGTATGAATCATGTGAATAATGTGGATTAAATAGTAGATCTTTAATATTAAAATTGTTTGCAAAAAGCATGTTGAGATTTGTGTATGAATACCTGGACATTAGATTCATAATTCAGATTTGATTTAGATTTGTGAAGGAATTTAGATATTGTAAAACCCTAATGAAAGAATTTTGATTAGAACATGAGAACTTAAATCTTGACTTATTGATATTTGGAGTGATATATATGCATATACCTGATGAAGATTCGTCGAGATTTATTATTTTCCTGAATACGAACTATTTTCGTAAACATTGATCATTAAAAAGCTTCAGATTTTGATTTTGTATTCAGACCTAAACTTTGAAACCTGTAGGCCGACAGTCGACTGGCCTACTGTGCAGTCGACTGGTACGAGCCTGATGCTTAATTTTAGAGTTGTTGAAAACGTTGTTCTGGACAGTCGACCTAGCTTATAGGCAGTCGACTGGTCCACTGAAGAAATTATTTTTGTAAAAAAATTATTAGTCCTTCTGAACAGTCGACTTATAGTCCTTTAAGTCGACTTATTTACTTAGAATATTTCTGAGAAGATTATTGGAAATTACCTCGGGTAAGTCGACTGATCCCTTCTTAAGTCGACTGTTAAATGACTTAGTTTATTTTTTGTAAAACCTTGAATTTGGTCCTCTGGACAGTCGACTTATCATCAGTATGAGTCGACTGATACTGAAGGACATTTGTGAACTTCAGTGCTATTTCGTATGATTGGTTCTTCAGATAATTCAGTTAAGTATTAAGTTTGAGACTTTTAGTTGAGCCACTTTGTTTAGTGGAACTTTAGTTTAGACCTTTTGAGTTTGAGTCTCTAGTGGTGTGTGACCCTAGTATACCGGTGTTGAATTATTTGTTGAGGCCCACTGAGGCATTTCAGTTATTTGGATTTGAATTTAGGCCAGTAGGGTATATCACTCTAGGAGATTCGTTGAGTAAACCATTAACCCAAAATGATAAGGATAGGCACTAGTGGTGATATGATGAACGGGAACGTGAGTCAAGAACCTCAGTATGGCTTTCGGTGTGGGATTTAATCTCCGGAATTATCACAGTAGATTATTAGTGGTGTGGGATATGTCTCCGGAATTACCACAGTCTTGTGGTGTGGGACAATCTCCGGAATTATCACGGTAACTACTTGTGGTGTGGGATTGATCTCCAGAATTATCGGAGTCGAGGTGAAGCACATGTGGTATATTGTGGTGACGTGTCAATGTTTCGGTGTGGGATGATCTCCGAAATTATTCAAGTGAAATATCTTGGGTGTGGGATCCATCTCCGGAATTATCGGGCATGAGATACTATCCATGGTTTATCTTTATCTCGTAGTAGTCATCGTGTTAGGATTAGTTCATAACGCGGGGATTGAACCCTATGAAGTGAAGACGTTAAGAGCTTGCACCGAACCTATGTAGAATGGGATGCATAGACTTCGACAAGTACGCATTAGAGAGTCTGCATATAGAACTTGTATTTTCTTGGCTTGGTTTTATGCATTTGGTTTTCCTATTTCCTACACCCGACACTTAGTTTAGCTCCACTTGATGTTTTATGTACTGTCATTTCGTATTTCCCACATTCCTATTTAGTACTTGTTGTTTAAGAATTTATGAGGTATGATCTTTATGTGGTTTGTTTATTTTTATATTTCTCACACCATTTATGGCTGACCCCGTTAGTTTTGGGGGTTAGGGATCATCTCTAGCCTCACATGTTGCAGGTAGTTGCTTAGTGGTGGAGATTTGGATGCTAGAGGCATATTTGAGTTAAATTGAATCTTAAGTGCTTTGTGAAAAATTGTAATATCAGTTTGAGATAAACTTGAGATGTAAATGAAAAGAAGTATTGAGTTGTTTGTATGAATTCCGTTGTGTATTGAAAATGATTCGTTGTAATAAATGTTTGAAAATTTTTAGTGGTGTATGTTATGTTTAATATTGTATTGAAGTGGATCACTGGGAATGTGCCACGTATTTTCTAAGATATCATATTAGAAATTCGGGGCGCTACAGAGATTGGTATCAGAGCGACGCTTCAATAGAAATACTAAACATGACATAAAAATGACCTAGGTGTGGACACTAGAGTGTGTGTACCTAGGTGTGGACATTAAGGAGTGAGTATCACATAGAACTGAATATGATGTTTTACCTTTGGGATTCAATTGAGATTTTACCAAAGGTTATTGATGTGAGTTTGAATTGTGTGTGTGATGCTCTAACTTTTCCCTCGTTTTGCAGTATTCAAAATGGTTGCACCTAGGGGCAGGAATGGTGGCAACAATGAGGATGGATCTGGTAGTTCCCGAGGAAATGGGATCGACCTTGAGGCTGAATTTGCCAAGGTGTACCAGACGCTGAACACGCTGATGGCATTCAACGTGGCGCAGCAGTAAGCACAGCAGCAGAATCCGCAGCCAAATTATGGAGCTGGACATGGATTGGTGAACGCCGACCCTATTAAGCAGATCGAATCCTTTAAGAGGATGAGGCCGCCAGTCTTTGAGGGGCAAGCTGATCCAACCGCAGCAGACGATTGGATTAGGAAGATGGAGATGATCTTCGAGGTATCGGAGACTCCAGCAGCCAGCAAGGTGAAGTTAGCTTCGATGCAGCTTGAGAAGGACGCTGGTGTCTGGTGGGAGTCAGTGAAAAGGGCTTTGGGAGACCAGCCGTTGGCTAGGGAAGCTTTTCTGGAGGAGTTCAGAGATCGCTTCTTTCCCCTAGATGTTCAGGAGAAGAAGGCGACTGATTTCTTGAACCTCTAGCAGGGCAGCATGACCGTGCGGGAGTATGAGACCAAATTTGCTCAGCTTTCGCGGTATGCACCGGAGTTGGTCGTTGATGAGGCAAAGAAGGCCAAAAAGTTTGAGCAGGGCTTGAGGCCAAGCTTGAGGTCGAGGATGATCCCGTTGGGCATCAGAAGGTTCGACAAGCTGGTCAGGAGAGCGGCGATGACCGAGGAGGATATGGACCAGTTCCAGAAGAAGCAAGATACATGGAACCGGAACAAGAGGCCAGCATCAGGCCAGAGTGGGAAGGGATTCCTAGTGAAGCAGGCCAAATTCAGTGACCCAGTGCAGAATGCGCCTGCAGCTCAAGGGGTGACCTGTTATTACTGCAAAGAGGCAGGACATTACAGGTCAGCATGTCCGAAGTTGGCAAAGCAGGTTTGTTCCCAGTGTGGGCAGGCAGGACATTCTCAGTCTCATTGTCCACAATCGAAGAAGGATGGTTCTGGTGGGAGCAAATTTCAGAAGAGGCAAAGGCGAGTATTTGCATTAATCGAGGAGGACGCTGGTAACTCGAAAAATGTAATACAGGGTATGCAAGAATTTTGAATTTTATTTTTGAATCAATGTAATAAGTGAAACCTTTATTGAGAACAATTTAAGATTGAGTATCATTCTTATTGTAACAGGAGTTGTTTTAATTAATGGAATAAAGGCCAAGGTTTTATTTGACACTGGTTCATCGCATACATTTGTATCGCCAAGTTTTGCAAATATCTTAGGTATGGAACCTAAGTTATTTCCAGGCAGGGTTTTGTCAGTGGCAACGCCGTCAGGTAAAGAGCTGATTGCGGATCGATATTAAGAGGGCTGTGATATCGATATTGGTGGGAGGTTGTTCGGCATTGATATGATCGAGCTGAAAGTATTGGGTGTGGATGTCATCATGGGCATTGATTGGATGGCAATATATGATGCCACAATCGAATGCAAGCAGAATGAGGTGTTAGTGAAGGCACCAGGTGGACCTGCAGTGACTTTCCAAGGGAAGAAGAAGATTCCGAAGGTGGTTGCAATGGTATTTAAGATGGCTATTCCAGATGAAGTCAAGGGCATCCCGGTTGTCAGGGATTTTCCTAAGGTGTTCTTGGATGATTTTCCAGGATTACCGCCGCAGAGAGATGTGGAGTTCTGCATTAATGTTCAGCCGGGGAGTACGCCGATTTTCAAGGCTCCGTACAGGATGGCACCTGTAGAGCAGGATGAAGTGAAGAAGCAGATTGAGGAGCTGTTGAGCAAAGGGCTTATCAGGCCGAGTTCTTCTCCGTGGAGAGCGCCAGTATTGTTGGTCAAGAAGAAGGATGGGTCAATGAGGATGTGCATTGACTATCGGGAGTTGAACAGGGTGACTATTCAGAATAAGTATCCGTTGCCGCGGATTGATGATTTGTTCGACAGGCTTCGAGGAGCAGCTGTATTTTCGAAGATTGACTTGAGGTCAGGATATCATCAGGTACGAGTCAAGGAGGAAGATGTGAGTAAGACAGCTTTCAGGACTCGTCATGGACTGTATGAGTTTCTGGTAATGCCATTCAGGTTGACGAATGCGCCAACAGTTTTCATGGATATGATGAATCGGGTTTTGAGGCCATTTATTGACTCCTTCGTGGTAGTATTCATCGATGATATTTTGGTGTATTCGAAGTTGGAGGAGGAGCATTCTACGCACTTGACAACGGTATTACAGAAGTTGCAGGAGCATAGCTTGTATGCCAAGTTGTCGAAGTGTGAGTTTTGGAAGTCTGAGGTAGCTTTCCTTGGTCATATTCTTTCTAAGGAGGGAGTAACTACTGATCCTCAGAAAGTTGAAGCAGTGAAGGATTGGCCCAGGCCGACGTCTGTGAAGGAAGTCAGAAGTTTCTTGGGTTTACTGGATACTACAGGAGATTTATTCAGGGATATTCTCAGATTACAGTTCCTTTGACAGGTTTGACCCGGAAGAGTGTGGCATTTGTGTGGACAGATAAGTGCGAGGAGAGTTTCCTTGAGTTAAAGGAAGGGTTGACTACTGCACCTATCTTAGCTTTGCCGCAAACAGGGAAGGGTTATGATATCTACAGTGATGCGTCTCTCAGAGGTTTGGGATGTGTCTTGATGCAAGAAGGCAAGGTTATTGCTTATGGTTCGAGGCAATTGCGTCCACATGAGAAAAATTATCCGACGCATGATTTGGAGCTAGCAGCTATCATTTATGCCTTGAAGCTGTGGAGGCATTATGTCTATGGTGAGAAGGTTAATATGTACACTGACCACAAGAGCCTGAAGTACATTTATCAGCAGAAGGATCTTAATCTTCGGCAAAGAAGGTGGTTGGAGGTATTGGAAGACATTCGTCCGAGATCAAGTATCATCCGGGCAAGGCAAATGTGGTGGCCGATGGACTTAGCAGGAAGAGTAGTTTATCGAGTCTGATCACTACTCGAAGAGAGTTGGCAGCAGAGATCGATCAAGCAAGTATCGAGGTGGTACTGCAAGGTTTAGGGGCATCTTTGGCTCAGTTGAGGCTGCAGCCGTCCTTGAGAGAGAGGATTGTGGAAGGTCAGAGATCAGATTCAGAGATTCAGAAGATGTTGCAGCAGGTTTCAGAAGGCAAGCTATCGGAGTTTCGTGTCCAAGATGGAGTTCTTTGGTTGGGTGAGAGGTTGTGTGTTCCAGATGACGCAGATTTGAGAGAAAGTATCTTGCAGAAAGCACACAGTACCTTGTTGTCAGTTCATCTAGGAGGCACGAAGATGTACAGGGACATCAAACAGCACTTTTGGTGGTCTGGTATGAAGCGTGATGTAGCAGATTTTGTGGCAAGGTGTCTGACTTGTCAGCAGATCAAAGCAGAAAATCAGAGACCTGGAGGTTTGTTACAGCCGTTACCCATTCCGGAGTGGAAGTGGGAGAATATCAGTATGGATTTCATCACAGGTTTGCCGAGGAGTTCGAAGGGCAATGCCTCGATTTGGGTTGTTGTGGACCGTTTGACTAAGTCGGCTCACTTTCTAGCCATGAAGATTACTTGGTCGATGGAGAAATTGGCTGAGTTGTACATTGGGGAAATTGTGAGACTTCATGGAGTTCCTGTGTCGATTGTTTCCGACAGAGATGCAAGGTTTACTTCAAGGTTTTGGAAGAGCCTACAAGCAGCTTTAGGCACCAGAACTGATTTCAGTACAGCTTTTCATCCACAACCGATGGTCAGACTGAGAGGGTGAATCGAGTGCTGGAAGATATGTTGAGAGCTTGTGTTATGGATTTCGGTGGTAGTTGGGAGAGATACTTGGCATTGGTTGAGTTTGCTTATAACAACAGTTACCATGCGAGTATTGGGATGGCACCGTATAAGGCTCTGTACGGGCGGAGGTGCAGGACACCTGTTTGTTGGTATGAGGTTGGCGAGAGGCAGATGTATGGTCCCGAGATCGTGCAGCAGACATCAGAGCAGATTGAGCTAATTCGCAAGAGATTGGTTGAAGCTCAGAGTCGGTAGAAGAGTTATGCTGATACACGACAAAGAGACTTGGAGTTTGAAATTGGGGATGCATTTTTCCTCAAAGTTTCTCCGACCAAAGGAGTGATCAGGTTTGGTAAGGGAGGCAAGTTGGCGCCAAGGTACATTGGTCCATACAGGATCATGGAGCGGATTGGCAAGACCGCTTATAGATTGAAGCTTCCAGAGGAGTTGGCACAAGTGCATGATGTATTTCATGTGTCGTTGTTGAGGAAGTATGTGCCAGATCAGAATCATCAGTTGGCAGAGATTCCTGAAGGATTACAGGTGAACTTGAGTTATAAGGAACAGCCTGTTGAGATCATTGACCGTAGAGAGAAAGTTCTCAGGCGCAAGGTGATACCTATGGTCAAGGTACTGTGGAGGAATCAGCAGTTCGAGGAGGCTACTTGGGAGCATGAGGATCGCATGCAAAAGGACTTCCCTGAACTTTTTGCATGAGTGCATTTCTGTTATGTGATTGTAATTCTTTGAATGATAGTACTTTGATTTAAGTTGTATATCTTCTATTTTGATTGAATTGTCATGTGCAATTGTTTGAACTATGTTTCCATTATGAGATGTTGATTTCCTTGTTGATGTATTGTTTGGACTATGATCTATTTATGAGATGTTATTTCTTGTGAGGATATGTTGTTTGGACTCATTAGTAGTAGTTCTGAGGACAGAACTCTTCTAAGGAGGGAGTGATGTAGAACCCCGTATTTTCAAATATTATTTTTATATTTGAAAATGAAATTAAATTTATTTTTGGAGATTTAATGAATATTTTCAGGAAAAAAAAATTACCCTCTGAACACGTGCAAAACACGTGCAAATGACTTTTGAGAAGTTGGAAAATTAAGTTTTCATCATGAAAAATCATTATTTAATATTTTTGATTTATTTAGTATTTTTCCGGATTTTTCTGAAATTTATTGGAGCTATTTGCAATTTTTGAGAAAAGAAGGACCTTTTTGCAAATTTGACATTTTTAAGGGTTAAAGTGCAAAATGTATATTCTGAACGTTTTGAACAGTACTAATTGAGATTTAGAATGTATATTTTCTTATAAAACCTAATTTAAATGAGTTTTGATGGAATTTCCAAAGAACGATCTATATATATAAATTTGTATTTTGGAAATGGTTGTTTTGCAAAAGTAGGGTAAAACCCTAATTATCAATCCGGCATATACGAGGGATTTTTCTCCCAGCCGTCATTGCTGATAAAATACCGAAATTTTGGAGATCTATTTTGGTGGAGAAAGGAGACTCTGGATCTAGCAAGAGGAGGATTATTTTTGTGGACTTTCTCAAATCTAAAGGTGAGAGATATAGAAATTGTTTTGTTGTTTGTTTCATGCGTGTGACTTTGTTTTTGTTGGTTTGATTTTGTGAGTGTTATAATTCGTCTTGTTGATCTATGTGTACAAATATCATGATGTAATGGTTGGACGTTGTGAACAATATAGATATTGCGATGTGGTATGAATCATGTGAATAATGTGGATTAAATAGTAGATCTTTAATATTAAAATTGTTTGCTAAAAGCATATTGAGATTTGTGTATGAATACCTGGACATTAGATTCATAATTCAGATTTGATTTAGATTTGTGAAGGAATTTAGATCTTGTAAAACCCTAATGAAAGAATTTTGATTAGAACATGAGAACTTAAATCTTGACTTATTGATATTTTGAGTGATATATATGCATATACCTGATGAAGATTCGTCGAGATTTATTATTTTCCTGAATACGAACTATTTTCGTAAACATTGATCATTAGAAAGCTTCAGAATTTGATTTTGTATTCAGACCTAAACTTTGAAACCTGTAGGCCGACAGTCGACTGGCCTACTGTGCAGTCGACTGGTACGAGCCTGATGCTTAATTTTAGAGTTGTTGAAAACGTTGTTCTGGACAGTCGACCTAGCTTATAGGCAGTCGACTGGTCCACTGAAGAAATTATTTTTGTAAAAAAATTATTAGTCCTTCTGGACAGTCGACTTATAGTCCTTTAAGTCGACTTATTTACTTAGAATATTTCTGAGAAGATTATTGAAAATTACCTCGGGTAAGTCGACTGATCCCTTCTTAAGTCGACTGTTAAATGACTTAGTTTATTTTTTGTAAAACCTTGAATTTGGTCCTCTGGACAGTCGACTTATCATCAGTATAAGTCGACTGATACTGAAGGACATTTGTGAACTTCAGTGCTATTTCGTATGATTGGTTCTTCAGATAATTCAGTTAAGTATTAAGTTTGAGACTTTTAGTTGAGCCACTTTGTTTAGTGGAACTTTAGTTTAGACCTTTTGAGTTTGAGTCTCTAGTGGTGTGTGACCCTAGTATACCAGTGTTGAATTATTTGTTGAGGCCCACTGAGGCATTTCAGTTATTTGGATTTGAATTTAGGCCGGTAGGGTATATCACTCTAGGAGATTCGTTAAGTAAACCATTAACCCAAAATGATAAGGACAGGCACTAGTGGTGATATGATGAACGGGAACGTGAGTCAAGAACCTCAGTATGGCTTTCGGTGTGGGATTTAATCTCCGGAATTATCACAGTAGATTATTAGTGGTGTGGGATATGTCTCCGAAATTATCACAGTCTTGTGGTGTGGGACAATCTCCGGAATTATCACAGTAACTACTTGTGGTGTGGGATTGATCTCCGGAATTATCGGAGTCGAGGTGAAGCACATGTGGTATATTGTGGTGACGTGTCAATGTTTCGGTGTGGGATGATCTCCAGAATTATTCAAGTGAAATATCTTGGGTGTAGGATCCATCTCCGGAATTATCGGGCATGAGATACTATCCATGGTTTATCTTTATCTCGTAGTAGTCATCGTGTTAGGATTAGTTCATAACGCGGGGATTGACCCCTATGAAGTGAAGACGTTAAGGGCTTGCACCGAACCTATGTAGAATGAGATGCATAGACTTCGACAAGTACGCATTAGAGAGTCTGCATATAGAACTTGTGTTTTCTTGGCTTGGTTTTATGCATTTGGTTTTCCTATTTCCTACACCCGACACTTAGTTTAGCTCCACTTGATGTTTTATGTACTGTCATTTCATATTTCCCACATTCCTATTTAGTACTTGTTGTTTAAGAATTTATGAGGTATGAGCTTTATGTGGTTTGTTTATTTTTATATTTCTCACACCATTTATGGCTGACCCCGTTAGTTTTGGGGGTTAGGGATCATCTCTAGCCTCACATGTTGCAGGTAGTTGCTTAGTGGTGGGGATTTGGATGCTAGAGGCATATTTGAGTTAAATTGAATCTTAAGTGCTTTGTGAAAAATTGTAATATCAGTTTGAGATAAACTTGAGATGTAAATGAAAAGAAGTATTGAGTTGAGTTTGTATGAATTCCGCTGTGTATTGAAAATGATTCGTTGTAATAAATGTTTGAAAATTTTTAGTGGTGTTGGTTATGTTTAATATTGTATTGAAGTGGATCACTGGGAATGTGCCACGTATTTTCTAAGATATCATATTAGAAATTCGGGGCGCTATATGATGTTGCTCCATTGACTGAGGGCATTGCATAATCCCTCAAAGCTTTGTTCTCCTCTTCGTTCGCTGTAGATAAAGAGGATGTGGTGTTTTTTTTTCTTCTTCTTTCTGATCTGACGTAAAGTTCTCTCAATCACAGGGTCAAAAAGTGTAGGCTCCAATGGGTTAAATCTGGGCATACACTCCTAAGTCCTGAAAAAAATAAAGAAAAATAAATCAAACGAGAATAAAGTGGTAAAATTACAATTAATTCTAAAATAACAATTAAAATCCAAACTAGTAATAGTCTAGCAATTTTCAATATCAATAAAAGAATAACTAATCCCCGGCAACGACACAAAAAACTTGATGTGATTTATTTGCAAGCGTACAAAATTGTAACAAGTAGTATAGATAAGTAAGAAGAATGTCGAACCCACAAGGAGTAATTATTTTATCGAGTACCGAAATTACTAGATTAACTACTATTTGGAAAATCGAAATTTAATAAAGAAAGCAACTAAATTGAATTAATCTAAAGAACTAACTAAATTAATTAAAAGGAGCGGAATCTGAATTTTTTTTGTTTATTAATTGCAAAACTAATTCTAGGGCTTTTGATTTCACCTAATTAATTCCACATAATTTATAATTCCATGTGAATAAAAAGATTATTTTTTCCAAGTTGTAGACCAAAATCCTAAAATTATTCAATATTCTCTTTCAAGCAATATAAAAAATATTTTCAACTAATTATTTGTCATGGTCCATGTACAAATTACTAATTGAAAATTCATTAAGATTTATGGATTTCTTAACGGTCACATTAACAACGGTTCGCTCTTGTAACTGTAACACCCCACAAAATTGAAAATGACAATTTGCCCTCATGTGTTATGCACGTGTATTTTGTATCGTTACTGGTGATATTTGTAACGTGTTTTCATTACATATTGTGAATTTCGACTATTTATGCATTTTTCGTATTGATTTTATCCGATTTTGAGTCAACTCGAATATATATTTCAATCTTGATATTTTACGTGTTTTTTACGTATTTTCGATGCACGTATCGTTTATGTGTTTCCACCTCTACGTACAATATTTTCTATGTGTTTGAATTATTTATTTTATGTATTCAAATATATTTTTATAAAACGGAAATTCATTTCTCGCATTTTGATCTAAATACTTTTGTGCGTGTAATGTACGTGTTTTCTACGTACGTAACAATTACGTCGTGAAATATATAAAATTAATGAATATATTTTTCTTATATTTTATTTTTATTATATTTAATATTTTTTCCGTTGATAAATTCAATTTTTGTATTTCGGTATTTTACGTGCAACGCACGTGTTTCGGTGAGCGTATTTGAGCGTATCTGTTTTCAAAATAAATTTTAGAGTCTGTGTATTTATTTTATTTGTGCATAAAGGTAATTTCGTCTACAGATTTCTATAATGAATTAAAATTTGACTTCTTCAGTTTATTAGCCCCGTTATATACCATTATATATAGATAATATACTTCAGTTTATTATACTTATTTATGGGTCTTATAATGAAGTTACAATTGGGATTTTCCTGTGCTTCATCAGTTATGGAGAGAGAGAGTTGACATTTATTTTATGGATTCAGTACAAGAGGAATATTCATGCTATGTAATAATTGCAGATAATGGCATTTATTCTAATGGTATTGATACCACTCTGTAAATGTTTTGCCATGGTTCTGACACTTGGGAAGTTTAGAAGAGGAAGAGTTGGGAGTTTTTGGAGTGGTGAAGACACGAAGAGTTGGGAGTTTTAGGAGCTAGGATTGTGAAAGGTTGGAAAATTAAGAGAGCAATTTATTAGGTGGAGATTTATGCAAATTGAACCCTCACATTGACCTATAAATACACCCTCATTTCTCATTCCCTTTTCACACCCAAAAAAAAAAAAAAATCAAATGAAGAGAAGAAAAAGAAAGAGAGTAAGAGAGTTCTTGTGCTTAGAGGAGTTCTTGCTAAGAGAAGAAAGAATTGCTAGGAACTAGGAGTTGTGCTTCCATCCCTTGTTCAATCTTCATAAGAGGTGGGTGGTCTCTATATTTTCTAAATTCATAGATTGATTATTTTAGAATATGATTGTATTAATATAGATCAATTTGATGTGATGTGGGTGTTCCTATGCTTTCTAATTATAGAACAATGCATGCTAAGTAATAATAAATGAGTAGTATGGAAATTTTGATGTGATCTATACTATTGTATGAAGTAAGAATGATAGTAAAATCATATATGATTAGTAAATTAAATTACATCATGTTAGTGGTTAATGAGAAAAAGAATTAATTGGTTATTTTGCCATGCACTAGTATACATGAATGAAGAAAAATTTTATTGTATGAAATTGTTGGAAATTCTTCTTTTGATAAGCCACTGAATTTTTGTAAAGTAAATTTGTTGCCAATGAACTCATTTGATTGTTTATAAAATATATAATGTGCTACTTTTGATTAAATTGAACAAATACAAATTCACGTTATTAATAAGAAGAACAATTTGAAAGTTAGTTTTATCTTCTAAAATACGAATTAGAAATTTATGAATTACTGTTAGAGAGTAAACTCAGTTTATATGAACCAATTCCAGTATAAAAAGAGATTAGATCAATGGGTAATCGAGTTTTATGAAATAAGGGGATAACACAGAGAGTTGAACAAAAGTCGAAGAGAAGACTTAGTATCGTTAGGCACTTCTGGCCCTGTGGTCTGGCGCTGCGCTGTCGTCCTGTTCGGCCTGGGTTCGAATCCTATGAAGCCCAAATATTTTTCTGTTTTGTTTAAATTAACCCAGAGCCTGAGAGTGGGTATAAAGGGGTTTCGATGTGGGTTTTGGACACCAAGTCCACTTGGACTCTTTGGCGTTTGGTGTGTGCTTTGGGCGCTGTCTGTTTGGTCACGGGTTTGAAACCCAGTGCTGACCTTTTATTTATTTTGTGTTTTGAAGGATTTTAATGAGTTTTTAAAGCAACAAAAAATTGGAGAAAATTCTAATATACCTATAAATTGATGTGGAATTTATTAAAAATAGTTTTAGAAATGTTTGTATATTTTTGAGAAGCAAAAAAAGACATTGAGATAGAATGAGATATTGTCTTCAAAATAAATTATTTAATAGCATGATTTATATCCTTAGAAGAAAATTAAAATGTTGATATGAGAATTAATTGTCTTGATGGGATTATGCATTTATGTTGAATACTTGATTACTATTTGTGTTTAAATTGATAAGGAGTTTTAAATTAGATGAATTCATGAGAAGAATTATTGTTTGGAAAGAATTTAGAATGGTGTGACTTTGATCACATTTGTGAATAAGTTAAAAATAAGAATAATTTGAGTTTAAGACAGGATATGATGAAGGGTATGAATGCCCATGATTTCTTGTACATGAAAAGATTGTGATTTAGAGTTTAGTAAGACCTCGGGTACCGACATTGTTGGGATAAAAGAATTGATATATTTTGAGATATGGCCATGGAACTATCTCGGTATTTGTGATTAAGTTCGGTAGGGGTAATACTAACTCTAGGTATGATAATTTATTCATGTCTTGAATTTAAGAATTAGGCACATAAGTGAAGATGTAGTAAGACCTAGGCAAACGTAAGTGGGGCACTCTATATAGTCGGGCGGTGGGCTTGTTACGGCGGTTCATCGGGACTATTGACCCAGTCGGGCGGTGTACTCCGGGACTGTGGTTGCCTCGTGGGAGACGAGCTTTTATTTTAAATCCGGACTATGCGTAGTCGGGCGAATAGTTTGACGTACTCCATGTATATACCTATACCGGGGCTAGAGGGGCACTTGCGGGAGGTTCGCACGATGAGGAGTCTGTATAACAGTCGGGTAGAGGATTTGTTGCAGCGGTTCTCCGGGACTGGGATCCGTACTCGTGGAACGTCTTAACTTTGTCTTCTTACTGGGTAGTTTCATGGCGAGGGATCGACCCTTTAATGTGGAGTACGTAGGTGCTTGCCCTCGGACCTATGTAGTATAGGATCCATAGAATCCGAACAAGTATGCATTAGTGTCATCTTAGTACAAAATATCTGCATTAGGCATTAAGGCATGACATACACTTACATGTTTAGCGTAGTCACAATTTAACACTTTATCTCATTCAAGTTTTGTGATTTGTTAAAGTATGGAGATCTTCGGCATAGAGAGGATAGCCGTGTATAACATTTCGTCGGTTGTAATCAACTGACGTGCCCACAGTTTTACATGCAGGTATTGGATTTCAAAGTGGAAATGCTACTGTCGATTTAATTGAAATTTAAAGATGTTGTAATTGTATTTTGTTGTAATTTATTTTTGTCTTCCGCTGTGTAATAAATGTAAAGAACTCTGATGTATGATGAAAAATTTAAATTTTCTTGTAAAATTGTACAAAGTAAAGTGTAAAGATCTTGTGAAATCTCGAATTCGGTCTTATTTGGAATTCGGGGCATTACAGTAACGGTGTTTAATTTTATAAATTCAAAATCACAAATTACCAGTTCGGTTTCTCTATGATTTAATAAATTATACAAAAGTTGGCCAAACAATTATAAGTGTTGCCGCTGAATCTGGTGTGGGGGCAAACAGACAGTATTTGTGGATTCTTAGGGAAACTGAATAATCAAACCTTAACCTTTTTCGCCAGAGTTTGACCGTTGACTCCCGCCGCTCACCTGCAATAAGTGCAAAACACCAGGGTTGATCCTGGCGACGCACCCTCCGACGCTCAAGTCAGTAATCAGAGAAGATTATGAAAGAGCGTAAATTGGTAAAAGATTGATTACCTCTTAATGGTGGTGGATGGGGGGTATTTATAGCCGCCTTTGGGATCAGTTTAGGAAGAAAATCCCTAATTCCCAGTGAGAGGATAAAGCGAATCAGGGCCGTTGATTGAATACAATCAGAAACCCTAATTCTATCCAGGTGAACCGGGTCTCTTGCGGGTTGGGACCCGCACCCGATTGAGCTGGATCCGTTCATGGGTTGTAGGGCCTTTTAGAAAGAAGACCCTGGACCCATTTCAAACCCGTGAATTACCATTTTGCCCCCAAGCGTTAAGATTCGTGCCCGATTTGGACGGTTCCGATTTAACTCTATTTTTAGCCATATCACGAGCCCCCCACTCTCGAAGGCTGAGTTTGATCAGCCTTTGAGGAGTAGTTTTACTGTTTCAATGGCTTTCGAAGTTGTATCGGAGTCCAAACGAGGAGCATTGATTTTTTGTATGAGGTATTATGGTGATTTTCGAAGCTATTTGCGCGCTCAAGGTTGTTCTTGAGTTCTTTTAGACTTCTGGTGATTTTTCCTAATTTTGCGAAGTGGTGATTCGTCATTCGGGGGTCTTAATTAACCTTTCTAAGCAATAATTATTTATCCAAGGGTTCAAAAGTATTTCCCCTGATTTACAATTATTTTTTAGAATTTTTAATTAATTTTCCTGAATTTTAAATCGTTTTTTTCGCAGAATTTAGGTAGGTGACCTGATGTTACTTCCGTCGTTTCATGGCTTAGATGCTTCGGTTTCGTCGTCGACCCCTTCCGAACTTATGCCATGAAGAAGGCCGAGGTCCATGGGGGTTCGACACCTTCTGTCAAAGCGCACCGATACTTCGGTCAGGCTGTAGGCGCGTTCGGCAAATCTTTGCCGGAGTTCGGAGTGGTTTTCTCCCTGTAAGAGGGTCGGTGCCGAGAGCGCTCGGTAAGGTGTGCCAAGGTCCAATTTTTCATGTAACATGGTCAGTGGTAAGAGCGCTCGGCGACGTGTGCCGAGGTCCACTTTTTCCACGTAACATGGTCGGTGGCAAGAGCGCTCGGTAGCTTGTGCCGATGCCCAATTTTTCCATGTAACATGGTCGGTGGCAAGAGCGCTCGACAGCTTGGGCTGAGGCACAATTTTTCCATGTAACATGGTCGGTGGTAAGAGTGCTCGGCAGCATGTGTCGAGGTCCACTTGTAACATGGTCGGTGGCAAGAGCGCTTGGCAGCATGTGCCGAGGTCCCCTTTTTCCATGTAACATGGTCGGTGACAGGAGCGCTCGGCGACGTGTGCCGAGGTCCACTTTTTCCACGTAACATGGTCGGTGGCAAGCGCGCTCAGCAGCATGTGCCGAGGTCCCCTTTTTCCATGTAACATGGTCGGTGGTAGGAGCGCTCGGCGACGTGTACCGAGGTCCACTTTTTCCACGTAACATGGTCGGTGGCAAGAGCACTCGGTTGCTTGTGCCGAAGCCCAATTTTTCCATGTAACATGGTCGGTGGCAGGAGCGCTCAGCAGCATGTGCCGAGGTCCACTTTTTCTATGTAACATGGTCGGCGGCAAGAGCGCTCGGCAGCATGTGCCGAGGTTATGGGTGGTATTTTTTGGCGACATAGGAAACGTCAGGCTGAGTTGGCGGCCGCTGAACTTTCGACAGGTGTGACAGTCATTAATGCGATAGCTGCTGATCTTCTGACAACTCTGACAGATGTGACAGTCATTAATGCGATAATACAGCTAGGCGCGGTAAATAATGTGACGGTTCAGGTTATTTTGTCGCCTTATGTAAATGGGCTGGCTTTGTGGGCCCATTAACCTCGTTTCGTGTGCCAAGCTCTATAAAACCTCACCCCCGACCTCTCATTTTTCACTTCTCCAAACTTTTACTCAGGCGGTGAATTTGTGCTAGAGAGAGCTCACGGTGATCATTCATCGCTTTCCACTGAAAATTCCGACCGCACACATCACTTCAAGGTAATTTATATTTAGTCGTTTTTCAAGTATAAATATGTCTCTTTCTTCTATCTCCGAGCCCTCCCCTTCTACCGTCGAAGTCCCTTCTCCGAGTCGCCAAGATAAGGGCAAGAAGGTATCCGATCGGGACAGTATAGTGGAGGATCCGAAGCGCATGGAGCCGTTCGGTAGGTATCCAGGGCCACTGACCGGGCTTCAGCGGGTTCGAGAGCTTCCTGAGGAGCATGCCGAGCGTATCATCCATGGGAGGGAGAGAGCCTTCGAGGAGAATGAGGCAAGGGAGACCTTCGAGGCCGATGAGACGGTCTCTATCCTCAGCTTGGATGACTTGGCAGTGATCCGGAGTTGCTTTCAGATTCCGGAGGAGTACGAACTGATGCAGCCTGGTCCCGGGGTTAGGGCAAATTCGCCGATGCTAGTAAACATATGTTTCTGGCCGGTCGATGCCTTCATCGTCGGGGCTCGGCTGCCTCTCCACCCGTTTGCGATTCAAGTGCTTAGGTGGTTTGGGGTCAGCCCCATTCAACTAATGCCGAATGCATGGAGAGTTATCAATGGGTTCGTGCTCCACTGCCAAGCAGCTGGGATTGAGCCGGAGCTGAGGGTACTCCGAACTATCTACCGGCTTCATCAGCAGAACCGGTCGGAGTTCCGGTACTACCTAGCTCTGAGGCATGGAGGTCGCCTCGTCGTCTGTCCCGACTCCATCAAGCACTGGCAAGATAAGTACCTTATAGTGCGGAGCACAGAGGCGTGACCCATACCCACCAGTTTCGTGGAGGAGGTGTCGAAGCGAGTGAAGGAGTTACCGGTGCTTCACCCTCAAGAAGAGGAGGCAGTGCAGACTCTTCTAGACAGGCCAAAGTACGATTGGAGAAAGCTGACCGAAGACATTCTTTTCAGGGGAGGGCTCAGCCGCGTAGATCCCAGTACGCGGCTCTTTCTATATTCTCATTCATTTTTTTTAAAACTTTGCTTATTCCAACTTATGTTTTTAACCAGCTCCTTATTTGATGCAGAGACAATGGATTTCGACGTGGTGATGGCGCAGAGGGCCGCCCTCGGAAGTAAGGCGCCGAAGAGGCGCAAGAGGGTCTCCACCAAGCTGCCGCCCGCAAAGGCTCCGAGGGTCGCGAGCGTGGTCGAAGGGGTGGAGGCTCCGGCAGTGGTTACCTCGACTCCAGGAATTGCCTCAGCCCCGATCGAGGTGGGCGACTTCCCGATCTCCTTAGCCCTCGGGATGGATACGCCCCCGCTGACGGTGACAGCCGAGGAGCTCCTCACGGAGGAGCACAAGAAGATCCACATTCCGGACTGGCAGGTTCGGAAGCATGATGGGTTCCTCGGGGACTCCCTGGCAAGTATGCAAGTGGTGAAGCACACCATTTCTTCTTACTCTTTTTCCAATTCGATAAATGTTGGTTGATCGTATATTTCATTATAGTTATATGATTCAGAGTATCATTTCCTATTTGATCCCTTTGAATTCCATATTCGAAGTTGCGATCGGATCTATTCATTAAAAAGAATCGATTCGATACATTTCTTATGTACCCATAGGTGCTATATTGGATTTGAATCAGATTTCGGATCAATCTATATTGATTGACTGCCTCCATGATGTTGTTGCTAGCAAATACCGCTGTTTTTAGTTTTGGATCTTCCAAATCATTCCCACAGTAGATCCGGACCGATTTGTTTGGACCCAACCCGTAGTAATCAATGGAAAAGGCAAATCCCCTATGATACACCAGATCCGGCTCGGTTATTGATAGAGTGAATAGATCTGCCATTTCTTGAAATCTCTCTTCTGATTCAAAATTGTGGTGTAACGTGTATCCTGGCGATGCCGAAGGACCGGGCTGCCATGGACGCCGGCCAGGCAGGCGATGATACCATCGAGATTGCTCGCTCGGCAGTATCGGTGAGTGTCGGATTTTGACTCATGTTGGTTACTTTCGTATTTGATTTTCTAACTCTTTGCATTTTTTTTTCTGTCGCAGATCCTTGTCCACTTCGGTCATCTTTCGGAAAGGATGACAGAGTTGGAGAAGGAGTTGAAGCAGGAGAACGACCGGGCCGAAAAGGCTCGGATGGGCACCGAGCTCGACAAGCTGAGGGTTGAGTTTGAGGGGAGGACGACGAGGCTCGAGTACCTCGAGGGGCTAGTCGCGAAGCTTGAGGGCGACCTTCTTCGGCAGAAGGAGGAGACGGCCAAGCAGCTAGCCGAGGCGGAGGAGGCTAAGGCTGCTGCCGTGAAGGAAGCCGAGGCGGCCACCATGGCGAAGGCGCAAGGCTTCCTCACCCAAAACATGGCCAAGGCCTACGCCAAAGCCCTCACTCAGGTGTCGAAGTGATACCCTAAGGTGGACTGCTCAGGGTGGCGGCTCTTCCCTGGCCACGTCGAAGGCTTCGACCCCGAGTCGGAGGAGGAGGACGGCGATGGTGAAGAAGACCGCGAGGTCGAGGTTGTCGGTGAGGTCGTCGGCGAGGCACCGGTTAGAGAGGTGACCCCGCTGGCGATTGTGGCCCCTTCGGGAGGATCTGTCCCCGCCCAATCTCGACGCCCCGGGAAAGAGGTCGTCCCTTGATTTCTTCTCCTTTTTCTTCTTTGTCTTTTGAGTTATCTTGTATCGCCTAATTGCGGACTGGCCACCGCACTTTTGTGATGAATGAAAGAAACTTTTGAGCTCGACCCCGTGTCTCTTTTGAATAACTTTTTTTTTAAATGTTTGCTTGAAATTCGACTAAGTGTTTAGACAAAGAACTTTTGCCTTAGGTGCATGTAGCTTTTGTTCAGGGGCCGGATGAGGAGTAAACTTGTGACTATTTACTGAGCCCCGTTATTTGCTTTGATCTTTTCATCTTGCCGAGGTGACCCACTCAGCCAAACCTACTCGCTCAGGGGAGGAGTTTTGTTCTGAGGCCGGCTTGGAGGAGACGAGGCTGTGTTTGGCCAGGTGCCGAGAGTTCCTTTATGAAGCCGAGTTGGGATTGCGCAGGGCTGAGAGTGAGCGGAACCACTTGTAGGTGATCTTGAGCCAACGGGACATCGAGATTCGGCGACTAGAGGGTCGGCTCGCCGAGATTCCTCCCGTAGACGAGGAGGATGGCTCGTCGACAGCCTTCACTAATGGGCTAAGGTTGAAGTGTCTCCAACTCTCTCTGTCGAAGATGACAGCGGAGAGGGACGATATGCTCACCGAAGTTCACCACTTGCAGATTGTGGAGGCTGAACTTCTGGCAGAGGAAGAGGAGCTGACCAAGGCAGTGGGCAGGCTGATGACCGAATGTGACGAGTTGACGGCGGAGATCGACGCATTAAAAAGAGCCACAGTGGACAGGGGCATCGAAGTCACCCACCTCCGCCGGATTATCGCCGGTCGCCCTAGCATTCCGAGCTCCGCCGTACCTCCTCGCTTTGAGGTAGATGTAGGAGACGACTCTCTGAAACAAAGGATCGCTGAGTTGGAGGTTGAAGTGGCTCGCCTAAAGCCGCGCTCGGGGCCAATTAACGTCAAGAGCACTTCTCGCACTCGCGAGGAAGCCGAGCGTGGCATTTCATTTTATGAGCTCGCGACACGTTCGCCCATAGGCCGACCTAGTCCGGGTGATGCCCAGAGCGGCGTGGCAAATTCATCGAGCGGCGCATCTGTCGGCGCATCTGTTAGGAGCAGCACCGAAGACACGTCTCAATTCGCTGGCTTAGGGACGAGCACCGGGGTCAAGCATCGCCGCCCTCGAGTGTCTTTGAAGCGAAACATCCCTGCGCCAAGAAAACGTTGAAGATCTTTTGTTTTCCAAATTTTGCATTTCGTCTAAGTGTAACGAGTTGGCATTGTAGTTTTTGCTTTTGGAAGTCTTGTAGCCTAGTTGTAAAGAAGATGCCACTTTGTATTGTCTCCCCACACTTAATCAAAATGATGATCGTTTTCTCTTTTGAACTTGCATTGTAGTAGCCTTGTGTTATTGTATTACTCGTAATTATCTTTTGCGTGCCGAGATCCAGAGCTATATTTTTGCTCATTTGGGCATTGGTGTCAAGAGCGCTCGACTAGGCGTGCCAAGGTCCAGAGCAAGGTTTTTGCTTGTTTGGGCATCGGTGCCAAGGTCGCTCGACTAGGCGTGCCGAGCACTGCTTCGAACCTCTTGGCTCGTGAATTTGTGAGAGTGAGTTTCTTGCAGTGGAGAGCCGCCTTTTGGAGGATTACTTCAACTTTAAATGAACCATAAGAACCAGAGGTTAGCTCCTCAGAATCCTGGGCATTGGTCGACAATATACGAGATTCTGGAGGTGATTTCATAGTCCAGTATTTGACCAAGGACTAGGTCTGTCGTGGACCTTCGACTTCGCCTTGTGAGAAAACTGAAGACTGTCCAGGCTGGGAATTCACCGAAGCCTCTAACAAGTTCATGTTTGAAGCTGATATCTTCTCTTGAGGAAACACGAAGAATATAGCAAATCGTATCAATGCCCTTCCAACCGCGAGGATCAAGAGATGCAGTGTACCAAGACTAGCATACGAATGGTAGACCTAGCATCAGCTTCTCCCATGTTTAGTATAGTTGTAGAGATTTCGCTCTTCTCCCACGTCTAGTCTAGTTGTAGGAATTTCGCGCGCGGCGGCGAAGCGAGAGTATATTTCAACGGTTGTGGGAGCAATTCCGAATGGCAAACCACTTCTAGCTCGCTTAAGAGTGAGCTTGCGAAGCGGAGTCGAGCCAAGTGTTGGACTCTGAACTCTTCGTTTGAGTAAGTTTCAATGGTTGTGGGAGCAATTCCGAATGGCGAACCACTTCTAGCTCGCTTAAGAGCGAGCTTGCGAAGCGGAGTCGAGCCAAGCATTGGACTCCGAACTCGTTGTTTGAGTAAGTTTCAACGGTTGTGGGAGCAATTCCGAATGGCGAACCACTTCTAGCTCGCTTAAGAGCGAGCTTCCAAAGCGGAGTCGAGCCAAGTGTTGGACTCCGAACTCGACGTTTGAGTAAGTTTCAACGGTTGTGGGAGCAATTCCGAATGGCGAACCACTTCTAGCTCGCTTAAGAGCGAGCATGCAAAGCGAAGTCGAGCCAAGTGTTGGACTCCGAACTCGACGTTTGAGTAAGTTTCAACGGTTGCGGGAGCAATTCCGAACGGCGCACCACTTCTAGCTCGCTTAAGAGCGAGCTTGCGAAGCGGAGTCGAGCCAAGTGTCGGACTCCGAACTCGTTGTTAGAGTATAAAGAAGGTAAAAACAGAGAGATATAAGCAATTCACAAGTAAGATATGAAGAAAAATGTTATTTATTGAAAACTAATAGTCAGCTGCTTCTAAGTTGCGAGCCGTTATTACATTGGAGAAATAAAGAAGCAAAAGTAAAATACAGGTGAAGGGAAAGGAATGGTTCGACATCTGAAGGTACTCAGAGAGGCGTTCATGCGCTCTCTTGGTAATTCAAGAGATGGTCGGCATTCCAAGTCCTGGGAATCTCTCTTCCTTCAAGGTCTTCTAGACGGTATGCCCCGGACCGAACCACTTTGGTGATCTTGTAGGGTCCTTCCAAATTTGGGGCTAGCTTGTTCTTCCGACTGGGAAATGAGATAGCTAATTTTCTGAGGACCAGGTCCCCTTCTTTGAGGTCAGTGGGACGAACCCTCTTGTTGTAGGCCAGCTCGATCCTCCTTCGGTAGCTTTTTTGGCGAATCAAGGCTCTTTCACGGAGCTCATCAATCAAATTCAAATTCGCCCGAAACTCCCTGGCATTATGCTCTTCTTCAAAGGCAATGAGGTGAGGAGAGGGTACACCGACTTCCAAGGGGATCACAGCTTCAGACCCATAGGTGAGATTAAATGGTGACTCTCCCGCTGGGGTCTGTTTCGTAGTGCGGTAATTCCACAGTACGTTAGGGAGCTGATCAACCCATAAGCCTTTAGCGGACTTATCCAGCCTCTTCTTAATACCGGAGAGGATTTGTCGGTTGGCATTTTCTACTTGACCATTTGACTGTGGGTGGGAGACGGAGGAGAAGCGTTGTTGGATGGCGAGGTCTTCACATAGAGCTCAGAATGCGGCCCCTATAAATTGTGTTCCATTGTCTGTTATAAGGACTCGAGGGACGCCAAACCTGCAGATGATGCTCTTCCAGAAGAATTGAAGTACTTTGTTCTCGGTGATTGTAGCCAAGGGCTCAGCCTCTATCCACTTTGAAAAGTAGTCGATTGCCACGACTAAGAATTTGAGCTGGCCGGGAGCAGGGGGAAACGGCCCCAGTAAATCCATCCCCCATATTACAAAAGGGATCGGACTTGATAGGGAGGTGAGCTGAGTTTGGGGTAGGCGACGAATGTTGGAATACTTTTGATAAGAGCTGCATTGCCGAACGTGACGTTCGGCGTCTTGGAGGAGGGTAGGCCAAAAGTATCCATAATTTAACACCTTCCGGGCGAGTGATCTGGACCCTGAATGTGCTCCGCCTATGCCTTCGTGAAGCTCTTGTAAGGCATATGTGGCTTGTTCCGGGAGAGACACCTCAAATAAGGTCTGTCGTCCACTTGGGTGAAGGTGCGCTTGTACAAGACCCCCTCAACAAGGGTGTACCGCTCTGCTCTTGTTCTAACTCGACGAGCTTCCTTAGGGTCTTCGGGGAGGAGCCCATCCCTTAGAAATTCTATCAGGGGTTTCATCCAATTGTCTTGAAGTTTGACGGGCAGTGACTCCATCGAGTCGGGAGTTTCTTCTTCTATGCTCGGTCTCAGGAGCACTTCAATCAAGACAGTCTGCTCGAGACCTTGAAGGGAGGAGGAGGCCAGCTTAGAGAGGGCATCTGCTTGGGAATTTTCTTCTCTGGGGATCCGTCGAATCAGCGCCTCTTCAAACTGAGCCATGAGATTTTGGACCTTGGCTAGATACTTAGCATTCGGTCATCTCGCACCTCGTACTCGCCCAAAACTTGATTCACGACAAGCTGAGAGTCGCTAAAAATCCATAGGCATTGTGCCCCTGCCTTGCGAGCCATACCGAGGCTGGCTATAAGTGCTTCATACTCTGCTTCATTGTTGGAGGCTTTGAAGTTAATGCAGAGGGAGTATTGGAGAACGAAATCATCTGGGCCTGCCAGAATGACCCCGGCTCCGCTTCCTTCGATGCAAGAGGACCCATCCACATATACCGACTAGATAGGAGGCTCGTTTGCTGCTCGACTAACCTCGAGGATGGTGCTTTCCACGATGAATTCAGCTAAGGTCTGAGCCTTGATCGCGGTCCGAGGCCGGTATGATATATCATGCTGGCTCAGCTCGATCGACCACTTCATGAGTCGGCCAGAGGTCTCTGGCTTGTGGAGGATTTGCTTCAGCGGTTGGTCAATAAGAACGACCACCGAGTGGGACTGGAAAGACGGTCTTCCTAGCTGCCATGACCAAGGCGTACGCCATCTTCTCCAGCTTTGGGTAACGGAGCTCGGCATCCCGAAGTACCTTACTTACATAGTAGATGGGCTTCTGAGCCCTGTCTTCTTCCCTCACCAAGACAGTACTGAGGGTCTGTTCGGAGGTAGCTAAGTAGAGGTAGAGTGTTTCCCCGGGGATAGGCTTGCTGAGGAGAGGGGGGTTGACTAGATAGGCTTTAAGCTGATCGAATGACTCTTGCTATTGTTGACCGCATTCGAAGCCCTTAGCCCCCTTGAGAGCCTTGAAGAAGGGAAGACACTTCTCCCATGACTTAGAGAGGAAGCGCCCTATAGCTGCGAGGCGCCCGGTTAGCTTCTGAACCTCTTTCACACTTTTAGGAGGAGCCATGTCCAGTATGGCTTTGATCTTCTCGGGGTTGGCTTCGATTCCTCTTTGGCTGACCATGAAGCCTAGAAATTTCCCCGACGAGACTCCGAATGCACACTTATTCGGATTGAGCCTCATATCATGCTTTCTTAATACATCTAACGCCTCTTGCAGATCGGCAACATGATCGGCACCATGGATGCTCTTGACTAGCATGTCATCAATATATACTTCCATGTTTCGGCCGATCTGTTGTTGAAAGACATTTTTGACGAGGCGTTGATAGGTCGCTCCAGCATTCTTCAGCCCGAAGGGCATTACCCTGTAACAATAGAGCCCTTGATCGGTAACAAAGGAGGTCTTCGGGATATCCGGGGGAAACATGCAGATCTGATTATACCCGAAAAAGGCATCCATGAAGCTGAGGAGTTCATGACTCGAAGTGGCGTCAATCAGGGTGTCGATGCTTGGGAGAGGGAATGGATCTTTAGGGCATACTTTGTTTAGGTCGGTGAGTCGATGCAAATTCTCCAGCTCCCGTTGGACTTCTTTACCATGACCACATTGGAGAGCCATTCAGGGTAATTGACCTCTTGAATGAACCGAGCCTTAATGAGCTTGTCCACCTCTTCTTTGATAGCTTGTTGGCGCTCGGAAGCAAATTTGCGTCTCTTCTGTTGGACTGGTCTGGACCCCGGGGCAACACTCAGGTGGTGGACGAGGAGATCTTCGGAGATTCCTGGCATGTTAGCAGCAGACCATGCAAAGAGGTCGCGGTTCTTTCTAATGCATTGGACTATGTCGGAGCATAGGGCGGATGGGAGGGTCTTGCTGATAAAGAACTTGCGGTTCGGATCTTGCTCAGAGAAAAGCACTTCCTCCAATTCATCCACCAGCTCGGACGTTGGCCGGACACCCTCTTGGGGTATTTCAAGGGTCTCGAGGGAAAGAACTGGACCCCCGGTGGAGGTCATATAGCATTTTTGGACCAACTCTTGACTGCCCCTTACTTCCCCTACCCCTGCCCTGGTGGGGAACTTCATCTTGAGGTGATAAGCCGATGGGACAGCCTCTAGAGCAGCTAGGCCAGGTCAGCCTAGAATCACATTATAAGCAGCGGGGACATCGACGACCATGAAGTCCATCGGCTCCGTTCGGATAGTAGGAGTTTTGCCAGCGGTTACGTCGAGGGTGATTACCCCTTCGATAGTCACTGGCACTCCCGTGAACCCGTGGAGTGTGTAGCCGGTGGGCTTAAGCCTGTCCCGAAATAGTTTGAGCCCTTTGAAAGCAGCGAGGAAGAGGATGTTAACGGAGCTGCCATTGTCCACCAGTATCCTTTCCACTTTAAAATTTGCCATATGAAGGTTAATGACTAGTGCGTCACAATGGGGGGTTCAGACACCCTCAAGGTCTTCATCTGAAAAAGTGACCGGTACTCCGAGGCCTTTGGGAGGAGGGATGCCGTGAACCGAATTGACTTCTTTTATAAACGCCTTTCGAGAGGAGTTGGAGGAGCCTCCCATGGGGCCTCCATGAATGAGGTGCAGGATATGTTCCTCTTCAAATTCGGGTATCTCATCGTGTCGTTCAGGATGCTTGTGAGCCCCCCGAGGGGGCGGAGGAAGATCGGTTCGGTCCTTTCTCACGAATTTGGCCAGTTGCCCCTTCTGGATGAGGGCCTCGATCTCGTTCTTCAAGGCCCGACAATCGTTGGTGTCGTGGCCATGGTCCCGGTGATGGCGGCACTACTTCTCTTTGTCCCTCTTCTTGCCGGGGGTGTTCATCTTCGAGGCAGAAGGTATCACCCCTTCCTTCTCAACTTCCATGAGAATAGTGAAAATGTTGGCTTTAAGAGGAGTGAATTTCTCAAATCTGGGGGGAGGGCGGCACTGACCGCCATTGTCCTTCTGGAGCTTCTTGGCTCCCTCTTCTTCACCTGCCTTTCTTTTGGTTCCGGAGGAAGGCCCCTCAAAGGTGGGGCGATGCTCAGCTTCCTCAGCCCGGACATACTTCTCTCTTCGGAGAAGGAGGTCGGAGAAGTTCTGCGGGGGCTTTTTGGCAAGGGAGGACCGAAGGCTAGAGTTAAGGACATTTGATTGGAATGCTGCTGCAGCGACCGATTGGTCAAGGGAAGCGATGGGCCTAGCTTCCGCGGTGAACCTTTTCACATAGTCTCTAAGCTTCTCACCCTTCTTCTGGTTGAGGTAGAGTAGCGAAATGCTGGTCTTCTCAGTTCGGCAGCTACTTACGAAGTGGGTGACGAAGAGGGTCTCGAATTGCTCGAAGGAGAATATTGAGGATGGGGCGAAGCGAGAGTACCATTCCCGAGCCGGATCCTTGAGAGTGGCGGGGAAGGTTTTGCACAGCAGGGCATCGGAAGCTTGGAGGATTAGCATGAGGGTCTTAAAGCTTTCGATGTGGTCCACGGGGTCGGAATCCCCGGAATAAGTCTCGAATTGTGGAGGCTTGAAGCCTATTGGAACGGGCGCCTCCATGATGGTTCGAGAGAAAGAAGGTCGACTTGGACGGAGGGTCCTTCCTCTAAGCTCTTCTTCTCTGTCTAGCTGACCCAAGCGCCTCTCCATTTCGTGGAGACGACGGTAGACAGTGTTATCCATTCGTCGGTAATCAAACGAGCCTCTGGAATTGTATTCGTATGAGGGAGAGCGGGGGCTACGACGACGGTAGCTCCGGGAGTGACGAGGACTAGGAATGTGCTGGGGGTTGCTAGGAGCTGGGGGAGGAGTTAGGGACCGTCAGCGAGGACTTTGGACCGGAGGAGGAGTGGGGACCCTCCGAGCATTGTTGTTGTTGGGTCGGAGATTGAGGGCTTGTAAGATGGTTGCTTGGAATTGCTGGAACTCGGCACGAGTGATGGGTGCGTCATCGTTCCTTGGAGGTCGTCGACCATCAGGAGAGTGAGGTCTTCCCCTATGGTGGCCGGGGGACTCTCTCCGCCCTCGGCGAGGAGGGGACCTTTTGTAGTCTCGGGGATGAGGAAATCGCTCATTTGGACGTTGTTGGCGGGAGGCTCCCTCTCGGGCCTGCCTCTCATCCAAACAACAGCGAAGATCATCTTCCTTCTGCCGATTGAGGATGGTATTGCGAAGGTCATCGGATGCTTGGGGGTTGTGGGATGCCATGGAGTCGGTAGAGGGGTTGTGTACGGAGATGCGATCATGTTGGAGAGGTTGTTTCTGAGGATTGAGACGGGAGCCCCCCGCACCAGCATTCTGGGGATCGGTTTGACCGCGAGGGGGTTGAAGATTCTGAGGAGGAAGTTGGTCCTGCTGCGGGGCTTGGTCAGGTTGAGGAGGGAGTCCCTGTGGCTGGACCGTTTCTAGGGGGTTCTCCTGTTGAGGAGTAGGTCCACGGTTGGACCCCCTAGATCTAAGTTTCTTTGGAGGCATGGCTGGGTCAAATCTAACCAACGGGAAGAGGACAAGTTGTTATTCATTGTTTCCCACAGACGGCACCAATATGTTGCCGCTGAATCTGGTGTGGGGGCAAACAGACAGTATTTGTGGATTCTTAGGGAAACTGAATAATCAAATCTTAACCTTTTTCGCCAGAGTTTGACCGTTGACTCCCGCCGTTCACCTACAAAAAGTACGAAACACCGGGGTTGATCCCTCCGACGCACCCTCCGACGCTCAAGTCAGTAATCAGAGAAGATTATGAAAGAGCGTAAATTGGCAAAAGATTGAGTACCTCTTAATGGTGGTGGATGAGGGGTATTTATAGCCGCCTTTGGGATCGGTTTAGGAAGGAAATCCCTAATTCCCAGTGAGAGGATAGAGCGAATCAGGGCCGTTGATTGAATACAATCAGAAACCCTAATTCTATCCAGGTGAACCGGGTCTCTTGTGGGTTGGGACCCGCACCCGGTTGAGCTGGATCCGTTCATGGGTTGTAGGGCCTTTTAGAAAGAAGACCCTGGACCCATTTCAGACCCGTGAAATTACCATTTTGCCCCCAAGCATTAAGATTCGTGCCCGATTTGGACGATTCCGATTTAACTCTATTTTTAGCCATATCAGTAAGCATTTAGAACAAAAATCAAGCACACAACCATGGAAAAATAGAAAAATAACATGGAATTTAAAATTTGTGTTTTCAAAACTATGCTACATCAAAGCCCTAGAAAAATAAATTTAGTTCATAATAAAAATGCAACTAACAAATACTGTCTTGAATTGCATAATAAAAATTAGAAGAAAAGAAGGGATATAGAAAGAACTGTCTTGTAAATAAAATTTTGCAAACCGAAGCCTCGAAATCCACGCCAGCAAGCATAGTCTTCCTTCTTTCTCTCTGTGTTTCGATCCGAGCACTGCCCACTCAAGCCACCACGTCAGCGTCCTTTGCCTCTCCTCTGTCTGTTTCGTCGCCTGTGAACTCGAGCCGCCACACGTCCTACCTTGCCTCGAACCGCAAGTCACCAAGTCAGAACCGCCACGTCACCATGCCCCCTCTGTCCCGTTCTCTATTTTTTTTCTTGAAGCACGAGCCGCCCAAACACCATACAGCGAAGCCACTGTACGTCTTCCCCTTCTGCTTCGTTCTTGAAGCACGCCAGCACAGTCACGTCACGCTCTCCTTTCTCCTTTCTCCTCTGTCCCTCTCTATTGTCTCTTATTTTTTAATTTTTTTTATTTTTATATTGAAGGTAGCTGTCGCTCTGCCTTCATTTTTCGTGCTCTCTTTTCTTATTTGTATTTATAGGCACAGGAAAGTGGGGATTATGGTTTAGATTTTCAGAAAACCCCCACATTTTTATTTATTTCTTTCCTTATTTGATTTGATCTTTATTTCTTGTTTCTTTTTCTTCCCCTTTTTTTTTCTTGAAACACGTGCTGCACATACAAAATAAAACTAGAATTTAGGATTTAAAAATAAAATAAAATAAATTAGTTTAAGTTAATTAAACTAACTAATAATCACATTAGCTCAATTAAACCCTTTTAAATTTGTTTATTTCATTTTCACCTTTATTGGCAATTTAAAATTTCTTTTTTGCTTTTCACATGGCCAAATTATAAAAATTCAAATTCAACAAAATAATAAAAATTAATCAATCACCCTCCTTGTTTTGTTTGTTGGTTTTTACCAAAAATCTTCACCTTTTACATTAAAAAAACTAAATCTATGGAAATAAGATGAATTTTTAACAAGAGAGACGAATATAAACAATTTTTATGGATAAATGAGTACAAATATTTATATAAAAATTATACACCTTACAATTATGAATGCATTATCTCACAGAGTTATTTACATAGTACATGATCACATCATCCCAACATCTGTATTGCTATTTCTTGTTCATCCATATCATGTTTTAGTGCCTTTTTACTGCACTGTTTGTTACTACTGGCCGTCTTAAGCTTGTTCTAACGGGTACCTCCCCCACACAACCCCAGATGATGTCTATGCAGGTATTGAAGATGAGTTACTGGAGGAACTTGACCAGCAATCTTTCTAGACAATCATGATTAATTGGTCCGTCATTGCTACTTTATATTGTTTTATTTTCCAGTCACTATTTTATCTAGTTGTGTAGCAAAGTGTTTATCGTATTGCTTTCATTGTAGTACATTGTATTACCGAACGTTTTGACCCGAAATTTATGTTTATGTTTATCCAGATTATGGTTATTTGAGGATTATTTTATTTTATTTTTTTGTTTATGTAATCACTTTTATTGCATGTGCGGATGTGTTCATGAATATTTCATTGAGTTTATAACCTTACAACTTAATGATGATATTTGTATCATTCGTTGGGCCTTAGTTGCGTGCTCGTAATTCCATATATTGGGAAGCAGGGCATGACACCAAACTTGTAAATTATTATCATATTTGTTTTCCTCAGTCAAAGACTCAGTTCAAAATGAAACTTCGTATATTTTTTCTTAGAGCATTTGTAGTTGATTGAGTTAAAAAATGGGTATATGGAAAATATAAAGAAAAAGCAAATAGGAGTAGCCCTGCAGTGGTGAATACTAAAAAAATGTTTTTTTTTTATCAAACGGAATATGATTTACCGTCCAAAAATTTTCGAAAAAAATAATCGAAAGACGGCAGATGTTCTGCCATCTGATGGGGGTAAAAATTGAATTAAAATTGGGTTTGTGAAGGACGGGAGATCATGTAACGCCCAGAATCCCAAATACACTGAATTCGAGATATTCTACAGGATCTTTCCACTTCCTTTAGTACAATTTTACAAGGAAATTTGAACTTTTCACTTTACATCAGAGTTTACATAAAACTTTACACTTTACATTGCACAGCGGAAGTAAAATTTACAACAAATGAATAAATGTACAACAGCATTGTATAATCTTTAGTCATCTGTTCCTCTTTAATCTTTATCATGTCATTTACCTGCATATAAGACCGTGGGTACGTCAGTTTATTCAATCGACGATCATTATACACGGCCATCCTCTCTATGCCGGAAATAGTATAACTTATTTTCCATATTTAGCAAACACAAACTTATCACATGTCAAACTAAAGGGACTACCCTATTGATGTCGTGTTGTGATTGTGCACTTAGTCCTTAATGTAGTTATTTTATATTAGATGACACTAATGCGCACTTGTTCGGATTCTATGCATCCCATACTACATAGGTCCGAGGGCAAGCCTCTTAATCGTTCTTCATCTTTGTAGGGTTCAATCCCTCGCCATGACTTAATCTACTACTGTAACTACGGTGAGTATCCTAGATGATCTATGAGTACAAGCTCGTGTACAGAAAACCTGGAGGGGAATCCCACGCCATGTCTTGACTCATCAAGCATGCATTCTGTGGCAATTCAGCCTCCTTCATGGCACACGATCCTCTTGCAGTCACCAAACATCCCACAAGCGTGGCTAAAGTCCGATCATTACTGAGTTGTGCCCACGCCATGTCTTGACTCATCAAGCATGCATTCTGTGGCTCACACACCCGCACCGTAAACTCTAGTTCTCATACTCATGTTTTTCTCTCACTTTCATCACGTCTTCACTATGCACTTTTCTTAATTTAATAGAATCATGAATAAAATCAAAGCTCTAGAGTTAGCCTCTCCACTAAACCGGACTCATTCATTTATTCAAACATGACCAACCTTGGTCTTTCATTTCAATATTTCATTTCATTTCTTTCCAAATGCCGGGGGAGACTTAACTACTCTTTTGTTTCAATTCCAATTCACAATTTCTAAATTGAGCATTTCTAACTCATAAATTCATATTCATAATCAAACGGATTTCTTTTTCAATAACATGATCTATGAATTATTCAATAGTCCATAATCATACATGGAATTTATATACTTCATCAATTATTAACTTCACATTGAAATTCACTTCACTAACGAATATTCACTTTTCATATTTTTCACACTATTCTCAAATGAGAATATTTTGCATCACGTCACACAATATAATTTCTTTCTTTGCCATATAAATTTTCTAATCCTTCATTTCAAGTCATTTTTGCAAGATATAATTTCACAAAGAATATCAATGTGGAACCATAGTTCTATTTACACATTTAGTCACAAATTATACTTTATTTTATGTAAATAATTCCCAAATTATTTTTAATAAGTCCCATATATTTTTAGAAGAATAGTCATATTTTTTCTACAATTTTTTGATCACCAAAACATCAAAAAAAAAAAAACATTTTTTTTTGAATCTGCCGAAGCCAAGATTCGAACCCAGCACCACAGAGAACACAGCCGAAGGCACGGACCACTAGGCCACTTGCGCCAACGGTATAAAAGGAGAGCGAAGAGTATTTAATGCTCTCGGTTCAGAACTGATTGGATTTAAAAGAAAACGCACATAAAAGATGGTATTCTCAAGAGTTGAAACCAGTGACCTGTGAGAACCCAACCACACGCTCCGACCAGTTAAGCTACATGCTCAAGTTACCAAAGTACAACTCAAATTCTTTTTAATACAATTCTCTTTGTTATTAAAAGAATTCGATATTTGACAAGTCTTCATTTCATTTCGTTTTTATAACAATTACTGTAAAATTCCAGATTGACTAACATCATCATAAGTTATATTCCAGTACAATAAAAATAATTTTTTTCAATAATCAAACATATTTTTCATACAATTAATTTGAATTGTGAACTATCACTCCCGCATTTCTTCCTTTTCGACATTTCTCAACAATTAACGTCACTAATCTCTTTATTAGCAAACTACACATTAATTCTCTATTTTTAATCTTTTACCAAACATACAAAAAAATATCTTAATTCATTTATTTCAATATAACACAAAGATCCATTTAATCACATAAAGTAGCATTGTCAATCTACTAACTTTGTGTATATAATTTGTGATATAGATAATGAGACTTTCTTTAACAATCCATGGTTATAATTAATTCACACAAAACTTAGATTTTTACTAAGCAAATCACATACAATTGCACACCCACATTCCAATTAATTTATAGCTCAAATACCCAATTAAATGCGTACTCTTATTAGTCTTTTTCATGCATCATTTTTCCATTCCAATCTAGCATATATTCCTATTTAGAAATATATAAAATTTACCCACCTTATTGAAGAAAGTACAACTAGCAACCTCCTAGACGAATGTCCTTGCAACGAATTGCTCCCCCTCCTAGATGCGCGCACACTAGCAAAAATCCGAGCACTCCAAAGCCAACCTGAGCACTCCAAAGCCGGCCTTCCTCTTCTTGTTGCAAGCACAACCCATACAATTCTCTCAATCTTTTAACTCACTAGAATAACTACTAGATAAAGTATTTTGAACTATAGGTTGGAGAAAATAATTTGCACAAGAATAACTAGCCATGGGGGGGGTATTTATACTAAAAATCAAGGAGAATGGAAGGCCAAGATTGAAGTAGGAGTTAGGAACAAGTGGCTTAGATTTAAGGAGGAGTTATACTAACCACCCATAATCAAGTAACCACCACACCATGATCCCACTCAAATTTTCCCATTCCCTCCAAAAGAAGCAATCCGGCCTACCTAGGATGGTGCACATTGCACGTGTACGTGCAATGCACGTGCATGCAATTGCCTCCAAAAATTTGTACATTTTATTTTGTAAAAAAAAATAATCTTTAAATTGTATCCTACATGACAAGTTGTATTTAAAAATAAATTGACTCATGGGCTTTAGTTTATGGGCCAAAATAATTATTATAAAAATAATAAATTAAATTAACTTTGGGCTTTTAAAAAGAAAAGGTTTTTTGTCTAATTGAAAGAGGACTTTATAGAAAAATAATTAAAGGCACATATTTAAATATCTATACTCATCATGATGAAAATATTTGCCAAAAATATTGCACGTGCACACTACGTGCAAAATAAAATAATTTTTCATTAAATGGAAAATCAGGGCATTACAGATCATTTCCTGTCCAACACATGTGTGCATTCTCAATTTCCTGAAACGGCACATGATCTCCCGTATCCCCATTTTTTGTTTTTATTTTTTCCAATCGGCATATGATTTGCCGTTCGCTCAATATATTTTCTTATATTCTCTTTTATTTGCTTAGATGGCACATCATCTTCCAATTTCTATAACATGCATAATGCCAATTTTGCTGCCAAATATAATCGTTTACTGTTCATCTTAAAACCAAAAAATGGATAAATAAACGACGACTACAGCAGTTTTTATCATTTTTTTGAATATATAGTCAACGACTACAAATGCTCTTACGCATGCATAATGGATTTCTGCTCTCTAAGATTTCACTACGAATTACAAAAAATTTGAGATACTGCTTTGCAACATAATTCGAGATAAAGACTCTCGAGATACAGACTCACATATTCGTTTTCACTATGCTCCGAAACTAATCTCTCACCTCTCTCTTTGCGACCTCTTTATAATTTTGAAAGACAACGAAAAACAAAAACACGTTTCGAGGCATCTGCATTGCATTCAAGCATGATTTAGATTCAGAGGAAATTTCCCTCACAACCATCATATTTCTATCTCGAAGCCATAATATTGCAAACACGAGCATCACATGTGCAGATAAATCCAACATTCAAATTTCTTTTCCAATCCTCAATCCCGTCACAATCACCTTCCATCAACTTCGAATAATAAATAGTATAAAAACCGAACCCGATCCCTTCGCTATCAGATTCCCTCACTCTCAGAACCCTAACAAAATCCCTAAAACCCTAACCCTAACCCTACTAATCCCCCAAATCGAAACGAAGAAGACGAAGAAACCGAATTTCGAATTCGAATTTGAGAGGAGCGATGGAGGCTTATCCGAAACGTCAGCATTTTCCGGCGCTCTCGATATCCGTCCTCACCTCTGGCGCCTCGCCGTCGCCGGCTTTCGCAACTGGATCGTTCGATTTTGACGGATCCGGAGCTCCAAGGCTCGGAATTCGCGGATCGGAAGGTGAGGATTTGATGATCGACGTCGATCTCAGGAACGCGCAGGTGATTGTGAAAATGGTGTTTGGTTCTGTTGATTGATTTTGGGGGAACGTGGTGATGGAAAGATTGATGTTTGTATGTTTGTTTTTGTGTGTTTCAGATTTTTAAGTTGAGTGAGGTGGAATCGTTGTGCTTGGGGGATGAGTCGCGGAGCGAAGAATCGGAAGAGGTATGTTGCGAAAGTTTGGATTTTTTTGACGAAATAGCGAATGTTTTTTGAAATAATCTGAAATAGTGATTGCTGATTGAGAAAGTTTGATTTTTTTAAGATGAAATGGTAATTTTTTGTTGAGATAGTTTAGATTTTCAGTTGTTTTTGTTTTTGTTTGTTGAAGGGTTATTAGATTAAATTGTTGGTTTAAGTGTGTTTTTTTAATTTGGTGGTTAATATCAACATATAAATTTGATTGTTGTTGAAATGAGGTTGACCGTGGGGCTGTATGTTAGCTGGACAACCTAAAAATTGAAGGAGAGGAGAGATTGTTTCGAGCGATAAGTAGGAGAGGAGACTGTTTTGAGTGATACACAGTTGGAAAATTCGAAGGCGAAATTTTCCTGGTTTGGATGCTAGTTTTGGAAGAAAACAAAATTTTAGTGACTGTCATTTTCTTGTTCGGTGGGGAAATCTAGATAGGAAAGCATTTTTAAAGTGCATAATGGCAAAAGTAGGGCCTATGTATGGGTATTAACTATTTTTTCTTTCTTACTTCCCGATGTTTTCATTCCAGGAGAGGGAACCAACTCAACCAAGTTTCCATTTTTATTATGTGGCACATTGGGCCTAGAGTGCGTTTCTTTCAAAATAAAACAGAATTGACCTCTTCACTCGATTAGAAATTGCAGTTGGTTTCTGAAAATTTACCTTTGCACCTAGTTTCCCTACAAATACAATAATAAACAACATCTATGTAGCAAAGCACCCAGTGAATGACACGACAACAAAATTCTATGACCTTTGAAATTTTTTATTCAATTATATATCCCTAAGAGGAGTGTGTCGTCAGTGTTGGGTGCCAATGACTGTTTTTGTAAGTACATAGCAAATAGTGTAAATTGTACTAGTCCCACATATGCATACAAAATTACATCAATTTTTTTTTGTAATTCTTAGATTTATAAAAACCCATCAAGACATCGTCCATTATTTCTTAATTATTGGTACTCACCTCATTCTTCACCATTTAACCTTTGTTTATGTCAGAAACAGATTGTACTATATTACTTTTTGGTATTGATGGATGAGGTTTCTTGGGTCTTTTATTAGTTATGACATATGCCGTTATGATGGCTGTATTACTCCTTTTATCTCATCTAATTGTTTTTGTTCATCTTATTTGACATATGTTATGGTATTAGTTCCATGACATAATTTTGGAATAATTTCTTGAACTATTTTTCCTGAAACCAGAAATTCGTTTCAAGAGCATTTAAGATTGGTTTTGAAATGAAGGAGGAAAGCAAAGCATTCAATTCTGCATTTGAACATTGGAAACACAAGATGAGTTCAGCAACTGGTACATCATCTGCATGAAGTTACTGTCTACAATAATCTCTTGCTGATATTTTGGTCTTTTGTAGTAGTAATATCGTCATGTAACCCTTCTATTATTTTATGTGCACTTTAAAAGATGCATCTTGACATTGATGGTTGACTTCATCTCAATTGTTTTGGTTCTCTCAGTGTACTGTTAGGACATGTATCACGTTTCGTTGATAGTTATAGGCAAAGTACCTTCCTAAACTTGTGTATTCTGCCTGCCCATTTCAAGTTGGCTGGCAAAATTTCTAATGACTAACATGGCTTGATGATAATTGTTCTTTTAACTTTTCTTAACTTTTTTAAAATAACTTTCTGTAGACCTTTTTAAAATACGTCTTTAATATTTTACTTTAAAGAAGGTGAATGGCTGTGGTTGTATGACCTTATACGTAACAATTAGTTTTAAGAAAAGGTTACAGAAACCCGGCCTTTATGACCTAACACATCCTGCTATAAAACAAAAAACTGAATACACCTAGCCTTATACATAACAATTAGTTCTAAGAAAAGGCTACAAAAAAGCCTAAAAATTACCTCTACTTTTTATGAGCACATTGGCAAAACACACTTGTATTGCATCTGCAATAATTAAAGTAAACCGATGCCTGAATGCAATTAGCAATTTGTTGGTTCAACCTGAATTATTATTTGTATCTTTGGCTAAAAATAATTAAGTTGAATATTTTGTTTAGGTCACTGTTGTCCTAATATTGCTAAGTTATAGTAGTCTATGCCAACATTGAAGAGTCATAGATCATTCTTGCTGTATTACTTGGGAAATTCTGCTCTTGGAATAATATTGATAGGTTGATCATGCTATGCTCTTTTTGCTTTTGGTTTCTCCTGTGAATGCAAGTTATGCCAGCCTTACTATTGTTGTCAGATTTGGTCCCTTGAAGAGCTTGAACTGCACTACACCTCCTGTATTGGGAATGCCTTAAAAGTAAAAATATCTTCCAGTCACTTAGATATTTTAACCAATGCGTCTTAATAATGTGTTACTTGCTTATTTATTTCTCAATGCACATTATTTTGCAAAGCAACTGTTCATTTGTGCTTAAAATACTCTTCAGCTTTTTTGTTATGTTCTGAAAAGCTCTATGATAATCCCCTCCATTTCCAGGAAAACATATGGAGAATGGAACAATTTCAGCTCCTAAAAGCAAGTTTGATGATAAGATAGAAGCGTCTTCTGCAAAAATGTACTTCCATTACTATGGTCAATTGCTACATCAGCAGAACATGTTGCAGGATTATGTTAGAACAGGTTACTACTGCAGCTTGTGAAATTTCTCCAAAAAAAATGTTATCAGACTAGTGTAACCATTACTGACATGATATGCTGATTTTATTTTCAGGAACCTATTATGCTGCAGTCATTGAGAACCGGGTAGACTTTCATGGCCGTGTTGTAGTTGATGTCGGTGCTGGAAGTGGTATTCTTTCATTATTTGCTGCTCAGGTATTCAGATTTTCTGATAGTTTGTGTAAATTTATTTGTTTAATTCCTAAATATTTTGAATTTTTCATGTAAGCATTGGTTATTTACCTTGGATTTTCATCCAGGCTGGTGCTAAGCATGTCTATGCTGTTGAAGCATCAGAAATGGCAGAGTATGCACAGAGGTTGATTGCTGGAAATCCATCGCTCAGACAGAGGATAACGGTCTGAGATTTTAGGATTTTTTACTGTTTTGGATATTGAATATGTCTTCTATTAATTAATGCCATTTTTTAGTGCTCATTTATCTTGGTTTTTTCTTGGTTATTCTCGCCAGGTTATTAAAGGTAAAGTAGAGGAAGTTGAATTACCTGAGAAAGCAGATATTCTCATTTCTGAGCCAATGGGTATGTTGTTATGTCACTTCTCGTTCGTTGTTGAGTAACTACATATACTTTTGCAGGCGAGTTTATGAGCTTAACATTGTCTAACTTGGGGACCTTATTGTAAGGGAATGTTCTGTTATTGATATTTGGTTTTGGGCTTGAAGCTGATATGGGAAAGTATGTTATCTGAAACATTCCTGGATCTGACATTAAATTTTGTTTTAGAACTTTTAGCCATACCCATTAGGCTAAGATAAAATTTGAAATCGGATATACCCATTAGGGTATTCTCCAAAAAAAAGGATATACCCATTAGGGTAGGGTATGGGTAAGATCTTAAATACACTGCCTTTATCCTATCCATTACCTCCCAAATGAGTGAGTTTTTTGGCCCTTGGAGATTCAAGATCAAATCTATGATTGAATCACAAGTTACGTCTAACTGTAGATCTGAGCATGCATATTGATACTGTAATCTGATAGTTTAATATTATTTTAAGGTTCACATTGTGCACAGAGCATCCTTTAAGTAGGATCATAAGTTAACTGATATGTTTTTTATTATTATAACCATCATTAAATTTAGTGTATATCTCAATAACATTACATTAGAAAAATTGTAGGCACTCTTTTGGTCAATGAAAGAATGCTGGAGTCCTATGTGATTGCAAGAGACCGGTTTCTTCTTCCTAGTGGGAAAATGTTCCCAACACTTGGGAGGTGAGCACAACTATTATCTATTGTGAGAAAGTTTGACTGATCCCGATATATACATTCTCTTATGACAGATTTGGCATGATTTTGTGCATTAATTTGTGGTCGCTGTTCTAGTAGATACTAATATTCAATTTAGTATTTAATCCCCATGCTAGATATCTAGATGGTAGTATTTAATTTAAGAGTAATGCTTTAGCCACTACCAATTTCACTACCATTTCCTTCACTACCTTAGGTGGCATACTCCTATTGGAGAGTTCTCCCACCTACTCTATCATCCCCTACCTATTGGAGTGTGCCACCTAAGGTAGTGAAGAGAAATGTAGTGAAATTGGTAATGGCTCTAGCATTACTCTTAATTTAATAATCCCCAAACTAGTTTTGTTATGTATTTTTTAAGAGAACGTGCATGGATATATTCATTTATTGAGTTGAAACTCTTAAGTTGTTAACATTATTATTCCCTCATTTTGCACCTATTTGACTATAAAATTTCTCTTAGCCTAAGCTGAATTGGCCCTTCATGCAACTGGTGCTTCCCAAATACCTATTTCCAAAATATTGTTGACTTGTGTTATGTAATTGGAATTCCAACCACCAATGGTTAAGAAAAAAATGTTGAAGATAATTTTTGAAGTGTCTGAGAAGAGTCTGAAATGAAATGTTTTGTGTAAAAATCAGGACACATTTCAGGCACATCTAGTACACACATTAGAAGTGCCAAGAGGTGTCAGGTGTCCCGCACAGACACAGAAGTCCCCAATGCTAAATAAATTTCCATAAAGTGCTGGGCATCCACACAAACACAGTAGGTCCATGCTATAATCATACTTCACAACCAGGAAGGGGTTTCCTTAACCTTCAGGGTGGCTCTGTAGGATTTCTTGGCCATCCTCTCACTTTCCATAATACATATTCATTTTCAGTTCCTTCTTTATTAGTTTTTGGGTGTAGAAGGTACTATATCTGTGGAATGGGAAACTTTATGTTATTTTGTCAATACTTTCCTTTTTAAAAGTCTTATCTGTATGATTAAACCATCTCATTAGTTTTCGGCAATCTTCTTATTATTCTTTTTATATATACTAATCTTGTAGGATACATATGGCTCCCTTCAGCGACGAATATCTTTATGTTGAAATTGCAAATAAGGTACTTGATCAAAATAAACTTTCATTTCTCACATAATTTTATTCCCCCCTCAAGTTGCAAGATATTTGACAAGATTTGATTGATAATTGCATTTTACACTTGTTCTGGTGTAATATATCTACGATCTCCTTTTTAATTAATTTTGTCTTCTTCTTTTCTTTAAGCCAACTGATCATCATGATAAAATATTTTCCTTATGGTGTTAATTGTCATTCATCTCAAATCCATGTCTCTAGGCATATTTGCCAATGTTAATTTTAAGGTATATAGCTGATTCCAAGGGGAAGCACATCCTTCACAAGATGGAAACTAATATTTTGTTATGGAAAGTTAATAATTAGGATAGCGTGTTATTTGTTTGTTTTGATGCTTAATTGCTTAGGATGATTAGTACACTTTAGTACTGCCTAGCAACGTGCTTTGATAGGGTATGTTTGGCTACACCCGCCGAAATGTCTTGCATTTGCTGTTCCATTTTTATTTTTTTCCCCTGTAGGCCAACTGATCATGAGAATCTCCCTGATGTTGATTGTCATTCATCTCAGATCCATGTCTTTAGGCATAGTTTGACATTGTTAATTTTAAGATATATGACTAGCTGATTTCAAGGGAAAGTGTATCCTTGACAAGATGGAAACTAATATATTGTCATGGAAGATTGCTATTAGGATATTCCATTAGATAACTTTGTTTTAAAGATGCTTATGATTAGGACACTTTATTAGTAGATCCTAGCAATGAGTTTTGATAGGGTATGTCTGGCTACACATAACCTGCCAAAATGTCTTGCAACCATAATACCTAGGTCTCGAAAGTTTCATAAATCCTCTTGAAACCCTTATTTTGGTTTGGAAATCTTAGTTGTTTTTCTACAACCTTGAGAGGTGGAACCTAACTAAGAACAAACAAAATTATAGTTTGAACTTTCACAGAGGGGGTTTTGGGACAAAAATAATAGTTTTGTTGTTTCGGGGTTTTGGAACTTTTAGTACTTAGAAGAAACTATTAGAATGAGGTTTCACTGAGTTTCACGGAAAATAAAATGCGAAACCCATTTCAATAAATCATCCGGTTTTTACTTGTGGACCTGGCATTTTGGTAAGACCCCAATTTCAGGTGGTTTCAAGGAAACAGACGGATTTCCATGAAGTTTCATGGTTTCATGTAATGAACACACCCACACTGAACACAGAAGCAAATTGTGAAATTTGGTTAAATTATGCAACCCCCAAGGGGTTTAATGATAGGGAAAATCGAAAAGAATTCACACTTATCCGATGCAATTATTGAGGATATTTTTTTGGGTCCATACACTTCTGCACCTATGAGAGTGATTTATGGAGATCCCATATTACTTGATTTTTCATTACATTTGACCTTATTCTCATGTGGATGGAATGGGAGAAGGATCCAACAAATTGAGTATCATACTGTTTCTGTGCTTTTTAAGTATAGATTAATTAATTGATATGCATGCCACTATTTATCATCTTTGGGATGTGATGAATATTTATTTGATTGTTCATAAGATGTATGCTAGACAGACATGATTTATTTTTTGTTACTTCACACTATAAAACTCATGGGTTTTTTGCATATCCATACCCACAATCTTTGCTATTTCCATATCCCCATCCAAAGTCTTTATATTTCCATATTACCAGTTAAAATTGATAGGTTGATTCGAAAAACACGTGATGTTTAAATATACTATTTTGCCCTGTTTTTTTCTTCCTTTTTCTCTAATTTTCTATCAAATCAATAAAAGAACCCAAAGAAAACCTAGCAATTTCTTCCAATCTCTTGCAAAATATATCCCAATAATTATTAAACTTCAATTTACTTCAAATTCTCCTGTATAAAAAAAAAATTTGGGTTCTTATTTCTTTCAAAATATGTTGTGACAATTTGAAGGCTAAGAAGCTAGATTATGGTATTTATTAAAAGAAATATTCATTATGGACAAAATGTAGAAGACGAGTTAGGTTATTATTGTATTTTGAGAGATGAGATATTAATGCGACATTGGTGATAAAATTGAAGTCATTTGGAGGAATTGAAGAAGATGATAGAAGAGAAAAGAAAAGAAAAAATTAAATGAGAAGAGAAAAGAAAAGAAAAAAATTAAATGAAGACGATGGTTGGATTGAGGTTACTTTGGGAAATAAAATATATTCTTATTGGATTTGTATATATTCATCACAATTAATTGAAAACTCAATATTATTTGGTTTTTTTGAATCACGACGAGGATTATTGGTGGGAATATGGAAATATGAAGAATTTGGGTGGGAATATGGAAATAACAAAGATTTGAGGTGTGGATATGGAAAAAAACCCAAAACTCCTTGTTGGGTAGAGATCAAAATTTTGGCATTCTTTCAGTTTGTTTAGTGGATAAATTGATCCCAGTGTTGCATGTATGAAACTTCTGGCTATATTGAATCACAGCTCCCCCCCCTCCCTAATTCTTTTGGTTTGTCCGGGAGCTCAATTGAATTAACAGTTACCAATATATTTTCCTGTTTCATATCTTGTTGGTTAATGAAATCATATCTTCTGTGTTTTAACTCTCTTCTTTTAAATATGTAGGCACTCTTTTGGCAGCAGCAAAATTACTTTGGTGTTGATCTTACCCCATTGCATGGAACTGCTTACCAGGGCTATTTTTCGCAGGTTTGAACAATTGTTATCTTCAATCCAACTTTCCTATTTATCAAACAGTCCCACACACACGCTACACATGTAGTGAGAGAGGGAAGGGAAAAAGAACTTGGAAAATAATTCAGCACACATGTTTCCAATATGTTTTGCTAAAGTTACAGTTATCTACGCAGTATTATCTAATGCCAGACAGCGTTTCCAACATGTTTTGCTAAAGTTACAGTTATCTACTTAGTATTATATAATACCAGACAGTAAATTGAGATTAAGTTTAAGTAGAGAAATTTCTTTAGTTAAAGATGCCATAAATTGTAATATTCCCTTGTGGATTACATGGTTGGTAAGAGGGAAGCATTTTTGGAAACAATCTTGGATTCTCATGGGAATCAAAATCCTTTGTTGGCGAGGGTTTGCATTTCCCCCTAAATCCATGTGATTTGTGGATCCCCTCCTAAAACCATGGGATTTGTTAATAAATAATTACAACAATGGAGGATTTCCGGAAATGCATTGCATTCTACTAAACAGAGCAATGCAACATTCCCGGGAATCTTCATTCCAAACCTTACATTCCTGGGAATCCTCTCATCCGAGGGAATCGTCCAATCCTCGTACCAATTATCGATTGCCCCCTTGGCAAAATTACTATATTTCTGAGGCTGTCAATTTAGTAATACTAGTTGAAATGGAATTTCATATAACACAAGTATGGAGTAACTGTTGAAGGTTTATTTGTTATTTCTCATAACTTCTTAACTTATAATTTGAAAAACGTCCCGCAAACGTCGTCCCACCCTGTAATGTTTGATTTAACCTGAAGTTCCAGTAATTCTACGTCATGAGACATTTATTTTCTTTGTTTCTTTACCTTGTATACGATTCTTTGTACTTGAGGACTATACCTTTAAATAAGCTATCTGCCCTTTTTAATTATTATTATTATTTTAATTTTCTTTTTCTCATATTCTTTTTGGCAGCTGTCAGTTTTGTTGATTATTTGTGCTACTACTTGTGATTAGTTACATTTTATTGATTGAAAGTGTGCCAAAAGTTGGAGCCATAATTGATTGTTTCATCATCCAGCCTGTAGTTGATGCATTTGATCCAAGGTTGTTGGTATCTCCAGCTATCTTTCACACGCTAGACTTTACTCACATAAAGGTATGTCTTGTTTATGTGAACCTAAAGCAGCACTTTAAATAGTCACCTTTTCATATTATTTTTTTCTTTTATTTGTCTCTTATTTGAAGAGAAAGGCATGCCTTATTTCTTTGTCTTGATCAATAACCTGTCACCTTTTAATGTTTATGAATTCTTCTAATTTATGTTTCTGTATCAATTTGACTGAAATTTAAAGATGTTATCAGACCACTTCCAGTGCTGTTTTTTTTCCTTGTGAAACAGTTGTGTAGTTTATGAGATTTTGATTCATGTAAAACTACATACTTTTCCTTGGCATTTTTTTATCACATTCTTTCTTCATTATGCAGGAAGAAGAGATGTATGAGATTGACATCCCATTGAATTTTACAGCCTCTGTTGGAACTAGGGTGCATGGGCTAGCTTGTTGGTTTGACGTGTTATTTGATGGGAGGTAAGCAATTTTGTTTATTTTTTAAAATTATTATTTCATATATATATATATATATATATATATATATATATATAAAAGAAACCTTTCGTTGTGCATATATATATAAAAGAAACCTTTCGTTGTGCACTCGGCCTTTTGGCCTTCGTATCGACGGTCCGAATCGTTCACATTGATCTACACGTCTAAATTAGTCTAAATATGTAAAATCAGGTCATTTGATTTGTCCATCCATTATGTCATTATAAAAAAACGATATTCAGCCATACAATTTTGTAACACTTCAATGCAAGGGCAAATGAATTTCAAATGACTTGATGTTACATATTTAGACTAATTTTGACATGTAGATCAATGTGAACGGTTCGGATCGTCGATACGAAGGCTAAAAGACCGAGTGCACACAAAGGCGAGTGCACAATGGAAGGGACCATATATATATACTAGGTTTGCCCGTTGCGCACGTCTTCAGAATGGTGCACCTAGTTTGATTATATAAAATAATTTTGGAAGTCCAGCAAATTAATTGAAGTAGCAAATATATTATACGAAGAAGCATTATATCTACCTTTAAGCTCAACCATCGCCTCATTAGCTTGAACTTACCTGGAATGCATATAGTTTGTTAGAAACACTGATAGAGTTTTTTTTAACTTCAACATCACTTTAAGATGCTTCTAATCGTTATGCAAGAACATTATCATATAGATTTTATAGAGCTTCCTCTAATCCCATAACAATGGTAATGCAAGTACAGGTGTGAAGGTATCTACAATACCAATAATCTAAACATTTGTTTGTCTGAGACTCATTTTGCAATTAAAATACATCTTATTATTATTTAAACCAAAATGAAATGCATGAAGTTCGTAAAACTCTAATCCAAGCTAATCATTTCTTTTATTTCCACTTTGTCTTCCCATTGCACCTTTATAAAAAAAAATCAAAATGGGTAAATAACAAATTTACTTTAGCTGTCTTTCTTGAGTGGAGAGTTTGCACTCTTCACCGGTAAACTCTAGTCATCCCAATCCTATATATCCAAACATACACTAAAATTTCTTATATGTTATATTATCCATGGTTTCTAATAACCAGTGAAGGGAACACTTCACGATAGTATTTTCTCTTGTAGTAAAGAAATTAATGTTGCATATTTGCCAAGTTATTTTAGGTTGCTAGTCAGCTTACCTGTCCTGTTATGGTTTGGAAGCCCAAATTGAGGACACCAAATAATTCATCTCTCACTTGAGTATACCTTAAATCAAAACTAATAAAAAACTGATCAAATAAATCACCAAATTAAAATTTTTTAAACCCAAAAATAAAACAATCATACCTCTCTGAATTTAGATCCCATGCACACACAAAATTCGAGTCAGTAAAAAACTGAGTAATCCCCTGCACACAAAATTAAAAATTAGAATGAGAATTCAATTAATGAGATGAAATTAGGTCGTCACATCGCATATAGAGGCTCTCGATTCGGTGGAGGGGAGTCGCCGATACGGAGTCGCTTGATATTCGCGCTCGATCTGGTGGAGGGGAGTCACCGATACGGAATCAGCAGTGGATCAGATATCGGCGACGACCTTTTAATTGGGGTTCAATATTGGATTTGGATTTAGATTTGCTTTGAGATTTTCAAAAATTTTAAAATTTCAAAATTTTTAAAATTTAAAATTTTTTATTTCAAAATTTTTAATTTTTTTTAATTTTATTTTTTTTAAAACTTTTAATTTTTTTAATATGTTTTTGATATTTTTGAATTATTTTAAAAGTTTTTAAATTTTTATCTTCTTAATTTTTTGAATAGGAGAGAGAGAGAGAGAGATAGAGAGAGAGAGAGAGAGAAATAACTAAATAAACAAATGAGTTGTTTTGGGGGGATTTGAATTTGAGTTTTGGGGGAAAAATGTGTTTTGTGAGATTAGATCTGGGCCTTTGATTTTGGGGGGATTGAAGGAGAGCCACTTGATATATAATAAAACACAAAGAAAGCTATCAAGTGGCTCTCCTTCAATCCCCCAAAATCAAAGGCCCAGATCTAATCTCACAAAACACATTTTCCCCCCAAAACTCAAATTCAAATCCCCCCAAAACAACTCATTTATTTATTTAGTTATCTCTCTCTCTCTCTCTCTCTCTCTCTCTCTCTCTCTATATATATATATATATATATATATATATATATATAGGAAAAGGCTCCGTTGCACACTACTTGTGGTGCTCACGGCGTGAACACTACGTCTTCGGGCGTTCAAATCGAAAATCCGAACCGTTCACATTGATCTACACATCTAAATTAGTCCAAATATGTAAAATCAAATCATTTGAAATTCATTTGCCCATTCATTGAAGTATTACAAAATTGTATGGCTGAAATTCATTGTTTTTATAGTCGCGTGATGGATGGGCAAATGAATTTCAAATGATTTGATTTTACATATTTAGACTAATTTAGATGTGTAGATCAATGTGAACGGTTCGGATTTTCGATTTGAACGCCCGAAGACGTAGTGTTCACGCCGTGAGCACCAAGGTAGTGTGCAACGGAGCCTTTCCCTATATATATATGTGGAAATATGGACTTTTATACCCCAATTTATAATTATTTTTCACCATATACTAATGGAAACATGGACTTTTGTTTACAACTAATTATTTCAAACTTTAGCATAATTGTTGATTTACTGTTTACATGACTTTTCATATGCTGTATGTATCGCTCTGAAGACGTGCCTACGGCACGTGGTCACGGGCAAATCTAGTATATATACATAGGGAAATCTTCCGTTGCTAACGTATTGTAGCGTGCAAATGCATGCAAACCATGGAAGCCGCTATTCAGGATAGCATCCTAGGGTATATTACGCTTAAAGCCGTGGTTTGCACGTGTTTGCCTGCTACAGTGCATTTGCAACGGAAGATCCCCCATATATATATATATGTATAAATTTATTATTATTATTATAATTTTCTTCTGTGACAGTCTTCTATTTGTATTAACTTAATTGCTTATAGGTCCAAACATCTGCTTGTATCTCCTCCCCTCCTAAACTGACCATTTTTTGCATGTATTTGGTATCCCTGTTTTAAATTTCTTAAAGGTTTTGTGTGTTTGATTAGTTGCCTTAACTGCAAGAGTATTTTCCATCTCTAAACTTTGGCACAAATGTCGTATACCGATTAATTCTCAACCACTCCTCGTTATATGCCAACTTGAAGAGGAAGGCGTGCCAATGTATTTCTGAATAGCTGAGTCCCTTGCTCTTAAAATTATCATTATCAGATTTAGCAAGAATTGCTGTCATGCTGTGAAGGTTCTGTATGATGACCCTCTCTTCCTCATAGTTCTTTTACCCAGACTTTTGGCTTAAAACTCAGCGGGTTTACAATTTTACATCAAGTTCAGCTCCGAACCCATTGGAGGGTTCCTGTGACGTACACAAGAATTTGTCAATTTTTATGGATCATTGGAAACTTCGGTTATGCCCTGTAACCAGATAGAAGGAACGTAGTTTTCTACCGTGTCACTTCTTTTCTTTGTCAGAGCATAATGTGCTATACTGACATTGGTCCCAAGGTAATCAATAGATTTACTGTTTGTTGTTCATGCTTATGGTAAAGTTAGGGTAAAAACAAATCTTCATAATTCGTTCATCTGCCCATTTTGTCAAGGTTTACATCCATCCATATAACCATTTTTTCTGTTATAGTATATGTGCTGGTTTGTTCACGCCCAACTTGTTTGGAAAGATGGGCCTTTGTTGTGCAATTATTGTTTGTACCTGTGCATGTGGGGGTAATATTGTTGTTTTGTTCACCACGATCATTTGACATTGGTGATTTGTTTATCTGCATAAATCATTTCAACCAGTTTGTAAAATAAGTTATACCTAGATAAATACTCCAATGAAATAAATCTCGGCCAAATGACTACCCATAATATTACCCTTCAGTTTTGGATGCTTCTAGCAGGCCCTGGTATTTGCTAATTGTTTACTGTTGAGTGTTCAGCACTGGTGTGAATGTAAACTTAAATAAAATAAGAGAAACATTTGTGCTCCCGCCATTTCCACAGGCTACTCCCAATCCACTCACCTTAACATAAGTCTGATTATTTTAGGTACCCCATCTTGCTTAATGTTAATCCTTTTGTTGACCAACCTTGTTCTGTATACTAGTTAATTGCATTTTCTAAAATTTTGTACATAATTCTTGCAACTGCCATATCAACTGATGTACTCCAACTATGCAGTTCTGTTCAAAGATGGCTTACAACTGCCCCAGGTTCTCCTACAACCCACTGGTATCAACTTCGATGTATCCTCTCCCAACCACTATATGTGATGGCAGGGCAAGAGATTACTGGGAATCTCCGTCTGGTAGCCCACAGTGCCCAAAGCTACACAATTTACTTAACCATGTCAGGTTAGTATAGTTTTGGAATAGGGAAAATTTGTTATCAGCTTCTTGTTGGACCGTCTGTTTTTCTTAGCCTCATCTGCTATATCTTATACACTTTACGTTAAACCTCGTTAAACCTCTCATGTTAGAAATTGTCTTGAGAAATCTTTTTTTTTATTATTGTGATAATTAAACTTGGCTTGTTTGAGTAGAAGTACCTTATTCAAGAATAGCATATTTCCATAAAGAATTATGGAATAGTGTATTTGCCAAAGCAGAAGTACACCGAAATAAGTCTCTTTTCACATCTTATTATAATAGGGATTTTTTTGTCGAACTGTAAAGGGTTCAAACAGTACAATGCCGGCCTTAATGAAAAATTCCTTTATTAAATAAGTTTACTTTTTGTATTTTTTCTTGCCATGGATTTTTAGTTATATTTTTCTCTTGCTGTTATTTCTTAAAGCTAAAATGTGGGGTCCGGGTGCGGAACAAGGAGGAATACTGCAGACATCTATGGGTAAACTTGATCTTAAAGAACCATACTATAGGCTTTCTCAACAGCAGCCCTACACATGGGCACAAGATCAGCAGCAGCAGCAGCAGCCTTCTGTACCCTCACAGGTTTGTTTGTTGAATGCTTATTTAGGTAATTTATTTGGATTTGCATATATATAGATGATTTGGGGTCAGACTATTAGTTTTTTATTTTTATTTTATTTTTAATAATGTAATGTGAATACTGCCTATATTGATATGAGATGATGAAGCACGATGTACAGAAAATCTGAACACCATCGGACACAAATATGTTGTGGATATGACATTTGATATACTTTAGAATATATATATATATATATATATATATATATATATATATAGGGTAAAAGGGATATGAGCAACTTGCTCATTTAGTAAATGAGCAATTGATTATGTGGCATACATGTGATTGGACAATCTTTAAAAGGGTTAGTTGTCCAATGTATCACATGCATGCCACATAATCAATTGCTCATTTACTAAATGAGCAAGTTACTAAATGAGCAAGTTGCTCATATCCCTTTTACCCATATATATATATATATATATATATATATACTGATGTTTAATAACTAGATAACAGGAATTGTCTGGCTATAACAACGACGAACTATTCTCGAGTTATGTACTGGTTAATATCTAATACTATTCTCTCATTTTTCTGCCCGCTTTTACTTCAATCTCTAAAACTATTTTCACATTTTTCTTTCTGTAAGGGTAGTGGATCACTGCATGCATGATCCATGAATTAAAAGTTTTAACTTAACTGCTCCGTGCTGATTGGGTGCTCCATGCTGATGTGTCTTTGGCATATCTAGGATACATTGTGAATTTTAGGATAGTTCATATCAAGTATCAGATCATATATCCGTGTAGTATCGTAGTATCGAAGATCTGATATGTCTATCGAGTATGAGTAAGCTGAAGCACTTGCACAATGAGGTAAATAGTCAAGTTTACCGTACATCTCATTAAAAGTAGTCGTCCTAGTTGTTTGTAGAAAAAGGGCCCTCTATTTTGTCTCTCACACTAGTCTTTTTAAATTGCATTACGTGTGTTTCCCTTTCCAACTTTAGTTTTTAAAGTTCAAAACTTATATCAGTATAGCTTACTCCTAGCCTGAAAGAATCCAATGCCCTTTAGAATCAAGGGAGCTTATCATTCACACTATTCAAACATACCTTGTTCATCTAGATTCTTCAGTGTCCTAGTTTTTCTTTGCCATCTCCTAGACTGGTTCAGTTTTTCATGATTCTGTCGACCGGAAACCTGTAATAATTAACCAGCAGTTTGCAACTGAGGCCTTAAACTAACTAAAGCTGCAGGTGCAAACTAACACCTTTAATTGATAGAAGGCCTAATCTAAAATTTACTTTGGTGAGCGCGGAGGCTGTGAAGATTTTAAAACCTAGACATAGTTTGCGAAATAATTCAAAATGCTCATTTCAGGACATCAGCTAGCTTGGGAAGAGATTTTCTTGATTTTGATTGTTAGATTATGGGTACATGGATTGCATGTATCATCCCAAAGAAAATGGTTTGGTAGGCATAGCTGAGACCAGATGTATCAGACAAATAGATTCTCAAATTTTATATATTAGATTGTAAGTTTGTTGGGAGTTTGGATCCTCTGAAATTTGTTTAATAATAATTATCTGATGTCTCTCTCGCTCTCTTTCCCCCCATCTATACACCAACCATGATGTCATTTCTCGAGAAATATCTTGTTTGATGATATCTATTTTAACTTATTATTGAATTGCTAATGATGTCAAAAGAGTCATTTAAAAGTGGGCCGGTCGAACACCCTTCCGTTTTGTAGTAGTATATATGTACGCAGATCTTGGTTACATGTGATGTTCATTTTCTGCAGCTATGATTCACTTGGATTTGTTTTCTAGCAGGAGTTTTCCCCTCAAGGTCTAGAAGAAGGCGACACCACTATATTGCTCCAAATGTCTGAGAGCCCCGATAACTTACTAAACCGATAGCATCATCTCTTACAGACCTGTTCTTATACTTAGTCACATGCTTCGTCGACCCCAGCATCCTCTGTCCCAATCTGTCCCAATCTGTAACTGGAGACTGTAATGTGTTATCAACCAACTAGCGACGCCCAGCTGCCGCGTCCGAGTATTTATATTGGGATGTATTTAAAGTTCTTTGATGCTCAGATGAATTTCCTGGCCCTACTTATGCAAGTAAATTATGGGTTTGTTCATTTGTAACATGTGTGGAAACCTTAAATAGAGATTGTCCTATATCCATAGTTATGAAGTACATCTCAATTTTTTTGCTGTCAAAGCTTTGAAGATCTTTGAAAATTTTGACCGACTATTCTGATTTGTTTTCGACTATCTGCGCAATGCATAATTGCCATCTGGTTTTGGTTGTCATAATTTCTTTAAAAATTTCAAATGGTGTTTATAAAATTTTGTAATTGTAAATATGTATCTCAGACTGAATTCAGAGTTTGGACTGTGGACATTGTTTTTTCCCCCTAATTCACATTGTCGTTGAGAAATTACACGATTGTGTGGATTGGACTGGCCTGTTTAACTTAACACGCTCTAAGCAATGGGATGTCTTGAATATGCTGCCTTAGTATGTCAGGTTAAACTTTTCTTGTCATTAGAAAATTCTATCTGTGGCAAACTTCGAATTCAGTTCACATGGAAGATTCAGGAAAGTTCTGTGCTTCTTTACCAATTTTCCATTTATATGTACAAGGAAACACAACTTTATACTTGATAGGATGATTTTTTTTCCATATAGAGTAGTTGCTTTATGTAAAGTACACTTTTATGCTGTAACATGTATATATATAAGAAATCAAATTGTGCGGCAGTGTATAATGTCAATTTTTTGTATAGTGAGAGACAATTTCTTAGAACTGCTTAAAGTGCGAGTAAGAAATTTTCTAACCTCTTGATTATTTTGTATTGTAGATGTTACAAAAAAAAAACACTGAGCGATGCGTATTGTTCATTGTGTCCCGCTGAGCAATTACACTATTAACCAAATCAGCACGATGGTGAAGCTGTTAGCACTACATAGCTCAACTGTGCAGAAGAGGTATGGACTCCAAATCCTGGTAAGGCTTCTTTATTATTTTATTATCATAAGAGCATCCACGGTTGTTTGCTAAATTTCCATATTATGCATATTATTGCAATTGCACATCTGCAGTTGTTTGCTTTCTATTTATATTTTGGTAAAATCGCTACAGAAGATTGCTATATTTGAGAGGCGATATGAGAATATGCATATTATATTGGACAGAACTTCAAGTTCCGTTCCAAATAAGAAATTAATTTTTTATTATATCGGACGGATCTCCCAAATAAAAAATTAATTTTTTATTAATTTTTTTACCTTGGGCGGAACTTTAAGTTCCTTCCCATGATTAATGGACCTTGGACAGAACGTGAAGCTTCAAGTTCCTTCCCATGATTAATTATTAGTATACTAATTAGGCTTAGTTAAATATACTTAACTAATTAATTAGGGGTTTAGATTAAGTAGAGCATCCACAGTCGTTTGCTATTTATCTACTTTAGAGCATCCACAGTCGTGATTGCCAAAAAATGGCAAAATGCATATTTTTCATATAGTATATATAATGTTTGCTGCAGTTGTCGAATGATATATTATAGCAATTTAAAATAAAAGAAATATAAGACGGACTTCGGAGATTCGTTGGAGTCCGAAACGCACATAAAATCGATTATTTAATTTAAAAAAATTCGTCAGTGAAGATCCGTCGGAAGAAAGAAAAAAAAAAGCATCATACGGAATTTTAAATATTTTTTGCGATTTTTTTAATAATTAAAAAACAATTTTTAGTGGGAAAAAAATAGGTGGGCCCCTCCACGGACGGATCTTCATGATCTATCCAAGAGGGTAACCCATTATTTGTGAAATTCTTTTATTCGGAAAATTAAAAAAAAAGGTGGGACGAATTTTCAAGGGCCGTCCGACGAATTAAAAAATTATTTTTTTCGTAGGACATGTCTTGAAGATCTGTCCTATATAATATGCATAATTCCTATATCCACTCTCATATATAGCAATTTACTGTCGCAAAATCGTCAAAATATGCATAAATAGCAAATGACTGCACCGCTTTTTTAGCTAAAATATGCATATTATGCATAAATAGTGATATGGCTAAAAATAGGATTAAATCGGGACCGTTCAAATCGGGCACAAATCTTAAAGCTCTCAGGGATAAAACGGTAATTTCACCCACAAACGGGTTCGAAATGGGAACTGGGTCTCTTCTTTAAAGCCCAATAACCCATAAACGGATCTGTCCAATTGGATACGTGTACTAACCCATTACAAACCAATTCAGAAGAATAAAAAGGAATCCAGATTCGTGATTATCCCTAAGAGGCAGTTTAAACCACTTCTTATCCATCTACACCGGGAAGTAGAGATTTGTCCTTATCTCGAAACGGATCTCTAAGATGACTATAAATACTCTTCTCCCCTCACCGTAACAAGGTAACGAATATTTTCCTACCAAGAGCTCTTTCTTAATCTTGGAGATTACTGATAAGAGCGTCGGAGGGTTCGTCGCCGGGGTCCATCCCGGTGTATCGAACTTTGTGCAGCTTCGTGGCAGCGGCAAGGAACAAGTCAACACACAGGTGGAGTTAACAGGTTCGCTTTACTGTTTTCCTCAAAGAACTCACAAATTCATCTGTTTACTCCTACACCCGAAATCAGTAGCAACAAATAGCAAACGACTGTGGATGCTCTTATGCATTTTATAGCAAACAAATCGCTGTAGTTGTTTGCTATTTATGCATATTTTGACGATTTCGCAACAATAGATGACTATATATGAGAGCGGATATAAGAAAAATGCATATTATACATGACGGATCTTCAAGAACCGTCCTACTAAAAAAAAAAAAATTATTTCTCAGATGGATCTTCAAAGTCTGTGCTTAATTTTATTTTATTTTATTTCGTATTAAAAAAACCCAAAAAATACCCCCCCTCCCCTTGGACGGATGGTCAGGATTTGTCGCGGGGGGGGGGGGGGGGGGGGGGGAGGGATGTTTTAATTATTAAAAAATTTGAAAAAAATCATTTAAAAATCGTGGGACGAATCTCGAAGTCCGTATGTCCAATTTTTTTTTTTAACCTTCCAATGGATCTTCAACATCTGTCTAACGAAAACATTATTTAAATACTTCATTTTATATGCATTTTGCCCTATGACGAATCTACAATGTCCATCTTATATTTTTTTATATTAAATTGCTATAAAATAGCATTGGACGACTGTAGCAAGTGTTAAATATGCTATATGTAAATATGCATTTAGCCATTTTTTGACAATTACGTCTGTGGATGCTCTTAGTGGGCAATTAGGGGGTAATTAAGTAGGTTAAGGCTGGTTGAAAGTGACAGCTTCTTCACGTCAAATTTTGTTCAGTTTGTCATATTATAACATTTAATGATGGTAGGAAGTACCACTTTGCCATATCTAAAATATGCATTTTGTTATATTTTACCTTTCACGACTGTGGATGCTCTTACCGACTTTATTCTCAGAATTTCGGACAACTGCAAAACTACACCCATCTGGAACCTTCTGACCTAAGCGGTAAACCCACCGCCTACAACACCCAGTCAAACGGCACAAAACAAACGGCCACTCCGATCCGGGGCCCATACGTGACGTCAACAATAAATAACCACAACTAGATCGATACGTGTCGGGATGCCAATGGAACCAAATGAAACATTGCTGTTGTGATAAGCGCAGGCATCGTTAGCTGTAAAGAGATTGACACGTGTCAGAATTTCGACACGTTTGAAAGATTCAGATTCCCAGATTCGGTGGTCTTATCTTCGTCTTGAAGGTGTCAACGAATCAAATAGAATAGCAGATTTATCATATTAGTACCTCGTTATTTAGTATTTACTAGATGGTTTTGAAAATGTATTAACAATCAATAAGTCGACCAAAATTAACATGTAAAACGATTATAGATAGAAGTAGCGTAAGACTGAAAACTAGAATCAATAGTTCACCGGATTCCTTAAGAGCCATTTTATGTGGGCTGAGGTACCTGGAATCTTAGAGGTCCTTGGATTAGTCACTTCCAATGAGGAACAGTGAATTGAGAATAAATTCGTCAGATGTAAGTGTGATATGAAGAAGACTCGGTTCTGTAGCTAGATAGAAGTAAGTTTTACCTTCATGAGAAAAGGAATAACATATTTGCAAGACTAAGTAGGTCATATATTTTATCTTTTTATATGCAAAAGGATAAACTTCAGATCTCATAGGACAGATATATGATGTCTTATATCTACAACACTATGACGATGCAGAAATATGTATTGGGCCGACCGTTGACTATCTTCCCAATTTCCGAGGATGTTTGAGGGATTTATTTATCTATGTTTTATCTCCTGCTCTAAGTTGTTCTCATACTCTTAAGGGTGTTAAAAATATACTTTATTTCTTTTTCTGCTTAAATTTTATTGTATTGCACCTACGCCTAAGTTCATTTGATTTTTATTTTATTAATGAAACAGATCTTAGAGCATTCCCAATGTTTCCCCCATCCCCATTTTGGAGTTCCATTTTGGCATATCCCTTAGAATATGTAATATGCCATTTTGATTTGAGGTTTTACACTATGTACTCTAACCAATCACCATTTTTGGGGTTTCAAATATTTTGTTTGCAATTTTTTTGTACAAAATAATTTTTTTGAATGCAAAAATATAATACAAAAAATTAAAAAGTAATAATACAATTACTTAGAAATAGATAATACACTTACTAAGAAAAATATATAATACAATTATTTATGGCCTCGTTTAAAAATTCGTAGGAAAAATAATACCACTTTATTCAAATTACAAAAAATATATCAAATATTTGTCTCATATTAAAGATCTCGTTAAAAAAATAACAATTGTATAATTATTGTTTATTATTGTCTATGAATAAAAATTTTAAAAGCAGTTTAAAGAAACAAATCAAACTAACAAATAAATATATTTTTTCATTAATTTCCCTTCACAAATGAGGAGAGGGTGGTTTTGCAAAAAATCAATGGGGACCACTTTTGCGGAATGAGAACTGGAACAACATAAATGTGGTTCCATTTCTCTTCGACAAAAAAATTGCCGAATGTGGCTCACAGTTTAGCGATTGGTTTGGGGGGGAGGGGGGATTTGAAAAATTGCCAATGGAGGTGGGTTTTAAGGATCGATTGCGGACGCACTCGTTATCAAGAAACCAGATGACCTTTCTTTTATACTCACTAGCTATTTGCACGCGTGCGATGCACGCCCTAATATTTAAAGGTGTGTAGGATTTTGAGGAAGGGGCAGGTCATTGAAGAGGTTACATGCATGCATACAAACAGGCATGCACAATTTATTCATTTTGATATTTGCTATTTGCATGCATGTATTAGACATACTGACTTTGATAGGAGGAAACTTTCTTATGAATAAATTGTGCATGCAAGTCATGCTGTTGTCAAAATCGAAGAAGTCATGTTGTGTTAATTTATTCATTTTGATATTTGCATGCATGTGTTAATTATTTTCCCAATACATGCAAATTACATTTCTGACTTCCGATATTAACCCTATATTTTTTTTAGCCTTTTATTTTTACAGGTGCATGATAGTAAAAAGCCGCAAAAATGGGGCTTTGCTTAATAATAGTATAGATCTTTTGATATTTGCATGCATGTGTTAATTATTTTTTCAATACATGCAAATTATATTTCTGACCTCTGATATTAACCCTATATTTTTTTTAGCCTTTTATTTTTACAAGGGCATGATAGTAAAAAGCCGCCAAAATGGAGCTTTGCTTAATAATAGTATAGATATAGATATTTTGATATTTGCATGCATGTGTTAATTATTTTTTCAATACATGCAAATTACATTTTTGACCTCCGATATTAACCCTATATTTTTTTAGCCTTTTATTTTTACAAGGGTATGATAGTAAAAAGCCGCCAAAATGGAGCTTTGCTTAATAATAGTATAGATAGATGTATTCCATCTCTTTTTAAGTAGAAAATAATTGCAAGAACAACATGCAAAACAAGATACTTGAAGGTGTAATGTGTAAAACACTGACTTAGCTAGCCGACAAGCAGATCTCCTCCTGCATCGCCACGTGCACCGCACGCTGTCCACAGTTTTAAAATACTATAAAATAATTTTTAAAAAAATCCAGACAAGAAACGAAAACATTCACACAATCTCCAATCTCGACCGTCCGATTGCGTCCGAATCCAACGATCACGAATCCCTAATCGTCCCCTATAAACACGCACTGTCTTCTTTGCGTTTTTCGCCCAATCGATTCGACTCACCCAAAAACATAAAAGTATCTAGTCTCTCTCTCTCTCTCTCTCAAATCCGATCCCCGTAGTTATCTTTCTCGATCCATCCATGGCCGAATCCGACGTCAAATCCTATCAGATCGTAAGTTTCCACCCCAAGTCCGCCCTTTTTTCAACAATTGCCCCCCAAAATTGGGGCTTTTCGTTCTTCCCTGATCAGATCGAGAAAAAGCGTTATAGTTTGCTGCCTTTTCATTTAAATTTGTTTTTTTGTGGATTTTTTGGGGTGTGATCGGTAAAAAGCGTTGTAATTTGTTAATGTGATATAATGTTCGTTTTTTTTATAGAAGAACGTGGAAGGGGGGAAGAAGGAGAAGCTGAGGTACTTGGAGATAGTCCACGTGGCGGCGATGCAGGCGCTGGTGTGCATATCGAGGTTGTATGGTTTAGCGAAGGAGAATTCCGGGCCGTTGAGGCCCGGAGTCCAGACCGTGGAGGGCACGGTCAAGTCCGTGGTCGGCCCGGTGTACGAGAAGTTCCATGATGTTCCACTTGATATCCTCAAGTTCGTCGACGACAAGGTAGCGATTATTTTTATTTAGTTATACACTTGTAGCTAATTCCAATTCTTTAGTTTGTTGATTAGTTTTAAAATTTTTTTTAATAAAAAAAAACTGGTATCAAGTAACTTTGTTAATTGGAGTTCCATACATAATTAGATTTTTTTTGCGTCATAGGCCACTTTTTGAAAATATTTGCGATTATTACCCATTTTCGAAACCATTAGCTCGTGGGCTATTTTGTGCCACATGGGCAGCGACCACTATTTTTATTAGCGACCTCTTCATTTTGAAAGCAGCTAATGAAAATAGCGGCCTATGTTTTAAAAATTGTTAAATTTTTGTTTGGACTTTAGTATATATGAGGTCGCTAATGGAATTAACGACTCTCAAATGAATATATTGAGACACTTAGTGATTTCTAGAGAGCTTTTGTTCTTTTGGAAAAAGAATTTTAAAATTGAGGTTGCTATTGGGAATAGCGACCTTAGTATTCTTCGGTCGTTATTCGCAATAGCGACTTCATAGGAAACACATCTTCTTGTTCTTTGTAAAATTTGCAAAATAGTCACACAACTAAGGTCTCTATTTGGAATAACGACCTTAGTACAATAAATGCCTCTTTTTTGAATAACAGTCAGTTTCAAAAATAAATTGACTGTTATTTTTTCAGAGAGCAAAAACTTTCTAGATTTTGCTAAGTGTTAGAATACAGTCCATTAAAAGTCGCTAATCCCATTAGCGACCTCATATATACTAAGGTCGCTAGTGGGAATAATGACAAAAGAAATCCAAATATTTTAAAACAGAGGCCGCTATTCCTATTAAAGATGTCGCTAATGAGAATAGTTTCAAAATGAAGATGTCGCTAATGAGAATAGGGGCCGTTGTTTACGTGGCACAAAGTAGCCCACAAATACTAATAGTTTCGAAACTGACCCATAATCGCAAAAAATTTAAAAAAATGACCTAGTACGGAAAAAAAACTCCATAATTATTATCATCAATTTCGGTGGTGTTGATTGAAGTTGGTAAGTTGAATACAGTTGAAAAAACTATGTACAATATAAGATCATCACCTTGGTTAAAATATTTATTTAAGATTCGAGTTATCGTATGAGCTCTTCATGTGTTCGGTGAAGAAACTATTGTAGCTTGGTAATCGGTGTATGATACTAAACTATCCATTTCAAAACTGGAAATGCGACGGGAGACGCAACTAGTGAGGATTTACGATGCTGCAGCAACAACAACAACAATAAGAAAGCCTTTGTTCTAGTGAATTGCGGTGGAAAAACTATATTGACTATGATTTATTTATAGGAAAACATTGTAGTTACCAAAGGTAGGATAGTTGTAGATAATTTTTAAGTGAAGGTAGATGAGTACCTTCATTTTGTCTTAAAAAATAAATTTGGTTAGATCGAACTGTAGATTTCAACCATAACCTACCGATGATGTTAATCTCCAAGATACAAAAGAACAGAAGTTTAGGTAGACAAGTCATCACATCGACTAACTTACACTAACCTCCTAAGCAGGGCCTTAATGATTGGCGATAATTAATGACAGTTTTTTGTCCAAATGAAATATAAACTCTCTTGTTGGAAGATAAGAGATGTTTTCTAGGTCAGGAGTAGGAAGATGTGCTAGGGTGATACTTTGAGTAATTGAACTCTTTCAAGTTTCTCAAAACAACAATTTGAACTTTGTGGGTACAAGTTAGATTGTACTATATTGTTATTGTAACTTTTCGAATATATCTTGTCAGTAAAACATGGTGGAATATTTTTTCCACTTTCTGTCGCCCAAAAAAGAAAAAGATAAACATATTGGTAGGCCGACAATAGTAGAGACAGATTTTTTATTTATTCGAGTTGCACACTTTTAAAAACGAGTCATGGAATTTTTATTTATGTGAGCACTTTAAATTTTTTAAAGAAACTTCAAGCTAAAGTTACGGATTGCTTGTATCTAGAGGATGAGTTTAGTTTTTAATATTCCTTCCACTTGCAACTTGATATTAATATATTATGGTTGTTAGATTGGCTATGCTTTGGAGGAGGTGGATCGTCACATGCCATCACTGGTGAAGGAAGCATCCACCCAAGCCTACTCAGCAGCCCAGAGGGCCCCAGAGGTGGCCCGCGAGGTTCGTGAAGCTGGTCTTGTTAACACCGCTACAGGTCTCGCGCGTGCCGCCTACACCAAGGCTGAACCCACTGCCAAGACCCTCTACACCAAGTATGAGCCAGTGGCTGAGCAATACGCAGTGTCATCTTGGAGGTCGCTCAATAGCCTTCCCGGCTTCCCACAAGTAGCAGAAATCATTGTCCCCACCGCATCATACTGGGCCAACAAGTACAACAAGGCAGTGGCCTACACGGCCAAGAAGGGGTACAGTTTCTCTGCGTACTTGCCAGTTGTCCCCACCAAGAGGATTGCCAAGGCATTCGGGGGGAACAGAGGGGGTGTGAAGGCTGCAGCCGCCACCGAGTAGTAGATGTTGTTACTGAAGTGAATCAATGTATCGTGTTTTTTTTATTCTATGCTTTCTGGTATTCTTCTTGTGTTGTAGTTTAGGATTTGGGAATGAAGTTCTTGTGAATATCTCTGCTACTTGAACCAAACTAAGTCTTGTGTTTTAGTTTTGTTCAAAAGCTTCTGCTTATTTTTTGTTATGTTTTAGAAATTGTTTTTTGCATCAGTTGTTGTGCTTTGCTGAATTATATTGAATTGATCCTTACTACTGTGGATTACATCAAATAACATGCTCTAAAAACTCGAGATCAGATGGGTTCTTTTTTTTTTGTTTGAAATAAGGCCAACGTTACGCTTGCTCTTTTCCCACGAAGGGAAGGGAATTGATAACACGCGGCCAACACTATTTTGCCCTTGAGGAAAATGATGCTTGCTGGATTTGAACTTCCGACCACTTAGCCTAGTGTTCCGACTGCGTGACCTAGTGTTCCTTGCTCGACACAAATTCTGAAATTAAAATGAGCACTATGATAGCAGTTCACTTTTCAGTTTCAGTTTTCTGAACCCATTCCAATTATACTTCACATCAGAACTTTAGTGACAGGTTTATCCATTGAAGAGGAAAGCATGAACTAATATTGCTTAATGATGTGTATGAAAAAGATGCACATGTACAATTTATGGAATCAGTCATTTTCATTTCAGGATAGTGAGAGATTATTACTAGTTTAGAACGATGAAAATCTATATGCACTTTGTGAAGTAAGAAAGGTTATCAATTCACTTTACATGACAAACAAACCTTGCACATTTCATTAAACTCCAAACTGGTAGTTTATTTATGCCCAGTAAAGCCCACTGAATTCAAACTCTGGATAAGTGATGAAGGATTTGTTGCTGATGCCCATAATAAGGGGTTACAAGTTATGTATACATACACTTCCAGAATAGCGAACATATAACATACAAAGGGAGCTGCCGTAGGTCTGCGACGAAGGATTGCTAGAGCTTTCCCCCTGAGTAACTTTGATGATTATGAGGAGATCGAGAATGGACAGACCAATAGACTTCTCCCATCTAGGGATTTTTTTTATTTTTTTTATTTTTTTTATTTTTTATATTTTTTTTAAAAGATGACATCGTCATCGCTTCATTAATGAACAACTAACGAAACATAGTAGAGCTAATTACAAATAGATCATATCCTTACATCCAAAATAAAGCATTTAAAACCGGAAACTGAAATGCATAAAGAAATATATAGATACAGATACAAGCATCACAGCGCGTCCTCTTCCCCGACTACTCCTCCTCCTCCATGCGCAACCGCTTCCTTGTTCCAGCATATCCTGCCCATTCATGAATTAAAAAGAGTATTTTATGCACGTGACAGGAAATATAAATGATGTTACAGAAACATAAGTCATTACGGTCTAGCTATAAACCCCACATAGTTACTGCCGAAGCGATATCTCATGCCGACCTATCCTCTTTTCTGATTAAATCTACCCTCCAATGATTCCAAACGTCCGCATTCGATCTAGGGCTCTCTAAGCATCCAAATCCTAGATTGACTACTAGGGATGTTGGAGAAAATGTTGTTGCTCATCTTCTTTCTTGCTTTATGCTGCTTTATGATTTGCAAGCTTCTCCCACCATCATGTTTTTTTAATTATTGTATCTACTTATGGATTGCCAAGGATCCACAAGTATCAACTCTGTTCAGCGACTGAATATAATAATCTGCTTCAATCCATGGATCCATAAGTATCAACTCTGTTCAGTGACTGAATATTGTCAAGGACATGCACAAATTCGATGTATTCTCCAAAAGAAATAGACAAGTCGGATCAGTAAAGATCAGGTGTATAAAATCAAAAGACAGAGATATATAACCCCCATAAATTTACATCTAAAGTAGTAAAGTCAAATGGGTTAATGACGTAAAGACACCCAAAGTTTATATTAACATCCTACACACACTTAAAGTAAAAATAATATCCTAATAGTTCCCAAACTTTTTACAATTGGACCAAAAGGTTCCCGCCGTCCATTTCTCCGTTAAGTTGTGGGTTATTCCAGGAAATATATCTCTTAAGGAGTATGAACATGTTAAGAAGCATGTTAAATGACGGACTCATATAGAAATTGTACTCAAATGTACAGACTCAAATATATTATATACAATCATCAAATAATTACAGAGTGAAATAAAATACAGAGCTCATTTTGCCGTAGCACATTTTCAGCATCACACCTTCAGTCACTGTACAAACAGCAAGCAATAAGAAAGAAGAGTTTAGATAGATGATTTGTAATTATTTATCTTAGATATCAACACAACTAATCTAAAAATATTTTAAGTAAATGTAGGCTCAGAACACAACCTAGTATATAACAGGGTTTTAGAAAATTATCAATTGAATCAAGCATGACTCTCAAAAGCATCATAATTATGTTCACACTCGGGCTGCAATACTATGCCATGCCAACAAGTTGATCCATAATCTGATCAATATTATGCCATGCCATGCCAACAACATAAACAGAAGCAGCAAACTTCATACAAATGTGGTCTATGATAGAAGGGTTGTACAACTTCATACAAATCTTTCATAGAAGTCTGTACAAAGCTCAATATGCATATGAACAAATCAGAGCTCAATATGTATATGAACAACATAAACGAAGAACATGGCAAGCCTGTGCAAAGAGCTCAACATGCATGAAAACTCAATATGCATATGAACAACATAAACAAAGAACATGCCTGAAAACTCAATATGCATATGAACAACATAAACAAAGAACATGGCAAGCCGGTACAAAGAGCTCAACATGCTTGAAAATAACAACCATTTTTGAAGATGCCTAACAATTTCATTTTCAGCGCTCAAAATGCTCATAAAGTACATAAACAAAGCACACAAATAGCAAATGCATGTTCCATTTCTTAAAGCTTGTATAAAATATTTTTCTGTCATCATTGCCTACTTCTAAACAAAATAAAACATAGCCGATAATAAACTTTCAATTGAACAAACAGAATGAGGAACTTCCCTCAAGCAACAGTGTCATCGGTGTTTTCTCCGGATGCGAAATCTACTTCATGTTCACTAATGCGTCCACTAAAAAAATAACCAAAGAAATACTTAGTCAAGCTCACGAGAAAATTAAAAAAACAATCTGAAGGAAGATTAAATCAATCGCAACTAAAAGATGTGGAATATTTACCTATCTAAATTGTTTGGGCAATTTTCTGAATCATGTAGTCCGTGCGTACCGCAAGCCTTGCACAATCTAGGTTTCCTTACTTTCTCTCTTGTTGGCTTTAATCGCTTTCCACTAGGCCTTCCTTTTGTATTACATTTCTTAGGCTCCTCCACGAAAACTTTAGATTTTTTCATGGATTTTCCATATGCCGGTCCACTATTTTCGGGTTGTACAAGATGGAAGCCTTCAATATTTTTGAGCATGTTGTTTCGCATGAATTCGTAGTCTTCATTGGAAGCTAATCCAATATCAACTAGTTGTTGGGCTAATTTACTCAACTCACAATAGCGAGAACCTAAATTCTCACTACTACCTTCATGAAGGCCTCTCCTATTAGTGAATATATTGCTTCTTCGGATTACATCTCGGCTCCATCTTCTTAAAATATATTGCTTTGGCAGTTCATTGTGATCGGTGTACTTAAGATATGCCAAAAGATGCTTGCAAGGAATGCCCACAAATTCAAACAACAAGCATGCACACAACCATTTGAGTCTCTTTGGAATAAGTCACCACTTTCGCATTTTCTGGTCCGCCACACTTCTTCACTAGGTAAATAGCTTGGTTCTCATCTTCTTGCACCAAATTTACATATATATTAAGCTTGATTTTAGTTCTTCTTGGAAATCATAAAAAATAATCAATGTGTACACTTGCGCCATTTGTACCTATATATACCATTCAGTCTTCAATTTTGGTTTCTTCTCAATTGTACGATGATTTTCTTGAAGTTCTTGTTCTCTTTGTCTTGCAATGACTCTCTCGAATATTAAGGCAAACTCATGTAGTGAATACTTCTTTTGAGTATGTTTCTTTAAGAAAGCATTCATCCCCTCGCTCCTTTGGCTACTTGACATTCCGGTTCAAAAATGTGGTCTATGATAGACAAGAGCCCATTTCTCACGAATTTCAAATTTATCTTGCAACCACTTATTATTTTCCACACCATACTTAAAAAGCAATGATTTCCAATTTTCTTCAAAAGCAGTACAATCATCAGAATTGTAGACAATGTTCTTAAAAGCTCTCATAAACTCAACATCTTGGTTCATTTTAGGCACCTCTTGTGGTATCGTATCTAAAATATGCCAAATACAAAATCTATGGCAAATTTCAGGAAAAACAGCTTTGATTGCAGCACTTATCCCACGATCTTGATCAGTCACCATGCCAAATGGTGCAGGTTTCATTACTCATAACCATTTTTGAAATAACCATATAAACGAGAAAGCCTTTTTATTTGGGATGAACCCACATCCTAGGAAAACAGATTGCCAATGATGGTTGATTCCAGCAAAGGGAACAAATAGCATTCTATAACGGTTCATGCTATATGTTGCATCAAAGGAAACTACCTCACCAAATTGTTCATTCTTCATAGTCCTTCCTAGCAATACCATCGACCCAAATACAATGAGTCAGCCGACCAAACTCATATAGTTGGAAATCATATAAAAAGAAGAAGGATCTTTTTATTTTTTGCCAATCGAAAAAATCAATCAACATTTGTCCATCGTGCCCTTTCATAGCCCCCGTAAGTCTCTCTCATGATTTCTAGCATCGGTCTCGGTGAATCCAACCCTATCATAACCCCAACTCGAATTTAAAAAAAATCATTTGTTTGCATGTTGGAATATTAGCTTGCGTAAGTTTATCCATTATTACTTTATCAGAATCTGACACATTACGATTTTGCGGTAACAAATGTCTTCTACCGGGTGAGGTAAATGCATGATTGTGTAATTCAGTAAGTGAATAAAGAACGCATGAATGTTTTTCTTCATTTAATTTCACACGAATTAAAGCTTTGCAATCGGATCTACTTGTAGTCCCCCACCTAACATCATTAGACTTACTCGTCGAAACTCCAGCTTTATTACAAACAAACGACTTATCCACTACCACGGTTCCCTTCAATTTAGTTGAACCCTTACGCATTTGGAAACCCCCACATGTAGCATAATTGTTATAGAAATTTTCAGCTTGCTCTAAAGTATCAAAAGTCATATTGAGCTTTGGTTTTAGGTGCTCGTCCACTACCGGGATAAATTCACCTACTTGTACATTCAAAAAACTGTCACCAATATCAGATCTCCCTTCAGCAATATCCATACCTATTATCAAAGCAAACGAAACATAAACCAATCAACCAAATACTCCACAATTCTACAAATTAATTCAAAATATAATGAAATTTAAACAGAAATACTTAACCCCATTCATACAAATTCAAACAGAAAAAAAAAAACGGAACAAAAAATAAAAAATAAAATAAATATATACCTAATCGAAACCCTAGGGTTTCGATATGGGCGAAGATGATTAGAGAAAGTAGGGGGCGGTCGGAGGTAGGGTTTCGTCGTGGATTGAAGAGGACTGGAGAAAGCTCCCGACAAGAGGAGGGATTTTAATGGATCTAATTTTTGGTTGCGATTTCTACGGTGGAGGGGCTAGGGTTCGCGAATAGAGAGAGAAGAGAATATTTCGATCTGAGAGGAGAGAAGAGGGGGAACGCACGAAGAGTTTGTTGGGATTGGGGCGTCAACAAGCGCCCTCTGGTCGCAGCAGAACTAATTAGAGTAATGAGGAAGTCGAAGTAGACGAGGCGAATAAACTGAGCAAGCAAGTAGATCCACCAAACTAACACAAACTCAACAACGATGACTTATCCCGGTTAGCTTTTGCTTAATCCGGGAGAAAATATAGGGAGATTTGATATTCAACTAGAAAAGATTACAAGGAGTTACTGATTCACTCGACACAAGGAATTAAACTCACCCACCAAAAACTATCTCTCTCTAGAGTCTTTCTTTGCAATGGAGAAAAGAATCTATGAAGTACTCCCTCTTTTATTGGAGGAGTTTACAATATATATAGAAGAATAGAGAGAAAACCTAGGTCTAATCTTGATCCTCAGTCGTCCGATAAAACCTGGAAAAGAAGTAACTGAATAGGAGCTGCACGATCTGACTTGGAGTTGAAGATTGGGCTGAACTGACCTAACAAATCGAAGCCCAAAAACGAATCAGCACCGCGGGCGGTCGACAGTCCAACAAGATCGGTCGACCGTACCACTCTCTAACTTCCCAGTACAACGAGCGGTCGGGGGGTGTGGTCGACTGTCACCATGACCGGTCGACCGCAACTAGCTTGCACCTGCTGCTGCTGTTGTTCTCCTTCTACTCGCTTCGACGCTTCGACCTCCGTGCTTCATATTACCTTCTTTTAATCTGAACAACGAGTATAAAAGACACAATCCTAACAAACTCCACCTTGGATTGCATACGAGTGCTATCACATGATGTGTTACTCATCTCCAAACTCTAACAAATTCCACTTGCAAAGAAAACTGAGAACAATAGCTTATTCTTCTAGTTGAAATGATCTCTACCCAATCTCACCGAATACAGTGCATCCCTTCAAAGGCCCACCTCCGTAGATGTACTCACGAAGTTGCCAAACTTCGCACGAACTCCACCTACCTTTAGGCTTTCTCCACATCTTGACGATATTCGAACATCGTGGTCTCGTCTCGATGAATCTAGTTGCGGCAAACTAGCTGAGCTTGTGGGAATAACGGAAAAAGGAGCAACATTTGCGCAAGTATTTCGAATTTCCCAAAGCTTGTAGATATTATTTTGGCTTGGCCCAACCATTCTCATTCCTCTAATCACCTTACGATGACCTTGAAAAACAGAAAGAACTTCACCTCGAGCTGTGTACCTGCAGCCCCGTGTATCAAGAGTTCCCAAGGAAATTAGATTCCGTTTCAGCAGAGAAATATGCAAAACATCCCTTAAAGTGAACATGTGTAGACCTGGCATCTTCAACTCTACTGTCCCCTCACCCATTACTTCACAAATCTCTCCAGTTCCCATTGTCACACAACGTCCCGTAGTAGACTTATAAGTAGAAAACAATTTCCTCTTGGAGCAAATATGAGAAGAACTTCCTGAGTCAAGAAACCAACTAGAATCCACTTCAAAAGAATTTGAAACAACATGACACGAACCACCTGAATCAAAGGCACCGAAGGCACTAACTACATTAGCGGCTGAACTCCCGTTCTTGGCGCTCTCTTGATTCTGCAATTTCCAATAGTCTTTTTTGATATGCCCTGACCTCTTGCAATATCGGCAACGGATCAAATCCTTTTGCAAAGTACTTTGTCTTTCCCCCGAAGGACCATCCACTACTAGACAACTTGTAGGAATAGATGATGAAGATTTATGGGTCTCCTTCCTAAGTTGATTTTCCTTCAATGCTTTGATTACACCATCTACCGAAATACTCTTCTTGACAGATCTATCGTGTAGCATGGTCGTGATCAAAGGCTCGTACAAATCCGGCAGTGAATATATCAGGTTGAAAGCTTTATCTTCCTCACACACATTTGCGTTGATCGCCTTAAGTTCAGATAATACCTTAATGAACTCTGTAAAGTGGTCTTGGAGATCGGTACCTTCCTTCATAGATAAACGGAATAACTTTCTCTTCCAATGCATTTGATCTATGTAACTCCTATTTTCCGTATTTGTATTTTTATACTATATTTTGTCCTATTGTACTCTTTTATCAATTTGAGTTCCTGTATTTTGTTTCTGTTCGAATAAAATCGTTATATTGTTTCAACTCAATTTTTTTGGTGCCTTTATCTAATTCAATTGTATGTCCGTCCTGCTCTTTTGTGTCGTTCTTCATGAAGAGATGCGCTGTTTCATATCATTTATCTTTTTATCCCCATTTTTATTGATTTTTGACTAAGTCTCTAGTTGGATTTCCCTCAAACCCGATACCCTAAAATCCATAACCCAAAACCCTAACTATATAAACCCTTAACCTCCTAACCCTAACCCTAACCCCTACCCTATTACTGTGCTAACCCCTAACCACCCAGCCGCCTCTCTCTCCCGTCTCCTTCTACATCCTGCAATGCCATTTCCCCGGCTCCTTCCTCCGTCCACGCCCAAACCCAATCCCCAGCACCTCTGCCAGCCACTCGCCGTCGCAACCACCTTCGCCATAACCCCAAAACACCCCGAGGTCCTCCCCCGCTCATCGCTACTCTGTTTCAACCCCAATAAACAGAGCATCGCCATTTCCTTCGCTGCTCTGCCCGTCGCTGTCGACGCCCCTCGACAACAACGCTGCCACTCGCCTCCTTGTGCCGTTGTCCTCCCACCGTCGCCGCCTCGCCGCCCGTTGCCGTGCCATCGCCGTTCTCTCTCTCTCTTTCTCTGTTCTGTGAAGGAGGGAAGAAGAAGGTAGGAGATTTAATCTCGGCCGTTGGGTTCGATCAAAATCAGATCTTGATCAGATCTGATCTTTTCAGCCAGATTAGATCCCAGCCGTCCAATCCGATCATGATCATCAGCTCAGATCAAGCAGATCCAGCCATCCGATCGTCTTGATCTTGATCTTTCATCAAGATCCGCTCCGATCCGATCCATCCAATCTCAATCGTCGATCAACGCCTCATCCAATCAAGGTAAGTATTCATCTTGTATAGATTTTTGTTCTAGTATAAGCGTTTAATTTGAAAATACCGCAAATAGTTAGTAGTTGTGACTCCTCCTTGACTCGTCGTTGTTGATCAAATATTAATCATCATCAATTTCATAATCTTAAGAGTCAAAACAATTTCATTATTAAATTACAACTACTTGGACTCATTTTATCTCCTGGACACATGAACAGATGAAATTAAGAACCCTAGATTTGTAGATGTGTGTTGTATCTTGGATGTGATGAACTTGTATCCATTTGAGTTGAGAAATAAATATTACTTGCTGTTTTGATAACCATTACCTCGTATTTGTGTCACACATTAATCTAGATGCCTAACAACCAATTATCATGCAACCTAAACATGTAAGACACTCACACTCGTTGCTGTCCTGGATCTTACTATGCTGTTTCGACCCCTTTAAAATCAGAATCAGAATCTGAGCCCTGAATAGTAAATGTAGCTCTAGTGTCTAGATGTCGATAGCCTCCGGAATTTTTGAATTCCGAGTTACGGTCTAGGAGATATCGCAGTTTTACAGCAGTTGTGTCGGTAGTCGCAGATTCACAAACTGCTGCGCTTCTTTAGGTTGCAAATTTATATAATTATGTTAACAATAAGCTATGGACTTGAAATTTTATATGCTGTTGCTAGACACCCTAGAGGACATCCCCACATTTCCTCAGAATTAATTAACAGTATTTAAACCCTATTTCACATGTCTAATCTTAAATTCACAATTTCTGCTTGAACACTTTAGCAGTGTAGTTCGCTGTTTTGACACATGTTACCACAACTTTCTTGTACCTTAATTATATGCGTTGGAACCGGGCAGGAGTCTAGTTTCTAAACCTCCTGACGGATCCACATTTGCTATCTCGTAGCAACGGAAATCGCAGTTTTGGTACAGTAACGTCGTGCTGTCCAGATTTGAAATTTTGGTTGTTCGTGATATTTTTATTCGTGTTGACCCTCGAATATGCTACATAAATACCTCAAACTTGTTCCATGTCCATAATTATGTCTTCTTGACTTGTTTCACATACTTGCATGCTTGCTTGGTAAAAATTAATAAATGTAACAAGCCGGGGTTTAAGAGAAAGACCATAGTAGTGGACAACATAGGTAAGTGTACTCGGAAGGGGGCCCGTTTTTTCCATAATTTTATGTTAAATGGAACTAAGTGCCACGTCATGGATGATGGGGGCCACCTCTAGAGTCTACGGGGGCCACCTCTAGAGCCCATTATAAGATTAAATGATATATATATTTGCGATCACATGGAACTAAGTGCCATGTAGAACTAAGTGCCACATCATGGGTGACGGGGGCTACCTCTAGAGCCTACGGGGGCCACATCTAGAGCCCATGGTTTGATCACTTGCTTGATACTTGATACCTGACTATGCCGCCCTATAGACTCCATTACTAGGCCTAAACGAAATTGTATTGACTGTAGCAACCATGTAGTAAAAGTATGGATGCATGAAGTGCTACCTAGATAGTAATAACTACAAGACTTGAACATGATACCTGCTTTCTCGATACTTGACTACATGATACATGAAACTCAATACATGAAACTTGAACATGTTACTTGCTCACTTGATACTTGATGACATGTTACATGAGACTTGATACTTGAATAATAACACTTGACATTTACAACTTGATACTTGAGACCTGACAACTTGACACTAGACTTGAGACTTGTTACCTGACACTTGTACTTGATGCCTGTCACTTGAGGTTAGATACCCCTATATGCTTACTTGTCACTTGCTCCACTATTAGCATTTGTTATCCAGCCTGTTTACTTGAGTTGTCCTTCTTGCTAGTTAGTTCTTGGATTTCCACTACTTGTTGTATCCTTGTTATATTCTTGATTCCAATTCTGGTTCCCCATTACTTGTACTTGTTTTTACTATTTGTGGCCCTAACTTGCACTAAGGGCATTTTCTCTTGTTTTTTCTATTTTTTCCTTTTTATATTTATTAAGCAGACTTTGGAGACGTACTACCGGCTGGAATTGGTGAGCAGTGGTTTTAGTCTTCAAGTGGAAAAAAGTCTTGATTAGGATATTTGTTTTTCTTGAATTATTTATTCTTTCAGCTTAAGAACTTGTGACGAGCTTATGTTCCCGAGTTTTAACTTGGTCCAGACTTGAAACTATTTAGATATTATTATTGTGTTTCAATTGTTTCTGTTACTAATAAATTATTCATGCATGCTTGGTTACATATATCTCTTGTTATGTTCTTGTTGTGATGCTGAGTCGGTCCTACAGCTTATGAATGATGTTAAAATCATTCGCTTGGCTTCGTCACGCACTCGTATTCCGTGTTCTTGGAAAGCGGGGCGTGACAATCTAATAACGACGAACCGGAGAAGTCAGTTATGAGTCTTTCCCACAGACTCGCCAGGTCAGTTTCTTCAAGAAATCTGCACTTGACCTCGTCCGCCAAGGATAGTCGGATTAGACTTATGGAACTTCACGAATATCTTCCCAAACGTCATCCTTCATATCAGTTGACTTTTCCTTCTTCTTAACTGCTGACTACAACCGTTCTTGAACAAGAACATCATAAATGTCAGTCTTCCAAAGATTGAAACTGATCTTACCATCAAACTGCTTGATCTTCCAAATACTGTGGTCTGTCATCTTAACCAAGGAAATCGGCAACCTGAAGCTCTGATACCGGTTGTTGGGATTGGGGCGTCAACAAACGCCCTCTGGTCGAAGCGGAACTAATTAGAGCAATGAGGAAGTCGAAGTAGACGAGGCGAATAAATTGAGCAAGCAAATAGATCCACCAAACCAACACAAACACAACAACGATGACTTATCCCGGTTAGCTTTTGCTTAATCCGGAGGAAAATATAGGGAGATCTGATATTCAACTAGAAGAGATTACAAAGAGTTACTGATTCACTTGACACAGGGAATTAAACTCACCCACCAAGAACTATCTCTCTCTCGAGCCTCTCTTTGCAATGGAGAAAAAAATTTACGAAGTACTCCCTCTTATATTGGAGGAGTTTACAATATATATAGAAGAATAGAAAGAAAACCTAGGTCTAATCTTGATCCTCAGTCGTCCGATAAAACCTGGAAAAGAAGTAACTGAATAGGAGCCGCACGATCTGACTTGGAGTTGAAGATTGGGCTGAACCGACTTAACAAATCGAAGCCCAAAAACAAATCAGCACCGCGGACGGTCGACCGTCCAACAAGACCGGTCGACCATACCACTCTCTGACTTCCCAGTATAACGAGCGGTCGGGGGGTGCAGTCGACTGTCACCATGACCGGTCGACCGCAACTAGCCTGCACCTGCTACTGCTGTTGTTCTCCTTCTACTCGCTTCGATGCTTCGACCTCCGTGCTTCATATTACCTTCTTTTAATATGAACAACGAGTATACAAGACACAATCCCAACAGAGTTCGCACACAAGAGTTAGGGTTCGTGAAGAGAGAGAAGGGGGTGATTTCGATCTGAGAGGAGAGATCGCGTAAGAGAGGGAAGAGGTATTTTCCCTCTTACCGAAAAATTACCAAATTACCCCCAAAGATAACTGAGAAGAGATCGTGTACAATCACAGCCCTTCGATGGAGGTTTTTGGATCGGACGATCAGCTTTTCTGTTCGCACGAAGAGTTCGCACACAGTAGTTCGCAACGGAAGGCCATATATAAATAAATAAATAAATATATAAATAAATAAATAAATAAATAAATAAATAAATAAATAAATACTTATAAGTACAATTTATTACTTTCTCAAATTCGATGAACAGTTGCGGCCAGTAGAGCTATTGTCGTTGTTTGTGTTGCTATCGTCTTCAAATTGATTGTGGAACCAATCAAATCCAGAAATGATAAAAAAAAAGTGGGTAACAACTTTAACCAACACTTTTTATTGAAGAATGTGTACATGCCAGATAATTTCGAAAATAAATAAGTGGGTAACAACTTTAACCAACTCTTTTTATTGAAGAATGTGCGCATGTTAGATAATTTCGAAAACAAATAAGTGGGTAACAACTTTAACCAACTCTGTTTATATTATAGGGTATATGCATGCTAGATAATAAATTGAGTAATCGTGCTTAGATTGTGTATGAATGTTGTTTGATTATGGGTGTTAAATTGCTGTTACTTAATTGTTGGATTTATGATATAATTATCTTAGAAACATTATTATAATTTTGTCCAGAATTTGATCTGATTTCAGAAAATCGTTTCCTTTTTAAATACATGGATTATGAGACTGAAACTTTTGTATGTGTATCATGTATGTGTATACAACATCTCCTCAAAATTTCATGATTTTTGGATGTCGTTTGGTATTTTAATTAAATCTGAATACATTACTGGTTTAGAAATGAAATAGAATTTATTTCATAAATTCTGGCTAAATATCATTCTTATTTTCTAAGAAATCCAATTTCCAAGAAATATGAGATTTTCTGTGATTTTTAAAGGTAACAAGAGCTGCGGTTTTTGGATTTTGAACCTACTGTCTTACAAATGATTTTAAACAGATTTAATTGGGTTGAAACTAGATGTTCTTAACTACAATGTTGTAGTAGACTCATTGAGGTTTCGTATGAGACTAAGAAATCAATTTTCTAACAAGTATTGGAATTTTTATAATTATTGGAAGTTGTATTCACTTGTCAAGTTCGTATGAGACTAAGAAATCAATTTTCTAACAAGTATTGGAATTTTTATAATTATTGGAAGTTGTATTCACTTGTCAAGGGGACTCGTGCGGCGTTGTCTCGACTGTTAATTTCTGGAATCCAGTGTTAAGAACGGCCAGAACTTTGGGGATGGACCCATAAGTATCCGTTGATGTCCTATGTTATTGAATACAAATGAGGCGGAACAGGTAACGCCTGCCAGGGCGTCTTATACTCGTGATAACTTTTAGTGAGGTCCGAAAGCAGAGAAAGACCACTGGGGTTCGGGCGGGGTGGAAGATGTAAGGCCAGGAGTGGCGAAGGACCACCAGGGCTGTGCATCATTATAGATGCTCAGGAGTGAAAAAGTACCACCAGGGCTGTGCATCATTATAGATGCTCAGGAGTGAAAAAGTACCACAGGATTCCGGCATGACCACTACCGACTGCAGTAACGGGATTGGACCGAACAACTGCAACCTTACTAGTCACTAGATAAATGTCAGAAACAGTGTAGAATACATGAGTATGTATTGCATAACGAGGGATTGAACCCTGGAACGCTAGTAGGTTGCATTCGAAAAATATGTTGTATGGGCGGCATATCGTTGCAAACAAGCGTGCATTAAAAAGAGCATATTTCAATTGTGCATGTTTTCATGATAAATATATGTTTAATGTTTTAATCAATTGTTTATATACACACTGTCATGACATCGTATATTTGACTATTTCCTGCATACATTTATTGATTCCAGTTTTGTTTCTATTATGCCATGTATGTTGTTATGTTATTTTTGAAGTTAGTTAAAGCTGTTATGATTCTTACCGTTAGCCTCACACGCTGATGAACCCACAGATTGTGCTGTGCAGGTAAGAGTACCTGAAATTTAAGCACAGAGTTGTGACATCCTGTGCCCATCATCTTATCAATCCAAGAAGTTTGGATTTATATTAAGATTTCCACATTTTCCTATATTATATTATGTTTATATACTCAATTGAAGGAAAAGATTTCTGGGTGTGCTACGATTTTTCTGTGTATGAAAATCGAGTCGTTATACAAATAGTTTAACCTGACACATTAACCTGATAATATTTTAGCCTGATAACAAAAACAGATACACTAAATAGAGTGCATCATAAATTTCTGACCATAAAGGCAATTATTACAATCAATTTGTACTATGACATCCCACTTCTGACCCTTCCACCACTACCTCTGAGAGGTACATGTTTTTAAGATTGTTGCCTTTTGTTTGAATATAGTAAAAAAGGACTCAATTGCATTTCAAAAGATAGTAAAAAAGAATCAATTTTACAGTGTATACCTGTCAATATAGTAGTATGAATCTACAAATGTAGCCTAGTCTACTCTAGTCATTGTGCATATCATCTCAGCTGCATGTATGCAAGACAGACCAGTTAGCTGCATGTATGCAAGGCAGACCAGTCACTCAGTGCATTGGCAACAAGCAAAGTCTCCAGATACTTACCCCTAAGATGACACCCATCAAGGCCAATATATGGCTACAACTTAACTTAGACCCATCTGCACATTGTTTGAAAGACACAAACATCTTATGAAAAGATTTATCACTCTAATTCAATTTCAATGTAAATACCTGAGTTTCTTGCCTTGAGTTCTGCTCTCAAAGAGTACACAAGGTTGTAGCTTTGGTCAATGTTCCCAAAAACCAACTGCCTAGCTTCTCCTTTCCTCTCCAAGCCTGTTTGTATCCAACCTTTAAACCATATTTGTTGTGAATCCATTTACTAATATATCTAGGCCTCAAATTAGGATTGACTTTCACATCATCTTTAATTACTTCTGCAATCCACTGTTTTAAAGCAGCATTATTGCCACACTTATTTATTCCAGTACAGTTATGGGTTAGATTATACCTCCTAACCTCAAATGTGGCCTTATCTGCCATCCTAGCTACTCTTATTCTCCATGGACAATCCTGCATACCACACAATGCTACAATTACAATGTTGACATTCTTCTTCAACTAATATATGAAATTGTTTTGTATACTTAATTGTCTCAATGCCATCCTAAACCTATTTATGTCTGAAAACTTGTTGCCAATTTCAAATTGAGGAGACTAGATGTCTATATTTTGACCCCACACTGAACCTACGTGCTCTTGCATATACCCTGTACTCCCCTCTGCTTCTGCTGCTCTGGTGAACTCCACCTCAGCCTCAACTTCTTCTGTGTCTTCCTCTTCTTCTGCTTCTGCTGCATACTCACTATCAAAGGAATGGTATGAATCTTCAGAGTAGCAATCATCTACTTCATCATTTGCAGCTTCCAAATTTTCAATTTATACTTCTTCCTCACCATCTTCATCATGATCAGTTTCTTCACCTTCTACATAATCTGGGTCTTCATCATCATTATCCTCATAATCCGCCCCATAAAACTTTTGTAGTGCTGCATTTTCCATTGGAATTTGGACTTGCTCATTTGTCTTATCTGCAGTGCCTTGATCCAAGTAAATGTGTTCATCTCTTACTTGCATTCCTTCAACTTGTTCATTAGTCTCAGTACCATCTCTTGCATTATCATTTGCTACATTAGATTTTTCCTGAGTGACTATGTCCTGATGGAATTCAATTTGCCTCACATTAGAATCATCATCATCACTAGATACAATCAACTGCTCAAAAGGAATGAGCCCACATCCTATATGATATCTAGTCCTTCTTCCATCAATAGTTTTACCTGCATGAACATCAAACATAGCTCTAGTGTTTTCTTTTTATCTAGATGCAATTTCCAAAGACCTGCATATTGTACATCATATCCAAACTCTTTTAGGTAATGTCCCACCCTTTGCATATGCTACTTTCATCATATACCTCTCATTATATGGTACTAAAACATGAAGCATCTCACTCACTCAGGTAATCTAGAGTACACTTCCCTAAGTCAACCAAAAAACTTTTTGTTCGGTATCGGTTATATTTCTTTCTATTGTTCTGGGTATTAATCTCCAATGCCCATGGTAGAATACTAACACTGTGACTTTATAACTCACCCTATTACACAATGATCACCATAACAAATGCATAAGTGCTTGTTTATAACTCCAAAAATTAATAATACACAACCATAGCATAACGAACAACACAATATAACACCAAAGTAAGCCCTAATTATTAGGAATCATAACTCAACCGTAACTTAGATCAAGTCAGATCAAAATTAAACCCTAAATTGATCAAATCCCAATTCAACCCTAACTTAAATCAAATCAGTTCATAATTAAACCTTAAATTGATCAAACCTCAATTTAACCCTAACTTAAATCAAATCAGAATTAAACATTAAATTGATGACCAAATACTCAATCCATCAACAATCAACAAAAGCAAAATAACCCTATTCCAACCATCCATCACACATTACGTTTCCCCACCATCTAATTCAGATTAATACATTTATAGAATGTTAAAGATCATACCGTTCACCACTGCGATGGGTTCCTAAGGTTCCGTCGCCTGCCATCAACTTCCTCCCCCCGGCTTGATTTCACCTTTTATTGTAAGAAAAAAAATGTTCGAAGAGGCAAATGGGTTGTACGAAAAAAATTCGGGTTTTGAAGAAAGAAAAAAAATGGGACGAGGTATTAAAGAGGCATAGGATAAAAAAGTAATTTCACCCATTAGCTATTAAAAAAAAAACAGAAGTGGACGTGAGGTACATTTTGGTCAAATTTTAAAAAAAATGGTGCTATTAGGATATTACTATAACTTCAGGTATGTATATGGTATTAATATAAACTTTGGGTAAAGTATATATATGGTATTAATATAAACTTTGGGTGCCTTTACGCACTTAACCCAAGTCAAATAACTATGAACATGAACCAAATTAGTGCTAGAAGATTAAAAACAATGCTCAATCATGAAGAAAACCACACATGCGCCTGAAAATAGTAACAATTATGGGAATGAGACCCATTAGAACAGTATGAAGCGGATCCGAACTGGTAACCTTAACTTGAAGCTCCCTATCATTCTTGTTATTCATTCCAACACAAACCACTGCCTGAGAATTCCTCCCAATTCGGACTTCAGACTGCAACATTCCACGACAATCCAAATGCCGGTGATTGTTATCCAAAGATAACCTCAAGGAAGCAAGAGCATGCCTAAAAGGACCTACTGTGGCCTCGAAGATGGACCCATGAGAAATATTGCCCTCTGTTTGAACTGCACCGGTTTTTACAATGATATTAGCCCTATCCCCAAAGGAAAGTCGATCCTCTAACTTTAATCCAGTAGCAATAGTGTCCCCCAAACAAGTTACTAAAATTCCTAATGTGGGCTCGTTCCTCTTTAAATTCGTCAACTTGGTTTCGCCCCTCAAAAAGTAGGCTTGCTGATTCCCAATTGTTTGGATATCGAAGCTTGCAACTGTTGATCCAATTTTCCCATGGTTGGCTGAGATTGAGGACTCCATTTCAATGTTGAAATCTTTCTTATCCTTCTTCAGTTTGGCAGAAATTGCAGCTGGAATCTCGACAGAGAAAGCCAAGGTATTTTCAAGGCTGACTGAATCAGAATCACAGGCATGATCCCAACCATGACGATCAAAGTCGGGTCTAATAAGAAATTTTGATCTTTGTTTCAAACTCCGGTATCTATAGACTGGATCATCACAGTCAAATGACAGAGGCAATTCTAGACAGGTCGGAAATCCAATAGTAGGATCTTTCTCAACATAATCTTTGCCCAGCCTATTAATTTCTCTCAATTCCCTTAGCTCTTCCTTCTGTCGTATCTTCCCCAAGAGTTCCATGTGATATTGAAGCTCAACAAAATAGGCTCTTTTCCGCTCATGGGTAAGCTTAGCGATCTCGCATTCAGTCAATGGGTAGAATGGTGGCACCTGTTCATACGTATCTTCATTTGTTTTGTCAATATCTGAGTAGATATTTGGGTGATCTTTCGACACAAAAAGTGAAGGCAAGAACACATTCACTGGAAAATTCACTGGAGGAGAACAGGAGCGGAACCCAAATAGCTTTTTCAGAAAAGAACCTCGAACCTTATAAAGGGAAGTGGCTTCAGCTATGATCTTTGAAGAGTAACAAAAAAGCAGTAACTCGGATATCCAGATTGACCTATTGGGAAGCACCACTTTGCTTTCCTTGTTTCTTGTACTATATGAGCGGTTCTCCACTAGAACTAACGGATTCATTAACTTCATATCTCCAATGGCTTGCCGAATACATTGCTGAACAACATGATACCTGTAATTTACCAAATATTGATGATGATAATAATAAAATAAATGGTAGAAATATAAGAATTATCCGGAAAATCATAGCAGGAGTATAGACTAGTTAAATTGAGAAGCCATGCACATGCAGAGTGGACTTCTCTGATATACTAAATTTCTTGTTTAAATAGCTTGTAGTTCACGTATTCTCTTTCAAGTTATGAACATGTGTAATCTACGCATTAAATAATGATATTAGTATTTTTGTTAATGAAATTTGTATGTTATGGTAACACACACAGTCTCTCATTTGTCCTTATGTTTGATGAGTCAAATAAACAAGAGCCAAAAGACAAGGCTTGAGTTAAATTTAGCTAATAATGAAGGCTATGCTTATCCTCAAACTTGATGTGAGGATAGAAGGAAAACTAGAGGTCAGCTAAAGTTATTTCTTTCGCACATTAACTTAGGACAATAAATATCAGTAATAACAGTAAATAGTAGAGATAGTTGTAATGATTGTTGTAATTTTGTTCATAAAAGAATAAAGAAAAATTAAGTGCTCTTCTTAGCTACATGTTAAATGTTCCTAATTTGTTTAATCTTTATTTATTCAAAAATATTAGTATGAATTGTAGTTGTTAACTGTACATCAATCTGATTCTTTCTGTAATCATACAACGGAAAACTAATGGATTAAGTAATAACCGTCATTATCCTAAAATCTTTGTAAGATAAAAATGGTGGAACTTTAATAAGAACAATGAAGACTTGAAAATAATTGAGGGGCCTAAGGACATGCTGTTCATATTGGAGGAGGAATTGTCACATATGGACTATAGTTGGACAATAATTGGAACATATTTTGATTAATGGGGATAGCAAATTAACGAAGTTATTGTTAAAAATAGACTCATGGCAATCACTTGAAGAAATTAATAAGTAAATTTGTTCTTCTTGCATTTATTCTTGATTAACTGCCAATTTTTAATGTTCTAACAATGTTATCAAATTTTAAGCCAATACCGAGATGTGATGCGCAAGTCGGATTGGAAATTTGCATAATGATGCTTCCAATATGTCTGATACAGCCGAAAAATGGCAGCTGATACCTGATACAGTACTGAGTTTTGAAACCATGGTTTTAACTTGTTTTTACTTTTAATTGTTATATAATCCCTCCAGTCACATCTCGAGTTTAGAAATTAAGAATGTTATTTATGAGTGTGACTGTGTGAGCTCACCCAAAGGCACAATTTTTAGATTTCTGGAAGCAGATTGTATTGGTAGGCATTTTATAGAGGATCATCTGAGGGTATTGATCTAAAATATATATTGATTTAAGCTTGTGTAATAAATAACCTGTAACAATAATTGTCTATGGATATTGTTTAAAACAAAATTTATTGTACTTTATTTGCAAAACAATCCCTAAAATATTGGACAAACTGCAATGTAGGACCACAAGGTTGTTATTGGTAATTAATAAAAAAAATCTTGTGCAATACCTCTGATTCACATATGCTTCATACGGTAATGGCAAGCCACTTGGCCCCTCTGGTGGATCTTGGGAAGCATGGGTAAAAGCAATGAGTGCATTTGACCAAATGGAAGAGCCCAGAACACTAGTTATCAATCTTATAACGGGCAAATCAGTGTAAGCTCGGGATTGGGCATCCAATCTGTCAATGTAGACAACAATATCAGGTCGGCATTTCTTCATGTACTTCTTGATTGAACGAAGAATCTTTATGTTTGATGGTTGATCCAACAAAGGGCAAAGACCAGGAGTATCCAGTATTTGAATCTTGACCCCATCAACAATTCCTTCAAACTTTCTCACTGAAGTAGTTTCTCGCTTAAAAGGATTGGTGACGGTCTTCTCTTCATCAAAAATTGAATTTATAGTTGCGCTCTTACCAACCCCAGATTTACCTATAACTAGAATAGTACATGCAAAATCGAGTTTGTCTTCTTCTCCCCTTTCAAGATCAAGTGCCTTTTTTATCGCATGCATAGCACCAGAGTGCCAATCTTTTATATCTTGAATGTGAGCAAGTTGGGAGAGGATTAACACTGGCAGAAAGTCTTCATATGAGTAACCCAATCTATAAACAAGTCGGAGGAACATAACTCTAATCGACTCAACCTTTTCATGCAGCCTTTTCTCTTCTTCAGTCATTGGTTTCTCAGGTCTGCTAGCAACTGCAAGATTTGGGGAGGTGACAATTTGTTCTCTTGTAGGCAAAGGTCGGGCTGGTCTAAGGGGTAAAGCTGAGGTGCCCAAGCCAGCAGGAACTTTAGTGGTAGTTTCTGCCATCTCCTTTTTACCCTTTTTATCGTTGTCGAGCTTGTTGTCGAGCTCTTCTTCGGTCATTGGTTTCTCGGGATTGCTAGCAACTTCAAGATCTGGGGAGGTGAAGATTTTTTGTCGTGTAAGTAATGGTCGGGTCGGTCTAAGGGGTAAAGCTGAGGTGCCCAAGCCAGCAGGAACTTTAGTGGTAGTTTCCGCCATCTCCTTTTCACCCTTTTTATTGTCGAGCTCTTCTTCAGTCATTGGTTTCTCGGGTTTGCTAGCAACTTCAAGATTTGGGGAGGTGACAATTTTTTGTCGTGTAAGCAATGGTCGGGTTGGTCTATGGGGTAAAGCTGATGTGCCCAAACCAGTAGGAACTTTAGTAGTAGTTTCCACCATCTCCTTTTTACCCTTTTTATCAGTGTCGAGCCTTGAAGTAGATAATGATCCCTCCAAGACCTCTATCATTTGTTCTGCACCTTCAGAAATTTCTAGGATAGCAAGCTCATCCACAACGAACTCAGAATCATTATGAACGACATTTGAAGCCATGATTTTAGAACCCTCAAGCAGATCAACTGGCGATTTCTCTTCTTCAATTATAACAGAATCACTACTTTCAGCAGTTGACTCATTCCCAAGCACATAAGACAATTGCGTAGAATGGGTACTTCCACTGACAACAATAGTCTCACTTACGGCATCAAGATTATCATAAAAAAACTCGGTTTTCTTTAGATCATCAGTACAAAGAGAGGCTTCATTCAGAGTTTCAGTAGCATTGCTGGCATCATTACTGTCAAGCTTGTCTGGAAGGACATCAACAACATCAGAATCACCTTTGCCAACCTACAATAGATCGATGTGAGATCCTTAATATTATTAGATTTGATATTATTTTGAAATCAAGAATACTTACGAGTCCATAATTGTGGTTAGAGTCATCAGCTGCATTGCCAGCACCCTTGGCCTCAATAGCACCATATTCCACTCTCTTGTACTTGGAACCGGAATCGTCCTGCATAACCTAGAAAAGATCAATTTTAGGTTCTAGACAATATTTAAATTCTATGATTTGAAATCGGTATACTTACAAGTTCATATTTTTCATCGAAATCTTGAGTCGCATTGCCAACTTCTTCTACCTCAGAGGCAGATTCCACTTCCTCGTAAATAGAAACCTCTTCAATTTCATCCTTCTCTAAATCCATGGTATTGGACTTCACCAGTTCCATTGGCTCTGATCCACTAATTCTTCCATTATTGTAATCACGATCTGTATTCTCCTTGCCAGTACTACACAAGTTTGATTTAACAAACTCATCTTCTTTGAAATGAGAACCATTTTGAACCACAATCCCCTCGACCAATCCCTCAATGCCCATGGTTTTGGAATCCCCACGTAGACCACCTGGAAAACTAACTTTAATTATAATGGAATCACTACATTCAGATGCTGATTCATTCACAAGCAGATCAGGTTCAAGCGATTCAGAAGTACTAGTACTTCCACTGACGACCATAATCCCATTTAAAGCATAAAGGTTATCTGCAAAACTCTTGTTTATCTTTGAATCACCACTATGAAAAACAGTCTTGTTTGGATTCTCTGTACCCTCATTGCCATACTTGCCGTCACTCTTTATAGTCAGGCTCTTAGCAGCATCAGCATCGCCTTTCAGAACCTGTAAGACGATAACATCTAGATTCAAAATATGCAGAGACTGAGCTATTTTGCACCCAAAAAGGGTGCATATATCAGTAGGAGCTTCCTTGCTTATTTGCTTCTGATATTGTTTAAGTAAATGTTACCATTCTCATTGATTAACGTCGCTATTTTCATTTATTTTTAATCTACTTTACCATTTACTAGATTTTTTTATAATGTAAATAAGCAAACTCCTCTCCGATTAGCATTCAGTATAAACATTTAAAAGGAAAAAAAAAAAATCAACATTCTAAAGAAAAAGAAAAAAAAAATCTCGAAGTATTAATTGTGCCAATTCCAACTTCGAAACTAATATATTTTTATTATATATTTCTTACTGAAAATTTTGAAAAACCATCATGGTATAGTAAAACATTAAACTCCTGGAGAATTATCTATTATTTTTAATGAGTTTTTTTAAATGGAAAACTTTCGGTCTAAGCTTCAATCAAATCGATCAAATATGTATATTATATGCCCTGTTAACTTTTTTTTATAAAATGCATTATGTAATTATTTTGGATCAAATCAAGTAGAATATCATCAATTTTTATCATAAAACGTGATTTGGAAACTTGGTATCAGGTTCTGTATCAGCCATCTAACAATGGCATCGGCTTCGCATTTCGGAAAATGTTGAGCTGAGCGACCGAACTTTTTGAAATTGTAATATCAAAGTGTTTCGAATTTAACGAAAAGACCGTTAAAAAAAACCCTCTTTCAAACTCTTTTTTGTTCATTTTATAACAGTATATTATAACTACCATGTGAGTCAACTAAATTTCATCAACACAATATATCCTATAAATATTCTTTTTATAACATCACGATCATACAATAAAAAACATATTTTCAGTTAATAAAAAAATTAGAATGAAGAATTTTTAAGCTATAAAGTACATAAAAATATAAAATATACACTATAATAGTACACAATTAGTTTCTGTGGTGCACTCCTTAAGGTGGTCTCTTTCTCGGGTGCTCTCTCTCTAGTCTCGAATGTGTTGTCCTATCCGGCGTGCACTGTATCAACAGTTCAATAAATATCTACAATACAGTATTTTAATTTCTTATTGCTGGATTTTTTAAATATCTATGTTTAAATTTCTCCTAGTTAATTTTATCATCCATTGCTGTTTTTTTAGACCCAGAAAGCTTGTCTCCATCTTAACAAATGTTTTTACAACATGATATGATTAGTATGGAAAAATTTGAGAAGGATTCTACAATGAGAGCATCCACAGCGGTTTCTTATAATTGGCAATTTGCCATTTTATAAGAAACGATCGTCTGCAGTGGTTTTCTATTTTCCCATTTTTTAGCAAACTCGCTATATCTGTTTCTCATATATGAGAAACGAAATACCCATTCTCAAATTATAAAGGACGGAATATCATATACCGTCGCTCCAATTTTATAATATTTTAATCACGTCAAACGGGAAAACATATACCGTCCCTCCAAATTTTTTTTTATTTTTATTATTTTTTTTTAAAACTCCTCAGATGGGATATGTTATCCCGTCTGAATCGGACGGGGGAACATATCCCATCCCAGGAGATTTTCATTTTTTTTTAAATTTTTTTTATTTAAATGAACGGCCAAGATTCGTCCGATCGAAGAAAAAAAATTAATTAATTAATTCTCGGACGGGATATGTTATCCCGTCCTTGAATTGGGGTATTAGTTAGGTAGTGGGTGGTGGGTTTAGGGGTATTAGTTAGGTATAGTTAGTTAATTAATTAGGTTTAGGTATTATAATATTATTTATTTTATTTAATTAATATATTTTAATAGTTAATTAATAATTAAATTTTTTAATTTTTTTTTAAAACGAGAGAGACGGTATAACATATACCGTCCCACGCAATTTTTTAAAAAAAATTGCAAGACGGTATATGTTATACCGTCCCACGCAATTTTTTTAAAAAAAGCGCAGAATATAGCAAACAACCACTGCAGCGTTCTTCGCTATTTGCTATTACTGTAGCATCCATTTTTTACAAAATGAGAAACACCATTGTGGATGCTCTGAAAACTAAAATGATCACGTACATGGAATTTTTATCCCCTGAAAATACTAAAATTTAACATTTTGAAAGAAGAATACTTACATCACAATGATCTTGTTTAGAATCCGCAACGCCATCCCCAACTTCTCGAGCCTCAAAATCACCAAAAATCACTACTTCCACGCCCTCCGAATTCACCTCAACTTCCTCATCCCTCTCCACATCAACACTACTATCCAACTGCACAACTTCTAATTCAGATTCAACAGCCTCATCCACTGTACCATCACCATCATCAAGTTCCAATCTTTCATCAAAATTCTCGCCCGAATCAGGGTTTCCCCCTAGAACCCCATCCACATTCTCATCTTCAACCTCCAAACCTTCAAAGACTCCACCTTTCTCATAATGTCCATCCAAAGCAACCAACTTCTCATCAATTTCCACTCTTTCAAACTCCTCAGGGTTTCGATCGAGAAGACTCGGAACCCTAGCGACCACACCAAACCCGTCGCCGTCGTCGACGTCATCTATGACCTCATCATCCTCCTCCTCCTCCACGTCGTCATCATCGTTGGTCAACCTCGCGACTGGCCGCACGAATTCGGGTTCGGACCCGTTGACGTCGCCGTCGTCTTCGTCGGAGGTGGATAGCGGGTCCACTTCGCTACCGCTACTGCTACTAAAATCGGAGGAGAGAGGGGCGCGAACGAGCGGGACCCACCGAGTGGGGTCCATCAGTTGGGGGTGGTTTGTAATTTGTGGATTGTTGGAGGGTTTGCCGGCGCAAACGGAGCGGCGGCGGAGGCGAAGAAGGAGGGAGAGGGGGGTTTATCTTGTTTTTGTCGCTATCTGGTTCTTCATTTATGGAGGGAAATCGAGGTGGTTCCGCCTCCAAGTAATAAAATGTTTTCCAAAATGACCCACTTTTTGAAAGTATTACCAAACTGACCCATTTCCGAAAGTATTTATGGAAATGATCCACTAGCTATAGCAGATAGCAAGTTTGGTGAAAATACCCTCGCTTTTTAAGATAGTGAGTGTAGACTGTAGGATAATGGCTCGATTCTGGTTCAGATTGTTTTGGAGTATCTGCAGCAAATGAAAGTTACAGTATCAGTCGACTGATAGAAGGATCAGACGACTGTCCAGAGAGTTTTCGAAGGCTAAAGATACAAGCAGCAGCAGAGGATCAGGCGACTGATCGGTCGACTGCCAGAAGGATTGCCAGTCGACTGTCGACGGGATTTTGAACTAGATCAGGCCCAATTCGAAAAGGCCCAATAGTTTTCCTATAAATACACTTGTTAGGGTTTTGTAATCGGTGACGAAAATTAGAGATCCCTATTTCGGTTTTGCAGCCGTCATTATTTGTAAGGGTTTGTTTTCGCCCATTGGTGATAATTTGAAGAAGAAGAAACCCCAACCGCCCCGTGGATGTAGGCATGTATTTTGCCGAACCACATTAAATCTGTGTGTCCTTGTGTTGGTTTGTTTTTGTGTTTTCTCGCTGGTTCTCTCTTTGTATTCCGCATTGGTTTGATTGTTGATTAATTCGTATTCCGCGCACAACAAGTGGTATCAGAGCCGTTGGTTCGACCTAGAGGGAGATGGCGGGTGATGCAGATGCAACCAAGGAAGTTGTGGGATCAAGTTCATCAAGAACAACGATTCACAACGCAAAATTTGAAGTTAAAAAATTTGATGGGACAAACAATTTCGGGATGTGGCAATGTGAGGTTTTGGATGTTCTTGTTCAACAAGAACAAGATGTTGCTTTGGAAGTTGAAAAACCTAAGAATATGTCCGAAGCAGATTGGAAGAAGTTGAATCGAGTTGCGTGTGGGACTATTCGGCTCTTTATTGAGAAGGCTCAGAAGTATGATTTGATGAGGGATACCATTGCTGCGGTGTTGTGGAAGAAGCTCGAAGACAAATACATGAGGAAAAGTTTGGAGAATCGGCTGTATTTGAAGAAGAGACTTTTTCGCTTCACCTATACGGAAGGTATGTCTATGAATGCTCATGTTGAATCATTTAATAAATTATTGGCTGATTTGTTAAATTTGGATGAGCAAATTAAGGATGAAGATAAAGCCCTAATTCTGTTGAATTCATTACCTGAAAGTTATGATCATTTAGCAACTACTTTATTATATGGAAAAGATACTGTGAAATATGAAGATGTTGCAAGTGCTTTGTTGAATAATGAAACTAGGAGAAGGGATAAGATGGTTGATAGAGAAACTTCTGAAGCGTTGATTGTAAGGGGCAGGACTGAGACTAGATCTGAGTCCAAATCTGGGAAAAAGGGAAACAAATCTCGTTCCAAATCGAGAGGAGTTTCAAAGGACAGGAAAATACCGGCCAAAGATGAATGTGCTTTCTGTCATGAAAGGGGGCATTGGAAAAAGGATTGTCCAAAGCTACGAAATAAGGGAAATTCGACTGCAAATGTGACTGTTGATAATTTAGAAAGTGGCGAGGATTTTTCTTTTGCACTTGCTTCTAGTCCCTCACTTTATCAAGAAGTATGGTTTCTTGATACAGCAGCCTCCTATCATATGTCTTGGAAAAAGGAGTGGTTTACTTCTTTGGAGTATATGGATGGTGGTGTAGTTTTGATGGGAAATGATGCACCTTGTAAGAAGGTAGGAATCGGGAAAATTGAATTGCTAATGCACGATGGTCTTATTAGGGAGCTTTCAGATGTATGGTATGTTCCAGATTTGAAAAAGAATCTGATTTCACTAGGTGCTTTGGAGGCCAGTGGATTGAAATTTGCTAGTGAAGGTGGCATTCTGAAGGTGACTAGCGGATCACTCGTGGTGATGAAAGGGCAAAGGAAAAGGAACTTGTTTTTCTTGCAGGGAAAAACATATTTGGGTGAGGCTGCCAGTGTAACTGAAAGGCCTAAACAGGTTGTTCCCGACTCTACTAGGTTGTGGCATATGCGACTCGGGTATGCAGGAGAAAGGGCCTTGCAGGGGCTTGTGAAGCAAGGGTTGCTTAAAGATGCTAAAGGGTGCAAGTTGAAATTTTGTGAACATTGTGTTTTGGGTAAGCAAACTAGGGTGAAATTTGGTACAGCTGTACATCAGACAAAGGGTATCCTCGATTATGTGCACACAGATGTTTGGGGCCCTACTCAGACACCTTCTATGAGTGGCAGACACTGGTTTGTTACTTTTGTGGATGATTACTCCAGACGAGTTTGGGTATATACCATGAAGCACAAAGATGAAGTTTTGACATTGTTCACAAGTTGGAAGAAGAAAGTTGAAAATCAGACTGGTAGGAAGATTAAGGTTCTAAGGTCAGATAATGGAGGGGAATATAAGAATGATCCGTTTCTGAAATTGTGTGAAGATGAAGGGATCCAGAGGCACTTCACAGTTAGGAAGACTCCACAGCAAAATGGGGTTGCAGAAAGGATGAACAGAACCTTACTTGAGAAGGTGAGATGTATGTTAGCACAGTCTGGATTGAAGAAGACATTTTGGGCAGAAGCTGTTATATATGCAAGCCACATTGTCAACCGTTTACCATCGGCAGCACTTGAAGGCAAAACGCCTATTGAGGTATGGAGTGGTAAACCTGCATCTGATTATAGTTTTTTGCATATATTTGGTTGTCCTGCTTATTTTCATGTAACTGAAACTAAACTTGATGCAAGAGCCAAAAAGGCTATATTCGTTGGTTTTAGTACTGGTGTCAAAGGTTACAGGTTGTGGTGTCCAGAACAGAAGAAGTTAGTAATCAGCAGAGATGTGACTTTTGATGAGACCAGCATGATTAGCTCGGGACAGTCGACTGGTGGTATAGGACAGTCGACTGGTGAGCAGCAGAAGAGTGGGACAGTTCTTCAACAGGTGAGTAGAAGAAGTTCGGGACAGTCGACTGGTGTACAGGAGCAGTCGACTGGTGGTCCAGAACAGCAGAATTGTGGGAGCTCGGGACAGTCGACTGGTGGCAATAACCAGTCGACTGGTAGGAGAGTTTTCCAACAGGTGGAGTTAGAAAATTTGTCAGTCGAAAATCCTGTTCCTGTCCAAGATGAAGATGATGTGGTGAATACTGAGAATGATGAAGAAGTTCCTATCCAGCAGGAAGAATCAATTGCAGTAAGAAGGCAAAGAAGAGATATCAAACGACCGTCTCGTTTTACAGATACAGTTGCATTTGCTCTTCCCATTGTGGATGATGAAGTTCCCTCCAACTTCAAAGAAGCCACTAGAAGTTCAGAAAATGCAGATTGGAAAGTTGCTATGGATGAAGAGATGAACTCTCTTCATAAGAATAAGACTTGGGATCTAGTGCAACTACCAAAGGGGAAGAAAGCAATTGGTTGCAAGTGGGTGTATACGAAGAAAGAAGGTCCAAAAGGCAGTATTCGGTTCAAGGCTAGACTAGTTGCAAAGGGGTATGCTCAACAGGAAGGAATTGACTATAATGAAGTGTTCTCTCCAGTTGTGAAGCATCCTTCTATTCGGATTTTGTTGGCATTAGTAGCACAGTTTGACCTTGAGTTGACACAGATGGATGTGAAGACTGCGTTCTTACATGGGGATCTAGATGAAGAAATTTATATGTTGCAGCCAGATGGGTTTAAGACAGCTGGGAAGGAAAATTGTGTTTGCAGGTTGAAGAAGTCTCTCTATGGTTTGAAGCAATCTCCAAGGCAGTGGTATTTGAGGTTTGATCAGTTTATGAAGGTGCAGAGATATTCCAGAAGTGAGTTTGATCATTGTGTTTACTTCAGGAAGTTGCAGGATGGCTCTTTCATATATCTGTTATTATATGTGGATGACATGTTGATTGCCTCTAAGAATGCTAAGGAGATTCAAAATTTGAAGAATCAGTTGAGTTCTGAATTCGAGATGAAGGATCTTGGTGAAGCCAAGAAGATACTTGGGATGGAGATAGCTAGAGACAGGGCAAAGGGCACAGTGAGTTTGACACAGAAGCAATATCTTTTGAAGGTGCTGAAACGGTTCGGTATAGATGAGAAAACTAAACCAGTTAGCACACCCTTAGCCAGTCATTTCAGAATTAGTGCCTCTCAGTCTCCAAGTACAGATGAAGAGAGACAGTATATGGCAAATGTACCTTACACTAGTGTGGTTGGCAGTTTGATGTATGCCATGGTTTGTACTCGACCAGACATCTCTCAGGCGGTGAGTATGGTTAGTCGATATATGCATGATCCAGGCAAAGAGCATTGGCAAGCAGCTAAATGGATTTTGAGGTACATAAGTGACACCACAGATGTGGGTTTGAAATTTGAAAGGGATGACAATATTAGCAGGTTATTGGTTGGATATGTTGATTCTGACTATGCAGGTGATCTAGATAAGAGGCGGTCTACTACAGGCTATTTGTTTACTATGGCTAGAGCACCTATAAGTTGGAGGTCAAATTTGCAGTCCACTGTAGCGTTGTCTACTACTGAGGCTGAATACATGGCAGTTGCTGAGGCCATGAAGGAAGCCATTTGGATACATGGACTTTTGAAGAGCTTGGGGATTCATCGGGAGAAGGTGGAGGTACACTGTGACAGTCAGAGTGCTATTCATTTAGCGAAGAACCAAGTTCATCATTCGAGGACCAAACATATTGATGTTCGTTATCACTTTGTGCGTGATTTGATAAAGGATGGTGATATTCATTTGGTGAAGATTGGAACAGCTGATAATCCTGCGGATATGTTGACCAAAGTTGTTGGAGCAGCCAAGTTCAAGCATTGCATGAACCTGGCTAATATTTTGCATGTTTGATGATTTGGAATGGGCGGTTGGAATAGTGCTTCGCTATTTGTTCGCCTAGTATGTGATATCATACTAAGGTGGAGTTTGGATTTGTTGTTACATTTGATGATGAGCATTTGGAGTATTTGTGGAGATTGCTTGGGCTACTTGGAAGATCTTGCCAAGGTGGAGATTGTTGGATACTTGGTGGAAGATCTCGCCAAGGTGGAGATTGTAGGATAATAGCTCGATTCTGGTTCAGATTGTTTTGGAGTATCTGCAGCAAATGAAAGTTACAGTATCAGTCGACTGATAGAAGGATCAGGCGACTGTCCAGAGAGTTTTCGAAGGCTAAAGATACAAGCAGCAGCAGAGGATCAGGCGACTGATCGGTCGACTGCCAGAAGGATTGCCAGTCGACTGTCGACGGGATTTTGAACTAGATCAGGCCCAATTCGAAAAGGCCCAATAGTTTCCCTATAAATACACTTGTTAGGGTTTTGTAATCGGTGACGAAAATTAGAGATCCCTATTTCGGTTTTGCAGCCGTCATTATTTGTAAGGGTTTGTTTTCGCTCATTGGTGATAATTTGAAGAAGAAGAAACCCCAACCGCCCCGTGGATGTAGGCATGTATTTTGCCGAACCACATTAAATCTGTGTGTCCTTGTGTTGGTTTGTTTTTGTGTTTTCTCGCTGGTTCTCTCTTTGTATTCCGCATTGGTTTGATTGTTGATTAATTCGTATTCCGCGCACAACAAGACTTAGGTGTTTCTTCAAAAATTGAAGAAAAACTTGAAGAAAAAATATTGAAATAAGACTCGCTGTCTTAAATAGCGTGCGCAGTTGTACTACATTCGCTATTTGAGATAGCGAGTCTGACCTTGAATTTTTTATTCAAAGTGAGACTCGCTATCTCTTCACTTTATATCTCCATACAAGAAGGTGAAGGTGATGACATTCTCCTTTCGGAATTTACTTAAGCAACTCCAAATTGTTTTAAACGGAAGAGGAAACTCTCGAACTTGTTCACCTCGGAATTGTGGTGAAAATATGGAAATGAACCATATATGTATACAAGGAAAATTGTAGCTGCAGATTGCACTTGAAAATTTCTTAACTAAACTCGCTATCTGAGAAAGAAAGTTTAGTTCAAAGAGGACCACTATCTTAGATAGTGAGTTTAGTATTGATAAAACTTTCAGAGACTTCAAAGCCCCTGTAGTAATCTCTACACACACAATTACTATCCGAGATAGTGAGTGTAGTATAATGACGCTCGCTATCAGGGATAGCGAGTGTATATTTTTTATTTTTCTAAAGACTTTGAGGAAGAGGAAGTGAGAGTTGAGTGTGCGTTTCAAAAAAAAAACCCTAAACGACACTCGTTGTCTTCAATGGTGAGTTTAGTACAACCACGCTCACTGCTGGAGACAACGAGTGTAATTTGGGATTTTCCAAGTTGTGGAGAAACACCTAAGAGCATCTATAGTCGTTTGCTATATATCGATAATATGGATATTTGGCTAAAAAAACCGCTGCACTTGTTTGCCAAATATCCATATTATCGATAATTTGCTACAGTCGATTGCCATATTTGAGAATGGATATAGCTTTTATCCATATTTGAGTTTTTATAATTTTTTTCAATTAAAAAATCCCCTAAATCACTCGGACGGCACTTCAAGTGCCGTCCTTAGATTTTTTAAATTTTTTTTTCAATTAAAAAAATCCCACCGCTCCCCCAAATCCTCGGACGGCACTTGAAGTGTCGTCCGGAGGGTTTTGTATTTTTTTATTTTTTTTTTTTGCAATTTTCGAAAATGTTTTTGCAATTTTTAAATTTTTTTTGCAATTTCTGAAATGTTTTCGTAATTTTTTGTAATTTTTTTGTAATTACTGAAATGTTTTTGTAATTTCCGAATAATTGGAAAATTACAAAAAAAAATCCACTAAGCTCTTGGACGGCTGCCGTCCGTGCTTTCGGTTCCATATATATATATATTTTTTCCTTCTCTGATGGCACTTCATGTGCCGTCCCTCCAATAAAATAAATTATTTTTAATTTTCGCGTTCCGACGGCCCTTCAAGTGCCGTCGCACAAAATTTATTATTATTTTTCTTTTTTTTTCTCAGGCGGCACTTCATGTGCCGTCGCTTATTATTTTAATATAGATAGTTAAAATATAGCTTTAAACGAGTGCAGCAAAACTGCGATTCTTATTTCCATTTATCCATATATGAATATTTTTACATTCAACGACTCCAAATGCTCTAAGTCTACCCTTGCTATTTCAAATAGCGAGAGCAGTCATTTTGCTAAATACTTTCAAAGGTGGGTTAGTTTGGTAAATACTTTAGAAAAGTGGGCCATTTTGGAAAAAAATCAAAGTAATAGGGGGCTGTAATGGGTCGGGTTGTTCAAGATCCGATACCACTTAAAGCCCATAAATAAGTGGATTGACTATTGCTATTTCGTGGGTGATCTTTTGTCTTCTCGTTCTCGAGGGAGCTCTTGATCAAGTGGTCACCATCTTCGAAGGGTACATCACATTCACTTTCGATGGTTGATTAGGCGATGTTTCAACGGGCTAGGGTTTCGTATTATGTGACCAACGACCGGGATTGTGTCAAACTCATTTTTATAATGTGGGAGAGCAACCTGGACTATGGATAGCCTCGAAGTTATTCATGTTATTGCTTATGATAGCCCTTTAATTATCGAATGTTGGTCATCGATCAATTTGCCTTTATTTGCAACCACAAATCCAACCCAACTCTCCTGATTTGGGCTTGCATGGTACGGTGGTTTATAACATTTTGTTTGTTTTGTTGTAGAGCCCACATCAGTATGTGACAAGGCCTTCATTTTTTGTCACTTCTAAGATAAGATGTGGGGCCCACTCTAAGATAATAATAAAATTAGATGAGGGATGAGATTTTTATGATTTTGTGCCTTAAACAAGGGGTTCTGTATTTAGAAAAAAAGCTGAATTCTGATATGAACAGAAAATCATGGTGCGTCTGCACGGCCGCCATGACCACCAACCTCGAAGCTGTTTTGGGCATTACAGTACTTAGGAATGATGAATTGGAAGTGGGAAGGAGAAGAGAAGAGCTAGGGTTTGAGGAGAAGTCCGAGCTCTAACAGAATCAGTAAAGGAGACATGAACTGAACAATCAAAATCGACAACCAACAATGGGCTGTTCACTGCTATTTATAATGTTATTTATGCACATCGCACGTATTCTTAGTTGGGATGGGGAATCAGTTAGGCAGTTATAAGATAGGACCCATCTCATTAAATCCCCACCGTCACAATCTTACATCTAAGGGCTTACAACTATGGACTGAAACACAAACAGAAAGGATCGATATGCAAAGTATTCAATGAAAACTTCATTTACTATCAAAATACCAAACTTCAGCTCCTGCACTTCACTCAGCTGTTCTCTCTGTTGGAATTAATTTTTACAGTTTTTCGGGCCGGATTCCGGCAAGCGCCGGCCACCGGCGGCACCGGAAAATGAGTGGATTGCGATCCTCTCGACGAGTACTATTCCGTAGTATACTCACTTGCCAAAAACGAATTCCGTATGAATGAGAAATGTTGATCCAAAGTTGGGTACTTGAAATGTACTAACTTAGCAACTGGGAGAAAATAGATAGTTCCATATCGGAAATTGGAAATATTTTTGTCTAGTATATATACTAGAAAACTGGACTAAAGGGCGTGGCCCGGGGATTACCACTAACGTGTAGTGGAGAGAGGACTTAGCCAAAATGACAAACACACACGCGCACGCCCCCGGCCCAGCCCGGCTTGGTCTGGCTTAAATTTTTATTTTATTTCTTTTTGCCCAGACAAACTCTTCCCCTACTGAAATGAAAAGACTTTTCAGATTCAGTAACTGGTGCCCATTACTCTGTAACAGCAGAGTAATGGCTCACCAGTTATAAATCTGAAGAGTCCCCATTACTCTGCTGTTACAGAGTAATGGCAGCTGCTGAACAGTCTCCAATCCAATTTCCTCTGTATAACCAGACAGAGGCTTATATACAGACACAAAATTTTTACATTTCTATTCTTCTTCTTCTCCTCTGTGTCAGTGTCAAGTGTTAACTGAGAGTACAACACAGACATCAGTTCGTTGTCTCTGAAGCAAGGGTGCTGCATTCTTCAGAGAAGGTACAGTTGTATCCTGGGAAGCAATTTGCCGAAAACCGTCACACTACGGGGCAAATTCTGCTTTAAGGACAGAGATTTCAAATCTCGACTCTGTGTAGATTTTCTACTTACTGTTTTTCTTCAATTGATTTTGATTCCTTCACAAATTCTGTTGGTATTTTTTATTATTTTATATTCAGGTTCTAACAATCTTAAAGCAGAATTTTTTCCTCACAGATTCTAACAATTTTGTGAAGTCTGTTTACAGGTTCTGTTCGGAAAAAATAACTAACAATTTCTGTTTCAACCAATTTCAGAGAAGAGAAGAAAATCAGAACATGGAGAACACACCAACTGACGTTCCTACTGGGCTTCTCAGTACCGAAACACCGGTGACCCAGAATGTGACTGCACAATTGGTTGCGGCACATTCGGTCGTTCTGCCCACGCACATAACCGTGGGAGAAAAATCGGAGAAGTTCAATAGAACTGGGTTCAAAAAGTGGCAAGGGAAGATGCAGTTCTACCTTACCACATTGAAGCTGGACAGATTCCTCAATGAATCTGCCTCGATGCTAGCACCAATGGATGCACACTTCGTTGCTGCAGTTGATGCGTAGACTCAGGGCGACTACCTTTGCAGGAACTACATCCTGAATGGCCTGGTAGACTCCTTGTACAACGTCTACTGTGTCTTCAAGACGTCCAAACTCCTGTGGGGGTCCCTGGAAAAGAAGTACAAAACAGAAGACGCCGGGTGTTGTGCAATCTAGATACCTAAATAAATAGATAAACTAGACACAAATTAAAAACCTCGCAAGTGCACGAATCGTTTATAAAAGCGTAGCAATAGCAAGGGTCGATCCCACAGAGATTGTAGACTTTAACTTACTAATCAATAAAAAGACTAAGAATCATAAAGAGTTGTTTTAAAAGTCTAAAAGAAATAAAAAGATGAAAACTAAATTAAGAAGTGTTGAATCTCAAGTATTTATGAAGTAGTTGGGTTTAGATATCCACCACTAGTCAATAATGCTAAGTCACCTTCTGAACTTCTTCTTATTACTCATGTTTGTTCTCTTCAAGGGTATGGTATCTACTCCTTAAAGTAATGTTTTCCTAAGCCAAGAATTAGGCATGGTATCTACTCTAATTCGTTTCTCTCATTAAGTGTTTAGCATGGTATCGACTAAGTTGTACTTAAAGAAAGCATAAGATTAGTGGAAACGAACAAACACTCAAGGTTCTAGAAATTGGTATCAGATCTAGATCCCTTAAGTTGATTGAACCAAGAACCCCTAAAGATTCCCTTGTTACAGGTTATGGGCACGAGATACGGGTCGTCTCAATATGCTCAGATAACAGATTCAGATAGATGGTAATGCAAACTTGATATTCTCAAGTTCTGTACGTCAGTCGACTGGCTCTCACCTCAGTCGACTGCTCTCAGAGCTTCGAGAAAAAGTTTGATTATTATAAATCTATATCAATTCAATCAGATTCAATCAATAAGTAAAATAGAAGAATTCAGAAGAATATAGCACTACATAACTACGGCTTCAATCTACCCAACTATGAAATTAGTTCCACATAATAGTACTTTTATTAATCAACAAGTTTGAATACATGGTCAACATAAAAGAATAAGAAAGAGAAGGAATAAACTGATGTAGTTCGGCCAGATGGTCGGCTGGCTGTCACACAGTCGACCGGCCGTTCTTTCTTTAGTACTTGATCTCCTTTCTCCTCCTTCTATGTTGATGCTGATAAAGTGCTTCTTGTTGATGGCTCTGGAACTTTGTGATTCGGTGATTCAGGATGCGTGCGGAAGAGAGTCCGAGAGTCCTTTTTGCTTCTTTCTTGACTGGTATTTATATAACAAGAGAAGAGAATTAGGGTTTGTACTTTTTGCAGAGAAGTCCTCTTCTTTTGTTATTTCTTTCCTTATCTTCTCACCACGTGCTTCTTGCTTTGATTGTTTGAGAAGTTGTTATTCGCAGAAAACACCTGGGTTTGGATAACTTAATTTTGATTCGGATTTGGATGAGGATGCATCTGCTCTTATCTTCTGACTCGCCGCGTACCAGTCGACTGGCTTGGGGAGCAGTCGACTGTGCCGAGCCTTGTCAAACTCTCTGCCCAGTCGCCTGGTTGAAGAGTCAGTCGACTGATCTCTGCTGTTCCCTGTATATCATCCTCTCAGTCTGTATTAGTCTGAAATCTGCTTCGTTTTGCTGCTTTTGGTTGTTTCCTATGGAAAAAGAGAAAAGAAGCATAAATACCACATATAGAGCATTTAAATGTCTAATTGCCTTAAGATTATTGCTCCTAAAAGTGAATAATATTTGGTTCATCAAATACCCCCAAACTTAGCTTTTGCTTGTCCTCAAGCAAAGAGTGAATTTATGAACAAGGGGATACTAATAACTATAGACTCAACCACTAAGAATTCTTATTATGTGATCATCCACATAGAAAGGTATAAACAATTTCAGATAAAGTAAAATTAAACATCCCCACTTTCTCTAGTGCAATTGTTTATTCATAACTCCAAACTCAACCACACTTGTCATGCAATTAATTATAGTTATAGTATGTAATTACTCAATCTGTGATTATCCCTTTTTCTCTACTACAAACCGAGTAGCAAACTAGAGTTTTTTTTTTTTTTTTTTTTAAATTTTTTTTATAGTCTCTTCTCTAAAGTTGTCACTTGCCTTTTTACGCGAATGCAAAACATTTGTGATGAATCCACCCGGTTACTCAGCAAGTCACAAACTCTAAAGTGCTTTGCATTCTCATATTTCAAGTTGCCGTTTGACGTAAAGATAAACATTGGTGATGAATACCCCTAGTTACTAAGCACTCAAAACATTGGAGTTGATTGACTTTATTCAAATATATATATACTGTATCACTCTATTTACTTAAACTCAATTTAGGACTAGATCTAAAGGGAATAATCAGCAGAAAAAGTATCACATTTGTTTATTATGTATAATTGCATGACTCATATAATTTTGTAAGGAAGTTATGAAACTCAACAATCCTAAAGTAAATAAGTATCCTTCTTCTTACTTTATAAGAAATTGTTTATCCTAAAAAAATTTCAAAAGACTCAAAAATTAAATAACCCTAATACCCCCAAACTTAGATGGAACATTGTCCTCAATGTTTGAAAGAAAATGTAAAAATAGGTATGTGTCACCATCTAGTAAGGAGAGACTGAAAATAAAAGATGAAAATAAATAAAAAAAATGAATGAATGAAAGAAAATAGAGGGAAAGTGTAAATACTCCCCTGAAAGTTGGGTTGCCTCCCAATAAGCGCTGTGTTTTCTGTCTTCAGCTAGACTTGATGAGTTCATGCAATGTATTGAATGGTTTGAAGATTCACATCTTCCTCGTGCGGCTCTAGACTCATCTCTATGTATGGCTTCGCTCTATGCCCGTTCACCTTAAATGTTTGATTCTTCTCTTTGCTATGAACCTCCAATGGGCCATGTGGAAAGACTCTTGTGACAATGTATGGCCCATACCATCGTGACATAAGCTTGCCTGGAAAAAGTCCCAATCTTGAGTTGTATATCAATACCTTCTGTCCTTCATAAAACTCCTTTCTTGCTAGCTGTTTGTCATGGTACAACTTGGTCCTTTCCTTGTACAATTTTGTATTTTCGTATGCGTCGTGCCTAAACTCTTCAAGCTCATTCAGTTGCAACCTTCTTTTGTCACCTGCTTGTTTCATATCAAAATTGAACCTTTTAATGGCCCAATAAGCTTTGTGTTCCAACTCCACTGGTAAATGACAGGCTTTTCCAAAAACCAAACGGTATGGTGACATGCCGATGGGTGTTTTGTATGCTGTTCGGTAAGCCCATAATGCATCATTCAAGCGCAGCGACCAATCCTTCCTCCTTGTGTTGACTGTCTTTTCCAAAATGCTCTTGATTTCTCTGTTGCTAATCTCCACCTGCCCACTAGTTTGAGGATGATATGGGGTGCCCACTCTATGTGTGATACCATACTTCTTCATCAAAGAAGCAAATGGAAAGTTATTGAAGTGGCTCCCTCCATCACTTATTATTGCTCGTGGTGTCCCAAACCTAGTGAAAATATTCTCCTGCAAAAACTTGACAACAACTTTGTGATCATTAGTTCTTGAGGGGACAGCCTCGACCCATTTAGACACATAATCCACACCAACAAGTATATATAAATAACCAAATGAGTTAGGAAAGGGACCCATGAAGTCGATTCCCCAAACATCAAAAAGCTCGATCACTTGGATGTTTTGCAGTGGCATTTGATTTCTAGAAGAGATGTTGCCTGTCCTTTGGCATTTGTCACAAGTCCTGCAAAAAGAAAAAGCATCTTTGAATACTTTAGGCCAATAAAATCCAGATTGCAATACCTTGAGTGCTGTTCTTTTTGGTCCAAAATGTCCTCCACATGCATATTGGTGGCAATGTCGTAGAATATTCATTTGTTCTTCTTCTGCCACACATCTTCTTATAATTTGATTAGGGCAAAATTTGAACAAGTAAGGATCATCCCAATAATAGTGCTTGCACATAGCTACCAGTCTCTTTCGTTCCTGACTTGTCATACCTGGAGGGAAAACATTAGCAGTGAGATAATTTACAATGTCAGCAAACCATGGAAAATTTGCGCAATGAGATACCAGTCGACTGGTCCTGTTACCAGTCGACTGTCCTGATGATATGTTTATTTCAAATAGATGTTCATCTGGGAAATTTTCATTAAGTGGCGGCACAATTCTTTCTTCCTCCTGCAGTAGCCTGGACATGTGATCTGCAACCACGTTGTCGCTTTCTTTTTTATCTCTAATCTCAAGATCGAATTCTTGAAGCAACAGCACCCATCTGATTAACCTAGGCTTAGCATATTTTTTTGCAAATAAATATCTCAAAGCAGCATGGTCAGTGAAAACAATAACTTTAGAACCAATCAAATATGACCTAAGCTTCTCTACAGCAAAAATAACAGCTAACATTTCTTTTTCAGTAGTGGAATAATTTAGCTGTGCATCGTTTAGAGTTCGAGAAGCATAGTAAATAACATGGGGTTTCTTATTGATTCTTTGACCTAAAACAGCTCCTAAGGCATAATCACTTGCATCACACATGAGCTCGAAAGGATGGCTCCAATCTGGTGCCATGACAATAGGTGCAGAAATGAGAAGATTTTTCAATGTATTAAAAGCATTTGTGCACTCTTCTGTCCATACAAACTCAACATCCTTAGCCAACAAATCACAAAGGGGTTTGGAGATTTTTGAGAAATCTTTTATAAATCTTCTATAGAACCCTGCATGTCCAAGAAAACTCCTAACACCCTTAACTGTAGTGGGAGGGGGTAGTTTTGATATTATATCGATTTTTGCTTTGTCTACCTCTATGCCTCTTTTTGACACCACATGTCCCAACACAATACCTTGTTGTACCATGAAATGGCACTTTTTCCAATTCAGCACTAAATTGCATTCTTCACATCTTTTAAGCACAAGCTGCAAATGGTTAAGGCATTCATCAAAACAAGATCCAAAAACACTAAAGTCATCCATAAATACCTCGATGAACCTTTCCACCATGTCTGAAAATATACTCATCATGCATCTTTGAAATGTTGCTGGTGCATTGCACAATCCAAAGGGCATCCTCCTGTATGCAAAAGTACCAAAAGGACATGTAAAAGTGGTTTTTTCTTGATCTTCTGGAGCAATAGCAATTTGATTATAGCCACTATAACCATCTAAAAAACAATAATGACTATATCCTGCTAATCTTTCTAACATTTGATCAATAAAAGGAAGAGGGAAGTGATCTTTCCTGGTTTCATTATTCAGTTTCCTGTAGTCAATGCATACCCTCCATCCTGTGGTCACTCTTGTCGGGATAAGTTCATTTTCTTCATTTGTCACCACTGTGACTCCACTTTTCTTAGGCACTACATGTTTAGGACTTACCCATTTGCTATCTGAGATAGGGTAGATGATGCCAACATCTAGTAGCTTTAGAATCTCTGCTCTTACCACTTCCTTCATGTTTGGGTTAAGCCTTCTCTGTGTTTCCCTGCTTGGTTTTGTGTTGTTCTCAAGGAGTATTCTATGCATGCATTTGGATGGACTTATTCCTTTGATATCTGCAATGGTCCATCCTATAGCCTTCTTGTGTTCTCGTAATACCCTTAGCAGCTTGTCTTCTTCCTGTGCACTCAAGTTTGCAGCAATTATTACTGGTAGCGTCTGGTTCTCGCCCAAATATGCATGCTTCAAATGGTCGGGCAACTGCTTAAGCTCTATGTTTGGAAGTCTCGGTGCAGTCGACTCATCCTGTCCTCCAGTCGACTTGTATAGTACGCCAGTCGACTTGTCTGCAGAAACAAAAATGTCATCAGTCACTAATTTTTTAAACACAGGTGCAAACTTACCTGAGTATGACTTTGGAGTTTCAAGGTGATGTATTGTCTCTGCGATCCCCCATTCATCGTACTCCTGTTCAACATTAGATAAAGTGAGAGATTGTGTAATTGTGGCTTGTAGTGGTTCAATGCTATGTACCTGAAATGTTTGATCAACAATCTCCTGAACCACATCAACATTATAGCATTCATGATCATCATGTGCTAATTTTAGTGTATCAAACATTTTGAATTCAACTTTCTCTCCGTTTATTTTCATACTTATCGTACCCTTTTTAACACAAATTTTTATATCAGCTGTACTCATAAAGGGCCTACCTAAGATGATTGGTAGAGAAGATGACATTGAAGAGTCCTCATGTCTAACACAACAAAATCAGCAGGCAAAATGAAATCGTTTACCTGAACTAGGACATCTTCCAAAATACCTCTAGGTCTTTTGATACTGCGATCCGCCAACTGCAATGTGATGGATGTTGGTTGGAGTTCCCCCAATCCTAGCTTTTCATGGACGGTGTATGGGAGAAGATTGATGCTTGTCCCCAAGTCTAGTAGTGCTTTCTCAAAGAAGTGCTCACCAATCCTGCAAGGAATGGTAAAACTACCTGGGTCTTTTAGTTTGGAAGGTAATTTTCTTAATAAGACAGCGCTCACTTCTTCTGTCAAAGCCACATCCTCCATAACCTGAAATGTTCTTTTGTGAGTGCAACATTCTTTTAAAAATTTAGCATAAGAAGGAATTTGTTTAATAGCATCAAGTAGGGAGATATTAATTTCTACCTTCCTGAGAGTTTCAAAGATGTCAAATAAATGTTGTTCTTTCTTTTGCTTGACTAACCTTTGAGAGAATGGTGGCAGAATTGTTCCTTCTTTTTCACTTACCTTGTTGGAACCCACAATTTTTGATGGTTGTGTTTCTGCTTCTTCTGTGTGTGTTCCAACTTTGTTGTCAATTATCTTACCACTTCTGAGAGTTGTTACAGATTTGAGCTGTTCTTGGCCTCCAGGGTTTGGTATAGTTTGTGATGGAAGTTCCCCTGCCTTTCGTTCGCTTAATTCTTTAGCAATTTGGCCAATCTGTGTTTCCAACTTCTGAATTGCTTGCCCTTATTGGTTAGTTGTTTGATATTGTTGTTGGAGCAATTGAAGAACAGTGGATTCAAAATCCAGCTTCTTCTGTTCTTGAACTGGCCTATCAATCCCACTTCCCATTTGGAAATTCTGTGCATGTCCTTGTGTGAATTGAGTCCCTTGATTATTCTGATTATTGCTCCAGGAGAAGTTTGGATGGTTCCTCCACCCTGGGTTGTATGTATTTGAGAATGGATTGTTCTTTGCTGGAAACACTCCTCGACCAACATAGTTTGCATGCTCCTGATCTGTGAAAGAAGACATGAGACATGTATCAGTGGTATGATCTATATGAGAACAAATTGCACAAATTTCATTTGTTTGATTTTTAACTCCACCCATCATCGACATTGCATTAACAAGCATATCAATTTTCTTATTCATGTTTACCATTTCTAATTGAAGGTTATTGCTATTAGAAATTTCGTAAACTCCCTGTTTTTTCGAAGGGCCCCTCCTTGTTGAGAATTGTTGTGAATTCTCGCTGAGTTCTTCAAATAGTTCTATGGCCTCTTCACCGCTTTTTCTCATTAAGATCCCGTTGCAAGCTGAATCTACAATTGCTTGTTAGTATCATTTAAACCTTCATAAAAAGCTTGTACCTGATCATCTTTAGGCATGTTGTGTGTAGGACACTTGAGAAGTTTGTTCTTGAAATCCTTCCATGCTTCGAAAAATAAATCTCTATCCTTTTGTTGGAAGAGTTGAATCTCCCTTTTCAGCTGTTTGGTCTTTTGGGCTGGAAAGAATTCTTTTAAGAACTTTGTCGCCAATTGCTCCCATGAGTTTATTGATCCTGGTTCCAAAGAATTATACCATAGTTTAGCGTTAAGTTTTAAGGAAAAAGGGAACAAGATTAACCTGATTTGCTCAGGGGTGAGCCCTTGGATGCTTTGTGTCCTACAAAGATCGAAAAAGTCTTGTAAATGGAGATGAGGCTCTTCATCTGGTTTGCCACTAAAGTGGGGAACCATACTCAGTAACTGAGGAGATAAATGCATGTTCCCTGTGACATTAGGTTGATACGCAATGCTGGAAGGTTGTTCAATGTTCTTAGGCGTGAATTTGTCCTGCATTGGCACTCGATTTGGCATTTCCTCAGCCATTGCTGTATGTGAACTGGGTCTCTGTGCAGTCGACTGATTTCGTGCAACAGTCGACTGGTTGGTCGCAGTCAGTCGACCTAATCTATGCAAAGTGCGTTCTGTTTCTGCGTCAATTGGTAGTAGCTCTGGACGAAGTGATCTCCTTCCGTGCATCCACCAAAATTCTGTAACCTAAAAGAAAAGTACTTAATAAAACTAAAAAGAAAGAAAGAAAAATAAAAAACTTTCTACTGATCTATAAGTTAAAATACTAGACAATCCCCGGCAACGGCGCCAAAAACTTGTTGTGCAATCTAGATACCTAAATAAATAGATAAACTAGACACAAATTAAAAACCTCGCAAGTGCACGAATCGTTTATAAAAGCGTAGCAATAGCAAGGGTCGATCCCACAGAGATTGTAGACTTTAACTTACTAATCAATAAAAAGACTAAGAATCATAAAGAGTTGTTTTAAAAGTCTAAAAGAAATAAAAAGATGAAAACTAAATTAAGAATTGTTGAATCACAAGTATTTATGAAGTAGTTGGGTTTAGATATCCACCACTAGTCAATAATGCTAAGTCACCTTCTGAACTTCTTCAAATTACTCATGTTTGTTCTCTTCAAGGGTATGGTATCTACTCCTTAAAGTAATGTTTCCCTAAGCCAAGAATTAGGCATGGTATCTACTCTAATTCGTTTCTCTCATTAAGTGTTTAGCATGGTATCGACTAAGTTGTACTTAAAGAAAGCATAAGATTAGTGGAAACGAACAAACACTCAAGGTTCTAGAAATTGATATCAGATCTAGATCCCTTAAGTTGATTGAACCAAGAACCCCTAAAGATTCCCTTGTTACAGGTTATGGGCACGAGATACGGGTCGTCTCAATATGCTCAGATAACAGATTCAGATAGATGGTAATGCAAACTTGATATTCTCAAGTTCTGTACGTCAGTCGACTGGCTCTCACCTCAATCGACTGCTCTCAGAGCTTCGAGAAAAAGTTTGATTATCATAAATCTATATCAATTCAATCAGATTCAATCAATAAGTAAAATAGAAGAATTCAGAAGAATATAGCACTACATAACTACGGCTTCAATCTACCCAACTATGAAATTAGTTCCACATAATAGTACTTTTATTAATCAACAAGTTTGAATACATGGTCAACATAAAAGAATAAGAAAGAGAATGAATAAACTGATGTAGTTCGGCCAGATGGTCGGCTGGCTGTCACACAGTCGACCGGCCGTTCTTTCTTTAGTACTTGATCTCCTTTCTCCTCCTTCTATGTTGATGCTGATAAAGTGCTTCTTGTTGATGGCTCTGGAACTTTGTGATTCGGTGATTCAGGATGCGTGCGGAAGAGAGTCCGAGAGTCCTTTTTGCTTCTTTCTTGACTGGTATTTATATAACAAGAGAAGAGAATTAGGGTTTGTACTTTTTGCAGAGAAGTCCTCTTCTTTTGTTATTTCTTTCCTTATCTTCTCACCACGTGCTTCTTGCTTTGATTGTTTGAGAAGTTGTTATTCGCAGAAAACACCTGGGTTTGGATAACTAAATTTTGATTCAGATTTGGATGAGGATGCATCTGCTCTTATCTTCTGACTCGCCGCGTACCAGTCGACTGGCTTGGGGAGCAGTCGACTGTGCCGAGCCTTGTCAAACTCTCTGCCCAGTCGCCTGGTTGAAGAGTCAGTCGACTGATCTCTGCTGTTCCCTGTATATCATCCTCTCAGTCTGTATTAGTCTGGAATCTGCTTCGTTTTGCTGCTTTTGGTTGTTTCTTATGGAAAAAGAGAAAAGAAGCATAAATACCACATATAGAGCATTTAAATGTCTAATTGCCTTAAGATTATTGCTCCTAAAAGTGAATAATATTTGGTTCATCACCGGGTCCAAGAAATTTATTGTCGGCAAATTTCTGGACTACAAGATGATTGACTCCAAAACTGTGGTGAGTCAAGTCCAAGAACTGCAGGTTATAATGCACGACATTGCTGCAGAGAATATGACGTTGTGCGAACCATTCCAGGTTGCAGCGTTCATTGAAAAACTTCCACCTGGGTGGAAAGACTTCAAGAACTACCTCAAACACAAACGAAAGGAGATGTCGCTTGAAGATCTAATTGTCAGGTTGCGGATCGAAGAAGAGAATCGCAAGGCTGACAGGTCCTATGGAAATCAGTCCATAGAAAAGGCCAATGTGGTGGAGCACGAACAGAAGGGCAAGAAGAGGAAGTTTTTGCCACAGGCCTCAAACAAAAAACCTCTTGCAAAGAGGTTTGCTGGGAAATGCCACAAGTGTGGTAAGCTGGGGCACAAAATTTCTGAGTGCCGCAGTAAGGACAGTAATGAGTCAAAATCAGGACATGTAAAAGGAAATGAAAAATCCCATGTACACATAGCTGAGAACTTGTCCACTGGTCTCTCTGACCTGGACCTCTGTGCTGTTGTTTCAGAGGTAAATCTTGTGGGGAGCGATCCTCGTGAATGGTGGTACGATACTGGGGCCACGAGGCATATCTGCTCGGACAAGAAAATGTTCACCTCCTACCAGAAGTGCAACAAAGATGAACAACTGTTCATGGGAAACTCTTCCCCCTCCAAAATTGAAGGAACAGGGAAGATAGTGCTGAAAATGACTTCAGGCAAAGAGCTAACACTCACAAATGTGCTGCATGTCCCAGACATTAGAAAGAACTTGATATCAGGTTCTTTGCTAAGTAAGAATGGGTTCAAAGTTGTACTTGTTTCTGATAATTTTGTACTGTCCAAGAATGGGGTATATTTGGGTAAAGGATATGTAAAGGATGGACTGTTCAAGTTTAATGTAATGACAGTCATCCCTAAAACTATTGTTCCTGCTGTTTCCAAAGTTAATGAAATAACTCCTGTTGCCTATGTTGTTGAGTCTTCTTCTGTTTGGCATGAAAGACTAGGCCATGTTAATGTAAATTCTATGCGTAGATTAGTTAACATGAATTTGCTACCAAAATTTAAGGTAGATAACTCAGAAAAATGCGAAGTTTGCACGGAGGCCAAACTCACTAAAACTCCATCGCGTTCTGTAGAAAGAAACATAGAAACTCTAGGTCTAATTCACACGGATCTGTGTGACTTAAAATATGTGCAGACCAGAGGTGGCAAAAAGTACTTTGTGACTTTCATAGACGATTGCACAAAATTCTGTTATGTATATTTGTTACATAGCAAAAATGAGGCTTTGGATAAATTCAAAGAATATAAACTTGAGGTTGAGAATCAACTTGGCAAAACGATTAAAATCGTTAGAAGTGATAGAGGAGGAGAATATGATGCACCATTTAACATGTTCTGCTCGGAACATGGAATAGTTCATCAGACAACTGCTCCCTACTCACCCGAATCAAACGGTACTGCCGAGCGCAAAAACAGAACTCTAAAGGAGATGATGAATGCCTTGTTGTTGAATTCGGGCTTACCCCAAAACATGTGGAGGGAAGCATTGCTGACTGCCAACTACATTCTCAACAAAATACCTCACAAGAAAACCGGCAAGACACCATATGAATTGTGGAAAGGTAACTTACCTTCGTATAAATACCTCAAAGTGTGGGGGTGTCTAGCAAAAGTGGCAGTACCTAACCCGAAACAGGTCAGCATCGGACCTAAGACAATTGATTGCATATTCATAGGCTATGCACACAACAGTAGTGCATATCGGTTCTTGGTATACAAATCGGATATACCGGATATCCATGTAAATACAATAATGGAATCAAGAAATGTTTCATTCTTTGAACACGTGTTTTCGTGCAAGGATACTACGTACCCCAAACGTACACGTGAACAAGGGAATGCAAGCACTTCTGCTGATGAACCAGAACATGATACTGATGAGCCTTGACGAAGTAAACGGGCTAGAACATCAAAATCATTTGGTCCTGACTTTGTGACGGCCTTTCTGTTAGAGAATGAGCCCAGAACTTTCAAGGAAGCCATGTCTATGCCTGATGCTCCTATGTGCAAGGAAGCAATCAAAAGTGATATAGACTCCATTATGCAAAATCATACATGGGAGTTAGTCGATTTGCCTTCTGGATGTAAAGCTCTAGGATGCAAATGGATTTTCAAACAAAAATTGAAACCAGATGGTTCAATAGAGAAGCATAAGGCTAGACTTGTGGTACAAGGATTTAGGCAAAAAGAAGGCCTAGATTTCTTCGATACATATTCCCAGTTACAAGAATAACATCCATAAGAATATTGATAGCTATTGCAGCTCTACGTAACCTGGAAATACATCAAATGGATGTTAAAACTGCATTTCTAAATGGGGACTTAGAAGAAGAAATATACATGAAACAACCTGAGGGTTACGTAGTTCCTGGACAGGAAAATAAGGTGTGCAGGCTTGTAAAATCACTGTACGGCCTGAAACAAGCTCCAAAGCAGTGGCATGCAAAATTTGACAATGTTATGATGTCAAATGGTTTCAAAATAAATGAATGTGATAAATGTAACTACATCAAAGATACTCCAAACGGATACATTCTGGTCTGTCTGTACGTAGACGACATGCTCATTATTGGAAGCAATAACGACATTATCAAACAAACTAAGAGCATGCTTAGTGGCAAGTTTGACATGAAAGACTTGGGAGTTGCAGATGTCATACTAGGAATCAAAGTTTCCAGGACATCTGAGGGGATTACTTTGTCTCAAGCTCATTATGCTGAGAAAGTACTTGAAAGATTCAAGAATTATTCCAATGGGACAGCAAAAAGTCCCGTCGATCCAAGTCTTCACCTGTTCAAAAATACAGGCGAAAGCATATCACAACTGGAATATGCACGTGTAATTGGTAGTCTGATGTACCTAACAAATTGTACAAGACCGGACCTAGCACATTCGGTAAACGTACTGAGCCGATACACGAGTAATCCAGGACGAAGTCACTGGAAAGGAATAACTAGAGTATTGAACTACTTGCGACATACTCAGAGTTATGCGCTGCATTACACCAGATATCCAGCAGTACTGGAAGGCTACAGTGATGCCAACTGGATATCGGACTCAAAGAACTCAAAATCCACAAGTGGATATGTTTTCACACTTGGTGGTGCATCTGTGTCATGAAAATCCTCTAAACAAACGCTATTGGCCAGATCCACCATGGAATCTGAGTTTATTGCTTTAGACAAAGCGACAGAGGAAGCAGAATGGCTTCGAAACTTCTTAGAGAATATTCCAATGTGGGAAAAACCAGTGCTTGCCTTATGTGTACACTGTGACAGCCAATCGGCTATAGCACGGGCACTGAGTTGTATGTATAATGGTAAGTCTCGTCATATCAGAAGGCGACACAAAACCATTAGACAACTGCTCTCAAATGGAGTAATCTTTATAGAATATATAAAATCGGCCGACAACCTAGCGGATCCATTTACTAAAGGTCTGTCGCGAGAGCAGGTTGTGAGATCATCAAGAGGAATGGGTTTAAAGCCTATGACGAAAGAGGATACTTGATGGAAATCCTACCTGGAAATTGGAGATCCCAAGATCTAGGTTCAAAGGGACAACTAAATCTTGTTGAATCAACGAAAGCACTTAGAGATTAACATCTCATACCCATTCTTAGGATGATAAAACAAGTGCTGCCTGCAAATAGTTAGGATAAGCTTGGCTTTTAATGATTCCCATAGCTTTGAAATAAAAGTGGGGTATAGCAGGATACTCTTTATGGGCAATCACCTTGTGAGTGTGAAATGGGGCCGTTTCTAGGAGAATGAAGAGAGGCTACATTCTCCAAGTTCACTCACGATTAACCAGGGATGTTCAAGGCCAAAATGAATACAACAAGAGAACTTAGTTCTGTGAGGAGATGAAACTGTGTGATAGTTATTGTCTAGGTTTGCATGAACGCCCGGGTAGTTCAAGACATCATGATCACTACCTGGTCAGAATCCGATAGCTAATTACTAAGGGTGGTTCAAAGTTAAAAAATTACTACCATTCCTGATGCAGTGATTTTCCGATTGTACTCTCAGAGTCTTTCTGTCATGTTTTTGTTTTTTATGTCGTGTCTGGATTACATGGTCTGGTAATTTCCATTCATGTGGGGGATTGTTGGAATTAATTTTTGCAGTTTTCCGGGCCGAATTCCGGCAAGCTCCGGCCACCGGCGGCACCGGAAAATGAGTGGATTGCGATCCTCTCGACGAGTACTATTCCGCAGTATACTCACTTGCCAAAAACGAATTCCGTATGAATGAGAAATGTTGATCCAAAGTTGGGTACTTGAAATGTACTAACTTAGCAACTGGGAGAAAATAGATAGTCCCATATCAGAAATTGGAAATGTTTTTGTCTAGTATATATACTAGAAAACTGGACTAAAGGGCGTGGCCCGGGGGTTATCACTAACGTGTAGTGGAGAGAGGACTTAGCCAAAATGACAAACACACACGCGCACGTGCGCGCCCGGCCCCGGCCCCGGCCCCGGCTTCGGCTTCGGCTCGGCTCGGCTTGGCCCGACTTGGTCTGGCTTAAATTTTTATTTTATTTCTTTTTGCCCAGACAAACTCTTTTCCTACTGAAATGAAAAGACTTTTCAGATTCAGTAACTGGTGCCCATTATTTTGTAACAGCAGAGTAATGGCTCACCAGTTATGAATCTGAAGAGTCCCCATTACTCTGCTGTTACAGAGTAATGACAGCTGCTGAACAGTCTCCAATCCAATTTCCTCTATATAACCAGACAGAGGCTTACATACAGACACAGAATTTTTACATTTCTATTCTTCTTCTTCTCCTCTGTGTCAGTGTCAAGTGTTAACTGAGAGTACAACACAGACATCGGTTCGTTGTCTCTGAAGCAAGGGTGCTGCATTCTTCAGAGAAGGTACAGTTGTATCCTGGGAAGCAATTTGCCGGAAACCGTCACACTACGGGGCAAATTCTGCTTTAAGGATAGAGATTTCAAATCTCGACTCTGTGCAGATTTTCTACTTACTGTTTTTCTTCAATTGATTTTGATTCCTTCACAAATTCTGTTGGGATTTTTTATTATTTTATATTCAGGTTCTAACACTCTCATGTGTAACAAATCATAAGTTCTTCAGATTCATCAAAACTCCTTATGGTAAGCCTGTCTATTTGTAGCAGCACACCATGTTTTTTGCTAGACCTAGACGTATATGTTGTGGATACAACGGCGGTCAAGGTGACAAAAACACCGTAAATAAGTTTGGGGATGGTATGCAATGAAGAACTTGAGTGCATTACCCTGCAATTTCAAAGACTCTCGTCAAAGTACTTGTGAATACAGCTCCCCTATCACATACAATGGTTCCTGGCATACCATAGAGCATAAATACTCCTTCAATCAATACGTAGACAATTCCAGCAGCTCAGTAAGGATGCTGAATGGGGAAGAAATAAGCATACTTGCTTAACCGATGCACCACCACCAAAATTACTGAAAACTTAGAACTGAGGGAGATCCCTCAATGAAATCCATGATAGCATGCTTCCTAACCTTATCAGGAATAGGTAAAGGTTATAATTACCTTGATGGAGCTCGGCAAATGTATTTACTTGTCGGACAAATAGTGCACTCTTGCACATATTTTTGCACATCCTTCTTATGTAGCGCCCCGAATTTTCAATAAATAAAAATTAGAATTAAGTGTCACAATTTCCAGAATCAACTTCAATTGCAATCATAAACACAGTATCAAATACATGGAAAATTAAAACTTTTATTACATCATTTCTTCTTACAAAACACAGCGGAATTAAAATACATTAATTACAAATCTTTACAACACACAGAATCTTCAATTTGCATTTACAAGACATAAATACATTATTGTTATTATTATTATTATTATTATTATTATTATTATTATTATTATTATTATTATATAATATATTATTATTATATCTTATTATATATCTTATTATATATATAATAATATATATTATTATATATCTAATTATTATATTTATTATTACATAATATATTATTATTATTATTGTTATTGTTATTATTATTATATATATATACTATTATTATAATATATTATTATTTTATATATACTATTATTATTATTATTATTATAATATACTATTATATATATATATATATATTATTATTATTATTATTATTATTATTATTATTATTATTATTATTATTATTATACTATTATACAAATATTTGTACTCATTTACCCATTAAAATTGCTTGTTTTCGATTCATCTTATTTCTATAAGATTTCAATTAATTAATCATTTTTGAAGAAATAAGATTTTTGAAGCAAAATGTGAAGATTTTTGGTAAAATTCAACAAACAAAACAAACATATTGATTTATTAATTTTTATTGTTTCGTTGATTTTTAAATTATACAATTTTGTCGTGTGAAATACAAGATATAAATTTTAATTGCCAATTGAGCTGAAAGTGCAATAAACAATTTAAAAAGGGTTTAAATAAGGTAATATGGATTTTAGTTAGTTTAATTAATTTTATTTTTATTTTTATTTTTAAATCCTAATTACTGATTTTATTTTGTATTTGCAGCACGTGTTTCAATTAAATAAAGAGAGGGAATATGATATTTGTCTTTAATAGTTTGCTTATTCAAAGCCCTGTAATCCACGCACATTCTCCATGATCCATCATGTTTCTTCACTAAAACCACCAAAGAAGAGTATGAACTTGTGCTTGGCCTGATTGCTCCTTGAGTCAACATATCAGCTATGATCTCCTCAATTGCATTCTTTTGTTCAAAAGAATATTTGCAGGGGTGTAGGAGTAGGTTTCAACCCATGTAAAACCCAATTAGTTTCTTTGTGGAAGAATTTTAACTTCTTTTCGATCAAATTCACACTTACTTCCCTAACTTGTTTGATCCACTTTGCACCAAGCACCACATCATACCCACCGATAGGAAATACCAAGAAATCATCAACAAACTCATACCATTGACATGTTATTTTGACACCAGAACACAAACCACTACCCTCCACTTCTCTGCCACCAGCTACTTTGACATTGAAGGACTGCTTTATTGATAGTGTTGGGTTTCAAGGTCAATCACAAAGTAAATAGGCAGCAGAATTAAATAAAAAAAAGGCCAAATTTGAAAAAAAAAAAAAACCCCTTGAACTATCCCCTTTATGTAAAACTAGCAAGTGACCTCGCGCATGCGCGGGCGCGGACACTGAACAATGATGTAAACAATTGGTTAACACGACGAAGAAAGAATTTTTTTCGGGGTATAAAAGTCGAAATGTACTTAAAATCGAAGTCCATGAACAATGAGATAACTTGAAATCTTATGTGTAGGTGTGTTCGTGGGTTGGTTGTGTTTGTTTGTTTGGGCTAAAGGCTAATTTGGGAGCTAGATTAGAATTATCAAAAAGAAATTATGCTATGTTTAAGGAAATATATCTGAAATAGCTTGAAAAAGAAAACCCAACCTGTCATTGTACCAATAATAATTTCAGTAAATATCTGACATGTAAAGTCTACTACACTCATTCTAACGAACAACAAAATATTGAAAGACCAAATTCTAGTAAAAAGAATTAACTCGATAGAAAATAGATAAATGAGAACATTACATAATCGAACGAAGTAGAGTTCATACGACGAATGATAAGATGAATTTACCTCCCAAGCATGCAAAGAATGAAGACCGTTTCCATCAACTATAAACGGAAATCAGAGATACAGTGCATTTAGATGACGTGAAAAGATAACTTTGTTGCTAAAAAATAAATCCAATATATGAATCTTGATTTATGGATAATTTACCTGCTCCACATGAACTATGAATTTCATTAAATCCACAGGTTTTTTGTAGACGGATCCATACCACAATCACATTACTCCTAGCTTGATGTTAAAAGTCTCTCACCGGTGTTATGTTTTCGAGTTCGAGAGGAGTGATCCCCAGATCAGCAAGATTCAGTTTTTTGGGTATCCCGACTTGTATACTATTAATCTTAACCAAATTTCCTTTATATATATATATATATATATATATATATATATATATAGAGGAGTGATCCAATGAGAAACATCTTAAAATGAGAAAATGAGAAACATTAATTCTAACTATTGGATTTGAGAGGATTGAGATGAATGGCGCTAATTCATTTGGATTAGTAATTTAAAAAACCGGTTTATTTTAACTAATCTATCAAAAAAAAAAAACCACAAAAAAAACCTAACAATAAAAAACCAATTTATGTTTATTTTAATTCTGTTCTTTATTTTCCACGTGTTTACAGCCGTTGTAACTTGACACCTTCTACTCGACAAATGACAATATTCTATGCTGGTCAGGCACATGTTTTTGATGATGTCCATCCAAATAAGGTCAGCTCACTTTCTTCACTTTGTATCTTGTTCAAGTGGTAACAGTAGTAAAAGTTTAAGCATAGTTATTTTCATTTTTATTCACAAGTTTGAAATAAGGGGGGACTCCACACTTCTCCCTTGTCTCTCTCATACATACAACTTGATTCATATATGATCAGTAATAAAAATGCATTTTCCTTGGGACTAAAATAGCAAACAAAAGGAGCCATTTTCTACATACTGGGGAATTTCAAAGCAACTTTACTGCCTATCTAATTGACGAGAACAAAAAACCCACAGTTTTGAAACCTGCAAAGATGCGATTGGATGCAACTACTATTTTTAATCAAAACATGGAGACCTTAAAATCAGCAATTTCTATATAAATAGGACATATGGAGAAACCTATGCACCAACGCAAACAATTGCAATTAAGCCTATTCAGTCAACCCGAACACTGTAATTTTGGAAGTACAGATATATTCTCAACAAATCCTAATGGTACAGAAAAAGAGTTACAAAGTCACATTGACTCTTAAACCAAACAGTTCCTCTGCCAATGCCAATTTTACTTAAAACCAAAGTCAAAAGAAAGGGCTCAATGGTTTACATGAAAAGATCACCTGTAGCAAATTGCCGGAGCAATAGAATTCCTGGAAAGGTAGGAATCTGTAAGAAAATCACCCTACACATCTCGAGGTATGGGAGATGATCGACATGCTAATATAATCCAAGTATACAATTGAAGCTCTACCAATACGGGGAAGGGGAAATAGATTGATGCAGCCAATGGCGGTTGTGAAAGAGAGAAAAAAATAACTCTATTTATTTGACTGCATAGGAGATATCAAAATCCTCAAATCTCACAAAATCACCCTACACATCTCGAGGTATGGGAGATGATCGACATGCTAATATAATCCAAGTATACAATTGAAGCTCTACCAATACGGCGAAGGGGAAATAGACTGATGCAGCCAATGGCGGCTGCGAAAGAGAGAAAAAAATAACTCTGTTTATTTGACTGCATAGGATATATCAAAATCCTCAAATCTCACACACCTCTACCTGCCATAAGGGTGGTAGCGACCACATGGAGCACCACCTTCATAATCCCTCTTCCCTCCATACATACCAGGACCACTGCCTTCATAACCACCAGCACCACCTCCATAGCCAGTACCAACCCCAGGGCCAGACTCATACCCACTCCCATAACCTGCACCACTCTCATATCTCCCATAGCTCTCACCATAACCTGGTCCTTTGATCATAGCCACCTAAGCACAGTTTAATCTTGTGTACCTAAATATGCACAAAAAACCCAATATGGGTATATAGCAGGTTACTGTCTATATGAGCATATATATATATATATATATATATATATATATATATATATATATATATATATATATATATATATATATATATATAGAAGAGGTGGAGGAACGGGCGGCCAGAAACGCTACAGGTAGCAGGATCCAAGTTGCCTGACTGCTCGCATGCGTGTGGGTCGTGCTCGCCTTGTCGTCTGGTCATGGTGAGTTTCATATGTTCGACAATACAGGAGGCCGAGACATGTCCCATGGCTTACAAGTGTATGTGCCATAGCAAGTCTTATTCTGTTCCATAAAATGAGTCTGTATAAGTGTGTAAACAAATGAGAATGTAGTATCTAGTTTTGGGAGGGGTGATGCAGTAGTTAGTATGGTAAGCGAACTTGATCAAGGAGGCGTGTAATACAAATTAGATTGAATGTGAGCTGTAAACTTTGCAGTTGTTTTTGATCGTATGACGGAAAGCTCTTCCCTTAATAGAACATAACAAAATAAAAGTATTCATGCCTGCTAACATTCTGGGATCATGATGCTCCTCACGAGCCAAGATATGCAACGCCCCAGTACATAGTGATAGTAAAAGGGCAAAAATAGAAATAAAAACATGATAAACAACATCGAACACAATGGAACATATGGCCACACAATGAATGTGAAGCAAACCTTTGCGGAGGTCAGTCTCACTCCTAACTGTACCTGCCAATTGCAGTCTCAACCTCATAGGTAGAAACCACGACATATCAACAAATCTTACACCTCACATTTTTTGTGGTTTATTTTTTTTGATAGATTAGTTAAAATATTGTTAGGTTTTTTTTTGGGGATTATTTTTTTGATAGATTAGTTAAAAAACCGGTTTTTTTAATTACTAATTCAAATGAATTAGAGTCATTCATCTCAATCCTCTCAAATCTAGTGGTTAGAATTAATGTTTCTCATTTTCTCATTTTAAGATGTTTCTCATTGGATCACTCCTCTCTCTCTCTCTCTCTCTCTCTCTCTCTCTCTCTCTCTCTCTCAACATTGGATCACTCCTCTCTCTCTCTCTCTCTCTCTCTCTCTCTCTCTCTCTCTCTATATATATATATATATATATATATAAGATTACAAATACAAAAGATGTATCGCAAAACGTATCAATGAAGAAAAGCGGTGCTATTTGTACGTAACCAAAGGGAGAGAGAAAAAACCAACCATAAATTTAAGATTTTGGAAAAAAGGAATATTGTGAATGGAATTGAATGAGGGAGGCTCAGATTTATCTTGATTTCAATACATGATTCATATGCTTCTTTTCAATGCTTTCTCTTTCTTTTTCTCTAAGCATTTGGCTGCAAACAATCTGGTTGCCTCGCCAATGTTGTAGATAAGATCGAGTTAGCAAAGAGAAAGGAAGGATTTTGGCTTTGCTTCCTGTTCCAAATGAAAGTCTCGAGAAATTGATCAAACATTGTGGTTGAATATATCTCAATTATCGCCATCGCTTCAAAGAGAATAAACCAAGGTAGAAAAAGCACCACGCCTTGGTGTTTTTAGTAGTAAATAATTGTGTGTGGGACGCGAAAAACCAGTGTTCTCTAATTTTAGAAAACTTTCGAAAAGTATATCTCAATTTCAAAAGAGTAAACAAAGCCGGAAAAAGCACATCGTTCTCGATTTACAAAGGCAAGCACAATGAGGTTTGTCAAGTTTTACAATCGCATGCAACACAATTTGCAAGATGTAAGCTACTGAACATCTTATAGAAAGATACCTCTATAAGCCAAGTCACAATTTTAATATGAAACAACCATTTACTGTTGAGAAGCTCAAAACCAGGAAAGTTCAAAAAACATTAATAATTTTAATGGCGAGCTGTAGTTTTCCTCTCTAATTTGTTACCCATGGTTGCCTGCACCCATGTGCCCCATAAACCACATATCATACATTTGCTTTCAAGATATTGCTAATTACGGATATAGCAAATTTTATATAAAGGAATCATGTTAAATGTACAATTTTAGAAACATCCTGTTGTTTCCTTTTCTTCAAAGTTAGGGACTGATCTATTGGTGTCTTTTCCTTTCTATCTGGCTGAGCATATTAAATTTTGCTAACCGTTTTCCTCTTTTGAAGCATAAGTACATTCTCATTTACACTAATGAGTAGAAAGTTGTGGTCTTATCATTAGTTTTATGAGAATATTTGAAAAGCTCTTTCAGAGCGAAATAACATGCATGGATATTATAAAGGAAACCAAGAATGATCTAATTGGGAGAGCTTTCTAAATCTGAAGGTGCACTACGATAAAATTCATATATAACTGAAATCTATAAATTTGATTTTGTCGCGGTAAAGAAAATCCACATAATAAGAGAGGTGCATAGCCAACTGCTTCTCTTTTATACTTTGTTGGATATTTTACTTTGAAGTATTAATATTTAACTTTTTTCCTCATCTAACGAACAATTTTTTGCAAATGAATACCAATCAAAAGCAAGGAACCAATTACCTCATTTCTCTAATCTCCTGTTCTTCAAGGATATCCATCTGGACATTGGAATGATAAAATTAAAATAGAATATTGCGAAACCACCTTCTTGGGTTTAGTAAATAAATAAAAAGGATTAACGATAAAGTAAAAATAAAAAAATTTAAGCTAGAAATCACCTTGCTTTTAGCCCTCAATTCTGTATATAAGTCTGGTGAGCTCTCAAGTTTGCGAAGTACCTTCTTGGCTCTTGCGAACTCAAACATCATGGCTACTCGTTACTTTAGAGAATCATTTTATTGTTAACAATTATAATTTATTAATTTAATTAGAAGAGAAAAATACAAAAAAGCTTGTAGGAAAAGCACAAGTGAAATTGGGAAAACAAAGCCTCAATCCAAAATAATTTTAATATGGTAAATGAAACAATTCATCAAGTCGTACTAATATGCACTACATTAATATTCTATAATTTATACTTCGACACAAGTGCAAAACCAAAGCTAGTTTATCAAAATAAATCTTCTAGATTATTTAATTTTGTAATTTGATAAAAGAAAAATAATACAATTGGTGATTAGATTGAACTACCTACTAAACAGGGTTAAAAAATATATAAGGAATATGATATAATATCAATAATAAAGGGCAAAAATCCATTATTGGCATCTAAGGTGAATCATAGTCCAACTAATGGCCATATTGCAATCCCACATAAAATCACAAATAACATCTTTGTATAACAATCAAAATCGTGCATATATGATCTAAGGATACCTATCAAAACCTTAGATTCATAAGGTAACTCTCGCCAATCTCTAATTTGTACCAGATACATTAAGATTGAAAAAAAGAAAATAAGAGAATTGTATGCAGGTTGGTCATGGAGATCTCTAGAGACTCATCACCCTGCCCTTCCCGCACTTAAGCACACTCACCTCAAGGCAATCTGAAGCTTGAGAGATACCATTTTCGCTTCTTTCAATTGCTCAGTTAAAATCATTGTGGGAAACCAATTGTGGTCGCCATGTTTTAATATAGAGCAATACACAGTTACAAGTAAGAGTTGAGAAAAGATTACAAAAGAAGATCAGAAAATTCACATATAAAGTTCTGTTCTTAAAGTAATTATAAGTATTTTTTGCCTTTTAAAGATACTTTATTTAATCATAAGGGAAAAGAGCACCCAACCATTTTTCTGCTCAAGATGCCTACACCCATAATTTATTACCAGTATCACTCCCCTTGTCCTTCCCCAAATAGCCAATAAACAGTCAAATAACTACAGCTCACAACATAAATGCAAACAAAAAACCATTTAAGCATAGCCACACATAAACAATAAAAGCAAACACTTAGACGAAAAGCACATTTGGTCTATTCCATTGAATCTAAACACCCAGGGAAAGAAATTTCTCTTCAAGAACTAAGAAAACCCATGTTCCAAACAACGTAGAGTTTGAAAAGTTTAGGAAAAATCCTAACCAATTAATGTAGATTTTTGTAAGCCCCCAAACTGAAATTAATTAACTAATTAGCACATTTAACAAACTATTTATATACCCCACATTATATATCAATTATCACCTTTATTTACTTACAAAAGTAGCATTATTATATTCACTATTATGGAACCTCCCTGAAAAAATCAATATATATATATATATGAAAAGCTTCTAATTTGAGCTGCAAGCTAAATCATTTAATATCTATTATGCTAATCAAACAAATGTAGGATCATTAATTTGGGATTTTGTCCAACTAATTCTCATCTCTTATTAAAGTACTGTATAATCTCATTCTCAAAAAGTCACTATTCACTAAAAATCAATATCTTTACAAAAATGTCATAATTTTCAACTAACCTAATCCCGGTCTAATTATTAATAAAGTATCAAAACCATCCCTATTTATCACCAACAATTACATCCTATGCATTAACTACTTTAACATTCTTTAACAAAAAATAAAAGTTTGCTTAAGACACACAAACAAAAAAAAACCCTTAGAAAATTCAAACTTCATTAGAAAAAATAGTGAGTCAATCGATTAAAGAAGCACACCATTATTTAAAATGGTTTCCATGAAAGCACTGGAAGGCGGAGAACCACTAATATTCAACGTGTTTTTCGTTGGTTTTAACTAAATTAGAAGAGTATTTTTATGATATATTTGCACCATAACATCTATATCTTCCATTTGACAACAATTGAAATTGGACATTTCAAAAAGCAAGGCAAACATTTCTTCTAAAGCACTGAAATCATAATATACATCTAGAAAGATTCAAAGACAGGGTAAGACAAGTATATCTTTACATGTGGAGTTTAAAAAACCAACTGCTTACTAAAGTAAAGTGTGTGTGTGTGTGTGTGTGTGTGTGTGTGTGTGTGTGTGTGGAGTTTAGAGAAACCTACTGCTTTTTTGCTTTGTTTTCGCGAGAACTGATTCAATTTCCTTCTCAAGTTGATTTGCAGCCTCATCAAACAACTTCTTCTAGCCATCTTCTATTTCCAAAAGCATATCATTATGTTCCCTCATCTATATAAATCATAAACAAATTAATAAGAAAAATTAAACAACAAAGCCACACATGATAAAAGATTCACCCTAAATTAGATGGAGAAATTAACAAATTCTGAAAAAGGGAAGGGGGGGGGGGGGGGTGATTATTTTTAACATGGCCAAATAAAAATGAAACTTAAAGAAATATTAAGATTATATCAAAGAAGAGAGAGGTACCCACCAGTTCCTTGACAGATCTTTTGCTCCTCGTAACGTTTTGTTGTAGCAAATTTCCAAAAAGATTTAAAATAAAATTTGAATAACCCAAAAAAAAAAACATATATAGCTCCTAATCCTATGAGATCAAAATGGAATCGATCAACTTATTACCGTCCATCATGACGAGCGCGCTTTTTGACAAGATCCAACGGCTGAGGAGGGTAGGCGGATCTTTTCTCCATATACGAGGGTCGGTTCCTCCTCCCCTCGGCTCGGCAGGTCGGTGCCTTTGGCCGAGGTATGGAGTTAGAGGTTTTGAAGAGTCTTAGCACTGGAGCGTCGCCACCCTCCGTCCTAGTAGCTCGGCTGCTTAGCCAAGCTGTTCGGTAGCTCAGCTAGGCAGACCGGTGGCAGGCAGCTCGGAAGGTACACGTGGTCAGATCTGGAGCGTCCATCATTGCGTGAATCACGAGGGCTGGGTTCAGATCACGAGAAAACGTTATTTTGTCGTTTTGTGAGCGTGGCGTAATCTGAACCGTCCATCGTGTTTTGACGCGAATTTTGAAAAGATCCGACGGTGATTTATCCTCGGAAGGATTTTTCTCCATATATGAGGGCCGGTTCCTCGTCCCCTCGGTTCGGAGGCTCGGTGCCTTTGGCCGAGGTATGGAGTTAGAGGTTTTGAAGAGTCTTGGCACTGGAGCGTCGCCACCCTTCGTCCCAGTAGCTCGGCTGCTTAGCCAAGCTGTTCGGTAGCTCGGCTAGGCAGACCGGTGGCAGGCAGCTCGGAAGGTACACGTGGTCAGATCTAGAGCATCCATCATTGCGTGAATCACGAGGGCTGGGTTCAGATCACGAGAAAACATTATTTTGTCATTTTGTGAGCGTGGCGAAATCTGAACCGTCCATCGTGTCTTGACACGAATTTTGGAAAGATCCTACGATGATTTGTCTTCGGAAGGATTTTTCTCCATATACGAGGGTCGGTTCCTCGTCCCCTCGGTTCGGAGGCTCGTTATTGAGACGGACTCAGTAGCTCGGCTGCTTAACCAGACTGTTCAGTAGGTTGGCTAGGCGAACCGGTGGCCGAGTCGTGGACTTGAGCGCTTTGTAGAGCTTTTGTTGTGAAACTGAAACGTCGCAACTCTCCGCTTTGCCTCTTTGGCTTCTTAGTGGGCTTTTTAGATTCCCAAGGCAGCCCAAACGTCGCATTGGGGGTTATAAGTTTTCACTCCCCCACCCCCAAGCTCATTTCTCACTTTTCACTCCAAGATTTCACTTTTACTCTCTGTGCTCTCTGCTAGCGGCAATTTTTGCTCCAAGGCGGTTGTGCTAGCTTTCGTGTGGGCCAGGCGATTTCCGGCGAGCTTATTCCGACCGTGAACGTCACTTCAAGGTCAGTCTATTTGCCTTAACTTTTTTATAGAGATGTCAAGGGTGAACTCGGGGAGTGAGGCCTCGTCCTCGGGCGATAGTGGTGCCGAGGAGAGGAGGCAGATGGAGATCCGAAGGAAGGGGAAACAAGTAGCCGAGCCGTCTGGGGCCGAGGCGAGGAAGGAGAAGAAGAAGAAGAGGATAGTTGCCCAATCTCCTGTGGTCGAGGTGATTGTGGTGAATCCGAGGCAAGCCCCAGAGACGGGCCGATACCCTTGTGTACTGTCCGGGCACGCTGGGGTTAGGCAGTACGAGGGCGATCTCATGAAGAAGGCGATCATTGGCCAGTCGGAGGTCTACGAAGAGAACAACTCGGTTCTGACTACCGAGGCGGATGAAATTGGATTGGTGCTATCCGAGAGGGACCTCCTTCGGATCAGAAAGGGGTTCGCCATCCCTCCGGAGTACAAGCTAATTCTCCCCGACCCTGGGATGCGGGCGAACTCCAAGCTGTCGTCGTCGGATATGTGCATGTTCGACTACGACTCTCTAAACGCCGGACTGCAGTTCCCTCTACACCCCTTCATTCGTCTGGTCCTCGGGTGGTACTGCCTTGCGCCGACCCAATTCATGCCGAACACATGGCGTCATGTGAACACCTTCCTGCTCCAGTGCCGACGCCGAGGTCGAGCCGGACCTGACGGTCTTCCGAAGCATGTATCGGATAAACCGGATGCACAAGACCGAGCATCGATACTACCTGGCGCCGAGGAAGGGTGTTCGAATTATAGAAAACCCGGACTCGATCAAAGGCTGGAAGGAAAAGTTCTTCATATTGAGGGAGCCATCGATGCTGCAAGTTCCGAGTCGATGGAAAGTAGAGGTGCCCAAGTTTGCGAGGGCCGACCCAGAACTGACTGCGGCCGAGGAGGAGGTGGCGAGGAAGATCGTAGCCCTCCCGATGTTGAGTTGGAGGGAGATGACCGAGGAGGTGCTGTACGGGTCAGGCCTTAGCTCGATCGACCCGAGTACGCTCCTGACATCTCGTATTTTTTTTTTAAGTCTTTAGCTCGTCTCACTAACTCTTAATTTGTTTGTCGTTTGGTACAGAAGTGCCGAAGATGGACTTTACGGCCATGATGAACGAGAGGGGTAAGGTGGCCGATGGAAGGAAGAGGAAGAGGCCGAGCACCACCGCTTCGTCAGGCCGGCCCACCAAGGTTGCTACGACCACCACTCCGCCTCCCCCGGTCGCTCAGGCGCCTTCGTCGGCGGTGGTTGTTGCCGAAGGGCCCTCGGCTAATGTCGCCTCTACCCCGGTCGGTGAGGCCTTCAACGTCATGGCGGCGTTGTCGCTTGAGGCTCCGCCATTGACTGCTCCGGCCGAGGTGATCTTGACCGAGCAGCACAAGCAGCTGTTCGTTCCGAACTGGCGAGTCAAGAATCATGATGGATTCCTCGGCAACTCGCAGATGTCGATGCAGGCCGTCAAACACTTGGCGACCCCGAAGGATCGAGCCGCGCTGCAGGCGGGGATGGTCGGCGACGACACTTATGAGGTCGCTCGGTCGCTTGTATCGGTAAGTCGCGTGTACCTTTTTTATAGAATTTCTTTAAGTCTGCCGTTCAGCTCTTACCCTGTTCTCACCATCGTTTTGTTTTGGCAGGCCACTTGTCACTTCAACCATCTCCTTGAAGCGTTCGCCGAACAGGAGAAGGAGTTGAAGGCCGCCAGTGATAAGGACAGGGCGGACAAGGTGAAGGCGGTTCGGCAGCTCGAAGCAGAGCAGAGGCGAGCCGAGGGCTTGGAGGTCCAGGTAGCCAATCTTGTGGCCGACCTGGAGCGAGTCAAGGGGCGGCTCACTGAGGAGGCTGCCAAAGCCACCAAGGCTGCCGAGGAGCTTGCGGCGTCAGCGAAGGCTCTGGCCGAGGTGAAGGCGGAGAAAGAGGCCTTGGCAACGAAGATCAAGGCCGAGGTCGAGGCCGAGGCGAAGAAGCACATGGCCTCGAACATGGAGAAGTCCTACCAGAGGGTGCTCGACGATGTTCAGGACCGCGTCCCTGGCTTCGAACGGGTCGGCTACAGACTGTGGCCCGGATCCCCATCGGACGGCGAGGAGGAGGGAGGCAAAGGCGACGAGGTGGAGGGCGACGACGAGGAGGAGGTGGTCGCCGACGCTTTGGCGACAAACCCCCAGACCGGGGCGAGAAATGAGGGCCCATCTGGCGAAGCGCCTGTGGTCGAACCGGCGACGTAGGTGGACCCCTGATCTTCTCATCCTTTTGTAGTCTTTGTTTTCCTTTTTTTTATAAAAAATGTAACGCTTTTTTGCGGACTGGCTACCGCTCCTTTTTATGAATGAAAATTTTACTTCAAATTTGTCCAAGTGTTTGGGTCGGTGTATAGTTTTCCAATTGCGGTGTTCTTTAATTTCAGATCCTCGAACATGCCCCAAATACCGCAGCAGCCCGGCGTCGAGCCGAGCTGTTTAAGCAATCTCGTGAGGCTCGCCTCGTGGGTGAAATCGAGCTCACCAGGAGGTTGATGTTCAACGTGGAGAAGAAGAACAGCGAGCTTCTGGCCGAGGTGCACCATCTCCGGATAGTCGAGGAGGAGCTATCGGCGAAAGAGGCAAAGCTGGCCTCGGTGCTGGCCGAGCGGGATGAGCTCGAGAAGAAGGTCGAACAGCTGCAGATGGTCACGGTTGACAAGAGCATCGAGGTGACTAACTTACGTCGTATTATATCCGACAGCGCTGAGTACCCCGGTTCGGCAAAGCTCCCTTGGTTCAACATTATGGTTAAGGACGACACTCTGAAGGATAGGATCATCGAGCTCGAGGAGGAGGTGGCTCGACTGAAGCCTCAGCCTGTGAGGGCTAATGTCCGCAACACTTCTTGCACTCGCAAGGAGAGAGAACGGGGGATCACCTTTTACGAGCTAGCGACTCGTGGCCAAGTTATGGGTCGGACAGTGGCCGACGCACAAAGCGGAGTAGCTGTTAGCTCGAGCGGGGCCTCGGTCGGAGCAACCGTTAGGGTTAGTGGCGAGGCGGCGTCCCAGTTCGTCAGCCTAGAGACAAGCTCGGAGGTGAAAAGACAGAAACCGCGATTGTCTCTAAATCGGAACGTCCCTGTTCTGAGGAGGCACTGAACGAATGGCGTCGAGCCTTTTACTTCTTGCATCATCTCTGTTGTTGTAATAACATGCCTTGTAATTTATTTAGTTGCTTTCCGGCTGTAATTGTTTGCCTTGTAAATTTACCAAGTGTCTTAATAAAATCGAAGATGCTTTGTTCATCGTTGTGCCGTGGTCGCCTTATTCTTGACGCCGAACCGTAAGGACCCATAGTTGTCTTCTTTGTAGGTTCCAGCCGCAGAACTTTAGTTTTTCCCTCGGAGTATACCGGGGTGGCTGTGCGCATCCGAGGCGCGATAGCTCGGACATCAGATTCCGCCCACGTGGCACCATCTAGACGGTCGATCATGATCGTGGTACGTATCACGAGGTGGGAGGCACGAGTTCCAAGAAAACACTATCTTGTCGTTTTGTGGACACGTGGCACGATCAGATCCGTTCATCACGTTTTAGTACGCATTTTGAGACGATCCAACGGCAAAATCGGTTCGGCAGAATTTTTCTCCATAGACGAGGGTCGGTTCCTCGTCCGCTCAGCTCGGGGTTTTGAGTGAGCGCAGTTGAGCCGAACGATGGATTCCGAACCACCGTTAGAGTTGCTCGACGGTTGTGGGAGCAGTTCCGAACGGCGACCTACTTCTAGCTCGCTTACGAGCGAGCTTGCGAAGTAGGGTCGAGTCGAGTGTTGGACTCCGAACCACCGGTAGAGTTGTTCAACGGTTGTGGGAGCAGTTCCGAACGGCGACCTACTTCTAGCTCGCTCACGAACGAACTTGCGAAGTAGGGTCGAGCCGAGTGTTGGACTCCGAACCATCGGTAGAGTTGTTCAACGGTTGTGGGAGCAGTTCTGAATGGCGACCTACTTCTAGCTCGCCGAGGAGTGAGCTGGCGAAGTGGAATCGAGCCAAGTGTTGGACTCCGAACCATCGGTAGAATTGTTCAACGGTTGTGGGAGCAGTTCCGAATGGCGACCTACTTCTAGCTCGCCGAGGAGCGAGCCGGCGAAGTAGAATCGAGCCAAGTGTTGGACTCCGAACCATCGGTAGAGTTGTTCAATGGTTGTGGGAGCTGTTCCGAATGGCGACCTACTTCTAGCTCGCCGAGGAGTGAGCTTGCGAAGTAGAATCGAGCCAAGTGTTGGATTCTGAACCACCGTTAGAGTTGCTCGACGGTTGTGGGAGCAGTTCCGAACGGCGACCTACTTCTAGCTCGCTTACGAGCGAGCTTGCGAAGTAGGGTCGAGCCGAGTGTTGGACTCCGAACCATCGGTAAAGTTGTTCAACGGTTGTGGGAGCAGTTCCGAATGGCGACCTACTTCTAGCTCGCCGAGGAGCGAGATTGCGAGGTAGCGAGCCAAGTGTTGGACTCCGAACCATCGGTAGAGTTGTTCAACGGTTGTGGAAGCAGTTCCGAATGGCGACCTACTTCTAGCTCGCCGAGGAGCGAGCTTGCGAAGTAGGATCGAGCCAAGTGTTGGACTCCGAACCATCGGTAGAGTGAAGAGTAAAGGCAGAGAGATGTAAGCAATTTTTACAAGTAAAATATGAAAAAACTCTTTATTGATGACTAATGGCCGGCTGCTTCTAAGTTGCGAGTCGTTATTACAAGAGTGAAATAAAAGAAAAAACATTACAAGTAATAGGAGAGGAATGGTTCGACATCTCGAAATACTTAGAGAGGCGTTGGTGCTCTCTCTTGGTATTTTAAGAGATGGTCGGCATTCCAAGTCCTGGGGATCTCCCTGCCTTCGAGATCTTCTAGTCTGTATGCGCCGGGGCGGACTACTTTGGCGATCCTGTATGGTCCCTCCCAATTTGGGGCCAACTTGCTCTTCTGGCCTGGGAATGAGATGGCCAACTTTCTGAGGACCAGGTCCCCTTCTTTGAGGTCCGTGGGGCGGACTTTCTTTTTATATGCCAACTCGATCCTTCTTCGGTAGCTTTGCTGACGAATGGCAGCTCTTTCTCGGATTTCATCTATCAGGTCTAGACTGGCTTGGAGCTCCATGGCGTTTTGCTCTTCTTCATAAGCTATCAGACGAGGAGAGGGTATTCCGACTTCTAGGGGGATGATGGCCTCGGACCCATAGGTGAGATTAAATGGGCTCTCTCCTGTGGGGGTCCGTTTTGTGGTGCGGTAGTTCCACAGCACGTTGGGAAGCTGATCGACCCATAAGCCTTTGGAACACTTATCTAACCTCTTCTTAATGCCGGAGAGGATCTGTCGGTTAGCATTTTCGGCTTGGCCATTCGACTGTGGATGAGAAATGGAGGAGAACCGGTGTTGGATGGCAAGGTCTTCGCATAGAGCTCGGAAGGCAGCCCCGGTGAACTGTGTTCCGTTGTCTGTTATTAGGACCCTAGGGACGCCGAATCGGCAGATCATGTTCTTCCAAAAGAACTGAACAACCTTGTTCTCGGTGATCGTGGCCAAGGGCTCGGTCTCTATCCATTTCGAGAAGTAGTCGATCGCCACGACTAAGAATTTGAACTGTCCGGGAGCTGGCGGAAACGGCCCTAGTAAATCCATCCCCCACATTGCAAAGGGGATCAGACTTGATAGGGAAGTGAGTGGAGCTTGTGGGAGGCGTCGGATGTCGGAGTACTTCTGACAGGAGCTGCATTGCCCAACGTGCCGTTCGGCGTCTCGTAGGAGAGTGGGCCAGAAATATCCGTAGTTCAACACTTTGCGGGCTAAGGATCTGGATCCCGAACGTGCCCCGCCAATGCCCTCGTGAAGCTCTTGTAGGGCGTAGTCTGCCTGCTCGAGGGAAAGGCATCTCAGGTAGGGCCGGCCGTCTACCTGTGTGAAGGAGCATTTATATAGGATACCTCCGATTAGTGTGTAACGCTCAGCTCGGGTTCTCACTTTTCGAGCTTCCTTGGGATCCTCGGGGAGGAGTCCATCCCTTAAGAATTCGACGAGGGGTTTTATCCAGTTGTCTTCGAGCAGGACAGGCAGCGACTCCATAGAGTCGGGAGTTTCGTCCTCTATACTCGGCTTCAGAAGGACCTCTATCAAGACGGTCTGCTCGAGACCTTGAAGGGAGGAAGAGGCTAGTTTGGAGAGGGCATCGGCTTGAGCATTTTCTTCCCGGGGTATGCGTTGGATGAAGGCTTCTTCAAACAGTGCCATGAGGGTCCTGACCTTGGCTAAGTATTTAACCATCCTGTCATCACGTGCTTCATATTCGCCGAGGACCTGATTTACGACTAGCTGAGAGTCGCTAAAGATCCTGAGGCGTTGCGTCCCTGCGTTGCGAGCCATTCCAAGGCCGGCTATGAGTGCCTCGTATTCTGCTTCGTTGTTCGAGGCCTTGAAGTTGATATGGAGGGAGTATTGGAGGATGAAGTCATCTGGGCCTACCAGAATGACCCCTGCCCCGCTTCCCTCATTGCAGGAGGATCCGTCCACATAAACCGACCAGATGGGTGGTCCCTTCACGGTTTGGCTGGACTCGGGGATGGTACTTTCAACTATGAATTCTGCTAAGGCCTGAGCCTTGATCGCAGTCCGAGGCTGATAAGTTATATCGTGCTGGCTCAGCTCGATAGACCACTTCATAAGACGACCGGAGGTCTCCGGCTTGTGGAGCACTTGCTTCAGCGGTTGGTCGGTTAGAACGACCACAGAATGGGACTGGAAGTATGGGCAAAGTTTTCTTACGGCCATCACCAGGGCGTAAGCCATCTTTTCTATCTTCGGATAGCGGAGCTCGGCATCTCAAAGTACCTTGCTCACGTAGTAAATGGGCTTTTGAGCCCGGTCTTCTTCCCTTACTAAAACAGCACTGAGGGTCTGCTCGAAGGCTGCCAGGTAGAGGTAGAGGGGTTCACCAGGAATTGGTTTGCTGAGGGAAGGATTGACGAGGTAAGCCTTGAGCTGGTCGAACGACTCCTGTTGCTGTTGCCCCCATTCGAAACCTTTAGGCCCCCTGAGGGCCTTGAAGAAGGGGAGGCATTTCTCCCCGGACTTCGAAAGAAAATGCCCTTATGGCGACTAGGCGGCCTGTTAGCCTCTGAACTTCCTTAACATTCTTGGGAGGGGCCATATCTAATATGGCCTTGATTTTCTCAAGGTTTGCTTCAATTCCTCGCTGGCTGACTATGAAGCCGAGGAACTTTCCTGACGAGACGCCGAACGCACACTTGTTCGGATTGAGTCTCATATTGTGCTTTCTCAAAACATCGAATGCCTCCTGGAGGTCGGTTACATGATCAAGACCTCGGATGCTCTTTACAAGCATGTCGTCAACGTATACTTCCATATTGCGGCCGATTTGAGCTTGGAAAACCTTGTTGACGAGGCGTTGGTATGTGGCTCCGGCATTCTTCAAACCGAAGGGCATGACTTTGTAGCAATAGAGGCCCTGGTCGGTCACGAATGAGGTCTTCGGGATATCCGGAGGGAACATCCGAATCTGGTTGTAGCCTGAGAAGGCATCCATGAAGCTGAGGAGCTCATGTCCTGAGGTGGCGTCGATCAGAGTGTCAATACTCGGAAGAGGGAAGAGATCCTTGGGGCAAGCCTTGTTGAGATCGGTAAAATCAATGCAAATCCTCAAAGTCCCATTAGACTTCTTGACCATTACTACATTCGACAACCACTCGGGATAGTTCACCTCTTGTATGAACCGGGCCTTCAAGAGCTTGTCCACCTCCTCTTTTATGGCTAGCTGGCGCTCGGGGGCGAACTTGCGCCTCTTCTGCTAAACCGGTTTGGACCCCAGAACAACGCTGAGGTGGTGGACTAAGAGCTCTTCGAAAATTCTGGACATGTCTGCAGCTGTCCAAGCAAAGAGGTCTCGGTTCCTTCGGATGCACTGTACAATGTCCGAGCATAGGGCGAACGGGAAGGCTAACAAAGAACTTGCGAGTTGGATCCTGCTCAGAGAAGAGCACTTCCTCCAGTTCATCCACCGGCTCGGACGTCGGTCGGGCAGCATCTTGGGGGATTTCTAGAGTTTCTAAGGAGAGGACTGGTCCGAGGGTAGAGGTCATGTAGCACTTACGGGCCGTTTCCTGATTGCCCCTTACTTCCCCTACTCCGGCCCGGGTGGGAAATTTCATCTTAAGATGGTACGCTGAAGGAACGGCTTCTAGAGCTGCTAGGCCGGGTCGGGCCAGGATGACATTGTAAGCTGCAGGGACATCTACAACCATAAAATCCATCGCCTCCGTTCGGGTAGTAAGAGTGTTGCCAGCGGTTACGTCGAGGGTGATCACCTATTCAATAGTCACTGGCACTCCCGTGAACCCATGGAGCGTATAACCGGCAGGCTTGAGTCTATCTCGGGAGAGTTTGAGGCTTTTAAAAGCGGCGAGGAAGAGGATGTTAACGGAGCTGCCATTGTCTACTAGGATCCTCTCCACTTTGAAGTTCGCCATGTGGAGACTGATGACGAGTGCGTCACAGTGGGGGATGCGGACACCTTCAAGATCTTCATCTGAGAATGTGACGGGCACTCCGAGGCTGTTGGGAGGAGGGTTGGCTCGAACCGAGTTGACTTCTCTTATAAATGCCTTACGAGAGGAGTTTGAGGAGCCCCCCATTGGGCCCCCATGGATGAGGTGGAGGACTCGCTCTTCCTCGAAGTCGGGCATTTCATCGCGTTCCGGACGCTTATTAGCCCCCCGAGGCGGGGGAGGAAGTTCGGCTCGGTCCTTTCTTACAAACCTGGTCAGCTGCCCCCTCTGGATAAGGGCTTCTATCTCATTCTTTAAGGCGCGACAATCATTGGTGTCGTGTCCGTGGTCCCGGTGATAGCGGACCACTTCTCTTTATCCCTTTTCTTGGCGGGGGTGTTCATCCTCGGAGCAGGAGGTATGATCCCTTCCTTCTCAACTTCCATCAAAATGGTAGAGACATTAGCAGTGAGGGGAGTAAACTTCTCGAATCTGGGGGAAGGTCGGCGCTGGCCGACATTATCCTTCTGGAGCTTCTTGGCTCCTTCCTCTTCTGTTCCCTTTCTCTTAGCCCCGGAGGAAGACCCCTCCAAGTTGGGGCGGTGCTCGGCTTTTTCGGCCTGAATGTACTTTTCACTCCGGAGGAGGAGGTCAGAGAAGTTCTGTGTGGGCTTCTTGGCGAGGGAGGAGCGGAGGTTGGAATTGAGGACATTGGATTGAAATGCTGCTGCAGCGACTAACTGGTCGAGGGATGCTATGGACCTGGCTTCAGCTGTGAACCTCTTCACATAGTCTCTCAACTTCTCACCCTTCTTCTGGTGGAGGTACAGTAGCGAGATGCTGGTCTTCTCAGTTCCACGGCTTCTTACAAAATGGGTGACGAAGAGGGTCTCGAATTGCTCGAAGGAGAATATTGAGGATGGGGCAAGGCGAGAGTACCATTCTCGAGCTGGGCCCTTGAGCGTTGCGGGGAAGGTTTTACAGAGCAGAGCATCGGAAGCTTGATGGATGAGCATCAGGGTCTTGAAGCTCTCGATGTGATCGACGGGGTCAGTTTCCCCGGAGTAGGTCTCAAATTGAGGGGGCTTGAAGCCGACTGGTACAGGTGCATCCATTATTGTTCGGGAAAAAGGAGGTCTGCTAGGACGAAGGGTCCTTCCTCTAAGTTCTTCTTCTCGGTCTAACTGACCCAAGCGCCTCTCCATCTCGTGGAGACGGCGGTACACAGCGTCGTCCCTTCGACGGTGATCAGCCGAGCCTCTAGACTCATCTTCATACGAGGGAGAGCGGGGGCTACGACTACGGTAGCTCCTGGAGCGGCGAGGGCTTTGCACATGCCGGGAGTTGCTGGGAGCTGGAGGAGGAGATGGTGACCATCGGCGAGGACTTCGAACCGGAGGAGGAGAGGGGATCTTGGGTGCATTGGTGTTGGGACGGAGATTGAGAGTCGCTTGGAACTGCTGGAACTCGGCACGGGTGATGGGTGTCTCATCGTTCCTAGGCTGTTGCCGACCTGTGGGGGAGTGTGGTCTTCTTCTGTAATGCTCGGGGGACTCCTTCCACCCCCTTCGGGTAGGAGATCTTCTGTATTCTCGGCGGTGAGGAGACCGCTCATCCGGACGATGTTGGCGGAAGGTTCCCTCTCGGGCCCGGTTTTCATCCAGATGGCGGCGAAGATCCTCATCCTTCTGCCGATTGAGGGCGGTGTTGTGGAGACCGGAAGCTCGAGGATGATGGGAGGCCATAGAGTCCGAAGAGGCGTTGTGGATGGAGACATGGTCCGGATGGAGGGGCAGCTTCTGCGGGTTGGGACCCCTAGGAGGTTGTTGATTTTGCGGAGGAGGCAGGTCCTGTTGGAGTGGGTCTTCCGCTAGCAGAGGAAGTTGCCGTTGCTGCGGAGCCGGTTGAATGGGAATGTCATGTGGCTGATCGGGGTTTGGTCCTCGGTTGGACCCTCTTGATCTGACTTTCTTAGGAGGCATGGCTGGAGAGATCTGCCCAACGGGAAGAGGGGAGGTTGCTATTCGTTAGTTTCCCACAGACGGCGCCAATCTGTTACTGCTGAATCTGGTGTGGGGGTAAACAGATAGTATTTGTGAGTTCTTGGAAAACCTGAATAGCAAACACCTAACCTGTTCCGCCGGAGTTTGACCGCTGACTCTCGCCGTTCACTTGCAAAGAAGTGCTAGACACCGGGGTTGATCCCGGCGACGCACCCTTCGACGCTCAAGTCAGTAACCAGAAATGATTATGAAAGAGCGTTTAACTAGCAAAAGATTGATTACCTCTTAATGGAGATGGGTGGGGGGTATTTATAGCCGCCTTAGGGATCAGATTAGGAATGTAATTCCTGTGGTCTGATAAGGAGTAAAATCCTCGTAATTAGATTAGGAATGTAATCCCCTAATTCCCGGTGAGAGGATAGTCGCAAATCAGGCCCGTTGATTTGGTTCAATCAGAGACCCTAATTCTATCCTGTCGAACTGGGTTTGTATCGGGTCGAGACCCGTACCCAGTTGAGGTGGATCCATTCGCGGGTTATTGGATCTGTGAGAAGGAGACCCAGTACCCGTTTCGGACCCATTTGTATGTGAAATTACCGTTTTACCCCTGAGCTTTAAGATTCGTGTCCGATGTGAACGGTCCCGATTCAATCCTATTTTTAGCCATATCACGTGATATGGCTAAAAATGGGGTTAAATCGGAACCGTCCAAACTGGGCACGAATCTTGAAGCTCAGGGGTAAAACGGTAATTTCACCTACCAACGGGTCTGAAGCGGGTACTGGTTATCTTCCCCGAAGACCCACTTACCCGCAAACGGATCCACCTCAACTGGGTGCGGGTTTCAACCCGCAACAAACCCGGTCCAGAAGGGATAGAATTAGGGTTTCTGGTTAAATCCTAATCAACGGCTCTGATTCATATCTATTCCTTCACTGGGGGTTAGGGATTACATTCCTTATCTAACCACAGGGGGATTACATTCCTAATCTGATCCCAGCGGCGCCTATAAATACCCCCCATCCATCTCCATTGAGAGGTAATCAATCTTTCTCCAGTTTTTGCGCTCTTTCATAATCTTCCCTGATTACTGACTTGAGCGTCGGAGGGTGCGTCGCCGGGAACAACCCCGGTGTCTCGCACTTTTTGCATGTAAACGGCAGGAGTCAGCGTCAAACTTCGACGGAACAGGTATACAGGTTTACCATTCAGTTTCCCTAAGAATCCACAAATACTGTCTGTTTGCCCCCACACCAAATTTAGCGGCAACAGATTGGCGCCGTCTGTGGAAAACATACGAATAGCAGCCTCCCCTCTTCCCGTTGGTCAGATGTCCTCCAGCCATGCCTCCTAGGAAAGTAAGATCCAGAGGGTCCAACCGTGGACCCAATCCCGTTGATCAGCAGGAGGTAGTCCCCATCAAACCCGCTCAGCAGCAGGGGCAACTTCCTCTCCAAGCGGAAGACCCTCTTCAACAAGATCAACCTCCTCTTCAGAATCAGTAACCCCCTAAGGGTCCCGCCGGTCCTCAGAATGCCGGTGCGGGGGCTTCGCGTCCCAACCCGCAGAAGCAACCCCTCCATCAGGACCGCATTTTGGTACACAATGCCTCTTCAGATTCCATGGCCTCCCACAATCCTCGAGTTTCCGACCTCTGCAATACCATCCTCAATCGGCAGAAGGATGAGGATCTTCGCCGCCGTCTGGACGAAAAGCGGGCCCGAGAGGGAGCCTCCCACCAACAGCATCCGGATGAGCGATCTCCTCACCGCCGAGACTACAGAAGGTCCCCTACCTGAAGAGGGATGAAAGAGTCCCCCGAACACCATAGGAGAAGACCTCATTCCCTTGCCGGTCGACAACATCCGAGGAACGATGAGGCACCCATCACCCGTGCCGAGTTCCAGCAGTTCCAAGCAACGGTGTTGCAAGCCCTCAACCTCCGACCCAACAATAACAATGCTCAGAGGGCTCCTACCCCTCCACGGGTCCAAAGTCCTCGCCATCGGTCCATAACTCCTCCTCCGGCTCCTAGCAACCAACAGCGCATGTCTAGCCCTCGCCGCTCCCAGAGCTACCGTCGTCGCTCCCCTTCCTATGAAGACGAGTCCAGAGGCTCGTATGACTATCGTCGAAGGGACGATGCTCTCTACCGCCGTCTCCACGAGATGGAGAGGCGCATCGGCCGAATAGACAAGGATGAGGAGTTAAGAGAAAGGACCATCCGCCCGAGCAGACCTCCCTTCTCCCGGACCATCATGGAAGCTCCTATCCCAAGAGGCTTCGAACCCCCGCAGTTCGAAACTTACTCGGGGGAGTCGGACCCCGTGGACCACATCGAAAGCTTTAAGACCCTCATGCTAATCCACCAAGCTTCCGGTGCTTTGCTGTGCAAAACCTTCCCGCCACTCTTAAGGGTTCGGCTCGGGAGTGGTACTCCTGCCTCGCCCCGTCTTCCATATTCTCCTTCGAGCAATTCGAGACCCTCTTCATCACTCATTTTGTGAGTAGCAGACGCACGGAGAAGACCAACATCTCGTTACTCCAGCTCCGCCAGGAGAAGGGAGAGAAGTTGAGAGACTATGTGAGGAGGTTCACTGCAGAAGTGAGATCCATCGCTTCCCTTGATCAGCCTGTTGCAGCGGCCGCCTTCCAATCGAACGTCCTCAACTCTAGCCTTCGCTCATCCCTTGCCAAGAAGCCCCTACATAATTTTGCCGACCTCCTTCTTAGGAGCGAGAAGTACATTCGGGCCGAATAAGCCGAGAATCTCCCGGACTTTGAGGAGACATCTTCCGGGAACAAACGGAAGAGCACAAGCGAAGAGGGGTCCCAAAAATCCCAGAAGGCGGCAATGGACAGCGTCGCACGACTCCTCGGTTTGAGAAGTTCACCCCCCTCATTGCCAATATATCAGAAGTTCTTATGGAGGTGGACAAGGAAGGGCTCCTCCGCGCTCCCTCGAGAATGAATACACCTGGCAAGAAGAGAAACAAGGATAAGTGATGCCGCTTTCACAGGGACCACGGCCACGACATGGATGATTGTCGGGCTCTCAAGGAGGAGATCGAAGAACTCATACAGCGGGGGACCTGATCAAGTTCGTCCAAAAAGAGGGGGCTGAGCTTCCCGCCTGAGGAGCCTACAAACGAACAGAAGGGCCCGCCGAGCTTCAAGACTCAGAATCTCCCAGCTCCTCCCAAGAGGTCTTCACCTTATTGTAGTAGTAGGATCTTGATTTTCAATAAGGCCGATGCTTGTAACTCGGCCAACAGCATGTAATAATGGCTCGCCCTATTGGAGCGGCCACTTAGTTTATTTCAATAAAACTTTACATCTTTTCATTGAAAATTATTGCTCTTGCTTCTCTATCTCTCCGAGTCACGACTCTCTTAAACGGTGGGTTCGGAGTCCAGCTTCTTCTACATGGCTGCTCCCGCAACTTACTAACCTTTAACAACGAGTTCGGAGTCCAACACTTGGTTCGATTCCTCTTCAAATAACTTGCTCTTCAGCAGGTTAGAAGTGGTTCGCCATTCGGAATTGCTCCCACAACCGTTGAATAACTCTAACGATGGTTCGGAGTCCAACAGTTGGCTCGATTCCTCTATAAATAACTTTCTCTTCAGTGGGTTAGAAGTGGTTCGCCATTCGGAATTGCTCTCACAACCGTTGAATAACTCTAACGATGGTTCGAAGTCCAACACTTGGCTCGATTCCTCTTCAAATAACTTGCTCTTCAGCGGGTTAGAAGTGGTTCGCCATTCGGAATTGCTCCCACAACCATTGAATAACTCTAACGATGGTTCGGAGTCCAACACTTGGCTCGATTCTGCTTCGGATAACTTGCTCCTAAGCGAGTTAGAAGTAGTTTGCCATTCGGAACTGCTCCCACAACCGTTGATTCTGTCACTTAAATAGCGAGTTCGGAGCTAAAACTCTCTCCTAGAGTTGCTCCTCAAACTCGTCTTCCAAATGGCTCTCTCCCAGAGCCGAGCTCTTTGCTCCGCTCACCTCCAAGGCGGACCTCTTCTCAAACGAGTTCGGAGCTCACAACTCTCCCCTAGAGTTGCTCCTCAAACTCGTCTTCCAGATCGCTCTCTCCCAGAGCCGAGCTCTTCACTCTGCTCCCTCTAAAGCGGACCTCTTCTCAACGAGTTCGAGGCGCAACTCTCTCCTAGAGTTTCTCCTCACACTCGTCTTCCAAATGGCTCCCTCCTAAAGCCGAGCTCTTCACTCCGCTCGCCTCCGAAGCGGACCTCTTCTCAACGAGTTCGGAGCTCACAACTCTCTCCCAGAGTTGCTCCTCAAACTCGTCTTCCAGATGGTTCTCTCCTAGAGCCGAGCTCTTCACTCCGTTCGCCTCCGAAGCGGACCTCTTCTCAACGAGTTCGGAGCTCACAACTCTCTCCCAGAGTTGCTCCTCAAACTCGTCTTCCAGATGGCTCTCTCCTAGAGCCGAGCTCTTCGCTCCGCTCACCTCCCAAGCGGACCTCTTCTCAACAAGTTCGGAGCTCACAACTCTCTCTTAGAGTTGCTCCTCAAACTCGTCTTCCAAATGGCTCTTCTCTCGAACCGAGCTCTTCACTCCGCTCGCCTCCGAAGCGGACCTCTTCTCAACGAGTTCGGAGCTCACAACTCTCTCCCAGAGTTTCTCCTCAAACTCGTCTTCCAGATGGCTCTCTCCTAGAGCCGAGCTCTTCGCTCCGCTCACCTCCAAAGCGGACCTCTTCTCAACAAGTTCGGAGCTCACAACTCTCTCCTAGAGTTGCTCCTCAAACTCGTCTTCCAAATGGCTCTTCCCCCGAGCCGAGCTCTTCACTCCGCTCCCTCTAAAGCGGACCTCTTCTCAACGAGTTCGGGGCGCAACTCTCTCCTAGAGTTCCTCCTCACACTCGTCTTCCAAATGGCCCTCTCCCAGAGCCGAGCTCTTCACTCCGCTCGCCTCCAAAGCGGAGTTCTTCTCAAACAAGATCGGAGCACAACTCTCCCCTAGAGTTGCTCCTCAAACTCGTCTTCCAGATGGCTCTCCTAGAAGCCGAGCTCTTCACTCCGCTCGCCTCCGAAGCGGACCTCTTCTCAACGAGTTCGGAGCTCACAACTCCCTCCTAGAGTTGCTCCTCCAACTCGTCTTCCAAATGGCTCTTCCCATGAGTCGAGCTCTTCACTCCGCTCGCCTCCGAAGCGGACCTCTTCTCAACGAGTTCGGAGCACAACTCTCCCCCAGAGTTGCTCCTCAAAACTCGTCTTCCAGATGGCTCTTCCCATGAGCTGAGCTCTTCACTCCGCTCGCCTCCGAAGCGGACATTTTCTCAACGAGTTCGGAGCAAAACTCTCCCCAAGAGTTGCTCCACAAAACTCGTCTTCCAGATGGCTCTCTCCTAGAGCCGAGCTCTTCCCTCCGATCGCCTCCAAAGCGGACCTCTTCTCGACGAGTTCGGAGCACAACTCTCTCCTAGAGTTCCTCCTCAAACTTTTCTCTCAAATGGCTCTCCTAATGCCGAGCTCTTCACTCCGCTCGCCTCCGAAGTGGACCTCTTCTCAACGAGTTCGGAGCACAACTCTCCCCTAGAGTTGCTCCTCAAAACTCGTCTTTCAGATGGCTCTCTCCTAGAGCCGAGCTCTTCACTCCGCTCGCCTCCAAAGCGGAGCTCTTCTTAACGAGTTTGGAGCACAACTCTCCCTTAGAGTTGCTCCTCAAAACTCGTCTTCCAAATGGCTCTTCTAAAGCCGAGCTCTTCACTCCGCTCGCCTCCAAAGCGGAGCTCTTCTCGACGAGTTCGGAGCACAATTCTCTCCTAGAGTTCCTCCTCAAAACTCTCCCATAGAGTTGCTCCTTGCACTAACTTCAAAGAACGGGTCTTCCCATGGCTCTTACGAGGACCTTCGTAGCACCTCTTCTCCACCCCTAGGAGTGGAGCTCCTCTTCAAAAATCTCCAAAACCAAACAGAACAGAGGCAGAGCTCCGGAGCTCTTCACCTCTCCCATATGCCGACCCATCCTCTCGAGATGCCGAGCTACTATGGGCAGAGGGGGAACTACCGAGTCACCGAGCCGAGTGGACGAGGTACCGACCTTCACATATGAAGAAAAATTCTGCAGAGCCGGTTTCACCGTTGGATCATGCCAAAATTCGTGCTAGAACATGATGAACGGTTCAGATCGCGCCACGTCTCCACAAAATGACAAGATAACGTTTTCTCGAAATGTGAGCCTCTTGTCTTGTGATTCGCGCCACGATCGTGATCAACCGTCCAGATGGAGCCACGTTGCTCGGATCTGATATCCGATCTATCGAACTGCAAAGTGGCAAAAATGCACCTCAAAATTCGTGCTCGGATCTGCCGAACAAGACGCATTTGCCGAGCAGCAAAGCAGATGAAGAGGAAGAAAGAAAAAGAGGCTAACGGGTCGGGGTCGGATCCGATACCCACGGTCCGACCCATACTCTTCTTAGCTCCTTCATTCTTCTCCTTCTTCTTCAATCTTCACGCCAAAAGTACCCAACACTTCTCCTCTTCTTCACTGTGCGAAAGAACAAGGCAGAGGAGAGAACCCAAATGCCTCTCCTCCCCTTCTTCTTTCTTCTCAGGGCCGAGCTCCGCCATGGCCGAGCTGCCGAGCCGAAGGGACGAGGCACTGACCTCCACATATGGAGAAAAATTCTACCGATCCGATTTCACCGTTAGATCATCTCAAAATTCGCACTCAAGCGTGATGGACGGATCAGATCGCGCCGCGTCACCACAAAACGACAAGATAACGTTTTCTCGAAATTTGAGCATCTTGTCTCGTGATTCGTGCCACGATCGTGATCAACCGACCAGATGGAGCCACGTAGCTCGGATCTGAAATCCGAGCTACCGAACTACCGAGCAGCAAAGTGGTAAAAAATGCTCCTCAAAATCCGTGCTCGGATTTGCCGAACAAGAAGCAGAGGAGAGGAGAGGAGAGAAAAAAAAAGGAGCCGGGTTCGGACCCGTTAAGGGGATCCAAACTCGAAACCCGAACTCCTTCCCATCCTCTTCTTCTCCACTCTCCCGCCAAAACAAACCAGAAGCAAAAAAAAAAATCCCAACACTCCAACATCTCTCCCTCTCGCCGAACATGTCACCAAGCTCACAACACGAGCTCTCCTCGCCATGGTCGACCACAGCTCCTCGCCGACCGCCACGTCGCAAGTCCCGACCTCCTCCAAGCTCCAAGCTCTACTCCGCCTCCGAGCTCTTGTGCCGAGCTCCATCACCGAGATCGACCCCATCGCCGTGCCGATCTCCTCTATCCGCCAAAGCCAACAAACGAAGCTCCACCATGGCCTGTCTCCAAGCTCCGCCACGGCCGACCACCTCCACTCCGAGCTCCGATGCCGAGCTCCACCTTCGTCTCCTTCGCGAGCTCTACTCCACCTCCGAGCTCCAATGCCGAGCTCACAAAGCTCCGAAGCATCGAGCTCTTCAATATGCTGAAGCTCCAAGCTCCAGTATGTCGACCCCCTTCGCCGAAGCTCCGTTCCAGTCGAAGCTCGAACCCTTCGCCAAGCTCCGACTCCTTGCCGAGCTCGAACCCATCACCTCTCCACTGAGTTCAGGCACTCCTCCACCACCATGGCCTGTCTCCGAGCTCAAGTCGTCTCCTCTGCCGAAGCCCCGAGCCGAACTCTCAACCGAGCTCCACTCTCTTCGCCGAAGAACTCCCTAGAGCTCCACAGCTCCTCCCGCCTTCACGAGCTTCGACCCCGAAGCGTCGAGCTCCACGGCGCACGGAGAAGAGGTCGGAGAGGGAGACGAGATAGAGAGCAGGAGAAGGCGGGAAGAGGCGAGGTCGAACGAAGAAGTCGAAGGCGAAGAAGGAGCAGGAAAAAAAAAAACCGCCACGTGGCATCATCTCAAAGGGTCGGCAGATCCAAGCTGACGAGCCGAAGTGCCGATCCGAGGAGCCGAAGAACCGACCCTCATATATGGAGAAAAAACCCGCCGACCCATACGATCCATCCGATCGTCTCAAAATTCGTGTCGCGACATGATCGACGCACAGAAACGCGCCACGTGTCCAGAACGTGATCTGCTTTGCGATGCACGCACATCTGATCATGATCGACGCTCAGAAACGCGCCACGTGTCCAGAGCATGATTTGCTTTGCGATGCGCACCATCTGATCACGATCGACGTCCAGAAATGCGCCACGTGTCCAGGTAATATTTAATTTATTTATTTATTTATTTGTTTTACTTATTTAAAAAATTCAAAAAAATAATTAAAAAATCGAAAAAAATTAATTAAAAATTCTAAAAATAATTATTAATTCAGAAAAATTATTTTTAAATTCTGAAAAAAATAATTATTTAATTAGAATAATTAATTAATATTTTTGATAAATAATTATTTAATTCGAAAAATGAATAAAAAATTCAAAAAAATGAGAAAAAATTCAGAAAAATCTGGAAAAATCACCAAAAATCTAGAAAATTCTGAGGATATTTTTGGGCATTTTACAAGCCCAGAATAACACCGTTACACCCCGAGCAAGATCCGAACTCCCTTAAGAACACCGATAAAATCTCGTACGCCATTAGAACAGTAAAACTACTCCTCAAAGGCTGATCAAACTCAGTCTTCAGGAGTGGGGGGCTCGTGATAGAGCTAAAAATAGGATTGAATCGGGACCGTTCACATCGGACACGAATTTTAAAGCTCAGGGGTAAAACGGTAATTTCACATACAAATGGGTCCGAAACGGGTACTGGGTCTCCTTCTCACAGATCCAATAACCCGTGAACGGATCCACCTTAACTGGGTATGGATCTCGACCCGATACAAACCCAGTCCGACAGGATAGAATTAGGGTCTCTGATTGAACCAAATCAACGGGCCTGATTCGCGACTATCCTCTCACCGGGAATTAAGGGATTACATTCCTAATCTGATTACGAGGATTTTACTCCTTATCAGATCACAGGAATTACATTCCTAATCTGATCCCTAAGGCGGCTATAAATACCCCCCACCCATCTCCATTAAGAGGTAATCAATCTTTTGCTAGTTAAACGTTCTTTCATAATCATTTCTGGTTACTGACTTGAGCGTCGGAGGGTGCGTCGCCGGGATCAACCCCGGTGTCTCGCACTTCTTTGCAGGTGAACGGCGGGAGTCAGCGGTCAAACTCCGGCGGAACAGGTTAGGTGTTTGCTATTCAGGTTTTTCAAGAACTCACAAATACTATCTGTTTACCCCCACACCAGATTCAGCGGTAACATAAAGAGAATGGGTCATAATCTCGCTTACCTCCCATCTTGAATGGTGGAATTGGCTTATTTGGATCCAAATTCTCTTTATGCATCTTATCAGTTGTAACTAAGACCCCAACTTGGTGCGCTAGATGCTGTAATTGAGCAAGAATTGCTGGCAATTGAGTGGTGACTTCTTGAACATGGCCCTCAAGGCCCGCCATTCTTCCTTCCATGAATTGCTGCCATTGCTTCAGCTCCAACTCCAGCGCTCCACCCAGAACTCCGCCAGACTCGTGGCAGCCCTGTGTCTTGATCTCGACGATCACCACCCACCTTATGCTCTGAAGGATCGATTGGCTCTAATACCATTTGTTGCATCTCCGTATACACCGCCACCATGACCACCGACCTTGAAGCTTTCTTGGCCATTACAGTACTCAGGAATGATGAATTGGAAGTAGGAAGGAGAAGAGAAGTGCTAGAGTTTGAGGAGAAGCCTGAGCTCTAACAAAAACAAGAAAGGAGACATGAATTGAACAATCAGAATCGACAACCAATAATGAGTTGTTCTCTCCTATTTATAATGTTTTTTACGTGCAGCGCACGTGTTCTTAGTTGGGATGAGGAATCAGTTAGGCAGTTACAAGATAGGACCCACCTTATTAAATTCCCACCGTCACAATCTTACATCTAACAACTCACATCAAGCCATACCAATTCATTATACATTTTTACATATACTCCCTTACAACTATGGACTGAAACACAAACAGAAAGGACCAATATGTAAAGTATTAAATTACAACTTTATTTACAATCAGAATACTGAACTTCAGCTCTTGCACTTCACTCCGATGTTCTCTCTGATGTGTAATAAATCATGAGTTCTTCGGATTCATCAACACTCCATATGGTAAGCTTGTCTATTTGTAGTAGTGCACCATGTTTTTTGCTAGACCTAGACGAATATGTGTTGAAGAATCTACCCCACAACTCGTAGTGCTAATAGCGGAAGTGCACCACAAGCAATAAAAACTCACAAGACTTAGATGAACCAAGAACAAGTCACCACAATATATGCAAGGTCTCACAAAAACACAATCAATATGCAGAGATAACCAATACTTCTTATTCCCCAAGAAATACAAAGATTACAAAAGAGATTACAAATCTAAATCTCTCCCTCTCACCTTTGAAACACTCGGCACAATCTCCTCTTGAAGTTGAATAATGATAACGACTCACCTCTTGATTACACAAATTGATGGATTAAATCCACACAAACCCTAGAGTCTACGACCATATATATAGCCCCAAAGTAAACCCTAAAAGATAAACACAAATCCAGCAATTTGGCCTTTAAACTCGTAAGCCCAAAAATAATCAGCTGCCGAAGTCGGTCGACCGCACCCCCAAGGTCGATCGACCGCAACGTGTAGAACCAAATCTGAGACATGATCGGTCGACTGCATCCCCAAGGTCGGTCGACCGTCCCCACCTCTGTTGGACCTGTACACTCGAAGAACTCTCAGCAGCTAGGGTCGGTCGACCGCACCCCCAGGTCGGTCGACAACAACTCTCTAGGCTACACTTCTTCTACTTGTTGTTGTCTTTTCTTACTGTCTTTGTCTTATTCTCTTCTTCTCCAACTTCAAGTACTCTGTGCCTACGTGTATTTGAGGCCAAAATCCTAACAATCTCCCACTTGGACCAAATACACCACGCTTCAGAGTTATTGCAATCTTTACCTCATATTATCTCTGCCAATCTCCCACTTTCATGGAAGATCCAAGTACTCCTCACTCTCATGAAGAGCACCTTCGCCACTTCACCACGTGGAGTACACCAATCACCCCTCATCGCCTCATGAAGGATGTGCTCCACCGATCGCATAGAGCATGAATACCGGAGAAACAACCTCCCGTGTCAGATTCCGTGTTACAAGATTCCCTAACTCGCAGAATCTCCATCAACACCGGATATTGTTCAAAACCTCTTAATGCACCCTCTATATTAGAAGTCTCCGTGGACGACACCTCCATAATATCCATAGACTGTTCAGCCCCTACAGTACTAATTCGGTTACCCTCATCGACATCACCCCGCATATCAATACCTGTGTCTCTATCACACAAGAGAGACTTGAAGTTTCAACTGCCAATTCGCAAAGTACCCTCACCGCAACGTCTTGCCCTCTAGGATCACTTCCATGGCCAGCAGCACCCACTAAATTAGTAACCTCCCCTCTACAACTGAAAGAACTCAGTTGCAACCCACACAACCTACTACTCGATTCCAGCTGAGAGTTAACTACAGGAGAAACGCCTCTACGTCTCTAAGCAAATACAGAGTTCTCTCACGCTTTCCTTTTGCAATCACCCTTGAACCTGCAGCTATACACCACTCCCTACTACCAACTATAGTAGACAACCCCTCCTTGTCTAGCCTTCCAATCGAGATAAAATTTTTCTTCAAGTCTGGAACATGTCTTGTCTCACGCAAGACAACACTTTGATCATCATTGGTGTTCACGCGAACAGTACCAACCCCACGTACAAGATACCGGTGACCATTCCCCACGATCACATCTCCAAAAGAACCCTCCTTATAGTCATCAAACACCTCTCCTTGGAGTGCAATGAAAAGAAGTTCTCGAATCAATACACCAATCTTGAGTGCCCAACTCCTCCCGAGCTGATAAGCATAGAGCCTCAACAAATCCCACTTGAGCTTTCTTTGGAGTATCTCTCTTTGGTTTCTCCTGCTTCTTCTTCATATAAGTCTTACAACTGCGCATCATGTGACCCTTTTTGTGATAATACCAGCACTCAGGTCCATGTCCCCCATCGCTGTCATCAGACCCACTTTCAGATGAACTACTCCATCCTTTCTTCTTCGACTGCTCTTAGATCTCCCACGTCTCTTCTCAACATACATTGCGGAATCTGTAGAAGATGATGATGGATATTCCCTGTTTCTCACCCTTCTTACCTCCTCATTCAGAATGCTACTCACCACATCATGTAGAGTCGTCGAATCTGTCATAGTGTCTGTAATAGTCTGGTCCACCGTACCATAACTATTAGGTAAAATAGATAGAAGTAACAATGACTGCCCCCTCTCTGAAAAATTCAAACCTACAGCTTCCATATGGTTGTAAACCATACAGTAATTGTTCACATGCTCTGCAACTGAACCCCCTTCCCTCAACTTCATATTAACTAATTTCTTCAGATGAAGAATTTGATTAGATGTCGACGGTTTCTCATACATATCTGTGAGAATCTCCATAGCCTCCTTTGTGGTCTTTGCCTTCGAGAGATGAAATAACGCTTTCCTACTCAGCCCCAACTGAATCTATCCCAGCGCCTTCTAATCCAAACGATTCCAATCCGCCAAGACCTTCGCATCCTTGTCCGCACCTACCGGCTTCTCATCAAACAACGGACCATCAAGATCTTTCTAACGAAGATACGTTATCATCTGAATCTTCCACATCGCGAAGTTACTCCCATCGAATCTCCCGATCTTCATCTTGTTATCGGCCATCTCGAACCAATTAGCTCTGATACCACTTGTTGAAGAATCTACCCCACAACTCGTAGTGCTAATAGCAGAAGTGCACCACAAGCAATAGAAATTCCCAAGACTTAGATAAACTAAGAACAAGTCACCACAATATATGCAAGATCTCACAAGAACACAATTAATATGCAGAGATAACCAATACTTCTTAACCAATACTTCTTATTCCCCAAGAAATACAAAGATTACAAAAGAGATTACAACTCTCAATTTCTCTCTCACCTTTGAAACACTCGGCATAATCCCCTCTTGAAGTTGAACAATAATAACGATTCACCTCTTGATTACACAAATTGATGGATTAGATCCACACAAATCCTAGAGTCTACGGTCATATATATAGCCCCCAAATAAATCCTAAAAGATAAACACAAATTCAGCAATTGGGCCTTTAAACTCGTACAGCCGCCGAAGTCGGTCGACCACACCCCCAAGGTCGGTCGACCGCAACGTGTAGAACCAAACCCGAGACATGACTGGTCGACTGCACCCCCAAGGTCGGTCGACCGTCCTCTCCTCTGTTGGACCTGTACACTTGAAGAACTCTCAGCGGCTAGGGTCGGTCGACCGCACCCCCAGATCGGTCGACTGCAACTCTCCAGGCTACACTTCTTCTACTTGCTGTCTTTGTTTCCTCCTCTCTTCTTCTCCAACTTCAAGTACTCCGTGCCTACGTGTATTTGAGGCCAAAACCCTAACAATATGTATGTGGATATGGCGGCTAAACAAGGGAGATGTTCTTCGATTGAGTTTCTTTGATTTTCTGTTACTGATATAGAGATGAATAATGTAATTGAGGAGTATGTGTATGACGTTTGTAGGGCGTGTGAGTTGTTGTTGGTCCTTTTCCTTGTTTACGTTCATTCATCACACTTTATGTTTGCATATACTACCATTGTAGAGCTTTACTTATTTTCTATCATCCGTCACTTTGGCTAGACTTACATCTGATGATAGATGGCCTTTATGTTTTAACTTTCACTATCTCACATCTCTCTATTTTTCTTTCGTAAATCACTTACCATATAAACAACTCACTCTAATTTCTAAACATAAACGTTGTAATTTCAAACAAATCAAAGAAAAGTGATGATTGTGAAGTAGGAAAAAAGTAAATGAAGGTCTATTAGCTAGAGAGGACACAAAAAATCACCTAGACTTTTTTGGAGAACAACTCATAGAGTTATACATTCGTTTCGATAGACAAAAAAATTGATAGATAAAATACCTAGTGGTATCAGAGCAAGAAGAACGGTCAGAGATAAAAGATTAGAGTCGGAAGATCACGTATCGCTGCACAAAAGTTAGTGTAAGAAGATGGTGTGATCATTGAAAGAGTTATAGAAGACATATGGCTGGAGAAGTTGAATTTATCAAACGACTTAAGATGGAGCATCATGGCAAAATGCTATCTGGAAATTTATCGAGTATGGGGAGCAATTTATGAAGATAGATATTGGAAATACTCAAAGGGATCGAAGAAAAGAAAATTAGAACGTACAATAGAAATCCTTTGAGAGATGGTGCAATGGAGTTTTGAAGTTAGTTGAAGGGTCTCCAACAGAATTTTGGGAGAAACTTGAGGAGCTTTCCAGAAACAATAAATGTGTGATTTTTCTACATACCGAATATTATTTTAGTGATATTTACAATATTAATCTTGAAAGTGAAGATGATGATGAAGAAGAAAATTATCAATGTCAAGATGATGAGTTCCAAGAAGAGAAAACTCTTGAAAAAGATATAGTTATTGCAGAGACTATTGTAAGACCATCAAATGAGATGAAGAAAAGAAAGTAATAGAAAAAGATGAAATCTTTGACAGAAAGGATGAAAAAGAAAAGGTAGAGGGAAGAAAATGATTAAAAAAGAGATAAAGTATGAAATTGAGTGTCTGAAGAAGATGTAAAACAAGTAGTAGTAGAGATGGAAGAAGATGATGAACAACAAGTAGTAAAGGCAAAAAAAGATGAGGAATATAAAGTAATAGAGACAAAAGAAGTTGTTGCAAAGGAATCAAACCAATTAGATTGTAAGAAGGAAGAAAAAGAAGTAGTTATTCCCTTTGTAGAAGAAAGGGAGGAAAAAGAAAAGAAGGTTCCAGCTAGTCCTAAAATGCTATATCAGTCACCACATTCAGCGAGTACTACCTCATCGACTACATCTATTACAAATTGTGATTCACTATTGTTTGAAGAAATTGGAGCAATAGAAAAGTGGAAAAAAAATGACATAGATACAAGGATTAAAGTCATAGAGATACATGGGAAGCCATGAGTACATGGATTGAAGCATTAGAGAAGAAAAATACATGTGAGTTAACTGAAATTTCAAAAGAGTACAAAGTTGCAGGCGTGAAGCAGAAAACCAAGTACAAGCAAGATAATAGGACCGATCGTCATAAAGAATGCCACGTCGCATTCCAGATTATGCAGATGCATACGGAGGATGCAATGCTTTGAGTAGTTTCGGCTTTTATATATCTACAGTTGGGATTCATCGTTTCAAAATCATGGTGAAGGGCTACACGAGAAAGCATATGATTGATTATGATTAGGTGTTTGCTCTAGTTGCAAGGTTAGAATTAGTTGCTAAAAGTCGATGGAAGATTCATCAAATGGATGTGAAATTCGATTTTGTCAAAAGATGAGCAAATTTGAAACAATTCTTTTTTCTTAAAGGGAAGAGCAAAAGTTTTTATTTCAACATAGATAGCAATGGAGACAGTAGTATACAAAGTGGAAGCTTACAAAGTTTTCACCTCGACAAAGATGACGATGGAGTGATGACGATGGAGTTGGTAGCATATAAAATCAAAGCTTTGATGATAAGAAAAGCACTTCATTATTGATTTATCAGCATTGGATCTAAAGTCATATCATGACAATTAAAGATGCTATGCTTGCATTTTTGATTGAGGAATCAAATTATGTTTTCTTTGTATTTTGCAGTTATCCAGTTATATGGTTGCAAGAAAATTTTGAAGAACTAAAGCATCATCAAGGTTGTAGCATTAAGTTATTTTTAGACAATAGTTTGACAATTTCTTTAATTAAAATTCAGTGTTCCATGAAAGGTGTAAGTATGTCAAAGTTCATTACTACTTCATTAGAGATTTGGTCTAAGACAGAGATCATGCTGTACTTACATGAAGGTCAGTTTGGTTGGTAATTAGGATAATTATGGTTTTTGATCATCAATTAATTTTATAAGAGTTTTAATTTGAGCTAAATTCTAAGTTTGTGATGACGTTCCACCTATATAAAGGTTAGTATGGGTTATGTAATTATGCAGAATAATAATAGAGAGAGTTTATGAAAGTATAAAGTTTTGAGTTTTTCATGGCTTGATATTAGTAGTCTATTGCTCCGTCCTTTGTAGTTTGATATAGCAGAAAAAACCGGTATTTTGAAAAATACAAATAGACTATTCATCTTCATCTTTCTCTCACTCTTACTAGCGAGAAACCCTTTCTACAAGAAAAATAAAATAAAATAACAAAGAGAAAAAAAAATATTATTTGTATAAATATATATAAATATATATATGGGAAATGCTCCATTGAAAACGGGTCTAGTTTTCACGGGTTGGAAAACAACGATCTGAGCCGTTGGATCGCTCATGATCGTGATCAGCGGCTCAGATCGAGCCTCCCATCACTCGTCTCAATTGATCAGCGGCGGGTTATTTTGAAAATTTCGTCCCAAATAACTCTTCGCCTGATTCGCTCTGACAAAATTGATATGACCTAGGCCGTTGTTGGGAACAACGGCCTAGGTTATAAAAAATTGAATCATAGGCCGTTGTTTGGAACAACGACGACCATCATTCAATTTTTTATAACCTAGGCCGTTGTTCCCAATGGCCTAGGCTATAAAATTTTATTGTTTCAAATAATCTAGACTATAAAATTTTATGGCCTAGGCCGTTGTTGGGAACAACGGCCTAGGTTATATCAATTTTGTCAGAGCGAATCAGGCGAAGAGTTATTTGAGACGAAATTTTCAAAATAACCCTCCGTCACTTAAGTGATAGCGGGTGATGGGCAGAGGCGATCTGAGCCGCTGATCATGATCAAAAGCGATCCAACGGCCCATATCGCTGTTTTCTAACCCATGAAAACAAACTCATTTTCAATGGAGCATTTCTCTCTCTCTCTCTCTCTATATATATATAACCTATAAACTTTCTTGTAAAATGTTCAAATTAAATAACTATGAACCAAAACTAAATTAATCTAGTATATTAAAAACCAAATCTCACTCCAGAAAAGGATCGCACAAGCGACTGATGATAGTGAGGATTGCGGGAATGAGACTGACAAGGGCAGGACGGAGCTGATCTGAACTGGAAACCTTAACTGTAATCTTCCCTCTGTTCCTATTGTTGATTTCAACACTAGCCACTGCCTTCAAATTCCTCCCAATCGACACTTGAGACAGCAACATTCCGTAAACATTCAAATCCCGGTGATCATTCACCATAAATAACCTCATGGAAGAATGAGGTCGGCCGATAGGATGGTCGTCTTTCAATGTGGCCTCGAAGTTGGCCCCATAAGCGACATTGCCCTCCGTTTGAACTGCACCGGCGTTTACAGCAAGAGTAATCCTGTTTCCAATGGAAAGTCGATCATCTAACTTCAATCCAGTAGCAACAGTATCCCCAGCAGAAGTCAATGCCACTCCTAATGTGGTTGCGTTCTTCTTCAAATTTTTGAACTTGGCTTCGGCCCTCAAAGAGTACCCTTGTTGACCCCCGATTGTGTGGACATCGAAGCTTGCAAGTGTTGATCCAATCTCCCCATGCTTGGCTGAGATTGAGCAGTCCATTTCAATGTTGAAGTCTTCCTTATCCTTCTTCAGTTGGGCAGAAACTGTAGCTGGAAACTTTTGAGCGAAAGCATAGTCTATTTCAAGGTTGACTGCATCAAAGCCACAGTCATGATCCCAACCCTGAGGATAATAGACAGGCCCCAAAAACATAGATCTTGGCTTCAAAAACCGGTACCTATACACAGGATCATCACAGTCAAAAGAAGGAGGCAATTCTAGACAGATGGGAAATCCAATACTAGGATCACCGACACCAGAATCTTCGCCATTCCCATTCCTCTTGATAGTAGGATCATCATCAACTGAATCTTCGCCATTCCTATTCCTCCTGATAGTAGGATCATCATCAACTGAATCTTCTCCATTCCCATTCCTCCTGTTTCCTTTCAACATCCTTAGACCTTCCCTCAATTGTATCCTCCCAAAGAGTTTCGCCCTATAGTCATACTCATCATAATATGCACTTTTCTGCTCTTCTGTAAGCTTAGCAATCTGACATTTGGTCAATGGGTAGAATGGGGGCAGCTGATTATACTCATCTATTTCATCATCTCCTTCAAATGATAAGTCATCCAAGTCGATATCTGAGTGGATATTTTGGTGAACTTTCGACTCACAAAGGGAGGACAAGAAGAGAATCGCTGGAAGATTCACTGGAGACTTGGAGCGGAACCAAAATAGCTTTTTCAGAAAAGAACGTTGAGGCTTACAAAGGGAAGTGGCTTCAGCTAAGATCTTTGAAGAGTAACATAAAAGCAGCAGCTGGTTTATCCAGATTGACCCATCGTTTCTTGTACTATATGGGTGGTTCTCCACTAGAACTAACGGGTTCGTTAACTTCATATCTATGACTTGCCCAATAGACTGCTGAACAACACGATACCTGTAATGTTCCAAATTTTATCGATGATAATTATAAAATAAGCAGTAGAGATATAAGAATTACCTGCAAAATATAGCAGGAATGAGAACTAGTTAAATTGGGATTTGGGAAGCCACGCACATATAGAGTGAACTTCTCTGATATCCAAAATTTCTTAATTAAAACGCCAGTAATTCACGAATTTTATTTCAAGTTAAGTAACAATTGTCTTTCTTCCTAAAACCTTTGTAAGAGAAAAATGGTTGACCTTAAATATAAAAAAACTAGAAACTAATTGATTATTGTAAAGCTAATCAAATAGATCGGGCAATGTAGTCAACCATGATGATTCTCGGATTCCAACAGAAGTAGTCATAAGATCATAACACTGGAATGTATGACTGCAGGGCCTGCGGGCACGCTCAAATTGGCGGAATCTTAACATTTGGACTATAATTGGACAATAACTGGAACATATTCTAACTAATGGGGATTAGCAGATTAACAAAGTTATAACAGTAGAAGAAATGAGCACGTAAATTTGTTTCTGTTGCATTTACTCTTGATTAATTACCAACTTTGTCATTGTTCAAACTTGTTTCTACTTTTTTTCGATGGTCATATCCAGAGTTTTTATAAAACTAAAGAATATTACTACAAAGTGTGGTCTCACCCACAGTCACAAAATTTGTTACATTTCTGCGAGCAGATCGCGTTTGAATTCTGAAGAAATTTTACTGAGGAACATCTGAGGAGGATATGGAGCTACTATATATTGGTCTAAGCTTATCTAATAGACAAGTTGTAACAGTTACTGTATATGAATATTGTATAGAGGAGAGTGTAACTAATTGTACTTTATTCCCAAAACAATCCCTCTTGTATTGAATCACATCAACATAGCACCACAAGGTTGTTTGCTAATAATTAAAAACAAAACAAAACAAAACAAAACTCGGGGTGTTATAATACCTGTGATCCACATATGCTTCATAGGATAATGGCAAGCCACTTGGCCCCTCTGGTGGATCTTTTGAAGCATGGGTAAGAGCAATGAGAGTATTTGGCCAAATGGAAGAGCCCAAAATACCAGTAATCAATCTTATAATGGGAATATCATTGTAATCTCGGGTTTGCGTGTCCAATCTGTCAACGTAGACAACAATATCAGGTGGGCATTTCTTCATGTACTGCTTGATTGAACGAAGAATCTTTATGTTTGACAGATGATCCAATAAAGAAGGACTAAGACCGGGAGTATCAACCATTTGAATCTTGATTCCATCAACCATTCCTTCAAATTTTCTCACTATAGTTGTTTCTCTCTTAAAAGGATTGGTGACAGTTTTCTCTCTACCAAAAATGGAATTTATAGTTGTGCTCTTACCAACCCCAGATTTACCGATAACTAAAATAGTACAAGAGAAATCAAGTTTGTCTTTTTCTCCCCTTTCAAGCTCGAGTGCCTTCTTTATCGCATGCATATCACTAGAGCGCCGATCTTCAGCCAGAGCAAGTCGGCAAAGGACTGACGCTGGCACAGGGTCTTCATACGAGAAACCCAATCTATAAGCAAGTCGGAGGAACATAACTCTAATTGACTCAATCTTTTCCTGCAACCTTCTCTTTTCGTCAGTCATTGGTTCCTTAGGTTCACTATCAACTGCAGGCTCTGGGGAGATGACGATTTGTTGGAGTGCAGGCGCAGGTTGGGTTGGTCTAAGGCGTAAAGCTGAGGTACCCAGGTCAGTGGCAACATTAGTAGTAGAAGAGGTTTTTTCTACGAGAAGTTCAAGCAAAGAATCAGTTTCTGCTATCTCATTTCCACCCTTTTTATCTGTCCCGAGCCTTGAACTAGATGAACTTTCCTCCAAAACCTCTATCATTTGCTTTGTAGTTTTGAAAGTTTCTAGGACCACAAGCTTATCTTCTGTGGATTTAGAATCATTATGAACAACAATCGAAGCCATGGTTTTAGAACCCTCAAGTAGATCAACTGGCAAGTTCTCTTCAATTATGAATGATTCACTGCTTTCATTAGCTAATTCATTCTCAAGCATATCAGATAGTTCAGTAGTAATGGTACTTCCACTGACAACCACAGTCTCGGTTACTCCATCATGATTATCAGCAAAAAATTCGCTTATCTTTGAATAATCAGTAGAATGAGAGGCCTCATTCAGAATTTGAGTAGAATTGCTAGCATCATTTTTGTCAAGCTTGTTTGGAGGGACCTCAACAACATCTGAATCACCTTCTCCAACCTACAAGACATCAATGTTAGATCCTGAATATTATTAGATTTGATATTATTTTTAAATAAAAAAATACTTACACGTCTGTGGTTCTGGTTAGAGTCATCAGCTGCATCCCCAACTCCCTTGGCCTCAACAGCACCAGATTCCACTTTCTTGTACTTGGAACCGGAATCACCTTGCATTACCTGAGAGATCAATTTTAGGTTCTAAACAATATTCAAATTCTATAATTTGGAATCGGTAAAACTTACAAGTCCATCATTTTCATCGGAATCATGAGTGGCACCACCAACTTCTGCTGCCTCAATTGCAGCAGATTCCACTTCCCCATACTTAGAATCCACTTCAACTTCATCCTTTTCTGTATTAATATTATTCAACACCTTCAGTTCCATTGGCTCTGACCCACCATTTCTATTATTAACACAATCAAGATCTGTATTCTCCTCTCCCCCTTCATCTGCAACTATAGCAGAATAGTTCCCGGCACTAAATGAGTTTGATTTAATAACCACATCTTTAGTGAAATGCCAACCATTTTGAACCACAATTGGAGATCCCTCGAGCAATTCCTCAATGCCCATAGTACCACTCAATGCATCCAGGTTATCTACAAATCCCTCATCTATATTTGAATCATCTGTATGAAGAAAGGGCTGGTTTGAACTCTCAGTAGACTCACTGCCATATGTGCTGTCATTCTTCATAGAAAGGCTCTCAGTAACATTAAAATTGCCTTTCCAAGCCTGCAAGACATCATAATATAGATTTAAAATATGTGGGGGTGGAGCTATTTTGCAAAAGAAGAAGAAGAAGAAGAAGAAGAAGAAGAAGAGATCAAGATTATTACATCCGAGATCATTTTAGTAAATGTCACTACCGTCATTTATTCAAGTCAGCATTCTCATGTATTTTTCATCTACTTTACCATTTAGTTGAACATTTTACGAGAAATAAGCAAACACCTCCCTTATCTGCATTCAATAGAACATTTCAGAGAAATTAAAAATTAACAATAAAAATCCTAATGGAAAATAAGTCGAATCTCCAATTTCAGTATCAATTGTGTCAATTCCAACATCCAAACTACAAAATTTTAATTGTGTTTCTAGAAGAAAATATTTAAAAAACCATCATGGTAATGCAAAACATTAAATTCTAGGAGAATTATACATTAATTTTAAGGAGTTTTCAAATGTCAAACTTTCAGTGTGAGCATGAATCCATTCAGTCAACATAAATATTAGATTCCCTATTAGCTATTAATATAAAATGCATCAAATACATTTTTTTGTATCAAATCAAGAAGAATATCATCATTTCGTTAAAACATAAAGCATGGTTTAGAAAGTTGTTATCAGATATGGTAAGGGGTGGCAGGCGGGCTGGTTCAAATCGGGACCAGCCCGCCACCAAACCGGACCCGAACCACCCCTTGAGGTGGGCTTGGCCGGACTAGGAGTTCGCCTTTGAAAACCCATGCCGACCCAGCTTGAACCAGCCCGTCCTGTCCGGTCCGATCCAACCAGGCCGACCATTAAGGCCCGGTTTTTAAAAAAAATAATTTTTTTTTTTGCAAAATATATGTATATGTGTATATATGCATATAGATGTACTCTAAAATATTTCAAAAATTTATAAAAATGAGTGTGGACATCAAATATTAATTGATCACTACCCATTACTCAATTTGCCAACCCCTATCCTAGCTATTCATAGTCAACTCCACCTCCTCACTTCTCTCATCTCACCAATGCGGGACTAAAAAATTTCAAAGTTTAAAATCCAAATACATTTAATCCCACATTGGTGAGATAAGAGAAGTGAAGATGTGGAGTTGGACTATAAATAGCTAGGGTGTGGTGGGCTAATTGACTAGTGGGTAGTGATCAATTAATTTTGATGTCCACACTCATTTTTAATAAAATTTTGAAATATTTTAGAGTATATCTATATGCATATATAAACTTTGAAATATTAACCTACTCTATTTAAATTTTTTTTAAAATCGAACCCCCCAACCCAACCTGGCCCGACCCCAAAGCAAGAAGCCTAGGGTCGGGTTCGGGCCTACCTTTCCCCCACTCCAGCTCAGCCCGGGACCGGGTCTGACCTGATGTTTTTTCGCCCGGCCCGACCTGTGGAGCCTGGCTGCCACCCCTGCCGCATGGTATTAGCCATCTGCAATGGCATCAGCTTAGCATTTTGTAAAATGTTGAGTTGATTGACCAAACTTTTGGGTATTGCATTCTCAAAGTGTTCAAAAAATTAATAAAGATTATTTTTAAAAAGTAAATTAAAAATTACAAAAATCATTCAAATTCTATATGTTAACAATTAACAACAACAACAACAACAACAACAACAACAACAAAGCCTTTTTCCCAACTAGTTGGGGTCGGCTACATGAATCCTGGTTTTCCGTGCTGCTCGGTTTAGCACAATATTTCCTGTAAGGTCACAAGCTATCATATCTTTTTTCACTGTTTCCACCCAAGTTAATTTAGGTCTTCCTCTACCCCTAACTCTACCCTCAATACTTATCAAATCACTCTTTGTAACGGGAACACTACTAGGTCTACGTGTGACATATCCTAACCACATGAGGCGATTCTCTCTTAACTTATCTTGGATTGGAGCTACCTTTAGCATGTCTCGTATATACTCGTTTCTAATTTTATCATTTCTTGTTTTACCACCTATCCATCTTAGCATCGTCATCTCCGCTACACTCATTTTTTGAACATGTTGTTTCTTTGTTGCCCAACACTCTACTCCATACATCATTGCTGGTCTAACAGCCGTCATATAAATTTTTTCCTTCAACTTCAAAGGTATACATTTGTCACACAAAACACCACTGACACTTCTCCACTTAAGTCACCCTGCTTGGATCCTATGTATAACACCTTCACAAATCTCCCAATCTCTTTGTATAATTGAGCATAAATATCGAAAACGATTTCTTAGGTATATCTTGACCATCAAGCTTCACTACTTCCTTTGATGCTTTCACTATTTGTTAACACTTAACAAATATATCATAATTATCTGTCTACATAGTTAGATGGTTTATTCAACAAAATATATTCATAAATGTTTTCATTATAACACCATACATAAGTTACATATTATTGGTTAAAGAAAAAATAAAATGAAAGTATTTGTAAGCTATACAGAGTTCATAATATAAAATATCTATATAATAAAATACAAAGAAAGCTATCAAGTGGTTCACATTCAATCCCCCAAAATCAAAGACCCAGATTTAACCTCACAAAACACATTCCCCCCCACCCCAAATTTCAAAACCCAAAATCAAAATTTTCCCCCAAAACTAAAAAACTCATTACTTTATTACTATCTCTCTCTTCTCTTTTCACTTTTTCATATTTCTCTCTCTCCTTATCCCTCTCTCTCATTCTTTGTTTATTTGCTTAGAAATTTAGATTTTAAGATTTTAGGTTTGTAAATTTTCAAGAGTTTTTATGGTTTTTTTATTGCACATTTTACATTGAAAATAGCAAATATCTCTTCAACAGTTAAATTTTATCATTTTTAACACTTAAAGTTCTAAGAAGTTAGATTTTACACCCCCATTTATAATATTTTTTCAACATATGCTAATGGAAACATAAACTTCTATTTACAACTAATTATTGTCATACCATTCAAACTTGAGCTACATAATTGTTGTTTTACTATTTACAAGGCTTTTTGTGTCTTGCATCGTTCCGAAAACGTGCCGTAGGCATGTGCCCACGGGCAAATCTAGTACACTATAAAAGTACATAATTATTCTGTATAGTGCATTTTTCAAGGTAGAGTCTTCTTCGTCTGCTCTCTCTAGATTGTGTTGTCCCATCAGTCACGTATTCTGTCGACAATTAACAACGCTCTAAGATATAGTATTCCAATTCCTCATTGCTGGATTCTGTAAAATCTTATTTTTAATCAATATTCAAATTTTCCGGATTTACTTCAGCATAAGCCAAATACTTTATTTCTAGGCAAGTATCGAATTGGCTAAAGCCAAAACCGAGATAACTTAGGAATCTTGCCTTGGTTTCAACCTATATTCAGTAACGAGTATCATGGTAAGCAACATTCAAAAATGATTCTACTATGAAAAATAACACGATCACACTGCATCAGATTACATACATGCAAATTAATTCTGATCCTAGCGTCTACAACATTCACCAAAATTCAAAATTCCAAAACAGGAATACTTACAGAACTCAGATCCTGATCAGAATGCGCAGCAACATCCCCAACATCACTAGAAGTCAGTACTTTCTCATCGTCCTCCGAGTTCACCTCAGCTTCCTCATCCCTCTCCACACCAACACCATCCAACTTCACCACTTCCATATCAGACTCAACGACAGAATCATCAAGATCCAATCTTTCCGCAAAATTCTCGCCCGAATCACGGTTTCCCCCCAAACCCCTATCAACATCCTCATCTTCAACCTCCAAACCCTCAAAGGCTCCATCTTTCTTGCTGTTCCCGACCATGACGTTATCCAAATTAGGGTTTCGATCGGAAAGATTCGGAACCCTAGCGGCAATCGGAAAGCCATCGCCGTCCACGTCATCGATGACCTCATCATCCTCCTCCTCCTCCTCCATGTCATCATCTTTCTTCCGTACGGATTCAGATTCGGACCCGTTAAGGCCATCGTCTTCATCGGAGTTGGATAGCGGGTCGGGTTCGCTACCGCTACTGCTACCGTAGAGTACGGAGGAGTGTGGGGCCCACCGGGTGGGGGAGAGAGGGGAAGTGTAGTAGGTGGGGTCCATCGGTGGCGGTGATGGCGGTGGTGGAGATTTGCAATTTGAGAATTGTTGGAGGGGTCGCCGGCGAAATGGCGACGGCGGTTGTGGGGTTTATCTAAGTTTGATTTGGGTTTTGTCATTATCTGGTTCTTGGTTCTAATTTATGGAGGGAAATCGAGGAGGATTCCCCTCCAAGTAATGGCGGGTTTGAAATGGGCCGGGTTTGGTGAGATCCGGTAAGATTATTATTCTTACATTATCTCTAACTCCGCTCTCTGTTTTTCTTTCGTAAATTACTTCAAAGCCCAGGCCCTTACCGAGTTTATCACTAAGAGTACCATTTCCGATCAACCCGAAATACAGGAAGACACACCTCTCTGAAGCTTTTATGTCGACGGGTGGAAGTTGAGTAGGAGTGATATTGCTACGAGTTTGTCCTCCAATACTCTATTTGTTTGAATTTTCAAGCCTCTAATAACAGGCCGAGTATGAGGCCTTGATAGCGGGATTACTCCTGGCTCAGAACGTAAAGTCCCGTAATTTTTAATATAATATTTTGAATTGATAAATAATTTTAAATTAATTTATTGAATTATTTTGAATTTTCATAAAATTGACATTTTCAAACGTGAATATTTTCGAAGTGTGAATTTAGAATTATGAGTTGATAAAGAAATTCTATTATTTATTATTGAGTATATTTGAATTTTTGGAATTTTTCTGAATAAAGAAAACTACTTTTGTAAATTTTTGAAAGAAATTATTTTTTTGTAAAAAGTTGCTTAGGGGTGAAAATTGAACTTAAATTTTTTTGCTGCATTTAGGGTCAGCTATTCAGTAGAAGGCTCTAAGGAATTAGATTATATCCATATTTGATTGATTTTTATTGATTTAATTGAAGAAATATATAATTACACATTTTTGAGATTGTTGGGGACTTTACTGAAAATATTCTTCCGGGAGAATAAAAGTCAGAAAATTTATTTGAAAAATTTAATCTTTATTAGTAGATAATAATTCTAAATTTTCTGGATTTTTACGAATATTTTATGGCTTGTTTACAAATATTAAAGAGAATGACTTTTGTATAAAATTGCCATTGGGGGGGGGTTAAAAATCCAAAATTTAAAATTCTGGGCTGCACATGTTGGTCGGCCAAATCAGAAGAGTTAGAGGATCTAATTTTTATTTTAATTGACTTGATTTGATTAACTAATAATTGGAAGAATCCATATATGTAAATAAATATTTTTTTCTTGAGGGATACTTTTGCAAACTCTTGTAAAAACCTAAACTCCAGACCCCGGCCTATATAGCAGCAGCTACAACCTCCCTCCCTCGGTGGTGAACACAATTTTATTTTATTTTTTTCATTATTCTCTTGGAGTTCGTGGCTTGGATCTTTGATTTCGCAATGAGGAGAATGAGCATCGTTCCTCATTATTGTTATCTTCTTTGAATCTTTTTTGAGGTGGGAAATCTTCATACTCTTTTGATATGTTTCTTTTATTTCTGAACATTAGAGATCATGCTAGGGTTTGTGCAATACCCCATATTTTTGAAAATAATATATAAAAATTATATATATATATAAATAATAAGCTGGTGAGTTGGCTGGTTTGATAAATATATGTGGAAAAATGTGAGTGGGACATTGAGGCCCACAGAGAATGCTTTGGCTGTGAACAAATGCTGATGACATCAGCGGTACGGTGGGGGGCCCTCGGGAATTGATTTCGGAAAGGAAATCAGAGCAGCTCCTATAGTTGGTGACGTGGCATATGGAAGGGGGCCCATGGGTCTTCCGAAGTATGCTACGGGATTGAGTAATAAGAGCATCCACAATCGTTTTCTATATTTGCCAATTTCTCATTTTTTGAGAAACAAGGTGCTGTAGGCGTTTGCTATTTTGCCATAAAATGGCAAAATCGCTACAGTCACTTCTCATTTTTTAGAAACGAAATTACGATTCTCAAATTATAAGAGATGGGACATGTTGTTCTGTCCCTATTTTTTTCAATTTTTTAATGGGATCAGACGAGGCATGCTGTTTTGTCTGACATTTTTTTATATAAAATGATCAGACGATACAACATGTACCATCTGAAAAAAAACAAAAAAAATGCTGAAACGAGACATGTTGTCCCGTTTCAAGCATTTTTTGCTTGGACGGGACAACATGTCCCGTCCAGCAAAGGGGGGAATTAATTAGGTGTTAGGTTAGTGTAACAGTAGGTTAAGTGTATAGTGAAGTAGGTTTTAGTTATATTTTATTATTTAATTTATTTAATTAACCTATTTTAATATCTAATCAATAATTAATTGACTGTAAAAAAAAACGGACGAAACAACATGTTTCGTCTTTATCAAATTTTAGCAAAATTTTAGCAAATCACCACTGCAGACATAATCCATATTTCCTATTACTGTAGATGTCATTTTCTAAAAAATGAGAAATGGTGAAAATGAGAAACACCATTGTGGATGCTCTAAAAGAAGAGATAGATTTGAGTAATCCCATATCGGGAGTAGTATTAAATAATTTAATATAAATAAAATTGCTTATGATCAAGAGTCACCTAATTGGTTAACCACCTTTTGAGAGGTAGCATGTGGTGGGCAGTTGTATTACATAGTATCTAATTTGTCTTCTAAAAATAATAAAAAATTGTCTGAGTATTGGGGCGGGGCGTTACAGTTTGGAATTAGTGAATGGTGATTCGATTGGCATGATGACTTTGGTTGTTATGAATTGATTGTGGAGATGAACAAGAAAGATCATGTTTAATTGTGAAAACTTAAATTTTCCATGAATCTTTGTAGATGATTGGAGTTGGCATATGTTTTAAACATTCATGTTGGTCAAAGATAATTATTCTTGAGTTTTAGAGTTCTTTCTATGCTTGCTAGATCTAAAATCCTATTGTTTAAATATATAAATGAATGCAAATGTATGGATATATATGTGTGACTAAAGAACATGTTTGAATTGTAGAAAATATGAAATTTTGATAAATTATTCATAGTGTTTTTTTGGTGAATTTATGATGGGTTCAAAGTTTGAATTTTATGCACAATATGGATCAAAATCATCATGAAAATACATTCAAATACATTGGGGGCTAGATTTTGGAGGTCTAAACCCTAGGTTAGGGTTGTTGGAGTCTCGGGTGAACAGTACCGAGGGTTACTGTTCACGGGTGAACAGTAACCAAGCAACTCGCAGCCTGTTGGCTGCTGCTGTTTGATGTTGTTCGGTCAGTTTTTTGGAGTTTTCGTGTGGGTTTTGAGCATGGATTCATGTGCTATGTTTGGGGGAATCTAGTATACATATAGAAGCATCTATATATGGGTTTAAACAAAGATCTAGTTTGGATGAGATTTCGAAGTTGTTATTTGCTCTGGACTGCCGTTTGCTCCAGATTGGAACGAGAATTCGACATAGTTACTGATGATATTATCTAAAACTTATTAAATAGAAATTGTAGCACATTGTGTCTAGTTTCTAGAATATCTGACAGATCCTCAATCCGACTCATAAGTTGTTAAATATGCAATTTCTACCACTGTACTGTCGTAGTTTCAGATTTTTAAATAATGAATGATTCTCAGAAATTGTTGAATATAAACTCCTTAAATAAATTTATTTGAGTTCAAATTTTTATGGTGAGTCCCCTGTTATGTGTTGGATTTGATTGAATTTTTCCAGAATTTAATAATGATTTTAGAGCGTAATGTTTTGAAGAACGAAATGGTGTGTAACTTCCAGGTTTTTGGATAAAAGATAGTTTTCAGAATTTGCTAAATATGAACCCTTTAAAAAAATTTATTTGAGTCAAGATTTTTATGGCGAGTTCCTTGATATGTGTTGGATCTAATTAAAATTTTCCAGAATTTAATAATGACTCTAAAGTGTACTCTTTTGAAGAAAAAAAGCGTGTAACTTTCAGAATTTGGTGAAATTCCAGTTTCAATTTTTTGTGCATTCAAATAATGGATTGTGGTAAATAAATATAAATTTTTGTAGATGAAATTCTCAGCTTTTAAGAGATTTGTTTCAGTTTTGGTCGAATGGGATTGTAGTTGAATTTATTGAACTTTACGAATAAATGGAGAGATGTTTAAAAGTTGATTTTTAAAAAATTTCGTGAGTTAGATATATTACCATATATGAAAGAGTCTTTCATGGCAACATTGGTTGATTTATAAGAATGTGACTAATGGAGAATATTTTTGTATAATAAAAATCAAGATGAGTTTGATTTGAGACTTAGGGTTATGATGTGGACCCTAGAAAGATTGATGATATTTGAGTTATTATACTCTAGAGGTTGGGTGGGCCCTAACATACCGGCAAATGAGATTTGGTTGGAATTTGTCCACTGGGACTTTTGTTTTGATTCAGTAAAGTTAAGTTTGGTAGGGTACACCAGCTGTAACCCCTATTTCCACAAATACATATTTTCCTGAGTATTTTTCTGTATCTCGATATTTATAAATTTTTATTGTTAAATTCATTTTGAGTTTCTTTGTTAAAGCATTTTTCTAAACAATAGTTATAACTATTTCGAATAAACTTTGTTTCCATTTCTACTCGATCAACTATTGCGTTTTAACCCTAAAAAATATTGTTACTTTTGGGACTATTTCCATAAATTCCTATTTTTATATACTGTTATTATTTTAATAATTGCTATTGTCGTTGTTGGTATTATTTATTGCTATTTTGTTATTACTATTATTATTATTATGATTTTATTATTATTATTGTCACTATTATTATTGACAGTCTTTTTATTCTCATTGATTGATTGATATTACTAGTATTATTATTTTATTGACATGGTTATTGTAGTATTCTTATGGTTATGGTGATTATTAATTATTATTATTATTGATTATTAAAACCAATCCCTTCTTATTTAATATTTGTGTTTTTAATTTGTTTCAAATAATTTATGTAATGCAAATTATATCAGATATCTTATTTCTTGTATTCAGATTTGTATTGATCAATTATATTCATGTACGATGTATTTTCATTTATTGGATCTATACCCAAATACACAATAGCTCAATATCCTACTTTTCCCTATAAATACTCTAATCTTCTATTAATCCCCTAACCCTAACCCTATTTTTCCCTAGCCGTCATTAACCTAACCCTTATACTGTGAAGCCCCCGCCTACTGTGCTTACCCCCTACCCCGACTCTCCCTCTCTCTCCCTGTTAACCCATCTCACCAAACCTCCATTGCTCCACCACCGCCTTGACCTCCGCCTCGTCAACCCCTCGTCAAGATCTCCTGGTCGCTCCTCATCATCCCCATCTCCATCTCCCCACCCTCGCCCAAGTCTCCCGCTCGAACCCATTACCCATCTTCGTCGACTTCCATACCTCGTCGCCATCTTGTCCTCGCCACCGCCATCCTGTGCTCTGATCATCTCCCCGTTCACCCCCGCATCCACCGAAGATCCCCTCATTGTCATTGCCATCGTCCAAGCCCCGAGCCCCCGACGTCGTCTCCCCTGTTTCGAGTGAAAACAAGGTTTCACTCGCACTGTTGCTCTCGCTGTTGCGTCGCTTCCCGACCATAGCACTGCCGTCGCCGCCTCACCGTGGTCACCTCTGCCGAGCACCCCCACCGCAGTGCCGTGCCGTGTCGTGCCGTCGCTGCCAGTTTTCCCGCCTGCTCTCTCTCTCTCTCTCTCTGTGTGAGTGTATGTGTGTGTGTGTGTTGAAAGGAATGAGAAGGAAAGCGATTGGCCATTCTCGCCGTTTGGTGTTTGGTTGTATCGGATCTGGGTTTTTACTGTGTGCTATTTTGCCCGATCCTGTGTGGATTTTTTCTCTTTTGCTGCTTTGGGTTCTTCCCACGTGTCTCGCTCATGATCTTGTAAATCGTCGCCCGGGATTCCAATCCTGTTATTCTATATTATTCAAATTAACCATTTCACAGGCAAGTCTCTTCTTGAACTAATATTTTGTTTTGTTCAAGTTTATTTGATCTCTGCAAGTAGATCCAGTCCCTTTCGTTATCATACTAATTTTGAAACTTCGTTAAGTCTATTGAGGGTTTACACGAGCTACGATATATTCTTAACATCGTGTCGTGTAGGCAGTTAAAATTGATTTTGGAACTAATCGGTTAATCGAAAAATAATCAGGGATTAAATCGGAAAAATCATTATATATATAATTAAAAATATATATATCCTCATTATCTAGCAACACTAAATTATAAAATAAAACTATTATGAGATTATCAAATAGGAACATATAGTTATAGAGAAAAAAAAGAGTACTTGGTTTGAGCTGAGTTTGGATTCTGAATGTAGGTCGAGTCTGGTTTTCCGGTCGGTTTTATCAAACAAAAACAATTGGGGAGGAGCAGCAAGAAGGAGGTGCAGATGCGGGCCGAGTCAAGTATCCGATGGTACGGGGAGAGTGACAGCGGGTCAGGTTTAGGTTTGCTCAAGGAAAAAGAAGAGAATCAGTTTGGGTTTGCGTTTGCAGGAGGAGAAGAAGAGAGCTGCGATATGTCGGGTTTGGGTTTGCGCGAGGACCAAAAGGGGTTTGAATTTTGAATTTGAATTTTGGATTTTGTCCGGATTGAGCCCAAATAATGCAAACGAACATGAAAATTAGATGAAGAGATTTAATCGGTTAATCAGCCACTAAAAATTGGCCAATTAACCACTAATCGGCCGATTATTTCTGATTAAATCGCTAACTATTGAAATATTATAAAACGCTAAAAAAATAATTGCTTAGCTTCCGATTAGCGATTAATCGGGGATTAATTGGGCGTAATCAAAAAATTTAACTGCTTAGCGTGCCGTTCTCTTTGATCTAAAATCTAGTCCCTATTGTTTCATGTATATGCACTTAGATGTAATTAACTAGATCCATGCTATAGACTTGTTGATGAATTGTATGCATGTTGGATTGAATTTGATTGATGAATATATACCATGCCTGTGAAATTGTATCTTAAATATAGAAATATGCATGTTGACACCTAGGATCACTTTGAATACTAATTTGCATGAAATATATAGTTGCATGATATATTTATTACCCTTTTATGTTAAAACAAATTCTGAACTGCTAGTTGTTCCATTTTGAAACAGATTTTCAACCATGCTACTTTCATAATTTGAAATAACTATCTGAACATAAAATTTAGCCTCTGATGTCTAGTTTGCTTCCCTTTTGCAGATTTGAATTCCGGCGTGTGGTTTGTTAGATATCATCATTTTAGTATAGCTGTGTTAGAATTTTCAGATTCACAAATACATGCGTATCCTGCTGTTTCTTAATTTAATTGACCATGCTAACAGTACAGTAAAAATCTGGAATAAATCTAGTTGAACCTAGACACATGTAGGAATCACCTAGAATTTTTATGGATTTATTTGATGAGAGCTCTGAAACAAATAGTTGAACACAACTTACTGCATGCTGTCTAAACATAAAATCTTAATAGAATAGAGTTTTCACCCTAGTTCCTTTATCTTTTATATGCCTGAATTATATTCGCTAAAACTATGTGGAAGTCTACTTTCTAGACCTTCTAACAGATTTAGATTTTCTATTTTGTAGTGGCTGTAATCTATGTTTTAGTACAGCAAGGTCATGCTGCCCTTATCATGTGATGCGTGTGTAAATGACTTGTTTGCTTCATGATTTGTCTGTAACGCATAGAACTAGTCACACTTAGTATTATACAACATTGAAACCCTCTTGCATGCTCACATAGGATGAAAATGAACTAATAACAAGCCGGGATATTATGGGTAGGACTTGGTAGTGAACGATCGGAAAATGTACTCGGCAAGGCCTTATCGTTATATTGTATTGGAAGGAGGAGAAGTATTGATTGGAAGAAGAATTATTGATTGCAAATTATTGAATGTTTATTATTGATTGTAAAACTATCGTTATTGACGCCGAGTACACGATCCGTGAATTTACCATTAGTCTAAAACGTTCACTGTGTGTTTGCGCCGAACCTGTAGTATGAGATGCAGTAGTACGTGCACTAGATAGGCTAATAAAATGACTAATAACCTGCATACTTGATCCTGTATTGAACTTGACTTGACAGGACTCATTACATGCGTGATTATTGTAAACCTTTGATATTATTGCCTGCTCTTTGCTTTGTTCTTTGACTTTGATCTTATCCCTTTTTCTTTGATATTCATGCTTTCCTTTATCCTTTATTTTTTCTACTTGCTACCCACGACTTGCTCTAAGGGCACTCTTTTTCTTCTTTTGAAATCAAGATTTTACAGGTACTGAAGGATCAATCCCTGAAGGTATTGGTGAGCAACGATTCTAGGGATGGAGTCCAAGATTGCACTGCTTAATTTATTTATTGCTAGCTTATTTCTTTGAACATTGTTATGACTTTGTATTTTTGTTTTGGGCTTATGTTCCTGAAGTTTGTTTTTCCTAGATATTGGATTTCTCATGTTTGATATTATTATTATTGGATTATTTCATTATTTATTGAAGTTATCTTTATTCATGTGATTATATCTTCTTGCATGGTTGTGTTGTTGTTGCATATTATTGAGTTAGTCTGGTACATCTTATGGATGATATTTACATCATTCGCTGGGCCTACGTTATGTGGTCATATTTCGTATTTTGGGAAGCGGGGCGCGACACCAGCTCCAGGGAGACTGTGATTCTAATTAATAATAAACATAAGGACATGCACTAGTTGGAGTTGTGATGAAATAAGAGCAAACATGGGTATGAGGGCCTCAGGATGATCTGCGGTGTGAGATAGTCCCCAAAATTATCGAGGTGTGAGTGAAATAGTCCCCAGAATCACATGTGGTGTGCGATTGATCTCAGAAATTATCGGGATTGAGGCGACACACATGGAATATTCGTGTGATGAGGCACCATAACTTGCGGTGTGGGGTATTCTCGAAGATTCTCGGGTGTGAGTGAAATAGTCTCCGAAATTATCTATTGATAGAGATTGATCTCCGAAATTATCGGAGCATGGGCTAGATAATCAAAGAATAATCTAAATCTTAAAGTAATCACTGTAGTAGGTTAGTTGCTTAACGTGGGATTGAACCATATAAAATAGAGAACGATAAGGACTTGCACCGGACCTATGTAGAATGTATTTCATAGAATCTGAAAAGTATGCATTAGAAATCATTGTGTGCATTGTGCTTTCGTGAACATTGTTTTATGCATTATTTTTTTGTTATTTTGACACACTTACTTAGTATAGTTTCACTTGTTGTTTATTGAATCTGTCATTGTTATTTTATTTCATGTTATGTGGCAAGTTTGTGATTGTGAGACTTGGAAATGTTACTATTACTATAGTTGACGTCAGTTGCATTTAATTGATGAGCTCACTTTTCATTCAGATTTTTGCAGGAGTTTCAGTTATGGATAGAGTTGAATCAAGAAAAAAAAGCTTGGAGTTAACTGAGAATTGTAATTTATCATGTTGTAAAGAGATTGTAATTAAAGTGTTTATTTCCATTGTGTTGTAAAGAGATGATGTAATAAAAAGTTTTAATTTTTCCTATGTTTTGTACTATGTTTATAATTGCAATTGAAGTTGATGTTGGGAATTGTGTCACTAATTTCTAATTTTATTTATTGAAAATTCGGGGCGCTACAGAGTTGTGTAACACCTCGTATTTAAGATATATATATATATATATATATATATATATATATATATATATATAATATGGTGTATAATATGGTGGAATTGGTTGGTTGTCCTATAAAAGTTTCTATAGGGGTGCATGGAATCATGGCCATGTGATTATGAATGCATGGCAGTTGGCTCTGTATGTTGCTAGGTGGGGCCCATTCTCCTTGCTGACGTGGTTAGAGAGAAGGGGAAGGGGGCCGATTGTACTGGCTGTGTAGTGCTGCACGTGCACTAGGGGATGTGGGATTAATTTTTCCCACATCGGAGGATTTGCATGATTAATTAATAATAAATAAAATTGCCTATATTCAAGAATCACCAAATCGGTTAACCACCTTTTGAGAGGCAGTCTGTGGTGGGCAGTTGTACTGATAAATTAATTAATTAATTAATTGTCTGAGTTTGGGACCGGGTTGTTACACAGAAAGCTGGGGCTCAGTGGGTGAAGGCATTCAGAGACTCCCAATTAGTATTGAACCAAGTATCTGGATAATATGAAGCTCAAGACCCACGGATGGTCAAGTATCTGGCCTATGATAAGGAACACATGTCTGATTCTCAGGATGCCTGAGTTACTCGGGCTCCCCCGGGAGGAAAATGTGCAAGCAAACGCTCTTTCCAAACTAGCTTCCTCTTCCTTCAAAGTCCTGAAACACGCAATACAGAATATGAGCTGGTATATCCTTTCACCTCGACACAAAGTATTCTCTACACCGACATGGTCATGCAAGACTTTGACAATTCGAACTGAGTCAAGGGAAGTCCCCAGCAATCCGAACTGAGTCTGTGGACTTCATGGTGGTCAATATGAAGGCCGCCAACAATGCCATCTTTGGGCATCCTGTTTAGCATCTCTTCAGGCCTTTGCCTTGGTCTATCATTTGAAAATGAAGTTCCATGTAATAGTAGGGGTTGGAGTGCTCAAAGGTAGCCAAGAGGTAGCCCGGGCATGCTATATCGCCACAGTGAGGGCTCGATCCTCCCCTTCGATGCAGTGGAGCTCCCCTCGGAGAGAAGTCCAATTAGCTCTGAACCAGTTGATGATTTATAGGAAATCCCCTTTCCGGAGGAAGACAAAGCAAAGAAATTCCAAGTGAGTAAGATCCTTCCCCCCTAGCTCAAGGGGAAGGTCATTGACTGTATACGACGGAGTCGATATATGGTTGCTTGGATGGCCTCTGATATGCCAAAAATTTCAGAGGAATTAATAACGCACAAAATGAGAGTCAATCCCAATGTCAAGTCAGTGCAACAGAAGCACCATAAATTTACCCCTGAAAAGCAACAAGCCATGAAGGAAAAGGTCGACAAGCTCCTTGCTGCCCACTTTTTCCAGGATTTAGCTACCTCGAATTGCTGGCCAATATCGTAAGAGTCAAGAAAGTCTGTGGTAAGTGAGAATATATATATATATATATATATATATATATATATATATATATATACTTTACGGATCTCAACAAGGCATGCTCGAAGGACCCATTTTTACTCCTGAGCATTGACACCCTGATCGACGCAACACATGAATTCCTCACCTTCATGGTTGCAATCTCAGGGTACAACCAGATTTGAATGTTTCCCCCAGATATCCCTAAGCCTTTCTTTATGACCGACCATGGGCTCTATTATTACAGAGTGATGCCCTTCGGGATGAAGATTATCAGCGGTTGGTTAATATGGTGTTTAAGGACCAGATAGGTCAGAATATGGAAGTCTATGTCAAAGACATGAAGATCACGTCAAAGATTTTGAAGTAGCTTTTGGCATCCTAAAAAGGAAACATGAGGCTGATCCCCTCAAAATACGCCTTTGGCATTTCCTCGGGAAAGTTTCCTGGGCTTTATGGTTAGTAAGAGGGGAATGGAGGCCAATGCAGAGAAGATCCAAGCCATACTCAACATGGCAGCTCCTGCTAATGTTAAAGAAGTCCATAGGCTCACTGGTCATTTCACGGCAAACAGGAGGTTCTTATCTAAGTCCAGTGAAAATTGCCTCCATTCTTCAAAGCCCTCCGCGGGGCCAAAAACTTTGAATGAGGGGAACCGCAACACCGGGCCTGTAACGTCCCGAATTCCAAATAAGACCGAATTCGAGATTTCACCGGATCTTTACTTCACTTCGTACAATTTTACAATGATTTTAAAACTTTTTAACAACATCAGAGTTCAAATACATCTTTGATTTATATAGCGGAAGAATGAAATATTACAACATTGAAAACAATAATATAACTTGTACAACTTCATCAAATAATTCATCGATTTCATCATAACATCTTCATAGCAAAGTCCATTACCTGCATATCAACCTGTGGGCATGTCAGTCACTTACAACTGATGAAAGTGTTATACTCGGATATCCTCTCTATGCCATACTATAACGATCTCATTATTTTAACAAAAATCACAAGAGATTGAATGAACAAATAAAGTGTTAAATTGTGACTACGCTAAACATGTAAGTGTATGACATGTCTTAATGTCTAATGCACACATTTTTTTTATACTAGAATGACACAAATGCACACTTGTTCGGATTCTATGCATCCCATACTACATAGGTCCGAGGGTAAGCGCCTACGCACTCCACAATAAAGGGCTCAATCCCACGCCATTAAAACTACCCGGCAATGAAACAAGATTTAGATCATTCCACGAATATGGGTCCCAGCCTGCCGGCTATTATAATGGTTCCCTCATCGTGCGAATCATCCTGCAAGTGCCCCCTAGCCCCGGTATACGTATATACATTGGAGACGGCAAACTATCGGCCTGACTGTGCCAAGTCCCGGATTTAAATATAAAAACCTGTCTTCCACAGAGCAACCTCAGTCCGCCGACTGGGTCTATAGCCACAGAGATCCACTGCCGACTATATAGAGGCAATCCATTTACGTTTGCCCAAGTTTACTACATCTTTACCTATGTGCTTAGTTATTTAGTTCAAGACATGAATGTTTTATCATTCCTAGAATCAGTATTACCTCCTACCGGACTTGTTTGCAAAATACGAGATCGACCCATGGCAATATCTCAAATCTTTCTTTCAATAATGCCGGTAACCGAGGTCTTACTAACTCTTAAATTATAATTTTCATGTACAAGAATCATGAGTGTTCACACCCTTTAATAAGCATGTCTTAAGCCTAGATAACTTCATCTTTCAACTTATTCACAAAAATGATCATAGCCTGGACACTATTCATGATCTAGTTGTTTATTCATATTCCTTTCAAACAATCATTACTTTCAAGTATACAAATTTTATCACATGAATTGTTATGACAATTCTAAATTATCACAATGTTTCACTTCACAACAATATTTCTCAAACATGATACAAGTGCAATCTCCTTAAAGGATCAATTTATAAAATACTACTTTTCACCACCAAATATATATTCTCAAACTTTTATTGCTTTTTACACTTCAAAAAATATACAAGAACTATCTCTAAATATTTCCATCTCTTATTTTATTGATACTAAGATTTCATTCCAATTCAAAAAAAGACAAGTTATTCATGACTTAAAAGAAAACCAAAGAAAAAAATAAAAAGGGCCGGGTTTCGAACCCAGGCCCCTAGGGTCAACCACGGTCAAAGCCCAGACCCAACCCGGCTAGCCAACTTATTCCAAGTGGACTTTTGTCAAATTCACACTCCGAAATAATGTTAAGTTCAGTTTTGGTTTCGGAAATTTATAAAAGAAAAACAAAATGAATGTGACTATCAAGTTTTGAATCAAAGATCTCTCACAACAGTACTTTATTTTGCAGTGGCTAACCAATAAGTTTATGTGTATTTTCTGTTTAGAAAAGTATTAATATTCTTTTGTTCAACTATCCATAAAGTGTTTCTTTTTCCATGAAACTTGTTTATTCAAAAGATCAAAATCTTTCTAAAAATTTTGAAATAAACTTTTCCTTGATATTAGATCTAAAAAATGGTAAACAATAAATTTTCAATTCATTAAAACACTATTTTCACTTATTTAGATAATTCTCTTTCTTATGTTTTTCACATATCTTAGGTTTTTCACATATCTTAGGTTTCTTTAAAAACTTAAATTTACAAAAGAAAAACTAATGTTCATAACCAATAGTGTTGTTCTCATTACACAAATTACACTTTTATAATGATACTAGTGTATTCACTTGAACAAGGATACTCTTTCATGTAATAGTTCATATTTTTCTCAATTAGGACATACAATGTCAATACCTTATAAAACACTAACTAAGATTTCTTTCTTTCTTCTTTTCTTAGTTATTAAAGCATAATGTGGTCACAAATTTCACTAGCACAACATTTGCAACATACTAATATAGTTTATGACAAAGAAGGGATTCTTATCTTTAATTAGCATGGTATCTATTTCTTAATCACAAAAAAAACTACTTTCATACATATCATACTACACTAACATGGATTCTATAATTTTCTCATCAAATTCTTCTTATGATACTCATTTTAGCATGCATATCCTACATTAGAAAATAATGAAATTACCCACCTTATGTGAAGCTTGAACAATAAAAGAAAAGAGAACACCACTTCTAGCTCCAAAGACTCCTAGCGCCTAGTAAGACTTCTCCTCCTATCAATGGCTCCTTCTCCTAGCAATGACTTCTTCTCCTAGTAAGAATTTTCTCCAAGTAAAAAGGAAATCTCTTACTCTATTTCTTTTCTTTCTTTCGTTCTTTTGATTTTGATAATGTTTTTGGTGCAAATGAGAATGAGAAATGGGGGCGCTATTTATAGGATTTTGTGAGGGTCTATTTTGCATAATTTTACACCTAATAACTCTCCAAATTAATTTTACAACTCTTCATGTTCTAAACTCCTAAAACCTACAACTCTTCATCTTTCCAACTCTTCTAAAACTTAACCCCCAAAACTCCCAAACTCTCCAACTCCCCACTCATCCAAATCCGGTCATAACCCCTAGTACAACCCGGTCACTATTGTGCATGCACACATGCACACATGCGCATACAATTTTATTACAATTCTATAACTTTAAATGTGTACTAAAAGTTGTAACTTGTCATGTAATAGTCCAAGCTCAACTTAATTTGTGTTTTTATTAGTGGGCTTGCTTCATGGGCTCATTTCTAATTAATTTATTTACTTATCTAGTGGGCTCTTCTCCTAATGGACTAGATTTTAATTTATAGGTCCATGGATCAAAAGAAGGCTAATTAAAACTTATGCATGCTAAAAATTTGTAAATGAGAACAACAAAATGAGAATAAAATTTGCACGTGCATCATACGTTCAAAAATCAAAAAATGCATTTTTAATTAAAATAAATTATGGGGTGTTACAGGGCTTTCAACCAACTGGTGAACCCCCTATATGCTAAGAAAACTAGAGCCGGGCGAGACCCTATACCTCTACCTAGATGGCTCAGAGCAGACTCTGAGCGCCATTCTAGTGCTAGAAGAAGACAGGTTTCAAAATCCCATCTATTGTGTGTGTAAAGTATTCCATGACGCTTAGCTGAAAAGATGGAGAAAATGGAGTATGCACTAACTATGGCTTCTCAGAAGTTGTCCATACTTCCAAGCACATTCTGTCTAAGTCCTTACTGATCAGCTGCTGAAGCAAATCCTCCACAAGCCAAAAAAATCTAGGCGGTTGATTAAATGGTCAATAGAGCTGAGTCAACATGATATCAGTTATAAGCAGAGGAAAGCAATCAAAGCCCAGGCCCTTGCCGAGTTTATCATTGAGAGTACCATTCCTGATCAACCCGAGATACATGAAGACACACCTCTCTAGAGCTTTTATGTCGACGGGTCCTCGTGCGAAGAAGCAAGTTGGGCGAGAGTGATATTGCTACGAGTTTGTCCTCCAATACTCTATTTGTTTAAATTTTTGAGCCTCTAATAAAAGGCCAAGTATGAGGCCCTGATAGCGGGACTACTCCTGGCTCAGAAAGCTGGGGCTTAGTGGGTGAAGGCATTCAGAGACTCCCAATTAGTATTGAACCAAATATCTGGAGAATATAGAGCTCAAGACCCTCGGATGGTCAAGTATCTGGCCTATGATAAAAAACTCCTGTCTGATTCTTAGGAAGCCTCAGTTTCTCGGGTCCCCCGAGAGGAAAATGTGTAAGCAGACGCTCTTTCCAAACTGGCTTCCTCTTCCTTCAAAGGCCTGAAACACATAGTACTGATCGTGGGCCTGAAACACACATTACTGAATATGAGTTGGTACATCCTTTCACCTCGACACAAAGTATTCTCCACACCGACATGGTCATGCAAGACTTTGAAAATACCATTGTTAATAATGATTTGGTAGAAGAGGAAGAAGATGAGGATCACGGGCTTGAAGTTGAGGAGGAGGAGGATGTTGGAAAAGGTCCAATTAATGATGTTAACGTTAATGTACATGTTAACAATGTGGTGTCACCAAAGCAATCCATTAGTGCATCTGTAAATGAGTTTTAGTCGAGTGAATGAATGACCTGTGTGACTGTACATGAACATCCACAGTCTTTCGTCGGCTCTCCATCGGTCAAAGATTTTCAACTGAAGATTGTATACAACATCAAGTTAAGATGTATTCCGTGAAGAACCATCGAGAATTCGTGAAGGTGAAATCGACCCCAAGTTTATACTATGTCAAATGTAAATATACACCGATCAAACATACGTCCGAGGAGAATGCAGAAAATATGGAGCTCGTAAATGAAGTGGGATGTCCATGGCAATTGTGTGCAATTGTTCCAAAAGTTATCTCATACCGTTATTCACAACAACGACATTAAGGTTTAAAATAATTTCTTCCAAACACCATCTCTCCCAAACTCTCTGTCTCCACAGCCGTTGTTCCAAACAATGACATCAGATAATGGTTGCCTTCTCAGAAAAAACGGTAATAGTTGTAAAGAATACACAGTTTTTTAAAGTAAAAATTTGAACTGATGCCACTCTTGAAAATACGACATCCGTTATCTCATGTCGTTGTCTAGAACAACGACTATGGAGACAGAGAGTTAGGCAGAGAAGCCGTTTGGCCCAAAAAAAGTCTAACCTTAATGCCGTTGTTGGGAATAACGGTATGAGATAACTGCTGCCATTCTCTAAAACAACGACAACAGTTGGAAGAAATAGATTAATTTTTAGAAGTAAAAATATGAACTGTTGCCGCTCTAGGAAAGAATGACTTCAGTTATTTTCAGGTCGTTATTGACAATAATGACTGTGGAGACAAAGAGTTTGGCAAACCTGTAATGTTATTCCCAAAAATGGCATCAGTTATTTTAAGTTTAAATCAAAGCATGCACAGACATCAGAGCTTTTCTTCATGTATCAGACTTCAAATTCTCAATGAATCAAGGCTATACATTCGCATCGACAAAAATTTTGTCAAACAATCAATATCAATAAGTTTACATGCATACTCATGAAGTATATAACCGTTGAATACCATATATCACAACACAATAATCGATAACAAAGAAGATCACATTAATCCCAAATTGTTTCAATGTTTACAACATAAAGTTCACAATTTTCCACACTCAAAATTCATGAAATACACTGTTATAAAGTTCACAAAAGTAGGCAAGTACACAGTTATAAACTCACACAAATCCATACACCCCCTAACTAGGCATGTAGTGTTGCAGCTTTCTCCTCTTCCGAGATGGGACTCTCCTCATACGTTCTACAATATCTTGTGTCACCATATTTATTTGAATCAGTGGCACCGGCTAAGTTGGCTTGATCATCTTCTGTAGTAGCACCATTCTTACTCGGCTACTTGCGAAAGTCTCAAAATTCTTAATCCCTCTACAATAATGGTAATGGATCTTACCCTTGTGTGCCTTATCTCTTTCTATTGAAGTATCACCATCCAATGCCAAACAACATGTAGGAGTAGATCCCCCTTTATGAGCCTCCTTCCTTATTTCATGTTTCTTCAAACCCTTAATCACCCTGACTACTGTAAGTGTTTCCTTGGTAGATTTCATGTGTAGCACGGTAGTTATCAAGTGATCATAAAAAACTGGCAGTGAACATATCAAGTTGAAAGCTTTATCATCTTCGCTAAGATCATTAGTGTTAATTACCTTCAATTCAGCTATTACCTTATTGAACTCCACAATATGATCTTGAAGATGGGTACCTTCCTTCATTGAGAAATGAAACATCTTCCTCTTCCAGCACATCCGATCCAACAACTACGACTCCGAGTAGTCAGATTTGAATCTCGCCCATAGACTTGCCGCATTTTTCTCCTCAAGGATATTACACTTGACTTCATCTGTCATTTGCTGGCTGATTAAACTCAAGAACTTCAAACAGATATCATCCCACTTCTTATGATTTATGTCGGTTGACTTCTTCTCTTCTAGGGCAAGGTGCAAGTTCTTCTGAACCAAAACATCATACATGTCGACCTCCCATAGAATGAAGTCGATCTTACCGTTAAACTGCTTTATTTTCATCTTTTGACCTGCCATCTTCTCTAAGGAAACTCGAACAAATACACGAACCTAATGCTTTGATACCACTTGTTAAGAAATTATTCCCTTCAGAGGATCTTGTTGAGTCTGCGACACGATCAATACAAACCACCAGGAAAATACTAGTTCACACCAATCACACAAAGCACACAAGAATTATTTCAGTTGGGGCTTTCGCCTTAGTCCAGGGAAAGAAGAACCGAGATGTTATTTAACTAGAGAATATATAAGAATATTACAATTCTCATCATGACCATTTTTCAAGCCTAACTGGAACTACTTGTTGTTTACAATGGAGAAATCTCTCACCACTCAGACGAAGTACTTTCTTCTTCTATTCGGCACTCCGTTCTTAGAGCCGTTATAATTGATTATATAGATATCTAGAGAAACCCTAGTTTGATACACTTGATACATTAACCACTCGATCAATACTGAAAAGATTGCACAAGATTGCACACTTGATACATACACTTGATACACTTGATACATTAACCACTTGATACATGCATAGAGAGTCGTACGATCTAACTTGAACACGAAGTTGGATTTCATACGAATCCCGTAGACCCAACCCAAAACTGCTTCAGCCATGCAAGACAGTCGAATGCACAAGATTGCGGTCGATTGAAATCACCAAGACTCAGACCCGAAGAGGTGTCAGTCGACTGTGCAGTCGACCGCACCTTCTTCTGTTTCTGTTGTTGCTAACTGCTTCTTCCTTTCTTCAATTATTTGCTTTGATTCCATCTCATCACTTCATCGTCTTCTTCATCGAACACATGTGTATGCAAGACATATAAATCCAACAATCTCTACATTGGATTGCATACTCATGAATCCACACATGTTGATTTAAGCTTTTCTAAACTCTTTCATCCCCGCTTTGTAAATACCACGGTTCTATGGCTTCTTCTTCTAGTTGAATCTACATCCATATGTTTTTCTCTTTCCCTCCACTTTCGAACCCAAAACCCTAAAATCCTAGAGCAAAAATCCGACTTCTATTTACTCTCAAACTTCATCTCTCCTACATCCTTCTCCTCCCACTCTGAAATAAAACTCCCCCAATGTGATAAATCTCCAACATTGTCTCCAGTAATCTCATAAAAGATCCACGGAATATTTTCCATGCTCCAACTTTCAGTTTAATTTGAAGGTATTTCTATAACCACATGTTGTGTAGTTTGCATAGGTTATGCTTGTGAGTAGTCAATGACTCGAATATTCGTTCATTTATGGTGGGCCTATACCACTACCCGACAGCTATGACGATCCACTCGGTTGCATCATTTCTCTATCAACATTAATAAATATTTCTCATGAAAAAAATTGAGTATTACACTATTTGTTTCAATACACTACTCATATCAATATCGAAAACATCTGAACACATTGCGTATATCCATTCACACATACAAAAATCTTCATCATTTTGAAAAATAGACAAATTCTCATGTATAAAAAATTTGACGATTGAGTACTCATACAAATACACTACTCATATGAATATCCTACTCATGTCAATTTCGAAAGCATGCATCAATACTCGTATCATACTACTACTTATAACAATCTCCACATCATCTCAATATACTATATATTGACTATATATTTATATGCATATATACCTATAAATATCATATCAACACCCATTCATACATACAAATAAATCTTCTGGAGTTTGAAAAATATAGCAATTCTAGTATATACAAACTTTCCACAACATTTCATATACTACATTGTCAATTCTAGTATATAAAAAGTTTCCACTTCCACTCATATTACTAATCATATCAATCTCCATGACATCTCATTTACTACATTGTCAATATGAATCGGAATACACAAAGTGAAAATTTTTAATAATAAATTAAGGTTTTTCGAATAACTAGCACAATTTCGGATTCAAGGTGAGCTATAGAAGAATCGGCATCGTTTAGACTAAGGTGGTAGATTCTATAGTTCATGTACTCAGGAACAATATTCAATAATGACCGATGACCGAATCAACCGAGATACTGAAGTTAGTAATCTGCAATTAACTGATGACCGATATGACCAATAGACCAATAGACTGATAGATCGATAGACCAATAAATAGAGAAACACGGGCTCCTCTTTCGAGTATAGTCACTATGTCATCAACTACCCTAGTCAACCCCTAACCCTGGCTTGATTTACATTCTTTATTCAATTAACACACAATAATGCGATTAATAAGGGACACTAGAAAAGGTGACAAAATAACCCTAAGATCATGCAATATACCTTACACAATTAAAAGCACCAATTCAACATTATATGTATAATTATATATTATAAAACATAGAATCCCAATTCTGGACAGCTGTAGGTTGCTGTACCAAAATAAGAATTCCCATTACTAATGGATAGCAAATGTGGATCCGTCAGTAGTTCTTGAAACTAGACTCCTGCCCGGTTCCAACGCATATTTAAATTCACATTCGGACAACAGTAACTAGGTGAAATTCAGTGTTCTTTACAGATTTTAGTTTCTGACTGGTTATCGATGTTGACTAATTTCAGTTGTAAGGACAGTAAATAATTATTGCAAAAATTAGTAAAAATAATTTTTATCACCCTAAACATGTTATCTACAAATCTGGAATTTATCTTGGCCATGTTTGATTATTAGTTCACTTAATTCATCAGCCTAACATGGTATGTACATGAATATAAAATTACAGCAGAGCAGTAGCAAAAAGGTCATAACTTAGGCGATACAAGTCGCAATTCAAAAATTCTGGATGTTATTGACATCTAGACACTTAGGGCTATGTTTTATATTCAGGAAGTGACTGATTTTAATGACGTTATCTAGGTTGAAACAGCACAGCAAGGTTCAGGTTGGCATAAATTTTTAGAATGTCAACATGTTCTTTTTGAATAAAATGATTAAAAAGTAAGAATGATGAATTGGGATTTAACAATCATAAATCACAGCGAGCCATTCCTATGTGAACATGGTATTAAGATATATAATGTCCATAACTCTACTAATTACAACCAACTAATTCATCATTATCAATCACATGAACAATCAATCCTAATATACAATCTTCAATAGTCGTGTTTAATGTCATGAGATGAAATGTAACAATAATTCCCTATTCTTATATTCAATAACTAACTACATGGGTGCATGTAAGACCCCTATACGTTAGAGGCAAAAGGACGGTGCGAAGTCGAGATTACCACTTGGATTCGCTCGTGTAAATCTGTGGTATCCCAACGATAGATATAATAACATTATACGATATTCAACATGGATCCACTTGCGGAATTCAATAAAAGTCTCGAATATGATACAATAAATATTCGATAAGAAATGTCACGCCCCGCTTCCCGAAATACAGGAACATAGGCACGTAACTGAGGCCCAGCGAATGATATAAGTATACCAACTCATATCATCCCTAAGCTGTACCAGTGTTAACTCAACAATATAAGAAAAATTAATCACAACCACGTAGGAAACATGATCACATAAACGAGAATGAAATTCAATAACAAAATCTGGAATATAAGAACTTACCAAATAGCTCGAGAGACTCTTGCTCCAATCGTAGAAGAACTGCTCACCAATGTCTTATCAAAATTTTTCTTGTGCACCTGTACTTGATCATCTAAAAAGAAAGAATAATTTGTCCTTAGAGCAAGTACGGACAGCAAGTAGTGAAAAATAGAGAGTAAGGAAACAAGGTACGTGAAGGAATATGAATCAAGATCAAATTGCAAGGACAATAATGGTACTAATAGCAATGGTCTTTATCAAGTATATATATACATGTCAACTAGGTCTATTATCAAGTTGTTTCTCCTATCTAGTGCATGTACTACTGCATCCCATACTACAGGTTCGATGCACGCACATCAGCGTTTGTTTTAGACTTCGTGGTGGGGTCTACAGAGCGTGTACTCGGGTATATCACGATAACAAGATAACAAGTTCATGTCTCCACAAGTAATTCTCCACCTTCCATGTCAAGTTCATGTAACAAGATAACAAGATAACAAGTCCATGTCTCCACCTTCCATGTCACAAGAGGGCCCTACCGAGTACATTTTCTGAGGCTGTCCACTACTAGGTCAACCCTTAGAAACCCCGGCTTATTTAGTATTTTATTAATAATTCATACATGTACATGCAAGTGGTTATAAGAAGATCAAGGAAACCATACGAATGCAACAACACGAAGTGTTGCACAATAATATACGTGAAGTAGTAAATCTAAAACAATAATTCTCTTTATATTATTTTAACTGATTCCTAATTTAACTGAGTCGAAACCTCAGTTAAAGACAGACAAGGCAGCATCACATAAATGTTCATCAAGTGGACAATTATCGAGTTATTGTATCATGCATGTATCAAGACTAATGTACAACAAGTAGTGTGATTTTTTCTAGTAAACAAGTCAAGTCTATCATGTCGAGTTCAAGTCACAAGATCTCAAGTAATAACATGTATTTAATTACGACGTGTTTTCTCATGTACAAGTTTTATTTATTTTATTCATGTCAAATGTATGTCTAGGCTTGGGTTTGAGTCAATGGATAATAAAAGAAGTCAAGAGTACGTCGGGTTAGCTCGTGTAAACCCTCGATACTCCTAACGGAAGGGACACAAGGCAAAGTTAACGATAAATGAATTGTAACTACTTGCATAAGAGATCAATTAATCTTGAACTAGAATAAATAAAACAGTTCAAGTGGACTTGTCTTTTTCCTTGTAGACGATTCAATAAAATAAGAATAACGGGATCAAAATCCCAGGGAGCAATCCCAAGAATACGTGCAAAATACGTGCGAGAAACTCCAACAGCAACAACAGCAACAGTGAGTTGTTTCGCCCACACCGAATCAGTCAAAACAGCGAAGTAGCGGTTGGGATCTGGCGTGGCCGAACAGCAAATAGCAAGAAACAGCCAATCGAATCGCATCTCTACACCGGATCGGCTAGAACACCACACAGCGGAATTGGATCCGTTGTGCATGAAACACTGAACAGCAAATGCACCCACTCACCGTCCTCCTTCTTCCTTACTTTGACTGAGCGAGAGAGAGTGGGCGGAAGATTGGCTCGGCGACTACGGCAGTGCCTCGGGATGCGGTGGCAACTGGGTGAGGCGAATCAGGCGGCGTTGGTCGGGAAGCGACGCAACAACGGAGCTTCGACGAACGGTGCTCTGTTTCCGCGCTCAAAACAGAGGACGACAGAATAGGACTCCGCAAGACTTGGATGACAACGATGAGAGCGGTAAGGGGGCGAGAGGCTCACGGCGATGTAGAGGAGGCAATCGGTGGTCGGGAAAGGCGACGGTGAAGCTTGAAGGTGAAGTCGATGGGGTTCATCGATAATGACGAGCGACGGAATGAGCTTTGGTGGGTCCTTCGGGGGCAGCAATGGTGACGAGCTCGAGGAGTTCGAGCGGAAGCGGCACAATGGCGATGGGTCCAGCGGAGTTCTTCGGCAGTGGGGACTTGGGCGAGGACGGGGAGATGGAGGCGGGGAAGTTGGCGAAGTGGTGGGTTTGAGCGACTGGCAATGGCGGTCGGAGTTGAGCGGGAGGCGAGACGATGGCGATGGAGACGGGGGCTGGCACAGTCAAGCGGAGATGGGGACGATGGCGTCGCGGTGAAGCCGCAACGGGAAGAGGAGTCGATGGTTGATGAGGAGCGATGAGGGTGACGATCGGGGATAATGGCGATGGTTCCGGCAGCCATGGCGGAGCTTCGATGAGAGGTTGATGGCA